>JAJJWW010013567.1:0-600000 GCA_023531295.1 Papaver armeniacum | reverse complement strand
GAACAAAATAATTTTCTTATATGCGGTAGGTGATAATTCTTCGAACCCAAAGGTGAAAAGGGATTATTATATGCTAAATATAAGTTGATTATCTTTGTTTTATGGTTAGAGACTTGATATATCGTGGTTTTCACCCAAAGGTGAAGCTATGGCATATCGAGTATGAAATCAGAATAGTTATTATAAAGAGCTCGTATGTTATGATTTGTTATACCTATATGTGTTTTCACATGTTAATGTTGTATGCATAAACATATCATGAAGTTTTAATGGCATGACAGTTACGATCATGAATCCTGTTCAAATCCAAGGGTTTATAGCTGGTATTGAGCCTTTAAATTGCACAAATTACTCAAGGTGGAAGTCGCAGGTTGAAATTGCTTTGGGTTATCTAGATTATGATATTGCTTTGAGAGAACCTAAACCAGAATCACTTTCTGATACTGCCAAGAAAAGTGAGAAACGGGATTACCTTAAATGGGAAAAGGCAAACAGGATGAGTCTTGTGATTATGCGAAGTGTTATTCCAGATGCTATACGAGGCGGTATTTCTGATATAGAGATAGCTAAATAACTTATGGAAGTCATAAAGTCACAGTTCACAAGTTCCGCAAAATCTATGGTTGGCAGATACATGGGTTAGTTGTCTTTTATGCGGTATAATGGGGAAGATAATGTTCGAGATCATATTCTTCAGATGGATGATCTGATCTACAAGTTAAGGGGTTTGAACATGAATCTTACAGATGATTATCTAGTTCAAAATGAATTTAATTCGCTTCCAAAAAAGTTTGAAGGTTTCAAGATTGCTTACAATATGGCTGAAAGAAAGTGGGATGTAAATGAGTTGATTGCTTTTTCTGTGCAAGAAGAAGAAAGGCAACGCCGTGAAACTGCAGAGTATGCACATCTCTCTATTGCTGGTCCTAGCAACAAGAAATCCAAGAAATCAGATGACAATAAGAAACCTACTGGGCAGGCAAAGAAAACTTCAGACAATGAGTTGGTTATTAAGGAAAATAGTTCAGCAACTGATAAGGACAATAATCCAGCGGCTAAGAAATATAATAGGGTGTGTTTCTTTTGTAAGAAGCCAGGACACTTTAAGAAGTTTTGCCTCAAATATTAGAATTGGCTGAAAAAGCAAGAGAAGAAGAAGCAAGGTACAATTATCCATACAATATATTTTGAGATTAATTTGTTGGATACTCCTTTGAACACTTAATGGTTAGACACCGCTGCAACAATTCATGTCACTAATTCCTTGCAGGCACTCAAAAGCAAGAGGATTCTAAGTGAGGGAGAGCGGTGTCTATACATGCCCAATGCTCAAGGAGTGAAAGTTGAAGTTGTTGGAAACGTACAACTGATTCTGGAATCTGGATACATTTTGGAACTTTTTGGTGTATATTATGTACCTAGTGTAAATAGGAGTTTGATATCAGTTGGTATACTTGATACCAAAGGTTTTTGCTTTTCTGTTGGTGGTGGATCCATAAGTATGTACTATAACTCTCAACTTGTTGGTTTTGCGCCGCTTGTTGATAATCTATACAAGTTGAATGTTGATCTTTGTGCTACAAATTCAGCGTTGTGTATGAATGTAAATGCTTCTATTAAGGGTACTAAAAGAAATTTAAATTCTGAAAACTCTTCTATGTTATGGCATCAACGTTTAGGGCATATATCAAGAGAACGTATGGAGAGACTAATCTGAGAAGGAATTCTGCAGCAACTGAATTTTTCGGATTTCAGTACTTGTGTTGCTTGTATTAAAGGTAAGCTTGTTAAGACTAGGAAGAAGACAACAACGCGTAGTAAAGACTTGCTTGAAATCGTGCATACAGATATATGGTCCTTTTACTATTGCTTCCAGAGGCAGACATAGATACTTCATTACTTTCATAGATGACTACTCGCGTTATGGGTATGCGTATCTTATTCATCAAAGATCAGATGCTCTTGAGGTGTTCAAAAATTACAAGGCAGAAGTGGAAAATCAACTTGACAAGAAGATTAAAGTGATGAGATGTGATAGGGGAGGTGAATACTATGGCAAGTCAGATTATTTTGGGGACAATCATGGAAAATTACTGGATTTTCTAGGATAGCAAGGTATTGTACCTCAATTCACTACCCCTGGTTCACCAGAGCAAAATAGAGTAGCAGAAAGGCGAAACAGAACTTACAAGGACATGGTTCGTACTATGCTAAGTAATGCTACCCTTGGTGAATCTTTTTGGGGAGAAGCCTTGAAGACGACATCATATATACTGAATCGGGTTCCTAGTAAAGCAGTACCCACGACAACTTTTGAAATGTGGACAGGTAGAAAACCTAGTCTTAATCATTTTCATGTATGGGGTTGTCCAGCTGAAGCAAGAGTTTATAATCCGTCTGAAAAGGCGCTTGATTCTCGCACTGCAAGTTGTTTCTTTGTTGGTTATCCATATAGATCAAAGGGGTACATGTTTTATTGTCCATCTAAGCCTTTCGAAATTGTTGAAACTAACAATGCTAAGTTTTTAGAAGATGATGAAACCAGTGGGAGTTTAGAGCCAAGATCAATTTTGTTTGAATAAGAAGATACTCCTTCAATTCATATTGAGAATCCATCTCCACAACAATCTAAAGTTGATATTCCGGAATCTTTTAAAGATGCTGAAGAAGGTGAATCAGTTCTGCGAAGATCATCTAGACTAAAGACTGTTGTCAAACCAGGTTTTAGTATGTTCATGATCAAATCAGATTGTACAGTTGATGATGAAGATGAACCATTGACATATTCACAAGCAGTGAATGGGAAGAATGCTCACTATTAGATTCCTGCCATTCATGAAGAGCTGAAATCAATGGATTTAAATAGAGTTTGGGATATGGTTGATCTACCTGAAGGTGCAACTACTATTGGTTGTAAATGGATTTTTAAAATTAAAAGGAATGATGATGGGAGTATAGAAAGATACAAGGCCAGACTTGTGGCGAAGGGTTATACTCAAGAAGAAAGTGTCGACTACGAAGAAACCTTTTCCCCAGTCTCTAAGAAGGATTATTTTAGAATTATCATGGCTCTTGTAGCTCATTTTGATGTGGAACTGTTTCAAATGGATGTCAAAACAGCGTTCTTGAATTTTGAACTAGATAAGAAGATCTATATGGTTCAACCGGAAGGCTTAACATCTAAAAATCAAGAAGGAAAGGTATGTTGTTTGAAGAAATATCTGTATGGTTTGAAACATGCCTCTAGACAATGGTATCTGAAGTTTGATCAAGTGATTACCTCATTTAGTTTTGTTGAAAATGCGCTTGACAAGTGCATTTATCTGAAAACTAGTGGGAGAAAGTTCATTTTTCTGGTCCTATACGTTGATGATATCCTGTTGGCTACTAATAATCATCATATGTTATATGAAACTCGGAATTTTCTCTCAACTAATTTTGAGATGAAAGACAAGGGAGAAGCTTATTATGTCCTAGGTATTAAGATTCATCGTGAAAGAAACATGGGTTTGTTGGGTTTATCTCAAGAAGCTTATATAAAGAAGATTCTGAAAAGGTTTGAAATGCAAAATTGCGCAGCGGGCGAAGCACCTATCGTTAAAGGTGACACTATCAATAAACCGCAGTGTCCAAAATCAGAACTAGAAAGGAGCCAAATTGACTCGAAAAAGTATACTTCAGTAGTAGGTAGCTTAATGTATGTCATGATATGTACTCGTCCGGATTTAAGTTTTGTGGTTGGTATGTTGGGACAGTATCAACACAATCCAGATGAATCCCATTGGAAGGCGGTGAAGAAAGTGTTTCGATACTTACAGCGAACAAAGTATTTTCAGCTTGTTTACAGAGGATCAAGAGAGTTAGAAGTTGAATGTTTTTCAGATTCTGATTTTATGGGATCAGACAGTCTGAAATCTACTTCAGGTTATGTCTTCATGTTTGCTAATGGTGCTATTTCATGGAAAAGTGTGAAACAACCAGTACAAGCTCAATCTACAATGGAGGAAGAGTATATGGCTTATTATGAGGCGACTACTCAAGCGGTTTGGAAAAAGAATTTTATGAGGGGTCTTCTAGTTATTGATTCTGTATCTAGACCAATGAAGTTTTACTGTGATAATCAAGATGCAATCAGTTTTGCGAAAGACAATCAAGGATCAGGAAGAGAAAAACATATTGATGTTCAGTATTTCCTGGTAAAGCGCAAAATTAAAGATGGAGGAATTGTTATTTTTCATGTTTCGTCTGAACGTATGATTGCAGATCCCATGACAAAAGGTTTGAGTCCTAAAGTGTTTAAAGAACATGTGACGGCTATGGGTGTTGTTGATATTTTCTAAGTTTTTCTGAAGCATGTATGTTCTGGTTATATACAACTCATAATCAACTACTTCAGTTATGCATCAACATGTCCAGTTTTATATATGCTTCATATGCTTCTATTTTGTTTCTTAAATGAGACATAATACAGTTATGTTTTGCAGATAACAGCACTAAAAGTTTATGCCAACTAAAAATATTAACTTAATGTCAACGGACCGTCTGGTTTTCTGATTATAGAAATGGCATATGCATTGTTTAAAAGGTGCTTGAGTCTCTATAGTCGTTTTCTAGCGTGCTGTTTGACTTAAGGATAAGGTTCTTTATGATCTTTGCCTCTCTGATTGGGATTGTAGTTTTCTAAATTCAAAAGGGTGGCCACCTATATTTCTTTTACTGATTTCTAATCCAAATTCTTCACTAAGTGTTTACAAAATTCAGAAAGGATTTGTTGCTGACCAAAGTGGGAGAATGTTAGCTTTATTTGGTTTAGCAACAAATTAAGTTTTATTTTTAACTAAGTTGGATTAGTGCAATCCTAATCTGAAAGTTTAAGGTTTAGATTATGTATGACAATTTTCTGTTTTGGTCAAGGAAATGATATTCTTTGACCATTGCAGGTGGAATACAAGATAATATGTGTTGTTGTAGGATTGTTCTTCAACTGATGATGGCAGGTTGAAGGACACATGTTGCTATGTAGCATGAGGTGGACTCCATTCTAGCCTCTTATATAACTAAAGTATATACCATCAATGAAAGATAAGAGGAGATAAAACTGGAAGTTTATCTAGCTGAAAATATCATAGTACTGCTAGTATAATTGCTGTCTGTCAAACTTTATATCAATCCTAATCTAAGGTATGTCCCTGACTACATCTATTTGTTTCTGTGAACTGTCCGGTTATAATATCGAAGATCCTAACATACAGCAATATCAGCATGAAGTCATTGTAGATCATGTTAAGTAAATTTTAAATCATACTTAACCTAATAGTAATCATACTTAAGTTGCTGATATTCTAACAATTCCAACCTAAAAATAAATTGTGTGTAACTTTCCCTAAAATATATATATATATTGCAATTGCATTCACGGGACATCCAAGTGCCACGTTTAAAATCCCATATCCAAACAATTTATATGTGCAACTTTTTGGCCAAAGCTTCTTTTTTGATGCCGCTGGCATTTGCATATTAAATATATATATATAGCTACAGCCTACCAGCCCATCCATACCTACTTCCCTATGGATTTCACAGTCCTTTATTTATTTTGGTGATGTCTTCAAATTAGATGGTTAACTAGTCATCTCTGCTTGAGACAACAGTCAAGCAGTTCTACTTTGACGAGGAGACGAAACAGATTGATTGTGGTTGCCGTTGTCCAACAGGACGAGATGTTCGTAGTTATTTTTCTGTAAGCTGAACTGTTGTCAGCTTCATCCATTCACTAGTGAATGGATTGTATCAACTAAAGCCACATAACAGATTATTGCTTTTAAAAGTTAAACGGCGAGTAAAAGCCAGTATGACTATGGAAATCGAATTTGCTGGGCAACAAATCCCACGTTTCAAACTCCATATCCAACTAATTTTATAGGCGCACCTTTTTGCCACTTTATTGAAAAGAATTTCTATGATGTCGTTTGCATTTGCTGCTTTGCATAAGCACAGGGGTACAGCTACAGCCTCTTATATTTTTTCAGATTTAGTACTCACAAAGTCTTAAAACTCAGACCGATATCATCACCCACCAACTCATCTCTATAAGATTGTAGACAAAAACATTAACAGCCGGCCTTGCCTAACAGCTTTAGAAAGTTCCTTCCTTTTTCTCTAGTTTTTTCTTGTTAATTCCCATAAGCTCTTTGAAATTAAAGATCCTCTATTTTTGACGTGGATTCCGTAGCAGCAGTGGAAGTTTTGGGTCCAAGTCATTATTCGGATACCTGGAAAAGGTTTATAGGAAGATTTTCACTCCATGAATTTTGTAGGTGTAAATAATCCACAGGGACAGGTGGAATAATCCTAAGCCATGGCGTACCGGAGAAAGTATGCATTTAGAGTACCGGATCACTTCCCCGAATCTGGGCGCGAGAAAAGAGGAGCGGAGACAGCTCGAGAAGTCGACGAAAAAGGGGAAAAGTTATGATGTGATGGTCATCGGGTCTTTGGAGCAATAAATGCGCCGACGAGTTGGTAAAGAGATAAGAAGAGCTCGGTCAATGAAGACTCGGCCAAGGATCCAAAGGGCGACATCGATCATCCCCACCAAGTGAGAGACATCGAGTGACGAGATAGCAGAAGAAGACATCACTCGGCTAGACATCTCGACCCGAACAAATAAGAACATCGGCTGAGGTATCAACTGATCACCCGAGAAGAACATCGAGGAAGCTACGCCAGGCCTAACACCGTAGTACTGGATGTATCATCACTTGTAACTATAAATATAGACCGTGTAGAGAGGTAAAGGGCAAGTAAGAGGAGAGAGAGAGGAGAGCATACTTAGAGCGTTGAGAGGAACACCCGTCTTGTAACCTTGAATCAAGTAATAAGATCATCCTTTAACCCCCGTGGACGTAGGTAATCATGCCGAACCACGTATATCTTTGTGTTCTTTCATGTTTATGCGTATTACTTTCTTAGTATAGTTCTTTGGATGTAGTAGTAGGACTTTCTACATCTACATTCTGGCGCCGACTAAGGGGACCGTATAACATCTCCGGATACCTTGGAATCGGACACCAAAAGAGGAAAATCCGAGCTCCTAAGCCACCTAGTGTCTTGGGTTGATGCTAGGGAGAAACTCTTTTGGTCCGTTATCTTTGTTTTCTTAGCAACATCTTGTCGAGTTGACATGAGTTAGCTTTGTGTTTTTACTTGTTATCTTCGAAAGTTTTTATTGTCTTCGAAAATCTTTGTTTTTCACTTTGTGTTTCTAGTCGATATAAATCTGTCTTGTGTTCTAACTAATAGTCTTTGCTTTCCAAGCAAAACATGTTTTCCGCTTAAGCAAAGTCGTCGAGACCGCTCCGTCAAGATTGGCTGTTTGCTTAAGACACCTCAGTGAGTTATCGGAAGATCCATGAGCTCCCGAAATAACATCTTTCGATGTTGGTAGAAGCTAGAAGGGGATCCCATCTCGCTGACCGTGATCTGTGGCTTCAAACCCTGTTGAAAGAGAGATTCAAAGAGCTCCTATCGACATCTAGTGAGGATAGTTGATGCTAAATGAAAAACTCTAACAAGCGCAACGCGTAGGTTGCCGATCTATCCTCTAAGGAGAGATATCACAGCATCTATCTTCATTTCGCACCCGTCTTCATCTTAACAAAATGTACGAAGCACGATAATGGTGGAAACAAGGCTAGCTCGTAATCATTGAGCATAGTCTCCGAAACCATGGCTCACAGATTATAGCGAGCGCTCAAGTCTCACCTTGATCCTACGCTAAGAGCCTCACAAAGATCGCTGGAAACCGTAAAAATCCTAGGGTCACCAAAGACGACGGCTGTTAGGGGTCGTCATTACTATCTATCGTCGTCATGAAAGAAATCTTCCGATCTAGCGTACGGACGATTAATGACTTCTGGCGTTAGGAATGTTAGGACAAATAATGGTTAATGCCTAGGGAAGGTACCGAAAGCGATGTGTCGGGGCAGCCTTTTAAAAATTGTCTTTTAGGGCCAAAACAACCCGATCACGAGACCAACACGCTAGCGTAAACGGAAGTGTACTATAAAACCCGTCCCACCTTGCGCTACTTGTACCTCATCCTTAACCTTTTCGAAAGCAGTTCAAGTAAGTACTGTGTCCTTTGCTGACGTAGGTACGAACGGATAGGCGAGCCGAGGAACGAAGACGATAACAAAGGCAATGGCAAGTACCTCCAGGACGAGCAGGATCCTGAGGAACCGGGTCACGGCGGGATCTAGCGGGCAAGAGGGACTCACGGATTCTCAGCACGGAGATCGTCGGCCTAACAACCGGGGGCGAGACTTAGGCGTTGATCAAAGGTATGACTACGGTCGACGAGGAGGTCGATTTGGGCCGAGATGACGATCTCCCACCCGGATGTTGAGGATCAACCCGAGCGATGGGGCCGAGGAATGAGGGCAAGATGGAAGACGGAGAACCAGATCGGATACCGAGGAGGAGGAGGAAGTTCAAACGATACGCGAGGAACGAAGGAGAGAAATACAACCGACAGAGCACCAACGAGACCTAGAGCGAGAAGCTGAGAGGCTTAGGCAAGTACACTTGGCAAGGGGGGACCCTAATCGGGACATCCCCCAAGAATCTGGCCACCCACCCCGCAGCCTTCGATTGTTCCCCGGTGGTGATCGATCACCCAACAGCTCCGATCGTCCCCCTGTCGCCCTCGCTATGAGGCCCCCAACCGCACCCCCTAACACAACGGGACACCAAGTGAATGGTCACTCCGACCACGAGAGCACCGACCCGATGTTACTTCGCTATATCGGGCAAGCCAAAGAAGACAAGAGGACCTAATGAGAGAACTGCAGAGGAGAAACCCGGCGCTAGAATACGAAATTACCACCTCCGCAACAGAGGGCGGGGTCGAGAGGATCATCGAGCCGAGGCGCCTCCAAAGAACCACACTCCACCGAGGGACGCCCCCACCCTCACCAAGCCGAGAACGCATACCCGACCCTAATCGGCCAAGAGAAGGGTATGGGCCAGCCGAGGATTCTTCTACTACGAGGAAGCAACCAATGAGAGTACGGACGCGTCCACCAAACAAAAATCGAGCGGCTCGAGCGGATGGTTAAGAAACCGACCGGAGACAGCGAGGATGATAAGTTAGCGTATAATCAATGAAGCCCGAAGACGCCGTTTACTAGGGAATTGGACCGGACACCGTTTCCACCAAAATGTACGCCGCGATCTTCCCATCTAGGTTCGATGGCACAGGCGACGCATGAGAACACATCAAGATGTACGGCATGTCCTTGCTACAGTGGAAGAATCACAATGTGGTCATGTGCAAATTCTTCCCAGCCAGTTTGGAGGGAGAGGCGAAGAGTTGGTTCTACACCCTGCCCGATAAATCCGTTGGGAGCTATGCGGTTTTGGTGGAAACCTTTCTCGAGACCTATATGCATAACATCATAGCTCGGCCCAGAGTCGACAAGTTATTCACCCTGGCACGAAGACTCAGGGGAGCCGTTGCGTTCTTTAACTGGATGCAGATGGAGGAAGTTATGCACGGATATAGGGAAAGCACCGGCCGACCAACAGATATTCGGCTTCGAGAACTCGCTAAGAAAGTCGGATCCCATCCGGGTGGCAATGTACACGGAGAAGCCTAAAACACTAAGGGAGATCCTAAGATGCAAGAGCACTATATCGCCTTGGAGGAGATTCAGAAGGAGCGCAAGATAGGGGAATACAAGAGGCAAGCACCGCAAGAGGCCACCCCGCGAGAAGCCACGAAACAATCCGAGAAAGGCTCGGTGCCCAAGACTGGGGTGAAAACAAGAAAGTTTGGGTCGAGAAGGGAAAGAAGCCTCGCCACGAGCCAAGATCATATACTCCGCAAAATGCACCATTGGAAGAAGTGTTCAAGGAGGTTGAAAAGAGGAACGACATCCGTTATCCCAAGACTCGGGGAATCCAATTCGACGGGACAAGGAACCACCCGACTCGCCATTATCATCGGGCCTGCGGCCATTCAACCAATGATTGTAGAGAAGTGAAAGACATCGTCCAGACCTGATCCGCGATGGGTACCTACGGCATTTCGTCAAGACATCGCCGACACTGCCGAACCGTATGTCCCAAAGGCACTGTATAAGAATTAACCGCGACACCCGGTTCGCCTGTAACACCATATCACACTCAGCAACTCAGGGGTACGATCTGGGAACGGGCATCACCTCGAGAATCCATAAGCGGGACCGATCTGGCAAAGAAATCCTCAGTGTGGCCAAGACCCTACCCATGGAACCATGGATGATGCAACCAATCACCTTCTCGGCAAAAGACGTCCCATTGAACGGCCAAGCGCACGGGGATCCCCTAGTAATAACCCTACTGATCGAGGAATGGGGAGTCCGCAGATACTAATGGACAAATGCAGCTCGGTCGAAGTCTTGTTCTACGACACTTTCAAAAGGATGGAGTTGTCCGATGATATCCTCGGTCCCGTCCACCTATCGAATCTACGGCTTCAACGGCACAAAGAATAACACTAAAGGGAGAAGTCACCCTCCGAGTCTCGGACGGGGAGGGGTTCCTTGACACACTCACCACTTTTTGCGTGGTCGATGTCGTGTCACCATACGAAGCAATTCTGGGTCGGCCCTGGCTCGCGGGGATTAAAGGGGTCGCCTCGGCTTATCATCAGAAATTGCGGTTCCGTCTTACCGAGGAGTGGTAGAGGTACTAGGCGATCCCCAAG
The DNA here is from genome assembly GCA_023531295.1 of Papaver armeniacum. NCBI lineage: Eukaryota > Viridiplantae > Streptophyta > Magnoliopsida > Ranunculales > Papaveraceae > Papaver > Papaver armeniacum. Next base: position 589,250 of record JAJJWW010013567.1, on the reverse strand, counting down.
CGGCAAGGCAAGGCGTGCAAATAGACATCCAACAGAATGAGGAGAGGCGGTCAAGGAAACGTCAAGAAAAGAAGAAGTCAAAAGAAATAGAGGCGGGTGAGGAGCTGGAAATGGTAATGTCGCAAGCCATCGCTACCTATGAAGCCGGCGAGAAAGAGACCTTATAGCAATCACAGAGCCGGTAACCACCGGCAGCCAAAGAACAATTTCTCGGCCCTAGAACCAACTCGGCAAGTCAATCTAGGCACCGAGGAGGAGCCAAGATTAGTAAGGATAGGGTCCTCTTAACAAGTGAACAATCCCAACAAATTGATAACCCTTCTCAAGGAGCACATGGACATATTCGCCTGGCAAATGCACGATATGGAAGGAATAGACCCGAATGTCTGCTCGCACCACCTCGCGAATAGACCCCAAGTTCAAACCAATCGTGCGGAAGATGAGAAGAATCGCACCCGAGCTACAACCGGCGGTGGAGGCCGAATCAAGAAGTTGTACGCAGCGTGGATCATTCGGAAGGCTCAAGACCCACAATGGATATCTAACATGGTGATAGTCCCTAAAAGAAACGGGGCGCATTTAATCAAGCATAGACTATAGTGACTTAAACAAGGCATGCCCAAAGGACAGCTTTCCCTCTCCCCAAAGATCGACCAGCCTAGTGGAATCTATTGTCGGGTATAAGGCGATAACTCTCATGGACGGATACTCAGGGTACAATCAAATACCCATGGCCCCTGAAGATCAAGAGCATATGTCCTTCTTTACACCAAGAGGGCTGTGTTGCTACACCAAAATGCCATTTGGATTAAGAAATGCCGGCGCCACCTACCAGAGGCTGGTGGAAGACATGTTCGAAGATAAAATACACGACACCATCGAGGTGTATGTGGACGATATGTTGGTCAAAAGCAAGGTGGCCGACAAGCACATCGACGACCTTCGGGGCATATTCCAAACCATGAGAAGGTACAAGATGAGGGTCAATCCGGCCAAGTGTACCTTTTGGGTCACCTCGAGCAAGTTCTTAGGATACATAATCACCGACAAAGGAATTGAGGCCGACCCGATAAGGTCGGGGCCGTGGTGGAAATGCCGTCGCTCAGAAACGGTAAAAGATGTGCAACGATTGAACGGAAATTTGGCGGCCTGGGCGATTCATTTCGCGGTCGTCCGACAAGTGCAAGGACTTCTTCGGGACGCTACGAAAGGGGGAAAAGTTTAAATGGACCGAGGAGTGTGAAGAAGCGTTTCAAAAGATCAAGCAACATCTCGCGAGTCTACCAAGGGCCGCAAAGACCCGAACTGTAAGACATACTAACGCTATACCTTAGGGCAACTAGCCACGCCATCAGCGCCGTCCTAGTCAAGAACGACGGGGGAAGAAAAGCCGTGTATTTTATAAGCAAGACCATGAGCCCGACCGAGAGAAACTACACCAGGATCGAGCAACCGATATTAGCACTAGTGTTCGCAACGCGAAGCTTCGGACATACTTCTGCACCCACGTAATCGGGGTACTTACGAAGTCCCCCATAGAATCAGTACTCGACAGCGCAGCCAGGTCGGGGCGAATCTCCAAGTGGAGTGCACAAATAAAGCAGTTCGACATTGTTTACGAGATGAGAACAGCGGTAAAAGCACAGACAGTGGCCGATTTCCTGGCAGATTTCCCCCTCAGCGACGAAGACGAGGTAGAAGACATACCCGGAATGGAGGAAGATGGAGAAGACCCATCCGACCTACTCGAGTCATGCAGTCCGACACGGTGGGAGGTCTTCGTGGATGGGTCATCTAATAAGGATGGGTCGGGCTTGGGATTGGTCTTCACGACGCCGAAGGGAAAAAAGATGGTCCACTCCTTTAGGCTCGAATTTAAGGCAACTAACAACGTCACGGAATACGAGGCAGTAGTACATGCCCTGCGCTTGATAGTGGAGATGGGGATCCAGGAGGTACGGCTTACACGCGACTCCCAACCGGTTATCCCAAGCAAATCAATGGGCGCACGCCATACATGACCCTCAACTACAGAAATACTGGGAGCTCGTCCAATTCTACATCAGCCAGATACCAAGCATTAAGTTTCGACACATCTGTAGGAAGGACAACCGCCACTCGGACGCCCTAGCATATATCGCTTCCATGTTGACGGACTCAAGCATTGAAGGTATTAGAATCATGAGGGTCCTAATGCCTTCAGTACCCGAGATCGCGGATATCGGCGCACAAGTCGCGGCAACCACTACCGACCAATACCGGGCCGATGATTGGAGGAAGCCGATCCATGAATACCTCGAAACAGAAGGTTGCCCAAGGGGAGACTCCGAGATCAACAAGATCAAGAGCAAAGCCGCCGCGCACGAACTTCGGGATGGCACCCTATACAAAATCATATCTAGGACCACCGCTAAAGTGCCCGAGTAAGGAGGAGGGGCGAGATGATCCTTAACGAATTACACTATGGGGTCATGGGAAACCACAAACTCGGTCGCAGCCTAGCGGCACGAGCTAAAACCATGGGATACTTCTGGCCATACATGAATGAGGACGCGAAGCATATGGCCACCGTTTGCGACGAGTGCCAGAAATTTGGGAAGAAGATACATGCGCCGGCCGTAACATTAAACTCCGTCATCAGTCCCTGGCCCTTCGATAAATGGGGAATCGACATCGTAGGACCACTACACGTCGGATCAGGACAAAGGAAGTATTTAATTGTGGCCACCGACTATTTCACCAAGTGGGTTGAGGCCGCTCCGCTAAGGCACATACGGGATAAGGATGTTTTTCGGTTCATCTGGGAACACATCATATGCCGCTTTGGGGTTCCGGCAGCAATCGTCTCTGACAACGGGAAACAATTGCAAGGCAAAAACATCGACCTGCTATTCAACACTTACAACATCCGAAAGAGCAAGTCCACGCCCCTATACCCCCAAAGCAATGGACAGGCCGAGATCACAAACAAGACCATCGCCGATAACATGAAGAAGAAACTTGACGGGGAATATGGGGAATGGTGTGAAGTGCTCTACAACGTCTTGTGGGCATATAGGACAACTCGCAGGGAGGCAACTGGATTGTCACCCTTCATGTTAACATACGGGACCGAAGCCATCCTGCCTACGGAGGCGATGATACCCACCACAAAGACCGAAGCGTGGAGGCGAAACATCTCGGCGGACCTTATCTTGGCTAAACTTGACGATCTAGAAGAAACAAGAGAGATGGCCCTGCAAAAGATGGAAAATTACCAACGAAGGATCCAACGAGAATACAACAAACGGGTTCGACCAAGAGAATTCCAACCGGGGCAGCTGGTACTAAAGCACCTACCTAGCTATGAGCGTGACAAGAAGGGCGGTAAACTTGCACCACGGTGGGGAGGACCCTACACAATAGTTGAGAAGGTTGGAGAAGGGGCATACAAGATACCGGGCCGGACGGAACACCCGAGCCACGACCATGGAATGCGGCACGACTAAAGCTCTACCATCCATGAAACCAGGTAAGATATCTTGACATCTATTTCCGTGAAAGGCCGCGTGGGGTTGGAAATATGACAAGTGCGTCGAATGGTCGTTTCGAACCCGGGCGATGGCATTGTGCAAGTGCCGGGCGACTTACACTAACACGGACTATTCGAACTCGGGCGATGGCGGTGTGCAAGTGCCGAGGTAGTTCGGGGGCCCCGGCGGTTGGAAACCAAATGGCCGATTGTCGAGGCATGAGTACTCGACAATCGAGCAGTCAACATTGCTCTCCTCGCAAGTGGCCGAAATCACTTGCCCAAGAAGATTAATCGATAACTTCTTGGGATGTCGATCCCATAGAAACTAGGCAAGACCCACTTCCCTTCCACTAGATCTCGAAAGACGGTGATGAGATGCCTCGGTCGGACATGGCATCGGGCCGATGACCCTCCTTGTTGAGTGTGTTCGACGAAACGGCATTTATGACTAACCTATCTATTCGTACAGGCATACATAACAAGGCTACGACAAAGAAACCACACACAGCAACTCAACATAAATAAGGATAATAACATCGGTAGTATAATAGCGTCGGTGGCAAGAAGAGCAAACAAACCGGACGTAGCACCCCAATCAAAGTTTACGAGAAAGTAAAGGTGTTCAAACGAATTACAACCCGAGAGAAAAAGAGCAAGATAGCGACGCAGTCGCAAAAAACATGATCACTCTTTGGAGGAAGTAGAACCCGAATCGCCTTTATTGGCGGCAAAGATCGGCTCGCTTCTTATCAAGCACCGCCTTCACACCGGCTTTGACCTTCGAGACGAGCTCATCACCGAACTTCGCCTTCTCGGCGGAAGATCTTGCGCTAGCTGCACCGATGCCGATTCAGCGGTGGCCGCTCGATCGAGCAAATGAGCCTCCCTCCCCTTTAAACGGACGATCTCTTCTTCCAACGAGGCTGCCTTTCTTCTCGCCTACCCAAGACAACAAGAACGGTCACCACACAACAACAAGCAGTGAAACAACAACACGAAAAGCACTACACAAGGCACACCACCTTCCAACAAAGGGGCAATTACTCTAATGGACTCCTCGGACTCAGACAGGCTACACTCGAGAGAAGATATCTTCGAAGAAAGTTCTAGATATCGTTGTTCGTTAAACTCATTAGTGGGGCAATACTTCTTGTGATCACTCCACTCGTCCCTCTGTCGAGAGTGGGCAGCCTGCAAACCTGACAATTGAGCACGAACCCAATCCAACTCCTAAGAAACCTTTACGGACTCCTTAAGCTTCTCAAGGGACTCTCGGCCACACTTCTCGGCAGCGTCCCTCTCCCCCAAGATCCGGAGGCGATCTGCATGCAAATCTCGAACCCGAAGTCTCACCACCACATTGACCCTCTAAGTTGTCGGCCAATAATGTTTTATCGGCCGCTATACCTTGTAAATGAGCTAGGTTCGCCCTCAGATTATCAATTTCCTTGGGAACATACTCAAAAGTCTCGTACCGATAAAGTTTGGATTGAAGATCTTCAATATCGGTTTCTAGACGATCAATCTTAGCATCCTTATTAACTATTCTCTGTTGTAAGTTCGAAACGTGATCTCGTTCTATGTTCGCTTCCCTCTTCAACAAACGACACCTTGTGGCAGCGTCGGCCTCCGCAATAGAAGATTCGGCTAAGCAGGGAGTACTAAACTTAGGATATTGGCACTACAAGATCAATCATAATTAGTTGCGAGTAAAACGAATACCTTGGGTTTTGGCCAACTCCTTCTCCAACCCTTGAGACCGTTCGCGCTCCTGCTGCAACAAGAGACGAAGACCCTCCCTCTCGACGGCCTCCCGGCGTTGGATGGCGACATTCAACAAATGAGCGGTTGACATCCTAAGAACAACACCAACATAGTCAGCACTAAACAAAAACAAGAACGCAACACCCGAACAGCTCAACTCACCAGGAGATCAAAGGTACTTTTCAGACCAGCTTCATACAACGAGACGGCATTGATCTTCTCCTCATCGGACAGAGAGGCAAAATCGGGAGAGATAAGTGCCCCAAGCGAGTTGCACATAGGGCCCGAGACGGTAAAGGAGGTACTGCTGCCGCCGAATTAGGAACCACGGCAGGGAAAGTCTTCGCGGTTGACCCCGACAAAGAACATTCTCCACATCACAGTCGATCAAACGGTTCCCACCACCACCCGACTTCTCCGTCTGACCCGACTCCCCCTCATTACCAAGGGCATCATCCTCATCATCAAAAAGACCTTCTTCATCATCACCTTCAGACACAACATACACAACGCCATCGGCGAGAACAATCCCTTCATCAGCCACTTCCCGGGCACATTCCTCTCCGGGGCAGACGCATCCTCCTTAGGTTCTTTACCCCTTCCCTTGGGCTTCCCACCTACAAAGGCGGACGAATCGTCGACGACTTCGAGGCGACCTCCCCAGAAATGTGACAAAGGTAGTCGATCATCGGGATCCTCACCGTCCTTCGCCGAAGCACCAAAGCAGCCTTGTCAACCCTCGGCTCAGGCATGAGCCGACGTCAGAACCATGCAAGGCAACAAATAGGGGCACGTACATGTACGTTAAATAAAAAATAATAAGTATATTTGTTACCTTCCCTGTATCCTCCTCGGCTCCTGCAATTCTATCTCTCTTCCGATGAACGAAAGCCTCAGAAGGAATACCCTGGGACTTAGTCTGAAAAACACCAAAACAAAACATCACCCCGCAAGTCGCCCGAGCCGATCAATCAAACTAGAGAGACAGAGAAATGCACTGACCCGATCAACATTGACTACCCAGAAAGGATAAAATTCGGCCGGAGGAGGGAGTTTGCCACTCAAAAGAGGACCTAAATAGCCAAGGGAACCCGGTCCCAAGCCGTGTCATTAGTATGACGGGCGTGCTTGTTGGAACTCTTTCCCTGGGATCTTCATCCAAAAGAAGTCTCCTAACTCCTTCGGGAAGAGTTTTATGACGATGAGGGCTGGCACAAACCCGGCGAGATCGCCATTAGTAGTGGTCCCGCTCCGATAATTATCGCGAAACCGGGCAGGAGTATAGTCACTCGCTGGGAAGGATCGTAGGTAGACCAAGTAGTAGGAGCACACTCGCCTCGACTACGCTTCTCCCACTCGGACAGATACGGAAAGTGTTACCATTCCATTGAGCCAAGGCACGGACGAATCTTAGAAAGGGCCTCGTGACAGAACGGGCGACTAGGATCATATAGAGGGAAACGCAGCCGAGCTCTAGCCGCCCCCGGTGACAATGGTCGCCTCTTGAATGAATGAGGAAATCTCAAAACATCCTCCTTCTTCGAACACCCTCCGGCCCGACAAGAGCCCGACATCGTATCCGTAAAGACCGAATTCATCTTTCACCGTTGAACGTATTGCTCGTCCGTTAAGTCCTTAGCGGTCCTCTTGTCACCCTACAAGAAAACGAAGATGGGTTATCGGAAAGATAGAATCTAGAGCGCGGTAATCATACTTGGAAGGACTCTCTACGACAAACAGGAATCAAGCGGTACGCCGTCTTCATCGGAAAACACATAACTCACACACCTTCTTTCCGTCATTTGAGGAGTTGAAGATGCCATAAAAACTAATGAGAGAAACGGCGGAGAAGCGAAACACAACCGAACCGGAGGTTGCAAAATGGTAACGAGACGGAGAAGACGATGGATAATGAGGAAGAGAGGAAAGAGATCTGCCGAGGAAACAGCCAACAGCGACGAAAAGAGGATAGAGAAAGAATGAAGTTGCAGAGAGGATAGAGAAAGAATGAAGTTGCAGAGAGGATAGAGAAAGAATGAAGTTGCAGAGAAGGAAATAAAAGGGAGACAAGGTTTAGATGTCGGACTTATAAACCCCTCCTGTGGTAACCCCGAAGAAGGTGAACCGGTTGCGGCAATCGAAGCGAGTGGGGAACAAAGATGCGCAAAACCTGCATGACCGAGGACGTGGGAAGACGAGGCGGTTTTTCTTCCCCACGTGTTGACCACACGAGTGGAAGAAGGGGCATAAATGTAGGTGTAAATAATCCACGGGGACAGTGGAATAATCCTAAGCCATGGCGTACGGAGAAAGTATGCATTTAGAGTACCGGATCACTTCTCCGAATCAAGGCGCGAGAAAAGAGGAGCGGAGACAGCTCGAGAAGTCGACGAAAAAGGGGAAAAGTTATGATGTGATGGTCATCGGGTCTTTGGAGCAATAAATGCGCCGACGAGTTGGTAAAGAGATAAGAAGAGCTCGGTCAAGGAAGACTCGGCCAAGGATCCAAAGGGCGACATCGATCATCCCCACCAAGTGAGCGACATCGAGTGACGAGATAGCAGAAGAAGACATCACTCGGCTAGACACCTCGACCCGAACAAATAAGAACATCGGCTGAGGTATCAACTGATCACCAGAGAAGAACATCGAGGAAGCTACGCCAGGCCTAACACCGTAGTACTGGATGTATCATCACTTGTAACTATAAATATAGACCGTGTAGAGAGGCAAAGGGCAAGTAAGAGGAGAGAGAGAGGAGAGCATACTTAGAGCGTTGAGAGGAACACCCGTCTTGTAACCTTGAATCAAGTAATAAAATCATCCTTTAACCCCCGTGGACGTAGGTAATCATGCCGAACCACGTATATCTTTGTGTTCTTTCATGTTTATGCGTATTACTTTCTTAGTATAGTTCTTTGGATGTAGTAGTAGGACTTTCTACATCTACAAATTTCATGGAAAATTACAAGGAGAAAAAGCCAGTCTTTTTAATCAAAGTGTTGCTTCTCTTTTTGGCTGAACTTTCTTCCTAATGAAATTATTGGCACCGCCAAATATGAAAATGAGATACGCATACCTGCTGCTAATCTTTCTGAGCAGACTTAACTAGCTAGCTAGACCGGCCAGTTCCACCGCTAATCAAACCAATATTCTTAACGACCAGCCTAACCTCGACCCTATCTATATACAAAAAAAGGTAGAGAAAATGCAAGACCCAATCCCTAAGTTTTTTAACACATCTAAACAACTTCACCCTCGCTTTCTATTTCCTAATGGATTTCTTTAGGCCTAGTTTTGGTTTGATTACTGAATTTAATGGTCTCTTTTCTTCATTTTACCTACAATTTGCTGTTCATATTGCTAATATCAGTGTGCACACTTTGTTATCAAGTGGTATGGTATTATAATGATGGATAGGACCTAAAAATAAACTTAAAGATAAGATAAGATGATGTCCATCTGGCTCTATATATTGATTATGATTGCGGTTATCCAACAGTATGAGATGTTCGAGGTTATTTTTACATAGGTTGAACTAGTGTCAGCTTCATCCATTCACTAGTGAATGACGTTGGATATTTTCAAGATTATTTGCCGCTATCCGAGGGGGTCCAGGGTCGTAGCCCCTCCCTGTTGTGTTCGACGCCCCTAGCAGAGTCCGAGACAGCGTCTCGTGGAAATGTTTTCTGGTTTTACTTTGGAAAACCTAGAAGTTTCTATTCAAATTTGAACATACGCGTCTCTTCCCATAAGCCACCATTGATGGTTTTTGGAAGCGTCTGTTGGTGATGAAAAGGCATTACTAACAGGCATGAACATCCCTATAAATAGTGAAGGCATTCTCCCATTCTTCACAATCAATTCAACCTGTTTTCTATCCATCTAAAGCATCATCAGAAATCTCTCTCGTGTGTTCTTGATTGGGTCAAGGGGTGCAAACCTTGAATCCAATTTCTCTGTTGTAGGGCTTTCTGTATCCTGAAGGCATTATTTCGCATACCTGTTGCAATCACCAATTGATATTGGGAGGGTAGAAATAATCGTCTAAAAGAAATCTATTCGAGCCTTGAAAGTCACGAGTACAACAATTGTTTTGTGTTTATTTTATCATTTATTTGAACCCAATTTCCAACAAATGAATCATGTACCAACTAAACACATACTATTCTATCAACATTACGTACCAGAGAACTGCTTTTAAAAGTTTAAACGGCGAGGAAACGATAGGATATTGAATTTGTTGGGCAAACAAATTCCACGTTTCAAATTCCATATCCAAATAGTTTTATAGGCGCAACTTTTTGCTACTTTATTGAAAAAAGTTTCTCTGATGACGCTTGCATTTGCTGCTTTGCATAAGTACTGAGGAATTGCTACAGTCTTCTAATATTTTTTTTCCAGATTCGATAATGATAAGGTCTAAACTCAGACCACTGGTATCATCACCCACCCCAACCCATCTCTTTACAAGACTGTCAACAAAAACATTAACAGCCAGCCTTGCCTAACAGCTTTAGAAAGTTCCTTTGTTTTTCTCTAGTTTTTTCTTGTTGATTTCTATAAGCTCCTAGAAGATCCTCTATTTTTGATGTTCACATTAAAATGCTTGGATTCCGTCGCAGCGGAGGAAGTATGAACTGGTTTTGGGTCCAAGTCATTATTCAGATACCTAGAAAAGGTCCGTAGGGAAATTTTCACAAATTCATGGAACATTACAAGGAGAAATAGACATTCATTTTAGTGAAAGTTGTTTCTCTTTTCTGTTTTTCTTTTTTCTTTTTTTTTGTGGAACTCTTGTAATGAAATTATTGGCACCACCAAATATGAAAATGATAAGCATACCTGCTGCTAATCTTTCCGAGCAGACTCAACTAGCTAGACCGGCCAGTTCCACCGTTAATCGAACCGACATTCCTAATGCATTTCTTTAATCAATTTAAAGATTTTGTTGGCCTAGTTTTGGTTTGATTACTGAATTTAATGGTCTCTTTTCTCCATTTTACCTATAATTTGCTGTTCATATTGCTAATATCAGTGTGCACACTTTCTAATCAAGTGGTATGGTATTATAATGATGGATATAGGACCTAAAATAAAACTTAAAGATAAGATAAGATGATGTCCATCATCTACTCAACCACAATTCACATCATTATCACCAAAAACACTGCCTTAAATTATGCTGAAAATCATCTTTAATAAAAAAACTTAACAAATAATAATCTGAAAAATGATACCTTTTACTTAATACAACCCAAGATTCTTAATTCTTATTCAAAATCGGCTGCATGAATAATGAATGACATTTATTCCCAATGTTTGCCTGACAACAAACAACGTAGGAGAGAAATATGGCTCTTGAGTCTTTAAGTAACCCCCCAGTTTTGACATTGTCTTTCATTTGGCGGTCAACTCATAGCATGAGTCAGTCAGAACCAGTCAACATCCTGATTTGCATTAAAGAAAAAAAAGAAAAAAAACTCAAATTTAATAAATTATTGAGATCTCATGGGCTATGACGTTTAAGCCCATCATGTTTTTGTCGTTTAAAGGCCCAAATGTCTGTTTGGTATTATGGGGAAGATTCAATCCTTAAGAGCATCCACAGTCGTGGAGTATAACCAAATTTTTTGGTAAAAAACAGACGCAGTGGAGACGGAGTAAAGACCAAAGACCGGACTATAACCAAAACCTGCACCATATTTAGTCTTTAGTCTAATTCTTTAGTCGGGCGTAAATTGAAGTTGCGCTGATGGGCGTAACTCAAAGTTGCGCCCAACAATTAAAAAAAAAAAAATGGGGCAATTTGAATTGCCCTTAATGGGGCGCAACTTTGAGTTGCGCCCCAACAATTAAAAAAAAAAAAAAAAAAAATGGGGCGCAACTTTGAGTTGCGCCCCAACAATAATCAAAAATAAAGTAAAATTGGGCGCAACTCAAAGTTGCGCCCCAACAATAATTAAAAAAAAAAAAAAAAAAAAAAGAAATGGGACGAGATTTTGAGTTGCGCCTGATTGGGGCGTAACTCAAAGTTGCGCCTGACCAAATTTTAGTCTCCCTCCACTGCGTTACAACACGGACTAAACCCAAATTTTAGTTTTTTTTTTTTCGCTTTTTCTTTGGTTATTGGCCGCACCACTGCAGTTGCTCTAATACAGTAGGAGGCAAGATTTGATGATGATGATCAATTCATGTCATCATCAATCATGTGAAATGATTGATAATCCAACTCATGTGATATGGTCCCACGAGAACCGAAAGCTGAATGTGGGACCATGTGACTCCTCCGTATAAGCCTATAAAGAGGGTGTCTGCCTGCCGTCTGGTCTGGTGTAGGTTTCTGACTTTCTCCAACGTCATTGACTCATTTTTATTATTATGCCATGTTACGTACCTGACTCTTAGGGTACCTGAGCTGGCACCGCCGGTTGAAACGTCGTTGCCGACCCAAAAAAATGCTATTATACCAGCTGTGATCTGTGACTGTGAGATGAAAAAGATGACATAGCACATGTCATGAGTAGAATCAATTTAGTAGACGCAATATCAAAAATGCACACGGCTCTACGCCGAGTACATTACAACTCATATAATTGGTTGTTGGCCTTTCCAATTCAATATAATTTACTTTCCCTCGTGCTTCCAGTCACTTCAGTCCTTCCTATCAGCACTTGATTTTGCCGACAACATTCGGCCGGTAAGACATAAACACCTGCCACGAAGGTGGTACCACGTGGCACGGTAATATTCCACATGTAGTATTACCAAGGGCCAAAGAAACCAACACCAGAACAAAAACTAAGAATATTTTTCGAGATGAAGAAAGAGAAAAAAGAGAAAGATGATGATGGCTAGGGGATAAGTATTTAGAATCTTCGCAAAATTATTATTAAAAAATAATTTATTTATTTATTTTTGAAATAAAAGAAAAAGGTTGGTTGTTTAGGTGAAGGAGGTGAGAAATTCAGTGGTTTAGCGTGGAGGAAAAGATTAGGATGAACAAAAAAACGGCCTTTTTCTTTAATTAATTATTAAATTAAATTAAATTACTCCCATAAAGTTAAAATATTAATTCCAGCCTGTCTTTCTATGTTTTCTCTCATAATAAATAAATATTAAAAAATCTCCTTTCTCTCTTCTATAATACTTTCATTTCATTTCATTTCTCTCATTTTCTTCTCATTCTCTCAGAAGCTGAGGAAGGAAGAAGATTTCTTTTCCCGATCAACTGATTCAATCTTCAAAGTCTTGAATCAATCAATCAATTAATCAGGTTTGTGATTCACATACTCCTCCTCCTCCTCCTGATTATCATCTTGTATTTTGATTAAAATTCTTTGATTATCTTCATCAAATTGAGTTTTTCTTTTCTTTTTTCATGATTTTTTTTGATTTTTTATCAGTAGATTAGGATTTAATCAACTATTTTGATTTCCGGTTGCTGCAGATATTTGATTATTTGGTTGAATTTTTGACTAATTGATTTTTTTTTCTGGTTTCAGAAATTTGGGATTTCAGAACTTTTTAGATTCATCAGCTGATCGGATAACAGAGAAAAATACACACAAGAATCTTAAGATATGGCAGAAGAACAGAGATGTCAAGCACAACCAGAAGGCCATATACTATGTGCAAACAATTGTGGATTCTTCGGGAGTCCGGCGACCTTAAATCTTTGTTCTAAATGTTACCGAGATCACCGTCTTACCGAAGAACAAGCTTCTTCGGCGAAATTCGCTGTTGAGAAATCACTAGCAGGTCCATCCGCCGTCCCATCTCCTTCATCCGCGGCAGCATCAGCTACAACAACAACAAAATTGTTCTCTGCGCCGGCTTTAGTTCTACCGTCATCGTCTTCATCTGAATTAAGAAATCCACCTGTTGTTGCGAGTCCGTTGCCGGCTGAAACTCCGGTCGTAGCTTCACCGGCGGTTGCAGCGAAACCAAACAGATGCTTGACATGTAACAAGAGAGTCGGATTGACGGGATTCAAATGCAAATGTGGAATTACATTCTGTTCTACACATAGGTACCCAGAGCAACATGGGTGTACATTTGATTACAAAGCTGTTGGAAGAGATGCAATTATCAAAGCGAATCCGATCGTTAAAGCTGAAAAGCTCGAGAACAAGATTTGAACAAGACAGCAAAAAAAAGCTGGAAGAAATTGGGTATATTTGAAATTTGAATTTGAATTGTTCTCTGTATTTTATTAATCAGAATGATTTGATTTTATGATTTGGTCGATGACCGGAATGAAAACGAATCCGTTGGCCGGTCGGGTCTAGTCGGGTAAAATTTGAGAGCAATGAGAGGTAGTACTATTTATCAAGCCAGAGACTAATGTGCAGTGCAGATGTTGTTGTTAAATCATGTCTTCTGCCTTTAGATTAGATTATGAATTGTTAATGGCTATGTATATGTATCTCTCTAGCTGCTCTGCTCCTCTGTACTGGTTTATGTAAAACCATTTCCTTTCTCTTCCTTCCTTTTTAAATTATCTCATGTTGCTTGTGTAAATTTCATTTCCTTTGTCCTTGGATTACTGTTTCTTTGGTTCTGTTCTCTGAATGCTATCTACTTTGGCATGTTGATAACCTAGTTAGTGCATTATTTTGTGTGTTTTGGCAATTTCAAATTGGCTAGTTTGACACAAGTGGTGTGTCAATCATGTTGCTTCAAACTGAGATGCAATGCTCAACATGAAGAATTAGAACATGGAAAGTTTCGAACTCAAATCTCTGGTGGTAAAAAAATTTGGTGCTGGCGAGTTCCGGATTTAGGCCACTGGTAGAGTTAAAGTTTTCAGCTCGGGCCTTTGGTAAAACTTATTGTGGTTGCTGATAAGAATCTGGTGCTGTCTGACAAATTTCGTACTCAGATCACTGGCATCTTTAGGTTTTTGGACCTCAACTTGAAAGTCTTGTCTTGACCTTTCAGTTTCTTTGCATTCATAGTCGGCCATAATGGTAGGTGATGCTGGGTCAAAGAAAACGCGTAATGGAGTGCGTAGAAAAAGAAAAAAAGGTTTCAAACTTTTGAAAGGACAAAAGTCCAAACTCCACCCATAGTTATTACTAAGAAGGAAAGGTCTCCATCGAAAACTGGTATCTTTTGCAATTTCCAATGTGTTATTGCCGTTTACGCTGAAATTGAATATGACCACCACACAAAAACAAAAAATAATTAGCTGTTCCTGAAAGCAATTCCAAAGGATATTTTGGGTGAAGGAATTGAATCAAAAGAGTGATATTTTGGGTCATTGAAGGCTTGAAAGATACCGGCTAAAGCTGGTCTGCAGTGCTGCTTTCTTTCTCTTTGTTCCATGAAAAAACAGCTAGAAAAACTACCCCGCGGTGTTCTGAAAATGATTTGTTATAGCCCATTCCATTCATACATATAATTAGGCAAGAGTACTGTATCTGGCTAATGAATTGCCATTTACAATGTGCAATCAGAGGAATTTAGGGTTCAATCTACATAAAAAAGCAGCGGTAAAAACAGCAGTCAGTTCTTGAGACCACATATCAGGTAGTGTGGATGCCTGGGAGCTGGTAGTGCTTCATTTCTGAGACATGCTTTTGTTTTACAAGTCTCTAGTTTCAGCAAAACCTTGCAACCTTTAGTAGCAGAAAAAAATTCAACTTTAGACCCATACTTAAAACGCAACAACCCGAAACTCAAAATTTCAACATTCTTTACAAAAACTCAAAATCAACCCAAAATTAGCTTTTCTGTAGGTTCTTATATCTGAGACTTAGATTTGTTATTATCTAAATAAAACTTCAACGTATCCTTCTGACAGTAACTCTCAATATGAAACTGGGAATCAAGATACTCAAGCAGACTAAAACAGTAAAGCGGACAATATGATCATTATATGTGGGCTTTGTCTGCCTTGGCAGCTCTTGCAACACCATGAAGACGCCCAGTACTCCTAACAGCAAAGATAATCATATAGATAACAATAGCTAGTCGCAGTACAAAAGCTTATTGAGCAGAAGTGCCGGACTGTAGACTGTTAATGAAAGACATATCAGAATAGAGCATACTACGGATCTTTGCGAAGCTTTCATTTATCAAATTTTCTATCTTACCATGTGGCCACGCAATACACAGAACCAATATACACATCTATTCTCTCTATAGAGGCATACCCTGCCCGGAGTATACACCCTTTGGTTTCGCAATTGAACTTCATGAATCCTACACAGCAGTTTTAGATAAACATGGCAATAATGAAGATTCAAACAACTACACCATGACATATATTCTTCATGCTGTTCATACGAACCATAAGAACGACATGACACAATTTTTACTTAGGATATAAGGAAACAAGTATAAAGCAAAACGTCCTATGTAAGCTATAAATATGTGAATTCAGATAATCTACGCACAGGCAGTACTGCGCATTCGTCTCAACAATTCCTTCAGTTCTGAAGGCAGCTGTTGGTAATTTAACTGACCTTGGAATATACTCATAAGTTCAGGAGCTTCTTGCTCATACTTAATTACAAACTTCTCGAAAAAAGACTTGTCTACCGACTACCATTGTTGAAAATGTGCTTATGAGTGCTTTCCTTAATCAGACCTCTAGAAACTAGAATCCTGATAACAGAACACCTATAGCTTATTCCATTCATACAGTCTCAGGCAAGAGTACTATATCTGGCTAATGGATTCCACTTAAAATGAGTAATCAATAGAATGTAGGATTCGATTTGGATAACAAAAGCAGTTGGCAAAAACAGCAGACTGCTACCGAAAGAGCCAACAGAAAAACGAAAAGTAGAAGAAGCATACAATAAAAACGCACATACAGTGCATATACGAGCCAAGGTCACAGCCAAGCTCTGTCTACCAAAAGAGCCAACGGAAAAACCACAGTAGCGTGGTATAGATTACATAGTACAATAGTAGCGTCGATACCTGGGAGCTGGTAGTGGTTCATCTCTGAGACATGCTTTCATATATCCAAACCCAAGTTTCAGCAAAACTCAAACTCCCAATGTTTAGTGGCATCAGAAACCTCAACTTTCTCCTCTTAAGTGAGGAAAACCCACACTGTCAAAAGGCAACAGAATCAAACTACTCAAAACAGACTAAAACAACAAAGCAGACAATATGATCATCAGACTTGTGCTTTGTCTGCCTTGGCAGCTCTTGAAGAGCCCAGTTAACCTATAGCAGCAATGACAACTATATAGATGCTGCACGAGGTGGAACTCATGACTGACTGACTGACTGACTGACGATAGCTAGTCGCAGTACGAAAGCTTATTGAGCAAAAGCCATTCAGTGGTTGGCGGACAATAGAGCAGGACTGTAAACTGTTAATGAAAGAAATATCATAATGGAGCATACCACAACTCTTTGTGAAGCTTTCATTTATCTCATTTTCTATCTTACCATGTTACCACACATTACACAGAACCAATATATGCACCCTTCTCCCTGTCAAGGCATACACTGCCCAAAGTATACACCGTCTGGTTTCGCAATTAAAATTCATGAATCCTACACACCAGTTAACATGGCAATATCTTATATTCTTCATGCTGTTCATGCTTAAGAGGTGACACAGTTTTTACTGAAAATAATGAAACATGTATAAACCAAAAGGTACTGTATACGATGTAAATATGTGAATTGAGACAATCCACGTACCAGTACTGCGCATTCATCTCAACAATTCCTTCAGTTCTGAAGCAGCTGTTGGTAATTTAACTGACCTTGGAATATCTTCATCAGTTCAGGAACTTGTTGCTCATACTTTAGTACAAAATTATCCAAAAAATACTTGTCTACTGTTTTTAACAATGTGGTTATAGCAAATTTTTCCTTGATCAGACCTCTGGAGACTAAAATCCTGATAACAGAACACCTTGGGATAATCCTCCCCTTCAGGCTATAGCCAAAAACTACCGGGGTTGTGGAAATACTTAATGAATTATAACCCATTTCGTTCACAAGGAAATTTTTACTTAATGAACCATAAGAACTACATGACACAATTTTTACTTAGGATATAAGGAAACAAGTATAAAGCAAAACGTCCTATGTAAGCTGTAAATATGTGAATTCAGATAATCTACGCACAGGTAGTACTGCACATTCGTCTCATAAAATTCTCAGTTCTGAAGCAACTGTTGGTAATTTAACTGACCTTGGAATATACTCATAAGTTCAGGAGCTTCTTGCTCATACTTAATTACAAACTTCTAGAAAAAAGACTTGTCTACCGGCTACCATTGTTGAAAATGTGCTTATGAGTGCTTTCCTTAATCAGACCTCTGGAAACTAAAATCCTGATAGCAGAACACCTATAGCTTATTCCATTCATACATTCTCAGGCAAGAGTAGTATATCTGGCTAATGGATTCCACTTAAAATGAGTAATCAATAGAATGTAGGATTCGATTTGGATAACAAAAGCATTTGGCAAAAACAGCAGACTGCTACCGAAAGAGCCAACAGAAAAACGAAAAATAGAAAAAGCATACAATAAAAACGCACATACAGTGCATATACGAGCCAAGGTCACAGCCAAGCTCTGTCTACCAAAAGAGCCTACGGAAAAACAAAAGTAGCGTGGTACAGATTACATAGTACAATAGTAGCGTCGATACCTGGGAGCTGGTAGTGGTTCATCTCTGAGACATGCTTTCACATATCCAAACCCAAGTTTCAGCAAACTCAAATTCCCAATGTTCAGTGGCATCAGAAACCTCACCTTTCTCCTCTTAAGTTGTGCTTTGTCTGCCTTGGAAGCTCTTGCAAAAGCCTGTCATCGATGAAGATCCCAGTTAACCTATAGCAGCAATGACAACTATATAGATGCTGCATGAGGTGGAACTCATGACTGACTGACTGACGATAGCTAGTCGCAGTACGAAAGCTTATTGAGCAAAAGCCATTCAGTGGTTGGCGGACAATAGAGCAGGACTGTAAACTGTTAATGAAAGAAATATCATAATGGAGCATACCACAACTCTTTGTGAAGCTTTCATTTATCTCATTTTCTATCTTACCATGTTACCACACATTACACAGAACCAATATATGCACCCTTCTCCCTGTCAAGGCATACACTGCCCAAAGTATACACCGTCTGGTTTCGCAATTAAAATTCATGAATCCTACACACCAGTTAACATGGCAATATCTTATATTCTTCATGCTGTTCATGCTTAAGAGGTGACACAGTTTTTACTTCGGAAATAATGAAACATGTATAAACCAAAAGGTACTGTATACGATGTAAATATGTGAATTGAGACAATCCACGTACCAGTACTGCGCATTCATCTCAACAATTCCTTCAGTTCTGAAGCAGCTGTTGGTAATTTAACTGACCTTGGAATATCTTCATCAGTTCAGGAACTTGTTGCTCATACTTTAGTACAAAATTATCCAAAAAATACTTGTCTACTGTTTTTAACAATGTGCTTATAGCAAATTTTTCCTTGATCAGACCTCTGGAGACTAAAATCCTGATAACAGAACACCTTGGGATAATCCTCCCCTTCAGGCTATAGCCAAAAACTACCGGGGTTGTGGAAATACTTAATGAATTATAACCCATTTCGTTCACAAGAAAATTCATAACCGCCATAATCTTCTTCTCGGACACCACCATACAATCAGGATATTTCCTAAATGCTGTTTGAATGTGATCCTCAGACCAACCCCATCTCTTGTAAACATCCTCTTGTTTTCTCCAATTGACTTCACTCATTGATGTCAATCCCTGTATAGCTCTGAGAAATGTGCCTTGTAAATGATTAAAACCCATGTCTTTAACCTTGTCTACAATCTCTTTAAAATTATCCGCATCTCCATTATATGCTCTTGGTTGGTGGATTAAATACTTGGAAATACTAGATTCAGGGACGCCTTCATTTCTCAGTAGCTCTAGGTTGACCATCACTCTTTTAACTGTAGTGATAATCCAAGCATTTCGTTTGATCATTTTAATGACATTTTGGTCAGACTGAACAATGGTCTTAAGGATATCAAAGGAAGGGATTAGTGCTTCACTAAGACTCCGTGAATGGGTCATCAGAGATGAAGTTGGCAAGATCAGGTCCATAAAGCCCTTTGGATTCGAAAAACTCTAATTTGGGTTTGAGGGTTTTATGAGAATTATATGAGAGGATGGATGGGTATCTAGGGATTAGTTTAGAAATGTGAAGTTCAGTGAATCCGTATGCTTTCAGTAAAGTTAAGACTGAATCAGGATTAGAAGTGGTTTTGAATTTGATTTTTTTAGAAGCAGAAATAGCTTTATCTTGTGTTAATCCACATGAATTAATCAAATAAGAAACCAAAAATGATGAATCAGAATCAGAATCTGAAGAAGTAGAGAAGGAATAGAAAGCGGAAGTAACCCTAGAATTTGAAATTACAACAAAATTTTGATTTTGAGATGCTGTAAAGAGAAAATACTTAGCTGCTGCTAATGATGATGAAGAAGATTCTCCACGGATGATGGCAGTTGCCCCTGATTTACACAACAACGATCGAAACATTGCACCCCAGCAGAAGAAGAAGGAAGATTTGGTTGGAGCAGCAGGGGAAGAGATATGAAAAAACGAAACCTAAATGAGATAAAAAAATGTCTCAAATGATATTTCCACCCCATGGCAATTTTAGTACTCAATCTAGTAAATTGAGTAACAGAGTTTCACTAGTAGTATTGCGAAGAATGACCAGAATATTGTTCAAGCTGGTAGTGAGGATGGTGTGTCTCTTGGTACAATGAAATTGCCAGCCATTATTGATATCAGAAGATTCGAAAGCTTGTTATTCCAGGTAAAACAATTCATCCCAAATTCAACTTAATGTTAAAGTTAAGCAGTTTTAAATCGTCTTTTTGAAATTTTGATGGGCTAATGGCTTGTGCCATGGACCTAATCTACCACTTCCATATCCTCTAAAGGTATGGCAATGGCCGGCCGTAAGTAAAAAGGTATAGCCTTTGTGTTTAATTTCAGGGTTCGTACTTGCTTTGCCAAGGTGTATTAATTCATGTTTCAAAAATTAGAGTTTAAGTCTGCATGTAACGAGGTGTATTGACACCCATAGCTTTGAGGGTAACAAAAAAAAAAAAAAAAAAAAAAAAAAAACGCCGTTGCCGGGGATCGAACCCGGATCACCTGCGTGACAAGCAGGAATACTAAACCATTATACTACAACGACTTGATTTGTTAAATCAGTCCCATGATTAATTAAGTAACCAAAAAGGATTCCATCCTTCTAGATTGGCACAGCCAAACAGTGTACACACAAAAGAAACAACAAAAACTGACTGAATGAAACCCAAAAAGGGCACCCACAAAAGAACAACCCTTGTAAATTGGGCAAAATCGAAGAAAAAAAAACAACAAAAACCAGAATCCAAAGTACTGTTGATGAGGTTACTCTAAACTTGTCAAGAATGAAGGTCTAGTAATCATCTAACCTCTTGCCAAAACAACCACCCTTTTTTTGCTAATTTGTCTGCGAGTATTCGACTCCTCTGAAATTTTGAACAAACTCCATTTCAGTCAACCTATCAGCCGATCACAAACCCTATTCTATCTAGCAGCAGCAGACCAAGGCACAGTATTGCAAAAGCATTAAGCATCGTTTTAAAATCAGAACAAAATATGATCAAATAGAGAGATTACATTGATGATAATCAAGATACTAATGTTAACATGCACAACCAATGCCTTAAATAAGCTACAATGGCAACTTCCATAACCTGATTATGTAATTGATTTCTAACTCTATCAACATAACTGAACGGTAACTTCTTAATTCAAACATATATTCTAACACCATCACCAGGATTTCCTAATGATGCACCATTACAGCAGAGAAGGAATTTACTCTTTGAAGGGTCGACTGCTTGCCATTAGAGAGGAGAGACGGAACTAAGGAGAATAACCTGAGTAAGGTCATTTACAAACTTCATTGAAACAGACTTCTCAGACATATAATCATATTGTTCGTACTTCGTAAATAAGAGGAAACACAACTTCCCTTTTGCTTATAATTATAACAAAACAGGCATAAACGAGCGTAGCGTTAAAATGTAAGAGCAAATGCTAATTGTATTTTCTAAGGGAGGCAGGAATAAAGCAAAAATACAGTACAATCTGAGAAGGTAGATAATTACTGCGTATTCGGCTCATCAAATCCTTCAGTTGAATCAGTTCTGCAATAGGTCTTGGTAATTCAGCTGACCTTGCTATACCTCCATCAGTTCAGAAACCTTTAGGTCATACTGTTTAAAAAAAGACTTGTCCACCATTACTGAAAGTGAACTTATAGGAGTATTTTCCTTAATCAGACATCCGAAGGCCGAAATACTGATAACAAAACAAGTTGGGATAAGCCTCTTCTACCGGGGATTCGGCAATTAAAAACTACTGGGGTTCAGCAATGCTAATAATGTTCATAATCGCCATAATGTTCTCATTAGAAACGCTAATAAATCTGAGATTTTTCTTAGCGATATTCGAACCAACCGTATCTCCTTAAAAGATCCAATTTTTTTAAAGGAAAACCAAGCTGATTGGCTTTGTCTTGTTTTAGTTTCTTGCCTACCAAGGTTTCGTAAAGAAGTAAATGTTGAGATCACCATTGGATTCACCAGCAACAACCTACAGTTACTAAAAATCTGCTGTTTAGATTCGTTCCTGCCCGACTCATGCGGGAACAAGAGTAAGAGGGAACTAAAAAAACATTTAATGGACCATGTATGCAGTTCCACAGATACTTCTTTTCTTCTGCCAACCACAACCAAAAGAGTAAGATGGAATTGAAAATTTTCTCGTGCTTAAGAATTTCAGGCAACAAGAGAGACACATTCTAAAGCAACTTTGGTTCACATCTCCAACCATACATTCCTTTGTTTGTACTAGATCAGATGACTATTTACAGAATTCTAACTTACTTGAGAAAAACGAACAGCCAGTTGTAACACTTGAAAGAAATACCGGCTTACGGCACCCGCAATCTCCTGCAGCTGGAACCTCCTGACTACCAGCACCTGATTCCACTACTGCAGTGTGTAGCCTGAGAGCAACTGCATGCATATTGCTTGATTCTCTTCTGTTGCGGCTCTAACTTCACTGTATTCGTCTGCAAAGTTGAACATTGAAATTCCAATTCCAGCAATTTCGACTTTACAGATTTTAAAGAAAACAATACAATTCCAATCCAAGCATTTTCGACTTTTCAGACTCATAACTTTATAAACCAAAAGTTACTAGGTATGAGGCAAATATGTGAATTTTTGATAATCTACGTACCCGTACTGCGCATTCATCTCATAAAGTCCTTCCATTATGAAGTAGCTTTTGGTAAGTCAACTGACCTTGGAATATCTCCGTGAGTTCGGGAACTTGTTGCTCATACTTTTTTACAAACTTCTCCAGAAAAGACTCATCTACCAATCTTGAAAGTGTGCTTATTGGAATTTTTTCCTTGATCAGACCTCTGGAGACTAAGATCCTAATAACATAACACCTTGGGATAATCCTCCCGTTCAAGCTATAACCAAAAACTATTGGGTTCGCAGCAACAACTGAAGAATCATAATCCATTTCATTCACAAGGAAATTCATAACCGCCATAATCTTCTTCTCAGAAGCCGCCATACAACTAGGACTCTTCATGAATGCTGTTTGAATTTGATCCTCAGACCAACCCCATCTCTTGTAAACATCCATCTTTTTTCTCCAATTGGCTTCGGTCATTGATGTCAACACTACTACAGCCCTAAGAAATGTAGTTTGTAAGTGATGGAACCCCATATCTTTAACCTGTTCTACATTATCTTTAAATCTATTGGCGTTTTCTGTATATGCTCTTGGTTGGGAGCTTAAGCCCATACGAATATTGGTTTCAGGGACACCTTCATTTCTCAAAAGCTCTAGGTTGACCATCACTCTTTTAAGTCGGTTTGTACTGAGAATCCAATAATTTCGTTTAATCATTTTAATGACATTTTGGTCAGAATGAACAATGCTCTTAAGAACATCAAAGGAAGGTATTATATCTTTATTAAAACTTAGCTTCAGGATCGTTGGTTCCTTTGAGATGAAGTTGGCAAGGTCAACTCCATAAAGCCCTTTGGAATTGAAAAAATCAAATCTGGGCATGAGGGTTTTATCTGGATTTTATGAGAGGATGGCTGGGTATCTAGGGATTAGTTTAGAAATGTGAATTTCAGTAAATCCGTATGCTTTGAGCAAAGCTAAGACTGAATCGGGATTGGAGGTGGTTTTGAAATTGAGTTTTTTAGAAGCAGTAATAGCTTCATCTTGCGATAATCCACATGAATTAATCAAATAAGAAACCACAAGTGAATCGGAATCAGGAGAAGAAGTGACATTATTACTGTTATTACAAGTAGAAGTATGGAAGGAATAGAAGCTGGAAGTAACCCTAGAATTTGAAATTACAACAAAATTTCGATTTTGAAATTCAAACAGAAAATACTTAGCTGCTAATAATGTTGAAGAAGAAGATTCTCCATTGATGATGGCAGTTGCCCTTTTCAGATTTCCCCCAGATTTACACAACAATGATCGGAACATTGCACCCGGAAACCACCCGAGAAGAAGAAGGAAAATTGGATTGGAACGGAAGTAGAAACGCATTTCTATATGGAAAAAAAGAAAAAAGAGGTAAAAAGGGTCTCAAAGTGATATTTCCACCCCACCATGGTCAAACAATAGGTCGAGGAAGAGTTCGTGCCACAGAGAACTTTATGCATACATTAGCGAACATGACTTGACTGAAAGGGAAAGAAACTCGGATCGTTTGGCAACTAGTTGGGATTAAAATGAAATAATAAACCTGGTGAGATTGGGGTATACCCAAACTAATTGGGATATATCCAATAAGACAAAATAGGGTCATTTTGAAGTAAAACCAAGCCACCCCTTAACCTTGTATTTTCAAAATGGCAAAATTGCCCTCGTTTAATTAACACTAAAATTTTGATTAGATTAATTAATTAAGTTTAAATTGATTGAATAGATTAAAACTTATGAATTTTAAGTTATGAAATTTTGTTTTTGATTGAACTTTTGTGGGATGATTTTTGATGATTTTTTTTTTTTTTTTTTGGGAATATCTCTTGCAACGAAAATGAAGCACACAACCGAAATACTTCTAAAAGGGGATTGCAAATCTGTTATATGAAATCATACTCAAAATCAAAGAATAAATCAACACTTTCGATTGAAAAGTATGAAAAGTCGGCAAGGTCGACTAATGAAGATCATGCCGACCACTTTCTTTATCGTCGACCTTACTTAGGCCAAAAGTGGCCTAAGAAGGTCTTCATCGTTGACCTCGCTTTACCAAAAGTGGTCAAGATGATCTTCATCGTCGACCTTGCCGACTTTTGTTTTTTGACATACGGAGATGACATAAAATTTATTGGCCGGGCAAGGTATTCAAAAATACCCTTCCTACTTGTTTTTGGTCGGGCACGGTATTCAAAATATACCCTTCCTACTGTATTTGGCCTAAAAGGTATTCAAAAATACCCCGCCCAAGTTGAAAAATTTACAAATCAGCGCCATGGTCATGTTATGAAAAGTCGGCAAGATATGCATGTTATTTGAAATTAGTTTGAGTATACCCCAATCTCGCCAGGATAATAAACATGGTACTCGATTTTTTATTTGAAATTAGTATTAAAAATGTTGGTTTTGGTTGAACAAAGCGAATTACATACTTTTGGTTGGTAACCTAGCAACAAGCTGGCCTCCAACTCCTTTTTGAATAACGATACCTAATCTATGAAAAATAAAGCTACCAACACCACTACTAGCGTCATTACTAACTAAGCAGTTCTTTAGACGCTTAAAAAAACATAAGTATCCCTACCTAATTCCCCTAAGGTAGAGAAACACCCTTATCTAAGTATTTAGTACGTTTTCGAGCAACGACATTAGAAATAGCTTTGCCCGGAACAAAAGAGCGAATGCCTTCACTTGTGAAGGGAGACACCCCTGTAACATCCATGCAAACATCCTTACCATTTTCCCAGTCAAGGACGAGGATATCAGCCGGCCGTAGATCTTTGTCATCATTTGACCGAAGCCCAAAAGAAACTTCCTTGCGCGCAGGTACACTAGCTTTGTAACAAATGTCAACAACTATATCATGTACAAAGTCATGTAGAAACTTAACCCCAACATCCTTAGCACAGTGAAGTGCTGGATCTCCATAAATATACATAGACTTGTTACAATTAGAGCATGAACCATTCTCAACAAACAATGGGATACCCAAGCGGTAGCAAAGGACAGCTCTGAACTGTCTCGGCCCAAGGCATTGGTTAAGCCCACTAATAGAAATTGCCAATAAATAATCTTGAGCATGCTTAACTTGGTTACACTGCCACAAAATGGAATCTCTAGCAGACATAGAAAACTGGCCTGAGATTTTCTTCTTAATTGCATCAAAGTAAGTAACTGCCAGGGAATGCATGGAGGGGGGCAGTATCATCAACGCAATAAGAAGAAGGTCCTCGATTTATATATTTTGATTTTAAAATTATAGACTGAAAAATTAATCTTTTTTTTTCCTGGACAAATTGGGGTATACCCAGATTAATTGGGGTATACCCAATTTTAAGTTGACTCTTTTTAAGGGCTAAGGGGGAGTCCTAATGGGTGAAGTTACAATACTATCCTTTCCCTTTATAATTCTATTACCTTAATCAGTTTTTTATTTTCATTTCATCTTCCTTCTTCTTTTCTTCTTCTCATCCACACCATACAACCTCCCCCCCCCCTCCCCACCACCACCACCATCAAAACTCGACGATTAAATCGAGTGGATCGTCGATTCAAAACTTCCGATTAATCTTCAAAAATGGAACCACCACGGTGGAAGGGAACTCGTATGAAATAAGCTAATAGAAAACCCAATGAATACAACCCTGGATTTGCAAAATTAGTTCAACAAAAAGAGAAGAAAAAAACCGTCGAAGAAGAAGAATTCGCAGCCGCTGAAACACGAGAAATGGTGCGATTAAGAAAGTAATGGCCTACTTAAACTCACTCCAGTACTTCAATTTCATGTTTGCATGTCAAATTAGGTCAAAAAAGTTGAATCTTTGAATTTGCAGTTATTTTCGCCGGCAAGGTATTTGTTTCACGACCATGCCGAATTTTCATAGCTAGGTTTAGTCGACAAGCTCTTAGGTTGAAGATCTTGCCGGATGTTTAGTATTTGTAACTGCTACTTGCAGGGTCGGCAAGGTATTCAACCTAAAACCCTGCCGGCGTCAGTTTTTTTGTTAGCCGGGTTGGTTATAAATTTTTACCTTGCCGGCTGTATTTCAAGTTTTTTGTGTCTCCTGATGCCTTGAATTTTAAAAGTCGGAATGGTATTTGGATAAAACCATGCCGGCTGTTTGTTAGCCGGCAATGTATAGGTAATGTACCTTGCCGACTGATTATGTGGAAAATCCTTGTATCTACTGCGTTCATATTTGTTATAAGCCGGCAGGTTATGTGAATAATACCATGTCGGTTGCTGTTTAGCCGACATGCATTATTTAGTCGACCCTTCCGACTTTTGTGTAGCCGACAAGGTTATATTTGTCGACCCTGCCGAATTATTTTTTTTTTCTTAATTATTCTTGTTCAGGTTGCAAAAGGCAAAGAAGAAAGCTCTGAAAGCTCTTAGTCCTCCTTCAAGACCTCCTCATGTTGGTGAAAAACTCTTGACTTCAACACATCGAGGGGCATACATTATGGAGGGAACGCTCAAGATCCGTGTACCGAATGATTCTGAACCACCATCGGAACCCAGTGATTCATACGAGACTCCAGATGAAGACCAATCAATTCCATATGGTAGAAGGGGTGATGATGATGATGTTGATGAAAGAACTCCGGCTGCTGGAGGAGGTAACAATGATGATGATGATGGTGATCAGGACATGCCTAATGTTGGAGGAGGTAATGATGATGGTGATGATGATAATGGTAATGGAGATAGAGATAAGGATATCGAAGATGAAATTGTTGAAGAGGCAATGAAACGAGAAGAAGAAGAAGAAGAAGAAGAAGAAGAAGAAGAAGAAGAAGAAGAAGAAGAAGAAGAAGAAAGATATGGAGAACAAACTCTAGCTATTGTTCAAAAAACCGAAGCTTCAATTGAAACTGAAACCGGAAAGAAGAAGAGGGTTATCACTAAACCAGATTGATTCTCACATGCCTCCCCCTCACATGATGGTTAGACTGAAACAAGGTGAGCCTCCAAAGGGGACCCCAATAGATGGTGGAAATGTTTTTTTTGGATACAAAGACTCATGGGCATGTACGATCCATAATACTATCGTAAGTAATCTCAATCCGTCTTTGTTTTTTATTCAAGTGTGTATCTATCTTAAATTTGCATCAAGTGTTTGTATTTCTTTTTATTTTGTTTTTTTGGTATTTAGGATTACAAGCATGCTATACGTCTCATGAGGCGCCAAGCTTCATGTTCAATGACTAGGAATTGGGATCTTGAGGATGAATGTGAGGAGGTGAAAGTGATTGTGAAGAACTCCGGGTTGTGGCTTGCGGTGTAGAGTTCGAATATTAAGCGTGATAGAGTTACCGTATCTGCATTCCGTGATAGGTTCTACGGAGAGACTGATACAATGTTATTCCCATTCGGTGAGATGGCGATAACTCCCGATGATGCTCATCAAATTCTAGGCCTCGAGGTTGAGGGAAAAGAAATCAGTTAGGGCTTCGATAATAAGATTTCTTGGGAGAAGATTTACAAATTGACCAAGAAATTATTCGGTTGGGATCAGCCTGAGACGGAGTCTATGCTTGTGAAGAAGGATGGTCGTCTAAGCAAGAAGTTTAATCTGAAGCAGTTGAGGGACACATTATGTGACACCAAGAAAATCTTTGATACAGAAGGAAGGGTGAACCCGGTGCGAATCAATGCTACCGCGTCAGCTTTTTGCTATATGTTCTGGGAAAATGTATATTCCCCGACAGTTCCGGAAGCTTGGTCGACGCCAGTTATATGCAACTATTGTATCCCTTAGATAAGATGCGTGAGTATTCTTGGGGTATTGCGGTGGTCGCCTTCTTGAACAATGAGTTGACAAAGGGTTCTAGGGCACTCACTGCGCAAGGTAACGGAAATATATGTCTCTTCCATGTAATTTTATTGTCTAAATCATTTATATTTGCACAATTCTCGTAAGATAAGATTCTTACTAAACTTTGTGTTTGCATAGGTTTGGATATATTTGCACTTCCCTACCTTGTTCAAAGGCAACTCCTACATCAAAGTGGATGAGAATATTGCGATTGATAAGCAAAGAGCGCAAAGATACAATTTTAAGGGTGGTAAGGATAAGGAAATGCCGCAACAGCTTATCAAAATCCGAATCTCCATCGACAAATTGACTGCGGATGATGTGATATTTGATCCGTATCAAGATGCTATAAATCAAGGTTTAATCCAAAGGAGAGATGAAGTTGCATTATACTACGGACCCTTGTTGTGCTCCCATGGATATTCAATGTATGGTCCACATCGGGTAATACGACAATTGGGTTACGTCCAAGAAGAACCTCATTTCGATGAAGATAAGCCGTTCTTTAATGTGTTAAAGGTTAACTGCACCACGTCCCAAAAAACTATTAACGTCGCTTACACTCCACCGCTAGCTCAAGAACATTGGGACGATAGACGTGGTCGTAACATCGATGTGAGTCTTTTGGATGAGGTGACCAAAGGTAATGAAGCTAGTGAGAAATACATGACGTGGTACTTAGGTTGGGATCGTCCTACTGTGATTAGGGAACCGACTGCTGAAGAATTGACTCGTATCAGAAAGATGGCATCGAAAGACCCATCAACAAGTCTTAAGTTCTTTGTAAGTATTTTAGAGTTGCTCTTACTATTTTAAGATTACATTATCAAATCATTCTATTAATTGTTTGTTGTTTAATTGAAAATAGAATGAGCATTTGAAGAGCCTTGTGAGGGTCATGTGTTGCGCGAGAGAAAGAGGAGAGCCTTTGTCGATTGAGGAGCAAATCAAGCACATTGAATTTGCTAGCAATGTTGACAATGAGGATGCTTATGAAATGTTCAAGCAAGCTGATGCTGAAGTAAAGAGGGAAGAAAAATCCAGGAGAGAAGCACAAGCCAAGATGAATGCTGACAAAAAGAGGGATCGTAGTGGTCGTGGTGGTGAAGGTAGTAGTAGTAGTGGTATTCCTAAACGGGGTCGGGTTCGTGGTCGTGGTCGTGGTGGTGAATGAATGCATTCCTAGTTTATTTATTTATGTTGTGTTGGACAAATGTCAAGGTTAACTGTTGGAAAAATGTTTTTTTTTAAGGTTTATGGGACATGTTTTCGTATTTTGGACAACAAGTGTTGGTTTTATAGTTTTTGAATGAACGGTTTGTTTAGCTACGTAAAGTTTCAATATTTATGCCGGCATGATTTTTTTAAGTTACAGTGCCGACCACACCAGGGCCGGCAAGGTTTTGAACCTGTCGATCACTCGGCTCGACAAAGAAAAAAATTATTTGCATACCAGTTTCGGCGCAGGTAATCATATCAATATCTATCCTATTCATGCATCCGCAGGGTATTATGTTATCGACCCTGCCGGCTATGTGTTGCATAAAATACCTTCTCCTGATGCCTAAAATCATCATAAGTTCGGCATGGTTATAAATTATGTTCCTTGCCGACCACATCATAGCCGGCACGCTAGTGACCAAATACCGTTCCGACGGTTAAACAGAAAAAATGAACTTTTGATGCCTAAAAGTCATAAGGTCGGCTTGGTAAGAAAATTTCGACCTTGCCGACTATATCATAGCCGGCATGCTAATGACCAAATACATTTTCGGCGGATACACAAAAGAAAATGTTCTCCTGATGCTTAAAAGTCATAAGGTCGGCATGGTAACAAAATTTCGACCTTGGTATTAGGAAAGAACAAATCATTACTTATGTTCCATTCGGCCAACCACTGCCGAATATCGGGGTATTACAATACCACCACCTTAAATTAGAGCCGTCCTCGGCTGCAGAATATATTCAAACCCATATCTCTGACGTTCCCTACCCCTCATGGGAACAATACTTGACACAACCCCGGCCAGCGTACTCTCTCACCCTCGGCAGGTGACCCGCCGTCGTCTCTGATACCATTGATAATGACCCGTCCCTCCACCAATACTATCCCCACTTATCCACTGTGGTTATCCGACATTGTTGGATTTTCAACGGGCGTCGCCGCGGTAATCCGGCAAAAACATCCCGGGAAGTCACTCATCGCTGGATTACTCCAGCCCGAGAATGCTTAACTCCAGAGTTTGCGGACAACCACTACCGAATATCGGGGTATTACACTATTGGTAGCTTTGAATTCAAGCTAAGATAATTTGAGATTTAAGCAAATACTTTCTCGGTCAGATGAAATTCTTATTAGGAATTCATGTAAGCATGTGAGAAATGTGTCTTGAAATTATATAGAAGAATATACACTATAGTTCAGGGTATTGGAATCGTGTATAATGATAGTTCATGGAGAATATGACTGAAGAACTTATAAGCATTGTCGTGTTTAGTGACACTCAATACTTAAACCATGATCCACAAACACATAGTGATCTAGTGAATGAAGTTGTCTAAAAAGTGTTTATGAGAGTTATAGTAATGACAAACTTATTTGATAAAATGTTTATGAGCATCTGCTTAGTTCGTACCGGGAAGGTATATGTAAATATACGCATACCGATATACCACTTCGTGAACTCAGGTTGCTGGGGGTATGCGTAATGGGTATGCATATCTATAGAATTCACAAACTCATTCCCTTGGGATATGCGTACTGAGTATGTGTATTTCCCTTCCTTTCACGAACTCAGAACCTTAGGGTACGTGTACTAGGTATGCATACCTACCCTATTCCAGAACTCAGATGTCTTCGGTACGCGTACATGGTATATGCGTACCTACCATGTGTCCATAATCTCAGTAGTTTTAAAAAATACCTTTAAGCAATTTGAAACATTATTAATCGCCATAAATATAAGTATCATTACTTTAGAAATTTTCCAAATTATCAAATTGAAACACAAATAGTTCATGAACATTAAATTGTTCTTAACCAAGATTTTTAAGGATATATGAACATCCAAGCTTGACTCAAAATTCTTCTTCTTTGTAATATTAAATCTACTGAAATCATACGACATAGTCACATAAAGAGAGAATGGTAAATGACCTGAGTAGATAAGATGGTTCAGTCTTCATATACTTCTTTCTCGATGAAGTTCTTTAAATGTCTTTGTTTGATCTTCGGTCTTCAATTTTCAATGGTTATTTAGTGATGCCTGATATTCATCTACAGTACTCTAATCCTACTCTGATACTTGACTTTAGTAGACTAGAAATCAATATATATTTTTATGCATCTAACATTGTCTACAACAAAAAAGCTTGAGATATCCAAACTTGCGAGTTCGACCGAGCAGTGCTTTTACAAAAGTGGTCTATCTTGTTCTGGGTCAGATTTTGGAATGGATTTTGTTGTGTTGATGAGTTTCCCTGTAGATGTTGAAAAGATTAAAGGATTTGTTTAAGGTGGTTGTTGTTGTTGTCACCTGGTGATTTGTACGTGAGTAGATCATCAACGTACATGAGATGTAGGATCCAAGTGGCTTTGTTAGAGAGATCTGAAAAAACTTTTGGCACAATTTTCATATTTTCGCGACCACTACATTACCTTGGATACTCATTGGAGATTTCAATGAAGTTACAGTTCGATCGAAAAATAATGGAGGAAGACATGTAACTTTTGTTCCAACACAATCCTTCCTTGGTAGTGTGATGGATACGATAGTTGGGACTTATCGATCTGGGGTTTCGAGGAGATCCGTAATCCTGGAAAAACAATCAACAAGAGCTGAACGCCATCATCGAAAGACTCGACCAGGCTATTACTTCACAACATTAGATAACTGCCAAATCCTTATGCAGCTGTTGATGGTGGTTTTTTAAACAAAGGGTAAAATCGTATAAACACCCAAATAACCTAATGTTACCGGTGACACATTTATTAGAACATTTAATGCATGTAGTCAGTAATTAATAGGCGGTATTTTTTTTCAAATTAGGGTTACAACGAACAAAACCCTAATTCCCCTCCGTGCCAATGGCAAATCATGCCAGCCACACCTAGCCCAAGATAGACGCGCCATGCCAAACGCACTCTGCCTTGGCCCTAGCTATGCTAGTCACACCAAACGCGCCAAAGCATGCCAACCATGCTAGCCGCACCTCCGTGCCAATGGAAAATCATGCCACCACACCTAGCCCAAGCTAGCCGCGCCATGCCAAACGCACTCTGCCTTGGCCCTAGCTATGCTAGTCACACCAAACGCGCCAAAGCATGCTAACCATGCTAGCCGTACCTCCGTGCCAATGGCAAATCATGCCAGCCACACCTAGCCCAAGCTAGCCGCACCTCTATGCCAATGGCAAATCATGTCAGCCACACCAAACGCGCCAAAGCATGCCAACCATGCTAGCCGCACCTCCGTGCCAATGGAAAATCATGACAGCCACACCTAGCCAAAGCTAGCCGCGCCATGCCAAACACACTCTTCCTTGGCCCTAGCTACACTGGTCACGCCACGCCAAGCCAAACACCCTTACCTTGGCCCTAGCCGCACCATGCCAAAGTAGCGCCCGCACCTAGGCTTGCAAACCGTGCAACCTAGGCCAAATTGGCCACGCATGCCATTGGTACATGCCAACACGCTCGCCGGGTAGCTTTTCTCACCGGGCGTGGCCTAATGGCCGAGCATGCCATTGGTACATGCCAACACGCTCGCTGGTAGCTTTTCTCACCAGGGTATGGCCCTAATGTCCGAGCATGCCATTGGCACATGCCAACACGCTCTCTGGTAGCTTTTCTCACCAGGGCGTGGCCCTAATGGCCGAGCATGCCATTGGCACATGCCAACACGCATCGCCGGTAGCTTTTCTTACCAGGGCATGGCCCTAATGGCCGAGCATGCCATTGGCACATGCCAACACGCTCGCCGGTAGCTTTTCTCACCGGGCGTGGCCCTAATGGCCGAGCATGCCATTGGCACATGCCAACACGCTCGCTGGTAGCTTTTCTTACCAGGCCATGATCCAAATTGGCCACGCATGCCATTGGCACATGCCAAACACACGCCACTAGCAGCTCTATGCATTGCCACTTACACTCAACGTACAACCTACCACCAAGGCATTCCACACATGCCATTTTCACATGCCACACACGCCACTAGCAGCTCTGGCATTGCCACTTGCGCTCGAGGTGCAACTTGCAACAAAGGCATTCCGCACATGCCATTGGCACATGCCACACGCGCCCCTAACAGCATCACTTGCACTCAAGGTGCAACCAACACTCGAGACATCAACACAAATCGGGGATGCTTTCCGGGGTCTTGGTTTGGCGGTCACGACTTACAGCGTACACTACGCTCACATTAAGAAAGCGTGAATAGGAATAAAGCGGTCAAATAAATGAGGAAATTAATAATGGTGAAAACGTTTTCACCCATAAACACCTTGCGGTTACCACCTCCTCCCATTATTTCACCCTTTACTCTCTTCCTTCATGAGGCCAGGGTACGTTTCAATCTCGACTTGTATAAATAGGTCTTACCTATTTCCACCGGACAACAAGTCTCGGTCGGAGAAAAACACAACACTCTCAGAAAAGGCAACTTTGCAAGCTATCCAAAAAGCTTTCATCTCTTGCAAGCTTCTGAAGCTTTCACTTTCTGATACAAGTCGAGACACTACTCTCCTGCACTATTCTGGTCTCAACACCTTTCTTTGCTTCCCTTCCCAAATCAACCCTTCTCCTCCACTTTGTGACCGAAGCAAGTCTGGAACGACCATTTCTTGGTTTAGGCCGTACTTGTACAGATTGATCTCTCGAATCTATAAAGTGCTCACGTGCAGCACATTTGTTTAGGGTTTAAACCAGTTTCTCACTTACCTACCGAATTTACCAAAATCGGCGGAAACGATTTTTACCCATAAACAATTGGCGACCACAAATGAGGATTGATCTATCTACAATACTAACTCGACTCCCGATTTCGTTTCCCGAACGTCAAATCCCAACATGGTGGAACTCAGATCCGGAGCGGCTGCCGAGAATACCAACACAGAACACACCCCTGATGTTAGCGTTTCTCCCAATAACGTTGTTGCATCACCGGCTGACTACAATAACATCGAATGCACTCTCTCAAGCGTAACACCGCCAATCACCAGGGTCAGAGCCGCTGCCTCCTCTAGTGTCTCTACATAACCCTCTAATCACGGCAACGAAAATATCTCTTCGGGTGTCACGCCACCAATCACCAGGGCCAGAGCCGCCGCTACGGCCCCTAATGCTTCGTCTAGCATGGCGCATCCGACCACAACTAAGGATCCAACTACCCCGCCGACGGGGCGAGAGACCGGAGGGACCAGAGGAAGTCGTCCTTATGTCACCATCGCTGATTTGATGGAACAACAGGAGATGCTCGCCAGAGCCCAAACGGATATGGTTTCAACGCAGAAGGAGGTACTCGTTTTTATCAAGACCCTGACAGAGCGACTACCACGTGATTCGCATCCTCCATAGCCGCTGAGGAACGTATCCAACAACCCCGACGCCAGCACCTCGGCGGAGCACGCCTCCACGGATGAGGAAGCTCGCGATAGAATCCCGTTGGAAATAAATCAGCCGCCCAACTTCGTCACGCGAGAAGATCTGGAAAACTTCTCCGCAACCGAATCAATAATGATGAGTTGGACGTGCATCATCACCAACTCCCTTACCCATCCGAAATGCAGAGAATCCCTCTCCCAAGGGGGTACTCTTCTCCTTAATTTACCCTGTACGATGGTACCGGGAATGCACATGAGCATGTTTCCTGTTTCCTGGAATCCCTAGGTGAACATGAATATAATCACGTTCTTCGTTTAAGAGAATTCTCAAAATCGCTTCTTTGGAAGGGCGTATACATGGTACAACAAAGATCCCACCGAACAACATTCCCAACCTGAGTAGCATGGTCACTGCGTTTTACAAGAAATACTTCTTCGTGTCCGAACAAGTTACTTTCTCGGACCTCGGAAGAATGTACCAGTGGGATAACGAACATCCGAATGATTTCGTCAAAAGGTTCGGGGTTCAAGCACTCGACTCGTCACGACCCGAACGTGACCGAGCAACAACCGGTGAACGCATGCATCAATGGTATGGTTCCAATTTACCGCGACTTTGCTAGAAAACTTGCGCTTCCAAAAGTTCTCCGAACTCCATGAAGCCGCCGGACGATCTCGCAACAACAGCACCAAAGATTACTGGAAAGAGCTAGGCCAACTCGAATCAAGACACGCGTGAAACTCGCGGGAGTAGACGCCTCATCGCAAGCAATTTAATGCCGGCTCATCCTCCGTGAACATAGTAAACGAAAGGGGGAAAAGGAAAGCCCCAACTACGAGCCACCAGCCAAAAAACGTGAAGCGTCGGCGCAACGGGAGCCCCTCCACGAAAGATCATCACTAAAACTCCCATGCGAATCATGAGACCGAAGGAAATACCCTTGATTTCCGTTTCCCATCGAGGAGGTGATTGACCTCCTAGAATCCTAGGTTCAAGATGATATTATCGATCGCCACCTCCCGGACGTCCACCAACCGAGGCCGAGATGGCGAACCCCAAGGCACGCCACTACCACAGGTTCGTTCACCACCCGACCAGCGATTGCAACAGGACTTTCAAAGCATATTTTCAAAGAAAGGATGGAAGCGGGAGGACTCCAACCAGGAGACGAAAGAGTGCATCGAGACCCACTCCCAATAAGAAATCTGCGGGTCCTCCGGGGACTCCGCACGAGACTGCACAATCCATGATGCAACATGTATGCGAAATTCTCTATCTTTCCAAGGTGCAGCGCCAAGATATTTTCGCAGCTCTCAATCGTGTTGTATCCTAAGAAACGACTTTTTCTCTCCTCGGAAACAACGCCGGGGGCCCAAGCTTTCCAAACAGGTGGAACCAAAGAGGACAACTGGGGACTGCTGACCATGTCCCGTTTAAGAGGTAACGAATTTGACGACACGCTCATCGACACGTCCTCTGACCACAACATCATTACTTTCAAGACACTAAAGGCAGCAGGATTTACAAAGCAAGACGCTACCTATTACCCGTCCGTGATTAAGAACTTGAGAGGAGAAACTTTGAACGTGCATGGCTACATCAACCTAGAGATCAAGATGGGAGACGCTATAATGCATACCAAATTCCACATTGTCAAAGAACTAGATCACGACATGATATTAGGAAGCTTATGGGTGCTCGACAACAAAGAAAAATTGGATGTACACCCTCTGCCGACGTCCACGCCCGAAGGAATTCCCAACAAATCATCCCACTGGTTATCGCATCAACGAGCTATTGAAGGAACCCAGACATCCGGAGAGGACCCGTTGGCGCTAGCTCATGGTTTTCAAATGCAAGTAAGTCTCGACCGAGCAACCTTTTCTCGCAACCAGCCTTTCCTTTCCCCATTGCGTCATGGGGACTCGGCGCGACATCGCACGAACGCCTGTCAAGAAATGTGAATGGGAGATGGACCATTTGAACACTTTGCAAGAAGCTTGGAAACTTCTATTGAAACCAACGAAGCCAAGGCTCAAACGGTTGCACGACGTCTGAACCCGTTTTCAATCGGAGATGTAGTTGTTAAGGAAAGCTCGTTTCAAGTTGGGAGGATGACAAGAAAATGGCTATTCAAACCGATTCGCCCGATGAAAGAGAAGACGAGTCAGATCTCAGTTGCGATACCCTCTTGGGAGGATATTGCAAGCTCATCAATGCGACACACACCGAAGGCGTGATAATTCACTCGCGATGGCTCAAGGTCTCCAATCCCTAAAACGTTGTACCTCCCAATCACTCCCCCCCTTTAGTATTTCCTTTGACAATTCCTCTTAGTAGTTGTACTCCCCCAAGATGAATACACCGTTTGTATTTTTTCCCTGGGATTCCCTTTTCCGTCAAAAAAAAAAGAAGCATAAATACATCTCTTTCCAAGAAAATTCTCCAGATATCAGAGAAATACATCAGGTAAACCCAGAAAACTATTGCAGAGCCATCATACCACAACCTCTTTCAAAAAATATATATGAAGCAAAATGTTGACTGATGAAGAAGAAGGTAAAGCTGAGTTTACGAAAAAGAAAAAAAAAAGCACCAGGGAACTAAAGCAGCTAGCAGAAATAACAAAAGGGAAGAACTAGCCCTCGAAGGACGGAGCACAAGTCCCCTCGGGTAAAACTATCTTCAAGCACTTCCCCCGGGCAACAAAGGTTCCATTCAACGGTGTTAGCAGTAAAGAACCTCAACATCCCATCGCGAAGCAACCACAGCGGCAACAATGTCATCCCCGACGACCGGTCCAAAGATACGCCACCATGACCCCTCCGGTATCACCAACGACACCTTTGGCATCAACTTCAAAGGGTATTTCGTTTTCGTCATATGCTCCTTCGAAGGTTTTCTCAGCGACACTTCGGAAAGAGTTTCGTGATTCATCCGCATCAGAGTCAAGAATCATGGCGCTCTCCTCCAAGACCCCCGGACGTTCGCTTTTCCGTCGCTTCAACCTAGAAACAGTCCGATCCGCCCCATACACGGATCGAGGAAAGGCTTTGCCACACTGAAACCTCTCAACATGCCAAGACTCTTCCTCGTTTTCTCGCCCCTCCTCCATGCTCACTGAACCCAAGAAAGTCCGAACATGCACCTGTTCTTCATGGGGATAGATGGGAGGGAGGCCCTTAATGATTTCACTAGCTTCATGGAAATGAGATTCAATCCCAACCAATGCCTCCTCAAGAGAAGAAGATCGATCTCCGCCAAATCTGAAGTCCTTCTCCAAAGAGTTAAAGGCGCAACCATCTCTGGAGGGTCCCATCATACACTACAAAAGATGGGGAAAATGATCAAGTTCCATCATATCTATACACATATAAAAAGAGGATAACACGAACAGAGAAGAAGAAGAAGAAGAAGAAAACATACCTATGATCTTCTTAGCCCGAATAACCCTAGTCGGTGTGCTTTGCAAGAGTCAGACCTCGCGCCTTCACTTGGAGAATCTGGCTGTTTAGAGGATGATTCGTCTCTAGGCAAAGAAAGAAACTCAACAAGAAGAACCTTTTCTCAAACAAGGGAGGGGGTACAATTACGTTGGGTATGAATACGGAACCTTAAAAAAAAGGAAGCAATGAGGACATAACGCTTCCGCATTTTGGCATGGATGATGTCCTGATTGAAGCCGCACGTGAAGGAAGGCAAAATAAGGAAACTTTGCTATCTGTAGAAACACCTACTCCCTCCTTGTTACACCGGTCCCATCAAGCTCGCGCCAGTCTCCCCAATCTCCCAAGCCACACCGGTCCCACCAATTGCGCCAAACTTCCCAACGACCGCCCAAGTCACGCCAGCTAGCACAATCAGCTTCCCACTTTATGCAAGTCACGCCAGCTAGCACGCTCAGCTTTCCCACCTTGCACCAGTCCCGCCAGCTAGCGCGATCAGCTTCCCACTTTGCGCCGGTCCCGCCAGCTAGCACGCTCCGTTTCCCAACTCGCGTCAACTTCTCAATGCCGCCCAGCTTCCTGTCTCTCACGACGCTGACTTCCCAATTGTGCCAGCCTCCCGATTTGTGCAAAACTGCCAGAGGCAAGGATTCCAAATCCTATTTATAAAAAGGTCAGACAAGCCTCCTCAATTCTCTTTACGATTTGCTGTTGATAGTTTGTCACCATCTTATGCTTACCTCGCAACAAAGCTCTTGTTCCGAGCTAAGCAGGGGACTTAATGTTGATGGTGGTTTTTTAAACAAAGGGTAAAATCGTATAAACACCCAAATAACCTAATGTTACCGGTGACACATTTATTAGAACGTTTAATGCATGTAGTCAGTAATTAATAGGGGGTATTTTTTTCAAATTAGGGTGAAAATGAACAAAACCATAATTCCCCTCCGTGTCAATGGCAAATCATGCCAGCCACACCTAGCCCAAGCTAGCCGCGCCAAGCCAAACGCACTCTGCCTAGGCCCTAGCTATGCTAGTCACACCAAACGCGCCAAACCATGCCAACCATGCTAGCCGCACCTCCGTGCCAATGGCAAATCATGCCAGCCACACCTAGCCCAAGCTAGCCGCGCAATGCCAAACGCACTCTGCCTTGGCCCTAGCTATGCTAGTCACACCAAACGCGCCAAAGCATGCCAACCATGCTAGCCGCACCTCCGTGCCAATGGAAAATCATGCCAGCCACACCTAGCCCAAGCTAGCCGCACCTCTATGCCAATGGAAAATCATGTCAGCCACACCAAACGCGCCAAAGCATGCCAACCATGCTAGCCGCACCTCTGTGCCAATGACAAATCATGCCAGCCACACCTAGCCAAAGCTAGCCGCGCCATGCCAAACACACTCTGCCTTGTCCCTAGCTACGCTGGTCACGCCACGCCAAGCGAAACACCCTTACCTTGGCCCTAGCCGCGCCATGCCAAAGTAGCGCCCGCACCTAGGCTTGCAAACCGTGCAACATAGGCCAAATTGGCCACGCATGCCATTGGCACATACCAACACGCTCGTTGGTAGCTTTTCTCACTGTGGCGAGGCCCTAATGGCCGAGCATGCCATTGGCACATGCCAACACGCTCGCTGGTAGCTTTTCTCACCAGGGCATGGCCCTAATGGCCGAGCATGCCATTGGCACATGCCAACACGCTCGTTGGTAGCTTTTCTCACCAGGGCGTGGCCCTAATGGCCGAGCATGCCATTGGCACATGCCAACACGCTCGTCGGGTAGCTTTTCTCTCCATGGCGTGGCCCTAATGGCCGAACATGCCATTGGCACATGCCAACACGCTCGCTGGTAGCTTTTCTCACCAGGGCATGGCCCTAATGGCCGAGCATGCCATTGGCACATGCCAACACGCTCGCCGGGTAGCTTTTCTCACCGGGCGTGGCCTTAATG
Source organism: Papaver armeniacum (assembly GCA_023531295.1). NCBI lineage: Eukaryota > Viridiplantae > Streptophyta > Magnoliopsida > Ranunculales > Papaveraceae > Papaver > Papaver armeniacum. Next base: position 548,834 of record JAJJWW010013567.1, on the reverse strand, counting down.
GCCAAGCATGCCATTGGCACATGCCAACACGCTCGCCGGGTAGATTTTCTCACCGGGCGTGGCCCTAATGGCCGAGCATGCCATTGGCACATGCCAACACGCTCGTTTGTAGCTTTTCTCACCGGGCGTGACCCTAATGGCCGAGCATGCCATTGGCACATGCCAACACGCTCGCCGGTAGATTTTCTCACCGAGCATGACCCTAATGGCCGAGCATGCCATTGGCACATGCCAACACGCTCGCTGGTAGCTTTTATCACCAAGACATGGCCCTAATGGCCAAGCATGCCATTGGCACATGCCAACACGCTCGCTGGTATCTTTTCTCACCAGGGCGTGGACCTAATGGCCGAGCATGCCATTGGCACATGCCAACATGCTCGCTGGTAGCTTTTCTCACCAGGGCGTGGCCCTAATAGCCGAGCATGCCATTGGCACATGCCAACACGCTCGTTGGTAGCTTTTCTTACCAGGCCATGATCCAAATTGGCCACGCATGCCATTGGCACATGCCAAACACACCCCACTAGCAGCTCTATGCATTGCCACTTACACTCAACGTACAACCTACCACCAAGGCATTCCACACATGCCATTTGCACATGCCACACACGCCACTAGCAGCTCTGGCATTGCCACTTGCGCTCGAGGTGCAACCCGCAACAAAGGCATTCCGCACATGCCACACGCGCCCCTAGCAGCATCAGTTGCACTCAAGGTGTAACCAACACTCGAGACATCAACACAAAGTGGGGGATACTTTCCAGGGTCTTGGTTTGGCGGTCACAGCTTGCAGCGTACACTACGCTCACATTAAGAAAGCGTGAATAGGAATAAAGCGGTCAAATAAATGAGGAAATAATGGTGAAAACGTTTTCACCCATAAACACCTTGCGGTTACCACCTCCTCCCATTATTTCACCATTTACTCTCTTCCTTCATGAGGCCAGGGTACGTTTCAATCTCGACTTGTATAAATAGGTCTTACCTATTTCCACCAGACAACAAGTCTCGGTCAGGAGAAAAACACAACACTCTCAGAAAAGGCAACTTTGCAAGCTCTCCAAAAAGCTTTCATCTCTTGCAAGCTTCCGAAGCTTTCACTTTCCTCGATACAAGTCGAGACACTACTCTCCTGCACTATTCCGGTCTCAACACCTTTCTTTGCTTCCTCCCCCAAATCAACCCTTCTCCTCCACTTTGTGACCAAGCAAGTCCGGAACGGCCATTTCTTGGTTTAGGCCGGACTTGTACAGATTGATCTCTCGAATCTATAAAGTGCTCACGTGCGGCACATTTGTTTAGGGTTTAAACCAGTTTCTCACTCACCTACCGAATTTACCAAAATCGGCGGAAACGATTTTTACCCATAAACAATGAGAAATCACTCATTTCCCACGTATAGCTTCTAATCATGCTCCTATATATATACTACCATAACTGCATGTACTCGGATAATAAGGGACAAGAAATTATAAATTTGAACACCTATAGCTAGCTCATTGGAAGCATGACAAGTGGCTAACTTAGCGTCGATTTATTGTTATTATATAAAGTAACAATTGTTTTGGCATTTTTAGGCACCATTTTTTATTTGTATTAAAAGAGATAATTAAAGACGACAAACCATTTCTTCCCCGATATAATATTATTTTTATCTTAATGGAACATCTATCAATTCTAGCGATGGCAGTGTGGAAATGGCGTTATTCAGTGATGGTGGTTCTCAAGCTTCCTCTCATAGTGGAAGTTGGGATCTAACCACATGATAAGCATAAATCCTAGACTAATGTATCTTGGTAGTCGGATAATAAGGACAAGAAATTATAAATTTGAACACCTATAGCTAGCTCATTGGAAGCATGATAAGTGACTAACTTAGCGTCGATTTATTGTTATTATATAAAGTGACAATAATTTTGGAAGTTTTAGGCATCATTTTTTATTTGTATTAAAAGAGATAATTAAAGACGATAAACCATTTCTTCCCCAATATAATACTATTTTTATCTTAATGGAATATCTATCGATTCTGGCGATGGCCGTGTGTAGATGGCGTTGTTATTCAGGGATGGTGGTTCTAAAGCTTCCTCTCACAGTGGAAGTTGGGATCTAACCACAGGATAAGCATAAATCCGAGACTAATGTATCTTGGTAGTAATTCTAGAGACCACTGTCCTATGTAATAAAAAAAAAAACCAAACATTTCTAACATCTATCTATTCACACTTTAGACAAAACTTCTGCACGCTAATGAATTAACATGATATTAGTTTTATACGTTTTGGCACGCCTATTGCGTTCCTTTGTTAAAAATTAAGGGTATGTTATAACGTGGTGTAAAACAACGTTCACTCCCGGATTCCAAACTACTCCACTATCCCACTCACTATTTAAGAGCTTAGTTAGTGAGCTTAAAACGTCAACCGTGTACGAGAACATTGTGATACAACTACTTCTTCCAGAGAGAAAAATAAAGAAAGAATGAAAGAGTGAGATAGATCGAAGAAGAGCAAAGGATTAGTGTTTTTGTACTTCCTTGGCTCTTGAACCAGGTAAAATGTAGAGCTTCTTTCCCATCGTAACCAGCTCTCAACTACATATAAAAGAACTCTCATAAGTTCTTGTCCTCCTTTGATACTTTCAGTGCTTTTTTGTGGTTTCATATTCTGTAGTTGTTTTGTTGTAGATCTTCAAGTTTCTGTGGATGTTGTCACTTTGGATCCGTCGAACGCATTTACATTTTCTTATTTGGATTTTTTTTTTTTTACTGGTAATAATCTCTTTATTAGAGTTTATACGTGGTAGTGTTATGTGGTTCTGATTTATATATGTTTTTGTGTGCGACTCTCATCTTGGTTTTCTGTGTTATATGTTGCTGTTGGTGATTACCTTTGCTGGATGAATGCGCGTTCCTTGGTTTATTTGGCAAGATGGTTGAATGTCTGACAGATTTGATAGCCTCGTATTTCTGCGTAGCTTTCGCCAAGATAAGTGCGCTCGTCTGGCTAGGGGGCTATTAGAAGAATTTGGCTAAATGCCTTCCATTTTTGCATACATTGGAATGGCCTGACCAAGATTATTAATTTCAGATTTTTGTTGTTGTTTTTCCAATTCTTTAGCTTTTTTGTCTTCTGTTTTGGCTGTGATCATCTTTTGATACATTCTTTGTTAGTTTTTGTAATGATTTTGAATTTGACTACTTAAAGAATTTGATATTTTGCCCCAAAAAAGAAAAAAGAAAAAGAAGAGCTTTGTGGTTTCTGTTTTGTTAATTTGTTACTTGAATTTTTGCATCTACCTTTTAGTTTTCAAAGATGAGATCTAATGAGCCACATGGAGCTGAACCCACCGAGTTGCCACCACCTCCACCAGTCCCGGCTAATATTGGTGGGAGTTCTGGAATAGTTGAGAAGATCTCAAAGCCTAAACGTGTTCCTATGGCCAGGAAGGACTTTGGACATAAGGGACAAATGATAACGCTGCAAACCAATCATTTTGAAGTCCGTGTTGCAAATGTGGACGACTATTTTTACCACTACTGTGTATGTATTTTATTCTTCTATGCTCATAATTTTGTTTATAGCAAAAAAATCCATCATGACTCTCCTATTTATATGGATCAGGTTACGTTGTTTTACGAAGATGGTCAACCAGTAGATGGAAAAGGCATAGGTAGGAAAGTGATTGATCGAGTAAAAGAGACCTATGACAGTGAGTTGGCTGGTAAACATTTTGCTTATGATGGGCAAAAGAGTTTATTTACTGTTGGTCCTCTCCCAAGTAACAAACTTAAGTTCACTGTTGTGCTTGAAGAGGCCCCTTTTGTCAGGTACATCCTTATGCACAGTTATGGCCTGCGCTAAAATCATTTTCTTTCCGATCAGTATATATTTATACTTCCAAATCTCTTAATGCAGAACTGCTGTTAATAAGAATGCGAGTGGGAGTGGGAGCTCTGGTGGTGGCGGCAGTCCAAATGAAACAGATAAAAAGAGGATGAAGCGTCCATCCAATACTAAGACTTTCAAGGTAGATATAAGTTTTGCTGGCAAGATCCCAATGCAGGCCATCGCAAATGCATTACGAGGTCAAGAAACCGAGAACTCACAGGAAGCTCTCAGGGTTCTGGATATAGTTTTACGACAGCACGCAGCTAAACAGTGAGTGAACTCTTTATCTTATATTCTGACAAGATTTTTCTCCTGCTATACAAGCGCTTTTCATCTGACATGCTTTGATTGAATTGTAGGGGTTGTCTTCTTGTTCGTCAGTCATTCTTCCACAATGAGCCACGGAACTTTGTTGAATTGGGTGGTGGAGTCCAAGGATGTAGAGGGTTTCATTCTAGTTTTAGGACAACTCAGGGGGGATTATCGCTGAATATTGGTAAGCTTTTCGTACATCCTTGGGGATGCAAATTTGTTATTTTGTTTGGATTCAAATTTTAATCACTTTGATTATACCGCAGATGTGTCTACTACCATTACAATACGTCCAGGGCCTGTACTTGAATTTTTACTTGCTAACCAAAATGTGAGGCACCCGAATGACATTAATTGGGACAAGGTAATAAGAGTAATTTTGCTTCAAATATTGACATATCTTTTGTTGTCATATGTTTTCTCATTGAAAGATTTAATTGCTGACAGGCTAAGCGAACGCTTAAAAATCTGAGGATCAAGGTTCATCCCTCAAATTCCGAGTATAAGATTACTGGACTGAGTGAGTTGCCTTGTCGCCAACTGACGTAAGCTAATTCATTATTCTTATTGTAATTCTTTTTCCTTAGTTGTTTTGGAATTCTGATATTAGTTTGACACCCACCACCTGATGTTAACTAATCACTCTCTTACAATTCGGGACTTTTATTTCTTGCCTCCGTGCCTTTTAACATTGCAGGTTTGCTATGAAACGAAAAGGGGAAGATGCGGATGCTCAACCTGTAGAAGTCACAATATATGATTATTTTGTTAGAAAGTATAGTGGTATCAAGTTACATGACTCTGCTAATTACCCATGCATCAACGTGGGTAAACCGAAAAAGCCAACATATTTCCCAATTGAGGTAAAAGGACGTTTTGCCTTGAAACCAGTGCATTGAATTTACTGTCGTTCAGTGTTTTGTGCATAATGAAAAATGCATTTGGTACATACTACGGATTGTGGTTATTGTCCTCTACAGCTTTGTTCGTTGGTACCTTTGCAACGCTACACAAAGGCACTGTCCACTCTCCAAAGATCTTCACTTGTGGAAAAGTCAAGGCAGAAACCCCAGGAGCGTAAGAGAGCATTGAGTGATGTAAGCGTCTGAAAATTTATTTATTTTTGTACGTAATTGCACACAGCCAAGCTTTTCTTTATATGCCGCAGTTCATATTAAATTTAGCTATGTTATAGGTATTGCAAATCAGCAATTATGGTAATGAGCCGATGTTAAAATCTACTCGTGTTACAATTAGCCCCGAGCCTACTGAAATCGAAGGACGTGTTCTTTTGGCTCCCAAGGTATGATTCATTGTTTGGGAGTTGTAATTTTGTATTCTCTATGGCTTTAGATCTCTTCTGGATTTTACTTGAAAGCTTAAAATGCGAGATTGTGCTAATTTGGCTTAATGTGCTTCAGTTGAAGGTGGGAAACGGTGAAGAATTCTTCCCACGTAATGGGAGATGGAATTTTAACAATAAGGTGAATTTTTGACACTTGTTTAATTTGGCAAGTTCTGGCATATTATAATTTTACCTGACAAGTTGCAATTTGTTTTTCAGAAACTAGTGGAACCAACCAAGATTGGTAGGTGGGCTATTGTCAATTTCTCTGCTAGATGTGATACCCGTGCTCTTGTTGAAAACCTTGCAAAGTGTTGTCAGCAAAAAGGAATTGTGAGCATTTAACTTTCCTGCAAGCCATAGCTTTATTAGGCTCTTTTGTTTTCCTCTCATTTACCACTTTTTTCCTGTGTAGGCCATAGATAAGCCACTTGGTGTCTTCGATGAGAATCCCCAGCACAGACGTAGTCCAGCCAACATCCGCGTGGATCGTATGTTTGATCAAGTGAAACCAAATCTTCCGGGACCCCCTCAGTTTTTTCTCTGTATTCTAGCAGAGAGGAAAAACTCGGATGTCTATGGTTAGCTGATATTCCTATTTTGTTGTCATCTCTCATAACCATGCACCTAGCGCTTTACCCATCATGTTTAATTTTGTAGGACCATGGAAGAGGAGGTGCCTGACAGAATTTGGAGTTGCCACTCAGTGCATTGCACCACCACCTAGAGTCAATGACCAGTACATTACAAACTTGCTACTGAAGATCAACGCAAAAGTACACTTTTATATTGGCTTTGATTATCTTATTTCCTTAAATTTGATCTTTTCAACGGGGTATGTCGTCTGAATTTGCATTTTTCTAATGTTATTTTTGTTTTGTTTGTCATAGCTTGGTGGTATGAATTCCTACTTAGCAGTTGAACGCTCCTCTCCTACTAGCATTGTGGGCAGGACTCCCACCATGATCATTGGGATGGATGTCTCGCATGGGTCTCCTGGCCAGTCGGATGTACCATCTATTGCTGCTGTAAGTATGTTGCCTTCAGTTTGGTATTTTATTTATTTTTTCTTTCTTGTAGTGTTTTATGATTTTGATGGTCATTTAAAAAAAAAATGCTCATTAGGTTGTTAGCTCCAGGGGATGGCCTTTGATCTCCAGGTACAGAGCATCAGTGAAAACCCAATCTCCCAAGGTTGAAATGATTGATTCTTTGTTTAACAAAGTATCAGACACAGAGGATAGAGGCATTGTTGGGTATTTTTGTTTCTTTTCGGCTATAAGCTCCAATATTTTTGTTTTCATATTAATGTCTGGGTCTGATATCATGGTTGTTTTCGTGTTTTATTTCATTGCCAGGGAGCTGCTTCAGGATTTTTATAAGAGTTCAGGTGGACGGAAGCCCGAACAAATAATAATTTTCAGGTACGCTGTTATTTTTCTAATGCTTTTAACTGATATGTGTTTCTTCTCATAAAGCTGCATGCTGCTCTATCATCTTGGTTCATGCATGTTTATTTTTGTCATGTTTGGTTTCAGGGATGGGGTCAGTGAGTCTCAGTTTAACCAAGTTCTGAACATTGAGCTCAACCAAATCATAGAGGTGGCCTTTTCATCTTTTTTGATTGTTGATACTGTCTGGGTAGTTGTTTGGTAGACCAAAATATTAGCATTAATTAAGTTCTCTTTGTTGCTGTAGGCCTGCGAGTTTCTGGATAAGGATTCTCGCGAGGAGTCCAAATGGAAGCCAAAGTTTACAGTGATTATTGCACAGAAAAACCATCACACCAAGTTCTTTCAGAAAGGATCTCCTGATAATGTTCCACCAGGTTAGGATTATCTGTAAATCACTTTCAGGTAGTTACTTTTATTTCAAGGCCGTAACATATCTTGTTTCATGCGGTTTCGCAGGTACAGTTATTGACACACGGATATGTCATCCCCACAACAATGATTTCTACTTATGTGCACATGCTGGAATGATAGTAAGTTCCTTGCACTTATAATTTGCCAATCTCCTTGCAGTTCATCACTGTTCTCAACATTCCTGGATCTTTATAGCTTCTAATTTGGGTGCGTTCTTTTCTCAAAAATTTCAGGGAACAACAAGGCCTACTCATTATCATGTTCTGTGGGACGAAATTGGTTTTTCAGCCGATAACTTGCAGGAGCTAGTGCACTCACTATCCTATGTGTAAGTAGACTGCTTGATACTTTTCCTTGCTTGTGGGAGTCGATGAATGTTTATGGTTGCAATAACACAAGTAAATTCTTTACTTGTTGCAGGTACCAAAGAAGCACTACGGCGATATCTGTTGGTAAGCCTGTTCCGAATTCATACCGAAGTTTTTTCTACTGAAATGCCATGCTCAAATTTTTATGGATATGGTCGATTATGCATGTGATGACAGCTGAATTGCTGGAGTTAGTACTTAAAGTTGGTAACTAAAGTTGTGATTTGTATTGTCATGTTTGTTCCAGTTGCTCCAGTATGCTATGCACATCTTGCTGCAGCTCAGATGCTGCAGTTTCTCAAGTCTGACGAGATGTCTGAATCCTCATCGAGCCACGGTGGGGTAACATATGCCACTGGTGTTCCAGTTCCTGAACTTCCCAGACTTCATCGCAATGTGAGAAGCTCCATGTTCTTCTGTTGAGAAGTAAGTTGTTGGTTCTGGAGGTGCCATAGCTGGGCCGGAGGTTTTAATTTTGTTTTGTTAAGCCCGGCCTTTAGTGGCTGGCTTACGTATCCTAGGTGAGGGGAAAAAAACACTCTCAAAATGCAACAAAAACAGAACTTTCTCTCACACTATGAATGAAATAAATATCAGGACAGAGCATAAAACGAATCTTTTTGAAGCTTCATTTATCCCATTTTCTATTCACCGTGTTGTCACAAAATATACAGAAACAATGTACGATTCCTTTCTCTTTATCGAGGCACACCCTGCCAAAAGTATACACCCATTAGTTTCGCAATCAAAAGTCACTAATCCTACACAGCAGTTGTGGATAAACATGGCAACAATGAAGATTCAAACAACTACACTCACATATAATCTTCATGCTGTTCGTACATAAAGAGGTGATGAAATTGTTACTTATCTTCAAGCTGTTCGTACAAACAAACCAATCTAAGTCTCTGAATATGAAGGTAGAAAAACTACACTATGATTGTTCTTAAAAACTACACATAGGCAAGAGTACCATATCTGGCTACTGAATTGCCACTTCAAATGTGTAAACAGCAGAAAATAGGATTCAATTTGCATAACAAAGCAGTTGGAAAAAAGAGCAGAGTGTTCTTGAGACCATATCTGGTGGCGGGTTATATATTTTAGGTCCGTATAACCATACCAGATGGATGGACTTGTACATTATCTTAGCCTTCATATGAAGACTGACGGAGACGTTTCTGTACAGTATAACTTCTTTAAAGTAATACTCGATAATATAATATTCTTTTTAAAATAATAAAATTTTCTGATCCTGACTCGGGCTCTTAGTGCTAAAATAATAAATTCGATAAAATCATAAAATAATACATTTCATAAATTTCCCTTAAGCATTAATAGGTCCCAAATAATATATAAAATACTAATGCTACTGTAAAAATAAAAAATAAATTTCATACATGTAAAATTTTCTCCAAATATGATTCAATATTGGTTTGATTCCTTAAAAATTCAAATCAAGTTGTATTTCATCCCTAATAGTTCGTGGTGCACTCACAAGATCCGGAGCCACGTTGTTGGGTTACAAGAAGAAGTGTTGAAGCTAGTGTGATTGTTACTTGGAGTAGTTGTATTATTATTGCAATTAGTCAGTAATATAATATCTCTAAGAAATTAGTCCATATTATATTTACAAACTACAATTATTATTTAACCTCCAAGCTAGTAATTATCCTATATAATAATAATATATTATTTAATTATAAAATAATAATTTATTATATTATCGATAATATAATATCTCTTTAAAATGATAAATTTTCTTGGTCCCAAGCCTATTATTTTATAGAAGTTATACTTTAGTTGCCAATCAACATAAGTAGTAGGTGTTGTAGATTACATAGTACTACATTAAAACTTCTATAAAATAATAGGCTTGGGACCACCCAAATCCTATTATTTTAAGGAAAAATTGCAGAGCAGTCATATTGTTACAAACTATTAACAAAATAGTCATACTTCCGTTAAATAACGAGTTAAGTGGTGACTCACAGTTAAATATGTTAATGAAATTACCTACATATTCTTCCTATCTATCCCTTCATACATAATTTCAAATTTTGCCTTCATTATAGTTTTTTTGACGGTGGTGCTATTTGTAGTGGTGGTGGTGCCGCCGCTTACATATCGTTACATCGCATTCAGGACCGTTAGAACGCATTCAGGTTCGTTAGAATGCATTTAGGATCGTTACTCCGCATTCACCCAAAGGGTTCATCGCTTCCCCTCTGGGGTTTAGCGAAGATTCTTAAGCTTCCACCACCACTACCACCCCTTCATCACCACCACATCAATCAATTAGTTAAATGAGGAGGGTATTTTTAGGGAGGGTATTATTGGAAAAATTAACACCGTTTTATTCAAAAGTGTTAAATCGGATGGAAGTGTGACCATTTTGTAAACGAAATACAAAAGTATAATCATTTTGTGAACGAATTATAAAAAGTATGACCATTTTGTAATTGGCTCTTATTTTACCCGCCGAGATTGGGGTATACCCAGATTAATTGGGGTATACCCATTTTATTGCTATCCAAACTAGTGTGCTAAGGGGTGTCTAAAAGGTGTTAAAAGACCAAATTGCCCATACTAGAAAACCATGGCGACTAAAACATATTCAAAAAAAAAATCAAAATCTTTTTGCAAAACTCTAACCATACATGATGAGAACAACAACAACAACAAAAAAAAAAAAAAAAAAAAAAAAAAAAAAAAAAAGAATCAAAACAGATCGAAAGTCGCCAAGGTTTTTTTTGTCGACCTTGCCGACTAAAATATAGTCGGCAGGGTATCAAAGTTGAATACCGTGCCGACTTTTCATCTCCGAAATCGTGAGTTACGGTGGTCGGCACGGTATTCAACCTTATACCCCGCCGACTATATTTTAGTCGGCACGATATTCATCCTTAAACCTTGCCGACTATAGTTTAGTCGGCAGGTTATGAAATTTATACCTTGCCGACTAATCATGCATTTGTAACACCTCTATGTATGTCAAAAATCCTATAGTCGACAAGGTATTTTTTTATCGACCTTGCCGACTATAAGGTAGCCGGCAAGGTAAGAAACCAATAAGATGCCGAATAGTGAAGCATTTACAACCGTCTCATGTGTGTCAAAAATAATAAAGTCGGCATCTTCTTCATTCACCTACCTTGCCGTCCATAAGTTGTCGGCATGTTCTTCATCCGCAGACCTTGCCGGCCAGATATAATCGGCATGTTCTTCATCCGTCGACCCTGCCGACTTTTCATACTTTCATAACTGAAAGTGTTGATTTCTGATCTAATTTTGAGTATGATTTCATACAACAAATTTGCAATCCCCTTTTAGAAGTGTTTGGGTAGTGTGCTTTCATTTCCGTTAAAAAGATTTTCTCAAAACAATTTTTTTTTCTCAAAATCTTCCCAAATAAGTTCAATCAAAAACAACATTTCATTTCATAAGTTTTAATTTATTCAATTAATTAAGCTAATCATATTTTTTAGTGTTAATTAAACAAGGGTATATTAGCCATTTAGAAAATATATGGTTAAGGGGTGGCCTCTTTTACTTCAAAATGATCCTATTTTGTCTTATTAGGTATACCCCAATTAATGCAGGTATACCCCAATCAAGCCAGTTATTTTAAAGAGATATTACTTAATCGATAAAATAATAATTTATTATTTTATGCATATAATAATAATATATTAATTTAAAGAATAATTCTCAATATAAAAAATTTCTTTGGAAAGAACAAGAATTTCCGTATTGAAAAAATAAAAATAAGGTATCTTAATTAGTGCACTACGAACTAGTATTAAGGATGAAATACAACTTGATTTGAACTTCAGAGAAAAACAAACGAACATTGAATCATATTTTGAGAAAATTTAATGTGTATGAAAATTATTTTTTATTTTCTAATGGAATTATTCTTTAATATTATTACATGAAACTAGTTGGAAGCCTAACAAGCTAAGCTCCAACGACATACTATTACATTAATTGAACGAGGTTGATGTGCTAGTCTACCGATGGGCCTCATGGGAAACCTTGCCAAGGAGCCGAAACGGCGGGAGGGGGGGCGAGATTGTGTCACAAGGGGGCAAATTAACACTACCTTCCATGTTATTATTTTATATAATATTTAGGACCTATTAATGCTTAAGGGGAACTTTTGAAATATATTATATTCTAATTTTATCGAATTTATTATTTTAGCACTAAGGCCCGAGTCGGGAAAGGAAATTTCATTATTTTAACGAGATTATTATATTATCGTGTATATTTTAAAAAAGTTTTACTGTAGAGTATAGTAGTGTCGATACCTGGGAGCTGGTAGAGCTTCATCTCTGAGACATGCTTTATTGTTTTCCTCCCTAGTTTTACCAAAATACAAACTTCCGATCTTTAGTGGCAGCAAAAATCCCAACTTTCTCTTCCTAGGTGATCATGTGAAACCCACAAACATTCATCTTATAAAGGGAGTACATACCGGCACATCTCATTCATCTCATAAAAATCTTCCAGTTCTGAAGTATCTGTTGGTAATTTAACAGGCCTTGGAATATATTCATCAGTCCAGGAACTTCTTTCTCATACTTTAATACAAACTTCTCCAGAAAAGACTCATCTACCAATCTTGAAAGTGTGCTTATTGGAATTTTTTCCTTGATCAAACCTCTGGAGACTGAAATCCTGATAACAGAACACCTTGGGATAATCCTCTCCTTCAAGCTGTAATGAAAAACTCTGGAGTTCTCAGCAATACTCAATGACTCGTAACCCATTTCATTCACAAGAAAATTCATAATTGCCATTATCTTCTCCTCAGACACCGTCATAAAATTAGGATTTTTCCTAAATGTTGTATGAATGTGATCTTGAGACCAACCCCATCTCTTGTAAACATCCATCTTATTTTTCCAATTGGCTTCACTCATTGATGTCAATACAATTATACCTTTGAGGAATGTGGTTTGTAAATGATTAAAACTATCCGCATCTCGAGTAAATGTTATTGGTTTCTGAATCAGATAGTTAGAAATCTTAGTTTGAGGGACACCTTCATTTCTCAAATGCTCTACATTGACCATCAATCTTTTAACATGGTTTCTACTGAGAATCCAATAATTTCGCTTAAGCATTTTAATGACGTTTTGATCAGACTGAACAATGCTCTTAATGATATCAAAGGAAGGGATTATTCCTTTATTCAAACCCTGCTTCAGGATCATTGGTTGCTTTAATATGATGTTTGTAAGGTCAAGCCCTTTGGATTTGATAAAATAAAATTTGGGCTTGACGGTTTTGTGAGGATTAGATGAGAGGATGGCTGGGTGTCTAGGGATTAGTTTGGAAAGAATTAGTTTGGGTGTCTAGTGAATCCTTCTGCTTTCAGTAAAGCTAAGACTGAATCTAGTTTGGTTGTGGTTTTCAAATTGATTTTCTTAGAATCAGCAATAGCTTCATTTTGTGACAATCCACATAATTTACCAAATACGAACCACAAATGAAGAATCGGATGAAGATGTAAGCTTACTATGCTCACTAGTAGTGGAAGTGCGGAAGGAATAGAAGATAGAAGAAACCCTAGATTTTGAAATTACAAAAACATTTTGATTTTGAAATGTAAAGACAAAATACTTAGCTGCTAATGATGAAAATTCTCCATTGATGAGCTGCTTTTTCAGATAACAATGATCGAAACATCGCAGGGGAAAAGAAGAAGGAAGAGACTAAAAATATCGAGATTGATTTGAAGCACAAAACAAAGTAGTATGAACATCTTAACTCTTGGGGGAAGGAGGAGATATTTCCACCCCATGGTCCAACAATAGCAGGATTGATAGGGGTACCAAATTTCTGGATTTCACCTTCGGTCACAAATTCACAATGATTTTCTGATATTTTCGGTGGCTCGGAGCCACGAGTGTCTAATATGCTACACGAAAAAATCAAGTTATAAATGGCTTTAGGTTTTCTTTTTTTTTTTGTTTTTTGTTTTTTGAAAATAAAGAAATATATCACTGTAAAAATAGCTAATCTGCAGATTCAGTCTCATTTGGAACTAACTCAAATTGAGCCGTCTGTCTGATGGTTGAATTTATATGATTAACTTCTACTGAGGCTAACCACTATGGCGATTCAAGATACAAGATTCAATATGGTTCAAGTTCGACCTCCTAGCCGCTATATTTGATCAAGATACCCAGGGGAAACGTCTTACCATTGGGCGTCGAGCGTCTAACCATTGGGCGCTCCTGACAGGGCGCAAAATGATTTGGCGCTTGACCCAATCAACCTGGTCAAAGTGCCAAACCAATTGTCGCTCCTTGGTTTGTTTAGCTTCAACAGAAGCACCATTTCATTTCATTTCTCAACTCTTTCTTTTTTCTCCTCTTTCAAAACCTAGGTTTGCATGTGCGACTAGAATTTATGGTTTGACTGTGTATATTTTGGGAACGGTTTTATGCTTCATGGTGTATTTCTGAGAATAGTTATAATGGATGCTTAAATGTGTGAAAAAAATTATCTCCTTTGATATGATTTTATAAGAGGAGTCATAGATATTAATATCAATAAAAGTGCGTTGATAAGGATAAAGAGATGTCTATTTCAATGAGATATAAATAACAATGCGTTGATAAGGGTGATGAAAATTCTAGGGTAACAATGAGATATCAATGACACGTTCAAAAATGTTTTTCATTTCAAGTTTAATTGGAACACAATGGAATACATGACACTTTTTCTATAATGTGCTCTACTGCCCTTGAATATTGGCTTGAAAATACGCATCATGAGCATGAAATTAAGTTATAACTACTAGCTAAGCTCCACGAAGTTGAATATCCCCGCCAACCTCCATATCCCGGGTAGAACACGCACTATCTATCAACAATGTGAGTTATGTCGTCTGAGTGTAAACGGGTTGTAGCTTACAACTTCGTGGAGCTTAGCTAGGTTCGGGAATTTCTGCTGGATTTTGGAAGTGTACTAAGGTATGCGTACACGTTCGCATACTGGAGAACCCATACTCAGATCGGCTACTTAAGTATGCGTACACGTTTGCATACTTGAGTAGTTAAAGTTCTAGAATCGGTTTTTTCATGAACTAATACATTTATATATTAAGGAATGCAATCTTTCCAAACCGTGGCTATAATGTTCATGAATTGATTCGAGTGAATCAAACCGATTTTGCTTCGATTGTGTTCTTGTATACTTCAATGAGAATATAGCAATTGAAAAACTCTTTAACTAGTTTCATTTAAGTCATTTGAACTAGTTATGGTTAAGATGAATAAGGTTCATATGAGAGTGTTCATATAGCTAACCTCGGTTAACTACTGTTGAGCCAACATGGTGTACACGTTTAGGTACGGTTACATAAACCTAAATGAAGGTACATTTCACTTGTGTATAACAAGCTAAGTTCAATCTAACGGTTGAAAGATATTAGATTGAATCTAATCAGGTTTTCATCTAACGGAATATTGAATGATTTGTTACCAAGGTAACTTAGATTGCAAACCTTGATTTGAAAACTATATAAAGGAGAACTCTAGCAACTGGGAAACCTAATCCCCATACCTCCTGTGTGATACTAGTTGTATAAGATAGAGTCGATTCTCCTTTAACCTTAGGTTTTTCACGAAACCATGTAGGTTAACGACTTAAAGACTTTATTGGGATTGTGAAGCCGGACCCAACTATTTTCTCTATAGTTGTGTGTTCTGATCTTGCTGTTTCTATCGTATTGAGTACTATCTTCTTTAATATTTGCTCGAGATTTAATCCCCGATAGGCAAGATAAAAAGTAGTCACAAACATCTTCGTCTCATCATTTGTGATTCCACAATATCTTGTTTTGCTACCATACGATTAAGATTATTGTGAGGTGGTTGATAATACTAGGCCGTTCTTCGGGAATATAAGTCCGGCTTATCAATTGGTTCCTGTGCACCTTGATTTATCAAAAGACGGAACAAAACTCGTAGGTATTTCTGTGGGAGACAGATTTATCTTTTCCAATAGACTTTTCTGTGGGAGACAGATTTGTTTATCAAGTCTTCGACTTGGGGTCGTAGCAACTCTTGCTGGGATCAGAGACATAAGGAGTGCAATTGTACCTTGAATCAGTGTGAGATTGATTAGGGTTCAACTACAGTCCAGTCCGAATTTCATTGGCAGTAGTCTAGTGTATGTAGCGGCTTAATATAGTGTGGTATTCAAAGTTGGACTAGGTCCTAGGGTTTTTCTGCATTTGCGGTTTTCCTCGTTAACAAAATTCTGGTGTCTGTGTTATTTCTTTTCCGCATTATATTTTGTTATAAAATTGAAATATCACAGGTTGTGCGTTGAATCGATCAATTGGTAAATCCAACCTTTGGTTGTTGATTGAAATTGATTGGTCCTTGCACATTGGTCTTTGGTGTCGTTCACGTTATTTCTCTTATATTCAATCGGGCTCGCAAATTCCAATTTGCTGATTGCAGATTGAATTAAGAGATAGAGATATACTCTTTTATATACTTTTATCTAGATTGAGTCTGACTGTCTAGTTAATTATCTTGAAAGTATATTGGAGTTTGTCTATTCAGATTGCAAACGAAATATTGGGTGTGGTTGTTGTACCCTCGCTTTTTCACTTAAGCATTCAATTAAGAAATCTACTGCATAACTTAACCTAAAACTAGACCCACTCTGAAATATATATATATACAAATGCTCCTATCAAATGATACATAAACAATAGTCATTTAGTTTACAAATAAAATATACAACATAATAAACATATCAGAAGTTAACCAACTAACATACTCAACTCCTCGAAGCTTTCGCTACGCAAGTCTGATCTGTCTTACGAGGTGCCTGAAAGTTCTTCATTATCTTACGAGGAAGTTCAACAGAACATTCGTTGTAGCCGATGAATGGGTTATGGAGTTGTCTAAGTGTTTTCAACTTTTATTATGTAAGACTTTGTTTTAATGTTGTTGGTTATGGATTTGGAGGGATTTCTTTGTTATAAATTTTGGATGTTAATTCTTTTTTTCGTTTTTTTTTTTTTTTTACAAACGAAAAATATCATTAAGCTAAGCAAAAAGGAGAGCATTGTTGGATTCACTGAGTTTTGCTACCCATGTAGCTATACTCTGATCATCCATGTTTCTCGAGTCTATTACAATACCCTTAAACTTTAAACAGTATCTAGCTAGTTTATCAGCAAGATAATTACAATTTCTATTTATATAGTAGTAGGAAGCATTAGCAAAAATCTCCTTGTCTTCCCAAACTTTCAGTATGTGAGCTTTACTTCTCCAGTCCAAAGCAAAAAACTTGTTCTTTATGTTGTTGATGATGTTTTGATTATCATTGAGAAATACTAAGTTATCTAGACCCTTTCCTCTTGCCCATCTGGTAGCTTCTCTACAAGCTCTTGCCTCAGCTTCATTAGAAATACAACATCTGCCTGACCCACCTGCAAAATCACAAAAGTCACCATTAGTATCCATAGAAATAATTCCATATGCAAATTTTCCTGATTTCTTTTGGTAATCAACATCAAATAAGATGTAATTGCAGCAACTCTTGTTTTCTTTTTGCTCCATTCTGTAGTTTGGACGGTACACATAAGAGTACTAAAAGGACTAGAGAAACTGATCAGGGCTACACCAGCTTAAAGAATTAATAAGGGGCTGCCAACTGGTTAGCCCTTGTCAAGGTGACTGGGTGTTGAATAAGTAACCCTACTTCTACACCTTTACACACACTACACTTTGGTTTTGTTTGCTTTCACATCTTTTTTTTTCTTTATTCTTTGTGTGAACTTCAAAACCAAGAGTATCTAATTATATTATTGATTAAGGATGAATTTCTAGTTCTTGACATGTTTTGAGTTTTGTTTTAAATCAGCTTTGAATTTTTCACATGATTATCGTTTGTTTTTACTAATATTAATCTTTATGATTGATTGAAAGATTGTTTAGAGTGTGCTCTAAATTGATTTGTTAATTTGATCTAAAGCTAGTAAAAGTTAGGGGATAAGTAATCGTTTCTTGACTTTTACACAAGTAGAAAACACGAGACCTTGCAGAGGGATTTTGTGGAGCAATTGTGTGTGAAAACAACGCTAGAAAGTGGAACGAGAGAACCGAGTCTAACTACTACTATCAAACCTAAATTCATAAATCTTAATGCGTTCATAGAATTACATCTTGTAAGCGAACCTCAAGGTGGCTCTTTTGAATAAAATCTGATAACTAAGCGAACCTTTTACTCAGTGAAATAAGAAATTTTGGGGTTAGCTAAGCGAACCTGTTAACCTAAGGTTGGTGATAATCCATGACTAATAAAAAGTGGAAAAGAACATAACTTGAATCATTGGTTTACAACGAAGAAGTCTCTCTTATTGATTTCAACTTTATCTTTTTAATTATTTTGTTTATTCATTTTTTTTTTATAAAATCTAAAACCAAAACCCCCCTTTTTGTGACATTATAAGACAACTAAAACCTCTTGCTCCTCGTGGGAACGGACTTAACTACCACCATATTACTTGTTAATTAGATGGATAAATATTCACTAATTTGTTGTGGTTACGACACGCATCAGTAAAAGAAAAGCTTACCGTTTTCCAGGACTAGATGAAGGATTTCTACTAGTAATTTCAAGAAAAACCTTGTGAGACGAGAACGAAAAAGAGGAAAGTTTGGGAGAAGAAAAAGTTGTAGAAGTTTTATGATTGAGTGACGATATGAATATGACGCAAAGATCGAGGTGGATCTTTTATAGAGGGAAAATATTTCCGAATAAGGACCATTTCCTATGGTAAGATAGGTCATAAATAGCAGTTACTGGAGTCGTCGCAAAATTATCGGGACGTGGCAACGGTTCAAAAGTGAAAAACCAATTTTCTTCCTATCATATCCTTCGAGAAAATGAAAAGAAAAGGAGCAAATCGTGAGTACTAAATATCGGATACCCACGTGGACGCATCTCAAAAAGCGATTGCAAAATAAAAAGATAAAAGAGATTTACCAAAGAAGAACCTAAAAGGTGATTACACCAAAATCAAGATATCTTCTGCTTCGCCTCTCATTAGATACGTTGAAAGCCAGTCAGTTTATCCGACGGTCAAGTTCAAACTAGTGACAACGCATTTACTGTTACAGCATTCTTAGAAGAGATGTGATACATATGTAGAGGAAAGTACAATCCTTCAGAATCTCAAAGGACAGGTAGATCACGATGCTACCAGGAGGAGGAGACAACACGAGATGCGCAGCTATAATAGTTACTGTTGAAAAACTTACATCTCAAGTGTTTCAAGTTCCTCCTTGTAAAGGTTATCGTGTTGTTGAAATTGTAGGCTTGGTAGCATCTACAATAGTTATTGTTGAAATGCCATAACTCCTTGGTTTGTATGTTGTATACAAAACATATCATTTATTGTTGTTATTGTCTACGATTAGGGATAAAAAAAATATATCATTTATTGTATGATGTATAAAAAATATATCATTTCACTCACATCTTAAAGAAAATTTGATTGAATTTATGAGCAGAATTGTGGTATTATTGTTTGTTTGTTTTTCCTTTCTCAATTTAATATCTCGTAACTTTATCTCTTTATCCACTATAATGATTGTTACGAGTTAGGGTTCTGAAATTTGATTTTATGAATTACAAATCAGACAAAAATTTATAGCAAAAACCCCCGACTCTGATTCTACTAGTACTATTATCAAGAGTTCCGTGTTATAATGTACCCACGGTATGCAGTATTTTGAAAATTGATTTTAATTTTTCCTTTGTTCAATTAATCAGGTTTATTTACAAAGTTCATTGATTTTAATTTTGAATCTTTTAATGTTTTCCTTATTTGTTTGGGTTTCATAAAATGGCGGAGGATACATGGGGCGTGTTGGCGCACTTGGCCACAATAAAATATGCCACTACCACTATGAGGGCCAAAGTAAAATATGCCACTATGAGAATAGAGACTTTTTGCCCATTATTTTTGGTATACGGCATACAAAGTGTTGCATTGCATATGGCAAACTCTTTGTTGTATAGGTCTTTTATTTACGGAAATGACATTTAACTGTTCACCGTGACCTTTTTTTGTTTCCGTTCCCCTTGATTGACCTTGTTTTGTTTTTAAGAAACACTCGGACGACGACCTGCCGCAAAGTGCGAAAGCACTACTTCCCCACGGTGGCGGGACAGTTTATTTCACCAAATCAAATGGCGTACCATGTGGCTGCTAAACAATTTTACTTTGGGGTAATAATCAATCGGTGTGGTCCTTCAAAACCCCAAACCCTAGTTAGCAATTCGGGGTACGGGTAGTAGTTCGGGACGGTATACGTACGAGAATTATACGGATTCTGATAGGTCGGATTCGGTCAAAAATCCGGTCAACAGTTCGTTATTCGGATAATAGTTCGGAACGGCATACGTACGTGCATATTCGTTTTATAAATGTGAGTTCGGCACTTAAAATTCGGCTTACATATATGACAAATTGATAAGTATTATAGCCTTATTACGAGACTAATTTTATTTGTATATGACTTATAAGATGGAAAAAAATATTTTAGCGTGATTATTTAACTTGAAGTAAATAATTTAATCACATAAATATTATAAAACGAGTTTATAGACTTTTAAACAAAAATTAACACATAAAACACTGGTTAAACAACTACCAATATAATTTATTAACTGACTAATTGTATTTAAATATAAAGTATATACAAAATCAAACAAAAACCAATCAACAGAACTCAGTCGTAGAATTACGTATAGGAAAGCAAGGTTGGGCATGAACCAGGTTCGAAGTTCTAGTTCGGAAATATCATTCGGATTCGGTTAGTTCGGATACGTTCGCGAATCATTCGTGAGGTCCATATAATCCGGGAACTAGGTTTGGAGTTCAAATAGTTCGGAAATATCATTCGGATTCGGTCAGTTCGGATACGTTCGCGAATCATTCGGGAATGATTCGGAGAATTACTAACTAGGCCCCAAACCCAAGGCTTTGAAAACCAAAACGCGCTAGGAAAGAAACAAAACCGTATCTTGCATCTTGCTATACACGGTATGTACAATCACATCACCTCTGAAAAGCATAACTACAACTTTCACTCGTTTTGGGTTTTTTGAGTGACAGTACTCTCTGTATTAATAGTCACTTTGATTAGCTGCAGGTTTTGTATTCAGAAGAAGCTTATAATTATTATTAAGAAAAAGCTTATAATCAAGTGATGGTCAAGACATGATAAATGTAGTGTGTTGTACTCCCGTTTTGTATTCAGAAGAAGCTTATAATTATATTTGTCTATTCATTAATTTTGTGGACAAATATAATACTCCATCCGTTCTTTTTTAATAGGCTGTTTTTGTTTTTTAAGAAAATTAAGGAAATTAAGAGAACTAATCATTAAAAGTGGTTCTCATAACACTTGTCAATAAAAGAAGTGAAGTGAAATGGTCCACATAACACTTGTCATCAAAAGAAGTTAAGTGAAATGGTCCCCATGACACTTGTCATCAAAAGAAGTTAAGAGAAAAGTAGTCCCAGAAAATTAAAGTAACATTTGTCTATTCATTGTTGTTGCAATCTGTTTTGGTTGGGTTTTGATCTTCTTTCTAATTTCTTGTCACATTACCTGGCTAATATTCCCCGGAGATGGTAGTTGAAAGTTATAAATGTTGCCGGAGCCAAAAATTGAATGACCTGAAAAGAGAGTGTGAGTCAGTTGACAAACACTAAACCTAAACTTTAAGGGATATTTTGACTTTGGGTCACATTAAAGTGACCAGAGTTGCATTTGGGTCACCAAAATATTTTAATTAGAGTTTGGGTCATGGACCGTTATTGACCATCTTAACCGTTATCTAAATAAAATATATTTTAATTAATTTATATGTAATTAATCTCATAGTGAATATTTCTCCTCTCTTGGAGGATTTTTATCAAACAGTAGAGGTGCTTATCTGGGATCTTATTAAAATGCAGTGATGCATTTATTCTTTTAACCTTAGTAAGCCTGGATCAGAGAGCAAGAAGCAAAATTGAGTATACATACGTTTAGATGGGCCGCATCCTTTTCGTTTCAACTGGTGTAATTTCGAGACAAATGCTAAGCCAATATCACGATTTGTAAACTGAGGACCTGAAATCCACTAGGCCACCTCATGTGAATGTAATGCTTCTTCCATCTTCGTGTTTCCAAGTTGAACAAACTAATTACCAGTAGCTCAATTCGCTTTTCATACCAAAAACATTTCTCCTATATCTAATGTTTTCTATCTACCTGTTTTATTGGGTAATGGAAAGGTTCAAGTTGTTACGTGTATGTTGTTGCCCTAAAATCCCTTTTTTATGGCTGACGTCTTCAAATTCACAACAAGAGAGATTAAGAGAATCTAGTTATTAGCGTATAATAGTCCTAAACTGTCAATCTAGTTATTAGGTATGACTATTTTCATAAGAAAGAGATCAAGAGAAGGATACTATAAAATGGTAGAGTGGTAGAGTTCGTAAATATATTGATCCCTAGGTTTTATTTGGTAATTTTAGTGTTTAACTAACTTTCATAACAGTCAACTCGGTCAATGATGGTCTTGTGACCCAAACTCTAATTAAAATATTTTGGTGACCCAAACCCAACTCTGGTCACTTTTATGTGACCCAAAGTCAAAATATCCCAAACTTTAAAGTATATACTGTTGGAATATATTCAACTACGCTATCCAAGCCCCAGCGGGGTCCTGGGGTCGTAGCCCCTGGGCACGTGGTCGACCTTTTGGTTCAGAGAATCGTTTTCTCTGTTACAAACGTATCCGAATATTCAAATCCAACGACGCCATTGATGTCTCGATGATGAAGAGACTCATCGTTTCGTGAAGAGATGCGAAAACCCCTATAAATGGCATCTCCCATAACTCGTTGAAAAACATCATCGAAAAACCTTTTCTCGTTTTTCTCTTTTTAAAGCATCATTAGAAGTTTTTTGTTCACATGTGTTCTTGATTGAATCAAGGGGTACAAACCTTGAATTCAATTTCCGTTGTAGGGCTTTCGTTGTATCCTGAAGGCATTATTTCACATACTTGTTGTAATCGCCAAATTATTGGGAGGGTAGAAATAATTATCTAAAAGAAATCGTATGAGCCTTGAAAGCTTTTGAGTACAACAAAATCTCTTTCTGTGTTTTTCATCTTCTATTGCAACCCAGTTTTTCCAACACATACTATGATTTTTTTTTTTTTTTTTTTTTTTTTTGCGAAGCATAGAGAGAGAAGTATATACTATGATTGACCACAGTGTAAAATGTGCAGGCATTGGTTCTTTAGCAGGCAAGATAGAATTATTACATCAAGTATCAGCAGGCATTAGTCAGTAAAGTAGACTCGGTTTCCTAGAGACGAGACAAGGCAAGAGCAGGACTCTACCTTGCTAGCTAGCTAGCTAGGGCATTCATGATATTTTTACCCCATGCTTTTTACTTTTTAACAAACCGAGAACTTACTGTTCAGAAGATTAAATTTCGAAATAACTTTTGTGTCAGTAAACATAAAATTCAAATTTCATCATAAATTTCAACTAATTCTTTAATGATATTTGTAGACATTCACAAACTTCTCCTTGCATTTCATATTTATGGTACCCAAGATCTGCCAGTTTTCTATAAGTATTCAGAATATTTACTAAGAAATAGAAACTGTTTACCTTAGGTATTAATATCAGCGACTTGCATTGGTCTATTATCTAAATAAAACTCCAATGTATCCTGCAGTAACTCGAACATCAGACTAGGTAGGTTAACTCAAGATACTCAAACAAACTAAAACAGTAAGCGTAAAATAGACAATATGATCATCAGATTTGTGCTTTGTCTGCCTTGGCAGCTCTAGCAACAGCCTGTCCACAAAGACGTCCAGTTCACCTAGCACATTATGTTGATGCTGCAGGAGGTGGAACTCCGGCTGATTGCTAATAGCTTAGTCGCAGTAAGAAAGCTTATTGAGGGAGGCAGTTCACTGATTGCCAGTTCATTCATCCCATTTTCTATCCAACCATGTTGCCACCGATGTATGCTTCCTTTATCTCTATTGAGTAATACAAAGCAGTTGGAAAAAAGAGCGGAGTGTTCCTGAGACCACATCTGGTGGTGGATTATATATTTTAAGTACGTAAGACCATACCAGATGGATGGACTTGTACATAATCTTAGCCTTCATAGAAAGACTTACAGTGACGTTTGTGTAATAGCCAATCAACATAAGAACTCCCTCTCTCGTAAGTGTTTTCATGTGTTGTAGACTACATAGTACAATAATAATGTTGATACCCGGGAGCAGGTAGTGCTTCATCTCTGAGTCGTGCTTTGTTTTTTTCCTGTTCAGTCTTCACCAAATTGCAAAAATTCCAACCTTTAGTGGCAGCAAGAAACCCAACTTTCTCTTCCTAAGTGAGAAAAGACCCACACCCTCAAAATGCAACAAATTCCAGGATTCACTATCCGAATATCTCTATCCGACACCCTCTAGATTTGGCAGAAATAACAAAAACTTACAATCAATCCACAATGGGTTTTTTTGTGATCTACAAGTACTCCCAGGATTTACTAGGAAAGAATGTTTTTAGGTTCTTATATCCGAGCCTTAAATTGGTTTAGTATCTACGTAAAACTTCAAAGTATCCTTCT
Source organism: Papaver armeniacum (assembly GCA_023531295.1). Classification (NCBI taxonomy): domain Eukaryota; kingdom Viridiplantae; phylum Streptophyta; class Magnoliopsida; order Ranunculales; family Papaveraceae; genus Papaver; species Papaver armeniacum. Next base: position 524,342 of record JAJJWW010013567.1, on the reverse strand, counting down.
GACAGTAACTCTCTATATCAAACTAGGAAAGGTTAACTCAACATACTCAAACAAACTAGAACAGTAAAATGGACAGTATCATAACCAGACTTGCGCAGCTGTGCTTTGACTGCCGTAGCAGCTCTTGCAGCAGCCTGTCCATGATGACACCCAGTTCTCCTAGCACCAACGACAATTATGTTGATGCTGCAGGAGGTGTCTAACTGATTGCCAATAGCTAGTTGCAGTACTAAAGCTTATTAAGCATAACAAACAGGCCATTCAGTGGTTGCCGGACTTTGACTATTAATGAAATAAATATAAAGACAAAGCATACAAAAAAAATCCTTTCGTAAAGCTTTCCTTTACCCCGTCTTCTATCCTATCATGTGGAAACAATACATATAACCCGTAATTTCTCTTCCTAAGTGAGGGAAGTCCTCGTACTCTCAAAATGCAACAGCATTCGAGATTTCTCTCTTTAAGTGCACCGAAACCTCTATCCTACGCCCTTTAGATTCGGCAAAACTACAATTTTGTTAACAAAATCTCACAATCAATCCACCATGAGGTTTTCTGTGATTTATGAGTATTCCCAAGATTTACTAAGAAATAATAAATTGTTAACTGTGGGTTCTTATATTCGAGACTTACATTGGATTATTATCTAAATAAAACTAAACAGCATCCTTCCGACAGTAAGTTTCAAAATAGAACTATAAAACGGGAAATATGATAATCAGACTTACACTTTGACAGCCTTAGCAGCATGTCCATCAAGATGCCCAATTCTCCTAGCAGGAATGACACTTATGTTGATGCTGCAGGAGGTGTCCAACTGATTGCCAATAGCTAGTTGCAGTATTATAGCTTATTGAGCAAAACGAACAGGCCATTCTGTGGTTGCCGGACTTGGACTACTAATAAAATTAATATCAAGACAAAGCATACAACGAGTCTTTTCTTAAAACTTTCAGTTACTCCATTTACTATCCTACCATGTTGAACCAATACACAGAACCCATATATGCTTCATACCATGCAGCAGCCGTAAATAAACATATGTGGTAATAATGATTCAAAGAACTACACCATTACATATATTCTTCTAGCTGTTCATACAAAAGCCTGACACAAAAAACATGCATAAACCAAAAGGTACTATGTACACTGTAAATATTTGAGTTCAGATGACCGACGTACCAGTACTGCGCATTCATCTCATAAAAATATTTCAGTTCTAAAGCAGCTGTTGGTAATTCAACTGACCTTGGAGTATCTTCATCAGTTCAGGAACTTTTTGCTCATACTTCATTACAAACTAGAACAGTAAAACAGCTAACCAGACTTGTGCAGCTGTGCTTTGACTGCCTTAGCAGCTCTTGCAGCAGCCTGTCCATGAAGACACCCGGTTCTGCTAGCAGCAATGGAACTTATGTTAATGCTGCAGGAGGTAGAACTGTGACTGATTGCCAATAGCTAGTCGTAGTATTATAGCTTATTGAGCAAAACAAATAGACCACTCAATGGTCACAGCTCAACGGACTGTAGACTATTAATGAGATAAATGTCAAAACAAAGCATACAACAAATCTTTTCGTAAAACTTTCATTTACCCCATATTCTATCCTACCATGTTGAAACAATACACAGAATCCGCATATGCTTGCATTCTCTCTATCGAGGCATACCCTGCCTGAGCTATACATATCCTTTGGTTTCACAATTGAAATTCATAAATCCTATACAGCAGTCGGAGATATACATGCGCGATAATAAAGCAATTATACATTACATATAATTTTCATGGTGTTCATGCGTACAAAACAGGTAACATAGTTTTTAATTTGGAAATAACTATGTACGCTTCAATTAAATATGTGACTTCAGATAATCTACTTACCAGTACTGCGCATTCATTTCATAGCATCATTCAGTTTTGAATTAGCTCTTGGTAATTCAACTGACCTTGGAATATCTTCATGAGTTCAGGTATACTTTTTAACCAACCTTTCCAAAAAGGACTTGTCTACCATAACTGAAAGTGAGCTTATAGGAATGTTTTCCTTAATCAGGCCTCTGAATACTAAAATCCTGATAACAGAACACCTTGGGATAACCCTCTCTTTCAGGCTATAACCCAAAACTGTGGGGTATTCAGCAATACTAGATGAATCATAGCCCATATCGTTCACAATGAAATTCATAACCGCAGTAATCTTTTTTTCAGAGACCGTCATACAATCAGGATTTTTCCTAAATGCTGTTTGAATTTGATATTCAGACCAACCCCATCTCTTGTAAACATCCATTTTTCTTCTCCAAGTGGCTTCCGTCACCGATGTCAATATATGCACAGCTACGACAAATGCGGATTGTGACTGACAGAACCCCATTTCTTTAACCTTTTGTACAACCTTTTTAAATCTATCAAAATTTACCATAAATGATCTTGGATGGTAGATTAAATACTTAGAAATTTTAGATTCAGGGACGCCTTCATTTCTCAAAAGCTCTACATTGACCATCACTCTTTTAACATAGCCTGTACTGAGGCACCAATAATTTCGTTTAATCATTTTAATGACATTTTGGTCAGACTGAACAATGGTCTTAAGGATATCGAATGAAGGTATTATTACTTTAATAAAGCTCTGCTTGAGGATCTTTGGGTGTATTAAAATGAAGTTGACAAGGTCAACTCCATAAATCCCTTTGGATTTGAAAAAATCGAATCTGGGCTTGAGGGTTTTACCAGGTTTAAATGAGAGGATGGGTGGATACTTAGTGATTAGTTTAGGGAATGTGGGATTCGGTGAATCCGTGAGTTCTAAGTAAAGCTAGGACTGAATCAGGCTTAGAAGTGGTTTTGAAATTGAGTTTCTTAGAAGCATTAATAGCTTCAGATTCAGATAACCCACATGAATTAATCAGATAAGAAACCACAAATGAAGAAACAGAATCAGAAGAATTAAGATTACTAGAAGTAGTATAGAAGGAATAGAAGATGGATGTAACCCTAGAATTAGAAATCGCAGCAACATTTTGATTTTGTATTCTGAAGAGAAAATACTTAGCTGCTGGTGGTGCTAATAATAATGTTGAAGAAGAAGAATCTCCATTGATGACCTTCCTATTCAGTGTTGCACCTAGTTTACACCACACTGATCGAAACATTTGAGCTTCACCACAAAATGAAGAAAAAAAATAGAGTTCAGAATTTTGAGACTGAAGAAATGGGGAAGAAAACCTAAAGTGACTTTGAAATCCGAGACCCATATTTCTACCCTCTAGTTTTACAAGTGTGGTCCTTGAGGAGTAGTCTGGTAAATTTACCAAATTTTACATTTTTACCGCACAACGGAAAGAATCAGCTTTCAATTTCCGGCGGGTGTTCCTTTATATACCCCTTAAAAACACTAACGGTACCCCCAAAAGGTAGTTATGTTAGTTATAATTTAGTTAAAATGAAATTCTTAAGTGTGTTTGAAATTTTTTATATTGATACCCCCTTTCTCTAAAGTTACACACAGAAGAAAAAAATATCTATAATGCAACAGTCGATATATTATGATTATAAAGCATCCATAATTTGTTAGCTATCTACTATAACAAATGAAAAATACAGAGCACGTAATCTGAGTTCGGAATGAATTTTCATTTCATTAGAGATGAAACATATAAGATTCAATGACACTATTAAAACCGAAACAAAGTAATGTTGAAATTTAAAAAAAATTGAGAGTTAGAGTATGTTCTAAATCAAAGAAGCGTCATAACGCAACTTCACTTTATTACCTCCGTGAGCGAGGGATAATGTTTGTTTAATCAGTAAAAAATCCGCGAAACAGTGATTCACCGCTTGGTCTGTACAGGGGAGGCTCATTGCCTCATTTATGCTTATTGAGAATCATACTCGCAGGAGGCACATTTATGCTTGAGAAGATTGTTTCCAACCCACCACGTGTGAACACGAGAATCGGGTTTCGCTTCCACATGATCACAAACAATCTATATAAAAGTTGAATACGTGCACTGTGGTATGAGGAGTATGGAACAAGCATAGGTAGACGATAATTCATAGATTCCAAACCCCTCTAGTTTGTCATGATCTCATTATCATCTCCGGGGATCCGGATAGATCTGGAATACGAATATATAAATGAAACTATCGGTGCAAAAAGGTAAAAGAGACAACGATGTACGTGGTTCAGCACTAAGGCCTACGTCCACGGATCTGAGGAGATTCACTATAAAATAAATGGTTACAGAGATGATCACAAGATCTTGTGATCATCGCCTATATGAGCTAAACTCACTTACTTCTCTCTATTCTCTCTCTTTTCTCTTTTTCTTTCGATCCCCTCCCTCAGTGGAGGGGATATACATATTTATAGTTAGAGTGGGTGGGTCCACTGACAATGAGTTGCTGAGATCTTATCTTCTCGTACTCTGTGCATGGTCCGCGGACTTCTATATTATCCTCGGCTTGTACTGTATCCGCGGCTTCTACTGCATCCCGGCTTCTACTGGGTCCGCGGACTTCTATGTCAACCCTCGTTTCTTCCGTTGGTCGTCCGACACGTGTTCTCTGAGCCGCATTAAATGCGGGTGGTTGGGGCGGTCCGGTCGCACCGAGTGGTGTCACCCTCTTGTCACGTCCGTGTCAGTTAGACTACCTCTGACCGTTGATCATACCTTGCCTCGTGATGGGTTAAAGCCATCCCTTGGTGCTACGCGGGACTACCTATCTCGGGTGCTCCTTCGCTTCTGACCGTTGGTTTTGACAGATGGCACGTAGTCTGAGTGCCACGGATGCCCCTATGTGTCATCCGTGAGTGATGTCATCCACGTGGACCCCGTTAGCGCACGTGGCAAAGGAGATAAATTAGTATACTTACAATTTGCCCCTCTTCTTGCGACTGGGCGTTTGGCTTTTGTTGGAAGAAGAACCGTGTGGTACGTTTTTTATCTCCCTCATAACTTCTCCTAAAAAGGTGCTACCTGCATTTATTGTGCACGTTTCCCACGTCCGGCCATAACTGCCCTTTGGGTAGTGGACGGTTCCTTCTGGTTCTATATAAAGAGGAGTGAGAGAATGTGACTTTAATTCACATTCTCTGTTTTATTCTTTGTTCTTGTCTTCATCTTCTTAACTTCTTCTGACGCCATCGCTTCTTCTATTGTCTGCTGCCGTCGCTGCCACCGTGGTTTTCGTGGGCTGCTGTCTGGCTGTGTTGTCACTTGTTGCTCGATTCTTCGTGATTCAGGTATGACCTTCTATTCCGTTTAATCTCCTTGCTTAAGCTTGTCAAGTTTCTGATCTTCTGGTAGTGATTTGATGATGAGTTTTAAATTTTAATGTATCCTGGGTATTGAGAGTCGACACTACTGAGTTGGGTGCTCCATTGGTCATGTTTAGATTTTATTTCTTCTCTTGAGTTCGAATAATGATCTGAGAGTTTAGGTAACTGTTAGATGAACTGTTAGATGCAATTTAGGGTTTTCTTCTTTTGTACTACTGTTCTTGAGATTTTCTCGATTTTTGATCTTCTCTGCCTCTGATTTGAGTTCCTGTTCGTGTTTGTGCCCGTAGACATGTCTGACCATCCGCGGATCCCTTATCAGACTCCTCCGTCAAGTCCTCATCGATCTCCCCGGGATGATCCTAATGTAAGGGGTGGAGCCGCCCCGCCTACTCGGGGTAACCTTCGGATGGACGAACCTCCTCATCCTCCTTCCGAGATCTTCACTTAGAAGGGGTGATCCTCCGCGGGATCGAGATATGCCGCGACTCGTTCTAGAGGTGGGTCTCCCAAGAAACAAATGAATCCTCGCAATGAACCTTTGGACGTGCAGCCCTCCGCACTCGGCCTCCAACGCGGACTAACCCATCCGTGCCTCGGTTCAAGTAAGTCGACTAAAACCCTTACTTCAAGAGAAAGGCTACGGAGATTGAGTCTTCGGGAGACTTAGTTCCTTCTAAGAGGAAGGCTGAGGGTTCTGCGGAGGATGCTGCGGAAAAAGGTTTCGAGGATGACTCTGCCGTTACTTTCCGTCCTTTATCTCTGGGTAATAAGAAGTTTACTTTTCGCCACATTGATCTCGAGGCCTTCAAGGTGAAGCATGGTCTTCGCATTTTCGAGTTCGTTTCTATGCCACTGATAAAGACATAACTTATGAGATGGTTACCAATTATAAGTACGATGCCTTTCATTTGCTGACAACCGTGGGTGCTTTCGAGGCTGGTTTGATGTTACCCTTGTATAAAGTCGGTGATGATTTCTACTATCGGGTTCTCGTCTAGCCGCGATCATCGCCAAGAAAAGTCATAATCGCGGGGTGCAACAGTTGACGGAAACTATCTTCGCCATCTTCGCGAATGCTACCTTCGTAGCAAGGGGAAGACGATGATGACTTGCTATGCCCCTAGATTAGAAAAGGAGAAAGGTTGGTATACTCCCGAGAATTTCAACGAGATCCTTTGGAGATTATGTTAACAGGAATACTCGTAAGCCGTGGTCCTGTGAGTCTCCGGAACATTACTTCGTTAAGGGGAAGTTCGCCTTTTGAGCGAGGTAAGTGATTCCAAGATGGCGAGGATTCCCGGTGCCGAAGGTCTTCCTATTCCTCGCCGAGGAGAGAATCAAGCGTGATCATGACTACGAGTGGTCCGCCACTGTTCTTGAAGTTGTTGGCCCGTGGGCTATGGTTGGGTCCCTGGTCCCCGTGGTTGGCGCCCAACTGTTGATGCCTTCCTCGCGAAGCTTCTCCCGCTCGTTACGCGCATCACGCTTCCGCGGATGAGTTTTTGCTGGTATGGATTTTGTTTATAGCCGTGATGTTGATGATGCCGAAGATGAAGATGTTCCTGATGCTACTATTCCTCCGCGGAATACAAATGTTGTTAAGGTGCGTTGTTTGTTTTCTTCGTATGTATGCCCCTACGTTTTCTTAAATAATGGTAATTATGCCAAGGAAAGGTGATGCCAACGGTGCTTTTATCATTATGTGTTGTAGGTGTGTAGAGGTAAGAAGATTAATCCCAAGCAATCATCGAATTCTCCTACCGAGGGTTCCTCTCATTTCGAGGATGTAAATAGTCCCGTGTGTGGTGATGAGGACTCTTCGATAGGGAAGAGCGACCGAGACTTCTCCGCTTTGTTCAAGAAGATGACGGTGATCGGGCAGTTGACGGTGGGAGGTGATGATCCGGCCACTGGTGGTGGTCGGGTGATCCGTCTGTTGGTGATGGTCAAGGTGACCCGACCATTGGTGGTGGTCAAGGTGATTCGGCCGCTGGTGGTGGTCAAGGTGACCCGACCATTGGGGGTGGTCGAGGTGATTCGGCCACTGGTGGTGGTCAAGGCGACCCGACCATTGAGGGTGGTCAAGGTGATTCGCCACTGGTAGTGGTCAAGGTGACCCGGCCGCCGCCACTGGTGGGGTTAAAGGTGATTCGGATGTTGGTGGTATTGGTGGTGGTAACTTGTCTATTGGTGGTGGTGGAAATCATGCCGGGGGGGCTGCTCAGTCCAGTGTGAATGTTATAGATAAAGGTAAGGGACTTGTTCTTAGTAGTGGTGACAAGGATGGGGGTGGTTGTTATGAGTTCTCGTTTGGTAAGGTTTTGTCTGGGGAACAGTCATTTGACATGTCCACGGTTATGGGGCTTGTTTCGGACTTCACCCTACTTCCGGCGATGATTGGAGTGTTCTCGAGGATAGCCTGCGTTGGTGACCCATCCGGGGTCCCGATCTTGGGGCTTTGGTAGTGCCCTCCGAGGGTTTTGTTTGGTACCTCCTCCATCACAGTGGGGCCTTGGTGCAAGGTAATGTTGGTGCTGCTCATGGTGGGAATACCTCGGACTCCCCTTGGATGATTTCTCGCAATCCTTAGCTGTGGATGGCGACGATGTCGTTTTGGCGTGGTCGCTGAAAGAAAAACTTGTTGGTAGTTCCTCGTCCTGCCCCCGTGATTGAAGGAGAAAAGAGTTCGGATGCTTTTACTCGGAGGTCCATGGAGTTAACCCCTGAGGAGGCGGTAGATCGAGGATGGGGTAAAAATCTCGTAGCCACGGTCTTGACCTTGTGGTGGATCCTCCCCCTACCGTTGACGACATGATGGCTATTCTGGCCGATGGGTATCAATACGATTACCCCCAGCAGCGGTTATTGGAGGTTTGTCCTGTTTCTTTTATCCCCGACTTCTTTCGAATGTGATGTGAGCTAACTTCCCTCATTTTGTTTGATAGATGATGAGAAGTGAGTATTGTAACCACCAACTTTACCGGCTCTTTAGGGCCAAATCTCTCTAAGTTAGAGGAAGCTTCGACATTGCGAACGTGACGCTTTCAAGTGTCGAGGCTTCGGTATCCGCTAAGGATGAAGAAATAACCGAGCTAAAGAGTTTGCTCAAACGTAAGGAGCAAACGAGGGCACGGAAGAGGCTCACCTACGTTCGAGTTGGCTCACGGTTAAGGCCAAGTTAGCTGTTGCTGAGGAAAATTCCTCATCCATTTCAGGTCTGCGCTCCCTCTTCTTTGGTAGTTTCCTGCTTCTTATTTATTCTGAGTTTTCTCTTTCTTCCCTCCTCCCGCTGTACTATCTTCAGTGGGTGGAGTCCCTGAATTGTTGTGGCTTCGAGTGAGAGGACTCACACAAAAGGGGCGCATTGGCCGAGTTGGTTGAAAAACTCAAGAGTGAGTCTGTTAAATGGAATGCCCGCGCGGATATTCATAACGCGATGGTCAAGAATGGCGTAAGAAAAAATATTGCTTGGTAGATTTGCAAAATCGAAATAACCATGACCGCCACTTGTTTAACGGGGCCCTTTTATGGACGCGGGACAATCTTGAGCAAGCCGCGGGCGCATTTCTTCCTTAGAATTTAGACTTAATGTTCCTCGAAGGCGAGCCGCGGCAAGCGCGGTCTTCGCATCCCTCGGATGTGCGGACTTATATGCAGCGTTTAGCCAAAGAGAGAGACGATGCTAGGGCGTAATGTAGTGCTCTCGGTAGTGCTCATCGCGTCTCGAGCCGATGTGGCTCGTCGGGTTGAACGTGAGAGAGACTTAGAGGTGACTATGTATCGTCTCAACAAGGGATTGGAATTGAAGAATGATGAGGTTAATCGACATCGTCATTCGGCTCGATGCTTCAAATGACTTGAGCGCAAGTCGGTATGCTGTCAATCTGCGCAGTAGATTATGATAAGTTATCAAATGAATATGATTATGCCGCGAAGCGAGGGATTCCGCGGTTGATCATTGTGAAGGTATACGTCTTCGCCATCGAGTGTGCTTTGAATTGTATGTCATAACTCACCGCCTTCTTTTATTGTTCGCAGAGCTCCAAGTACAAATTAAAGCCGCAGATGGAAAGTTTGCTGAAGCTCGAGGCTAAGGTAGTTCAACCGGAGGGTCAAGTTAGCTACCATCGCGGTCCGGCCTCGTCTCAGGATCGAAACGTGGGCAAGCTAATCGGAGGATAGACCAGCTTTGTACTTCCTTAAATCAGCCGAGATGAGGAGCGTAGCCATAGGTCTAATGGCCCGCAAACAATCGGCCAAGAGATTAATAAGATTCTTGGTGAGATTGAGCTGGACCTTAAGAAAAACCATGGGTTAACCAAGAATTATACTCGGCGTCCCGCACCCGCACTCCCATCAAGTTCTTCTCGCCCTCCTCGGGTGGTAGCGTTCCTTCATCGTCAAGGATAAACTCCAGAGATAACACTCCTGCCTCAAGAAACCGTAGTTAGTATGCTAGGGATTGATCTCGGTTGCTTATCCTTTGGTGTTTTTGTTATTTTGATCACTGGGCTTGTAATCAATCGCATGTATTAGATCAAACTTTGGTGTTTAAATCTGATTTTGAATTTTGTTGAACTTATGTCCATCTTTAACTATAATGGAAAATTCCGTAGTTATTGTAACTCGCGGATATCAATCTTTGAGTTTGATAAAGTGTATTGTTCGTGCAACTCCGTAGGTTGGTATCCCCGGAATCGTCTTGTGACCTTGCACCCCGTCCGCCTAACTCCGGGCCGGGAGGATCACCGGACGGTGGGGGTCTGGCCGACGTTTTAAGGATATGCTCCATTAATGCTCGCGGCTTGTAATATTGCACGGATATCTCATTCTGTAAGAAGTCACCTCCTGGTCATACACTTATAAACATTTACAGAGGAGTTACGAGAGATCGCATGTGTATGCTCCGATATATTGCGTGTGTGTGTTTTGCACGGGATATTGCCCGTATATTGTAGTGGGTGTGATTCATGCTTTGTGCAGGATATCCCTCTTGCTACGTATGACGCGGTTCCTAATAATAGTAATTGTACAACAATTTACGTGGTTCGGCCTTAAGGCCTACATCCACGGGTAACAATTGCATCGATATTTTATTATGACGTGACATGGTTTTCAATGTACACTTGTGTAAGTAGTATATACATGTGGTTTATATGGTGTGTTGTATGTAGGTTGTGGGTTTTGAATAAATTGAAATGTGCGTGGGTAATGAACGGGATATGATATTTGAAAAATTAAGGTGCGTTACTCCTTTGTCAGAGATAGAAACATGTGGATCAGCAAGTCCATTTTCTTCTTCTGAAATGTGCACGCAGGTGATGGATTATGGGTAGTATGGTTTGAGGTATTTGGCATTCCACGGATGCATGAGGATTTCCCCTTTCATATTACGCAGAGATAGTAAGAGCCATTTCTGCGATGTCGTGTATTATGTAGGGTCCTCCCAAGTTGGTGCTAATTTTCCCCACTTCTTTTCTCGGGTATTGGGGAATGGTCCTCAACACGTATCGCCCTTCTACAAAATTCCTAAATTTCACTTTTTTGTTATATTCTCTCGCCAGCCGGCGTTGGTAGTTTTCATTCTTTGCGAGGCCGCTTCTCTTCTTTCTTCGAGGTCGTCAAGCCTTTCCAACATCATGTCCGTGGTGAGATTCTTTTCCTGTGCTTCGTCTTTGTAGTTGGAAGTAGAATTTCCGCAGGATGACTGTCTGACTCCGTAGGTGAGTAGAAATGGGGATTCTCCTGCCGATCTTCGGGTTGTCCTATACGCCCATAGAACGTTATGCATTTGCTCGCACCATCGTCCTTTGTACTCATCTAGTTGTTTTTTAAGAATGAGTGCCAAAGTTTTGTTTGTGGCTTCTCGCTTGTCCGTTGCTTTGTGGGTATATGGGGGTGGATTTGTTTTTCCGAATCTTGAAGGTGTCGAATGACAAGTCAATATTCTTTCCTTGTAGCTGTTTTACCGTTGTCGGAGACTATCTCTCATGGGATGCCAAACCTGCGCGATGATATTTTGAAAAATAAAAGTGAAGACGTCCGAATCCCGAATTCTTGCCAGTGCTTTTGCTTCTACCCATTTGCTGAAATAATCCGTTGCCACTATTAGGAATCTTCTTTTCCCCGTCCCTGATATGAGTGGGCCTACTATGTCGATACCCCATTTCCCGAAGGGCCAGGGGCTATCGACCGAGTTTAACTTTGTAGCCGGGGCGTGGATTCGTTTACAAATCTTTGACATTCTTCGCATCTCTTTGCCATTCTAGCTGCATCTCGGATCATGGTTGGCCGATGTAGCCTGCGTCTTTGCCTTATCTCGCTAGGGATCTCATTCCACCGTGATTCCCTGCGTCTCCTCTCGTGTATATCTTTTAAAACGACATGCCCTCTCGACCGGGATAGGCAAATAGACGCAAAGGGTCCGAGGAATGATTTTCGATATAAGGCTTGATCTCTTAGTTCGTACATCCCTCGCTCTTGACCGCACCTTCCTAGCCTGTTTGGTGTCCCGGGGGAGTTTCCCTTCTTTGAGGAAAGAGTGGATTTCGATCTCCAATCCGCCTCCCGACTATAATCGTGCCTTCCTCCGCTTGCCGTGTAATATCCTCGTTACGGAAATCGTCGAATATGTATTCTCCGACATCCTCGTCGAGATATCTTTCTCCTTAGATTTGCGTTGGTTAGCCGTGCAAGTTTCTGGGAGTTTGACGGATGGTTCGTATACTCTTGTTACCTTGATTGCTTTGACGTCTTCGTTTTTAAGCATGGATGATATATACGCCAGAGCATCCGCATGTCTAAGCTCCTTTCTGCGCAGATGTCGGAAGCTGATTTTTGGTATTTGGGAGGCCAATGCTTGCACTAGAGCCATGTATGCCACTAGTGTTTCATCGTACACATTGTATTCGTAGCCTATCTGCCGTATGATCAGTTGTGAGTCGCTTGTTACCCGCACTTCTTGTATGCCCAATTCAATTATCAAGCGGAGAGCGTGGATCACTCCTTCATATTCTACGATGTTATTGGTATGGCCTTCGAATTCCAATCTGAATGCGTGTACGATTCTGTCTCCTGTGGGTGTGGTGATGACGATGCCTATCCCCGCGCCCTCTCTATTTTTGGAGCCATCAACGAAGACTTCCCATTGCCGTGGGTTCACTGGTTCAAGAATATTATTTGGCTCTGGTTTTTCTATTTCTGGGGCGCTCATAGCCTTCCATCCTTGTATGCGTACTTCTTCTTCGTTGTCCAAAGGCAGTGCCGCTAGAAAATCCGCTAATACTGCGATTTCGGGAGTGTTGGAGCTCATAGTGGATGTTGAATTGGTCGAGGTATGTGCTCCATTTTGCTATTCGTCCTACCTTTCCCGCCCCTTTGAGGATGGCCTCTAAGGGTGCCCGGCATGGGATACGTATGTCATGCGTCAAGAAGTACGTCCTCAGCTTTAAAGTAGACCATACGACGGCTAGGATTAGTTGTTCAATTCGTGTAATTTCGCTCATGGAATTCGTGGTCTTGCCGACATAGTAGATCGGTTGCTCCTCCTTCGTATGGGTTCTCGACGAGCACTTTGCGCTTACCGCTCATCTGCTGCCGCAATTCACGTAATCTTCAAATTGTTTTTCTCGGTCGTTTTCCTATTTGTGCTGTTAGGGTTGGTTCTTTGCTTTCCGAGCAGATATAGAGTTCAATGTGCGGTTACCCTCGGGTAGCCGGACTGTTTGTTGCGTTTGGCTCTATCTTCCATTCCAAATTTTTTTCCACATATTTTTTGAGATCCCCTGCATCTATCAGCTTTTGTACCGCTATCTTGAGATTTTTGCATTTCTCCGTCGTGTGTCCGTAGAAGCAGTGGAAATCGCAGTACTCTTTGGATTCTCGCAGAGGTCGGTGGTTGTTTCCCCTTTAGACCAGGGCCAGTCTAAGTCTTCGCGATCCTTGATCTCCTTCAGTATGCGTGGATAGCTGATGTTGAGCTTCGTATAGACCCGGTCTTCAAACTTTCTGCCACTCCTTTTGCGATCGTCTTTTCGATCCTTTTGGTGTGGGTGGGCTGTCTTCTAATTCCGCGGAATTTGTCCGTGGGGTTCGTTGTACCTGCGCTCGGGGGGGTTATCTTTTTGAATTTCTTCTAACCTTGCATGTTTTTCAATGATTATCCTTAAATCTCCCTCGGTGGTTGGGGAGGTACCGTGATTTCGACAAACAAATGACTCATCCTATCAAGCCCCATTTGTAATAATTAATACTCACCACGGGATCCACATGTCCAATGGCCTCGACATACTTTGTGCCATCTATCGGTGTATTCTCGAACGGACTCCCACCTTCTTAATTGCAAGTGAGAAAAGCTTGTCCATCCTCGTGTTCACAACTTTGTTGTACATGTAGGTGGCCGGAACTTTTCGGTGAGTCGATCATACGAATTAATGCATCCTGGCTTGAGGTTATCAAACCAAGATAGCGCGGATCCTTTTAGGCTTGAAGGGAAATATCTCATAGTATAGCCTCATCGTAATCCCACCTGGCCATTACCCTTTGTAATATCGTAGATGTCTTTGAGGGGTCCGCGGATCCGTCGTAACATTCAAAGGTCGGGACCGGACATTTTTGCGGAATGGTAGCCGTAGCCAACCTGTCGTGCAAGGGGGTAGTGTTGGCTTCCTTCATAATCTGTTCTAGTCTTCCACCTCCTTGCACTGGTTTTGAGTTGATTGATCTCTGCTAGCATTTCCCGCGGAGGTTTTCCATTGCCAAACAAAGTGCTCGTCTTGAATGGAAGATCGTGTCTTTCTCGTGGGTTGCGATGTTGTAGCTTCCTCCGTGTCGTAGTAGTCCGGAATTTCGTCGTGTAACTGGCCGACCTTCATTATTCCGCGCATCTCTCCGGGGTATTGTTCTTCGGTTAGCCGTTGCGGGATATTTTCAAGACCGTCCCTCGGTCCACTGTTCAGATCGCCGAGTTAGCTTCACATGCTTGATTCTCTCGTTCGGAGCTTCGGAGAATCTTCTCTCTTAGTTCTGGTTTTCTTGAGCTAACAAGGCCACCGCATCCGCGTACGTTAGTTGATTCCTCTTTAGCTCCTCCATTGCGCCAATATTTGTCTTTGTTTGGTTCGACGCTTGATTGGGGTTCCTTCACGTGGTTGAGCTTGTCCCTCGGGCATCGTGGTATTGATTTCCCCCATGAATGGTATGCCTTACTCGATTATTCCGTTGGATCCTACCTGTAGTTATCTGCTTTGTTCATTGTCCTACGGCATCCCATAGGGAGGGTTCTGGATTATTGATTCGCTATAACCTCCCCGAGGGTCGAGACCGGCCTCGTTGGGTACTATCACTTTGGTAGCAGATTACTTGGGAAACCCCTCGGTTGGTGCAGCTCTTGCGGCCGCAGTTTTCTTTGCTTCAATTGCGATGATGCCCGCGTTTAAGAGCAATGTGCTTTCCGCCTTGCCTCGCGTATTGTCCGCGGCCGTACGTCCTTCGCCCTTTTGTCTGCTCCTTGTTACCGCCGGTGTGGTCCTCGAGCGTCTCTTGGAGTTATCTTTGTCTTTCCAAATCTTTGTTCTTTTCCATTGCAATAATCTGCACGCAGAAAGTGGGAGGTAATCCGAGACCCAAGAGTCCACGGGTTGGTCCACACATTAGTTCAACTTTGTTTTTGTTAACTCGATTTCTAGTGGTAATGAGTGTACTTAGGTTGTTAGTTTTGCGATTAGTACGACAGACACATAGACAAAGTGATTTGACCGGGATAAGGTCCATGGGTCAATATTTGCAAAAAGCCCAAATCTTTTGGTGGAAACTTTGTTTGAAATTCTAATTAAAACCTAGATGTATTGGTAGAAAACACAACGGTCTAAGAACAGTCATGGCTAAAAACCCAGATCTGCTTGTTTAAAAAGTCACATAATGCTCGGATTCGTTGGTAGAAAACACAATAGACGAAGAAGTGTGCGAAAAACGAATCCATGAATAGATCTGTTTGTTTAAATAAAAATATTTGAGGTTGAGGTTGTGAAGTCACAGGAAAAGATAAAATCTTTTTACCGGGACAAGGTCCCTGTTTCTAGCGCCAAATTGTGAACACGAGAATCGGGTTTCGCTTCCACATGATCACAAACAATCTATATAAAAGTTGAATACGTGCACTGTGGTATGAGGAGTATGGAACAAGCATAGGTAGACGATAATTCATAGATTCCAAACCCTCTAGTTTGTCATGATCTCATTATCATCTCCTGGGATCCTGATAGATCTCGGAATACGAATATATAAATGAAACTATCGGTGCAAAAAGGTAAAAGAGACACGATGTACGTGGTTCAGCACTAAGGCCTACGTCCACGGATCTGAGGAGATTCACTATAAAATAAATGGTTACAGAGATGATCACAAGATCTTGTGATCATCGCCTATATGAGCTAAACTCACTTACTTCTCTCTATTCTCTCTCTTTTCTCTTTTTCTTTCGATCCCCTCCCTCAGTGGAGGGGATATACATATTTATAGTTAGAGTGGGTGGGTCCACCGACAATGAGTTCTTCGAGATCTTATCTTCTCGTACTCTGTGCATGGTCCGCGGACTTCTATATTATCCCGCGGCTTGTACCGTATCCGCGGCTTCTACTGCATCCTGGCTTCTACTGGGTCCGCGGACTTCTATGTCAACCCTCGTTTCTTCCGTTGGTCGTCCGACACGTGTTCTCTGAGCCGCATTAAATGCGGGTGGTTGGGGCGGTCCCAGTCCGCACCGAGTGGTGTCGGTCCTCTTGTCACGTCCGTGTCGGTTAGACTACCTCCGACCGCTGATCATACCTTGCCTCGTGATGGGTTAAAGCCATCCCTTGGTGCTACGCGGGACTACCTATCTCGGGTGCTCCTTCGCTCCGACCGCTGGTTTTGACGATGGCACGTAGAGTGCGAGTGCCACGGATGCCCCTATGTGTCATCCGTGAGTGATGTCATCCACGTGGACCCCGTTAGCGCACGTGGCAAAGGAGATAAATTAGTATACTTACAATTTGCCCCTCTTCTTGCGACTGGGCGTTTGGCTTTTGTTGGAAGAAGAACCGTGTGGTACGTTTTTTATCTCCCTCATAACTTCTCCTAAAAAGGTGCTACCTGCATTTATTGTGCACGTTTCCCACGTCCGGCCATAACTGCCCTTTGGGTAGTGGACGGTTCCTTCTGGTTCTATATAAAGAGGAGTGAGAGAATGTGACTTTAATTCACATTCTCTCGTTTTATTCTTTGTTCTTGTCTTCATCTTCTTAACTTCTTCCGACGCCATCGCTTCTTCTATTGCTGCTGCTTTTTCATTGGCCATCGCTTGTGGTTTTCGTGGGTTTCTTATTCCGTGTTGTCACTTGTTGCTCGATTCTTCGTGATTCGGGTATGACCTTCTATTCGTTTAATCTCCTTGCTTAAGCTTGTCAAGTTTCTGATCTTCTGGTAGTGATTTGATGATGAGTTTTAAATTTTAATGTATCCTGGGTATTGAGAGTCGACACTACTGAGTTGGGTGCTCCATTGGTCATGTTTAGATTTTATTTCTTCTCTTGAGTTCGAATAATGATCTGAGAGTTTAGGTAACTGTTAGATGAACTGTTAGATGCAATTTAGGGTTTTCTTCTTTTGTACTACTGTTCTTGAGATTTTCTCGATTTTTGATCTTCTCTGCCTCTGATTTGAGTTCCTGTTCGTGTTTGTGCCCGTAGACATGTCTGACCATCCGCGGATCCCTTATCAGACTCCTCCGTCAAGTCCTCATCGATCTCCCCGGGATGATCCTAATGTAAGGGGTGGAGCTTCGCCCCCGCCTACTCAGGGTAACCTTCGGGATGGACGAACCTCCTCATCCTCCTAAGCCGAGATCTTCACTTAGAAGGGGTGATCCTCCGCAGGGATCGAGATATGCCGCGACTCGTTCTAGAGGTGGGTCTCCTAAGAAACAGCCGAATCCTCGCAATGAACCTTTGGACGTGCAGCCCCTCCGCACTCAGCCTCCAACGCGGACTAACCCATCCGTGCCTGGTTCAAGTAAGTCGACTAA
This sequence comes from Papaver armeniacum, assembly GCA_023531295.1. Lineage (NCBI taxonomy): Eukaryota > Viridiplantae > Streptophyta > Magnoliopsida > Ranunculales > Papaveraceae > Papaver > Papaver armeniacum. The sequence goes on along the minus strand of JAJJWW010013567.1, from coordinate 506,993 downwards.
AACCCTTACTTCGAAGAGAAAGGCTACGGAGATTGAGTCTTCGGGAGACTTAGTTCCTTCTAAGAGGAAGGCCGAGGGTTCTCATGAGGATGCCTTTGCGGAAAAGGTTTCGAGGATGACTCGCCGTTACTTTCTCGTCCTTTATCTCTCTCGGGTAATAAGAAGTTTACTTTTCGCCACATTGATCTCGAGGCCTTCAAGGTGAAGCATGGTCTTCAGATTTTCAAAGTTCGTTTCTATGCCGCCGATAAAGACATAACTTATGAGATGGTTACCAATTATAAGTACGATGCCTTTCATTTGCCGACAACCGTGGGTGCTTTCGAGGCTGGTTTGATGTTACCCTTGTATAAAGCCTGGTGATGATTTCTACTATCGGGTTATCTCGTCTAGCCGCGATATCGCCAAGAAAAGTCATAATCGCGGGGTGCAACAGTTGACAGAAACTATCTTCGCCATCTTCGCGAATGCTACCTTCGTAGCAAGGGAAAGACGATGATGACTTGCTATGCCCCTAGATTAGAAAAGGAGAAAGGTTGGTATACTCCGAGAATTTCAACGCATCCTTTGGAGATTATGTTAACAGGAATACTCGTAAGCCGTGGTCCTGTGAGTCTCCTAACATTACTTCGGTAAGGGGAAGTTCGCCTTTTGAGCGAGGTAAGTGATTCCAAGATGGCGAGGATTCCTGTGCCGAAGGTCTTCCTATTCCTGGGCGAGGAGAGAATCAAGCGTGATCATGACTACGAGTGGTCTCGCCACTGTTCTTGAAGTTGTTGGCCCGTGGGCCTATGGTTGGGTCCCCCCCGTCCCCGTGGTTGGCAACCAATCTGATGATGCCTTCCTCGCAAGCTTCTCCCGCTCGTTACGCGCATTACGCTTCGCGGATGAGTTTTGCTGGTATGGATTTTGTTTATAGCCGTGATGTTGATGATGCCAAGATGAAGATGTTCCCGATGCTACTATTCCTCCGCTGGAATACAAATGTTGTTAAGGTGCGTTGTTTGTTTTCTTCGTATGTATGCCCCTACGTTTTCTTAAATAATGGTAATTATGCCAAGGAAAGGTGATGCCAACGGTGCTTTTATCATTATGTGTTGTAGGTGTGTAGAGGTAAGAAGATTAATCCCAAGCAATCATCGAATTCTCCTCACCGAGGGTTCCTCTCATTTCGAGGATGTAAATAGTCCCGGTGTGTGGTGATGAGGACTCTTCCGATAGGGAAGAGCGACTGAGACTTCTCCGCTTTGTTCAAGAAGATGACGGTGATCGGGCGGTTATTTCCGGTGGAGGTGATGATCCGCCACTTTGTGGTGGTCGGGGTGATCCGTCTGTTGGTGATGGTCAAGGTGACCCGACCATTGGTGGTGGTCAAGGTGATTCTGCCCGGCTGGTGGTGGTCAAGGTGACCCGACCATTGGGGGTGGTCGAGGTGATTCGGCCACTGGTGGTGGTCAAGGCGACCCGACCATTGAGGGTGGTCAAGGTGATTCGGCCACTGGTAGTGGTTGATGAGATGAATCTGGAGTCTATTCCAAAAACCCTAGCGACGCAGTTTAGAAAATACAGGATACAAAATGATAGACATTGGTGGTTTATCAGGGTATGCGAAATTAACGTTTTTCATGGTGTAGGAAGATCGATCAAAGGGTAGGTAGATAAAGGGGTATCATTAGTGTTTTTTAGGGGTACATAAAGGAGCACCCACCGGCTTGGTATGTAACATGGTAAACTTAATTCCCACTTTATAAATAATTTTATTTGGTTTTCCCTATTTCCCATCCCCACTTTTCCTATTTCCAATCCCCCATAAATCCTATCCCTAATTATCCTAAGTACCACCCACATAAATTTTCATATATTCTAAATACCATCTCTTGACTTTTTATTTACACCCAATTAAAACCTAGTTAGCAAATCACGTTTTCATCTCCACCTCCGACCACAATCTCTTTTATTCCATCTCCAGAATCATCACCACTTTCATCACCACTTTCAAAGAATACAAAGAAGGATAAAGTTTGGGGTGTGATGTAGGCTAAACATTAAAAATGGTGGATGAGAGACTAGGGAATCATATTACTTAAAATTAGTTGCAAAGATATATTGAGTTAACGATTTACAATGTACTAGTTGGATCGTATACGCTAGAACTTGGAAGCATGATTGGAACATGTGATACTACCTTTTACGTTAATTTTGATTAGTATGTTTTGTATATACAACGAATGCAGTTGGTATTACTATTACTAGTATAACACGCACGCGCGATGCACCTGCCGTTTTGATCGTCATGTAATTTTGTTATTAATGTGTAGTAGTCAACGTCAAAATCAACACTCCGTCAATGATCGGTGCAAACTCATTTCAAGCTAAAGTGTAAAGATAGGAGAGGCTTACACTTGAGGAGAGAGGAGAGAGAAGAGAGACGAGAGGATTTTCTCAGAGATGGATTTTCTAGCAGCATCGATGAAGACTTCAACCGATTGGACGGTAGTTGATCGGGGGCAACGGCAATAGGAAAAAGAACAAGGGGATTACTGTTCAAGGAATGAGATTTGAATTTTCGCTAGTAGCGGAAGACAAAGTGGATAAAGTTAAGATTAAACAAAAGAGCAAAAGCTATCTTGACATCACTATTTGTCGGAATCGCCAGTTTGGGTTTTGAAGGCATTAGAAAGAGAATCAAAGTGGGTAGGTTCCAAGAGAAGTTTTTGGAGACTTCGTACAAGATCAAATTGGATCTGTGTTGATCGATTATGGAATAAAAATGGTGAATTTATGAGATTGGGTTTTTTAGGAAAAGGGGTAAATCCATCTAGGGTCTGTTTTTTCCCGGTGAAAATAGACAATATTGGAGAGAAATTGCAAAAGTTTTGAGAGACTGTTTGAAGGGAGAAGAGTCTATTTCTACATCAAGTTTAATCGATAATGGTTCCGTTTTGTCTGAGGATGACTTTCCATGCCTCAATGGTAAGGAATCAAATAGATGGAATAGAGCTTTGATTTGTGAGGTGGATAAACCAGCTTCCGTGTTGGAAAGAAATTGGGAATTTTATGAGGAGTAAATCATGGTTGAAGTGTGCTTTTTCTCTTTCTCCTTTTGATAACTCTAAATCCCGTACTTTTTCAATCAATTGAATGCGCCCATCTTCTTGTTAAAAAGAACTGGTGGTGTTTTAATGACTTGAGAATTCAATTTTCCATGTGGAATCCAAGTTGTAATAGCCCAAAATCTCTTAAAATTAATGCTCCGGATCCCGTATGGTTGGCTATTAAAGGGATTCCTTTTCATTTGTGGAACCTTCGACTTTCACCCATATTGGAAATCTGTTGGGAGGTTTTGTTAAAGTTCATGAGAACTCGCTCTCTGAAAAGATTACTCAAGCATTTATTCAAGTCTCAAGAAAGTTACAAGAGAAAGAGGAATTCATCTGCATTTCGATGAATGGAAGGAATTTTATGGTCGTTGCTCATGAACTTCAAGACATAGAAGAAGCACTCGTCTCCGGGGTGGCCAACGGTGGAGTTTGAAGCGGTGACAAAGATTTTGCAGGTTCCGTGTTCTCACCGGTAGGACTGGATGAGGAGTGTGAGGTAGCAGAGCGAGCGTTTCGGGGTGGAGAAGTGTACACGTGTTTGTGAATTTCAAAATTCAAATCCCTCCGTCACGTGATAAAACAGATGGCAACTCAACTAATGGGGGCACGGAATCTTCTTGGACCTCCTCAATCGGGCCGATAAATAAAGACCCATGTCTTTCGGATAGAGTTCGCCCATGTGATAGCGATCAAATCTCATATGTTTCGATTCTTTTGACAAAGCTCATCAAATTGATGCAGAAGACGAGGAAGGGGAATCTTATGAGAACAAGTGAATTTGAACCGAAGTGGTGGTGATACTTATGATAAAGTATTATCCAAATAAGCTCCATCAAAATCACGCATCGGTTCGGGGATGTTTCCGATCCGATTTCTCGGGTGGAGGCTTTCAATCGGCTTCAAATGTTGGTTAATGACTTCAAAAGAGGGGGACCAAAGGTAGGTGTTACCTTTAAACAAACTGAAATTCAATTACAAAAGCTCATGGATAATGCAATTAGGGATAAAGAGTTAAACTTTTCCGACCTTGACGGTCTTGTGGGTTTAGACGAGCTTTAAGTTTCTTAGTCCTAGTGTGTGTTGTTTGAAGGTTTATTAGTTGTCAATGAAGATAAAACTTATTTCGTGGAACATTCGTGGTCTTTCTCATCCCGAGAGAAGACAAGAACTTCAATCTCTTGTTAGAATTTGGAAGCCCTGATATTGCCTCGTTTTCAAGAAACTAAAATTATTGATTGGAATCGGGAGAAGGTGAAAGAAATTTGGGAACTAACTATTTTGATTGGGTTGCTCTAGGCTCAATTGGAAGGTCCGTGGTATCTTGGTTATCTGGAACACTAGGACAATTGAGGTGGAAGACTCCCTCATTGGCGCTTTTTCGTCAATTAAGGTTAGGATGAAAGCTGAAAATTTTTGGTGGGTGTTAACTATCGTGTATGGTCCTCCGATTGAGTTGTTTCGTGAGCAATTGGGTGGAACTCAATGATGCTTGGGTTGTTTTGGGGGTGCTTGGTGTTTATGTGGTGACTTTAATGTAGTGAGATACAAATCATGAAAGAAATGGTGATCCAACAGGATCGCGAATGAGAGATTTTGGGCAATTGCTTCACAATTTTAATCTTATTGATCCTCCGTTAATTGGGTCAAATTGCACTTGGAGCAGAATGGGAGTAGAAGTCGAATTGATAGATTTGTTTTTTCTGGATGATTGGGAAGAACATTTCCTTAGATTAGAGCAACAAGCTTTAGCGCGCCCTTTCTCGATCATTGGCCTTTATCTCTTACTTCCGAGGGTGAAGGATGGGGTGCTACGCCTTTCAAATTTGAGGTCGTTTGGTTTGAAGACCCTCATATTTTGCGTCTTATGAAGATTTGGTGGGAGTCGGGTAATTTTCATGGTAATCCTGGTTTTATTATGGCAAAAAAGCTACAATTGTTAAAGGCTGAGCTGAAGTTATGGAATAAAAATGTTTTTGGGCATTTAGATAGAAAAGTTGAAGAAAATTTAATTGATATTCAAAGGCTGTGACAGGACTTGAGCAACTTGTCTGGTATGTCCGATAGTCTTTCAGTGAGCAGCTTGAGAGCCAAGGCCGAGTTTCATAAGCTCTCTAAGATGAAGGCTATTTTTGGAGGCAACGAGCTAGAATCCAAAGGACGAAGAAAATGAGAGAAATACCAAGTTCTTTCATAAGAGGGCCTCTTCAAGACAAAGATGTAATTCTTTCTCCCAGCTGCATGTCAACGGTTCTCTCACGTCCGATAAATCAGAATAAAGGAGGCAATTGTTGATTATTACACCGATTTGTTTGAGGAAAAGAGTCATTCGAGACCGCAGCTTGGATGGTCTTCGATTCCAATGTTAGAGAGTGGTGCAATGGAGGAGCTAGAGAAACCTTGTACGGTAGAGGAAGTTGTGGGTGCTATACAAGATCTAGGGAGTGACAGATCCCCTGTGTCCCGACGGTTTTCCTATAATGGTATTCAAAATGTTGGCACTTTATGAAAGATGACATCCTTGTCGTGGTGAATGATTTAATGGCGAATGCGCATATAGACCGGAGACTCAAATCAACTTTTCTTTTTCTCGCTTCCCAAGCATAATGAAGTGGTAAATGTTACCGATTTTAGGCCCATCGAGTCTTATGGGAAGTATGAATAAAATTACGCAAAAATTCGCATCTAGATTGAAAGGGGTGATGAATAGTCTAGTGAGTAACCATCAAAGTGCTTTTGTTAGTGGAAGGCAAATTATTGATAGCTCTTTAATTGCTAACGAGGTTATTGATTCTTACAACAAGATGAAGAAATCTGGAATTCTATGCAAAATTGACTTTCAAAAGGCTTATGATAATGTGTCGTGGGAGTTTCTCGACTATACACTTTTGAGAATGGGATTTGGGGATAAATGGAGAAAATGGATTAAAGCTTGTACTCGACATGTCAATTTCTCTGTCTTAATCAACGGGTCTTCGAATGGTAGGTTTGAAAGCTCAAAGGGGTTGAGACAAGGTGATCCTTTGTCTCCGTTTCTCTTCGTATTGGTGGTCAATCATTAAATCTCCTTTTTCATAAAGCTAGTGATATTGGTTGGTTGCGGTGGTTTCAAGCGATCCAAAATGGAACTGTTATAAGTCATCTTCAATTTGCCGATGACACTTTAGTGTTTCTTCAAAATAAGTCTAGTCAAGTTACACATTTAAGGAACATCTTGTTATGGTTTGAAATTATTTCGGGTTTAAAGGTAAACTTCAAGAAGATGCACTTTAATCCCCGTTGGGAGGTTCCGCAGATTGGTTCTCATGCCTTGACTTTTGGTTGTAAAGTTGAGAAACTTCCTATTTCTTATGTAGGGTTGCCGTTAGGGGATAAGTATATGTCCAAGGCAAAGTGGGATATAGTTTTGGAAAGAATAGAGGCAAGGTTGTTTAATTATTCTGGCTATTTTTCCGTCTAGAGGAGGCAAATTAATCCTTATCCATGTGGTTCTCGCAAGCTTTGCCGGTGTACTTTATGTCGTTATTCATTGCTCCTATGTCCGTTATCAAGAAGATGGAAAGGCTTTTCAGAAATTTCTTGTGGAATGATAAAGAAGATAATCATAAATTTCATCTTGTTAGATGGGAGGTGGCGATGTGTACTAAGGATTATGGTGGGCTAGGAATTAAGAAGATAAAATCTCTTAATACAAACTTTTAATTATGAAATGGTTGTGGAGGTTTGGGTGTGAACAAACATCTCTATGGAGGACTATCGTCGCAGAGAAGTACGGAAGACTCTTTAGGGTGGTACACTAATAAACCTAAAGGAGCTTACGGGACTAGTATTTGGAAAGGGATTGCAAGGTTTAATGACATTTTCAAAACCAACCGCAAAGATATGCAGTGGGTGATGGGGTCACTACAAGCTTTTGGAACGATAAATGGCTATCTACCCGTGTGTTTGAAAGACCTTTTCCCATTGTCTTATGCAGCTATGTAAGAAAAAAACGCAACTGTTGCTCAAATAAGGTATGTGAATAACGATGTAGTAGAATGGAACTTAGGCATCACGAGAAGAGTTCAAGATCCTAAGTTATTGCTTGAACTCTCCTCTTTATTGTTTATGTTGGAGAACTGTCCACTGGAGATGTAAACACAAAGGATGACAGGATTTGGAATGGCGTCAAATCTAATGGGTCTTTTTCGGTTAAGTGTTGTTACCAAAGTGGTTACAAATTGCCGAGCCGCGTCCTACTAGATTTATCATATGTCGAAGAGTGTGGTCTAAACATTGGCCAACAAAAGTGAGTTTTTTCTTATGGGCAGCAGGTTATGGCAAGATCGCCACCCAAGATGTTTTGAGAAGACGGGCCGGAGTAGAGATTGGGTTAATCACCAAGTATCTTTGTGTTCAAGATGAAGAATCAGTGAATCACTTATTAATCCATTGTAAAAAGTCTTGGGAAATCTGGTGCTATTTTGCGAAAGAATTCAAGGTGATATGGGCAACGCCTCCGGATTTAATTAGTTTGGTTAATTCTTGGCCTAGGATTAACAATTCTTCGCGCAAAGCTCTTGTTCTTAAAGTTTTGCCAGCTGCAATTGCTTGGTCTATTTGGAAGGAGCGGAATTTGAGAGCGTTTCAAGACAAGAGTAAGGAGGTGAAGAGGATTATAGAGCAAGTGAAGTTAACAGAGGCTAAATGGTTGCATAGCCGAGGTGTCTTCACAGTGTATCACAATCCCGCAATTTACAATTAGCCGGGAAGAGGTGATTTTTCAACCTCATTGATTTTCTTGTCAGTGACTCAAGAGGAGGCTTTGTAAGGTTTTTGTGTGTTGTGTCTTTGCTCTTTGGTTTTTTCTTGCGATCTTTAGCTTTCAGGCTTTGGTTTGTGTTTGGAAGTTATCTCTGTTTTTTCCCCTTTCTTTTATGGTTGGTTTCTTGGTTTAGAGAACATATTTCATGTACTTTTTTCCTTCATCTATAAAATCTTTAATTTACCGATCAAAAAAAAAAAAAAAAAAACTCATTTCAAGCTAATATGCAAAAAGTAGTTAAACTAAACACGAACTTTCCATTTAATAATTTTTCTATCACAAATATCTGTTTACATCAAAAATGTGTATTCGTAAACAAAAAGATTTATATATATGCAACATTTTTTTGTGTATGTTCCTCTTTTTTTTTTTTTTTCAACGGTACCTTTAGTCACTAATAATTTCATGAATTTGTACGCCACGCCCCATGGATTTGTTGGAAAAAAACTGAACTCTTCATTCAACAATCTTTGAAATTAAATTGCAATTCTACAAAAACACGCCGCAACAATTGCACCGAAAAGAGTACAAAATGTTCTGATTTGTTTATCATTTTTTTGCTTCACTCTTGATGAAACAATTGCACCGATATTTCCATCTCGCAAACACCATGTCGAGGGTTCCTTGCAACCCGTAAAACAAAAGAATCGTTATTCTTATTAAAGTTTCGGAGTAGCTTCTGGTGGTTCTAGAAAAGCAATATTTGCAAGCATACACCACAATATCAAAGAAAGCCTATAAACCTACAATAATACAACATGTGGCACTTTAATATCTAAAATGCAAGAACATAAGGCAAAACCCATTCAACATGTTCAAGTCAAGTACTTCAATTTTACTAAAATGGATCTCTAAGACAAAGCTTACTATGCAATTACAGAGAACATGTTGATGGTGAAATTCCATTTACTTCGATAATTTACTTTATCTCTTGTTCATGGGTGATGGTCATCAATAATTTACAATACCTAGTAGGAACATTTGGCCAGAGTTTGGAACCCATGAAATGAACACATTGATTATTTTCATAAACACACCGACCTTATTATCCCAAACGTTGTATGCATTGTAGGGTGTGCAGCCATTTCTATCGCATTTCACAAAGCGATGGTGGTAAAGATTGCATTTGTTTAGATTATTACCGTTGCATTCCATGTAGACAAAATGAAACCAAAGAGTACTGACAGCCATAATCCAACTAACCCATGCATGCAAATTTAACTACCAAATAACCAAATTTAACTACCAAATGAGGTACTACCATTTGGTTCAATTTAATCTTTTATTTGACAGGGGCGACGATCGCTAAATCGAAATTACCGTCCATATAGTTATTGAAGATTTGACAAATATAAATACTTTTAACATATTAGACGAAATTTATAAATCCCATTGCAAGAAACATGACTCTAGAAATGGTGCGATAATCATCATCCGGGCATGAAATATAAGGCACTATCTCGGCAATTTTCAGAACTTCAATCTCGCCAACTTAGGACATTCTACACTGTCGACACCAATCTCGATTGTGGTTCTACTCAAATGTAATAATCATCACCATACTACCACCCTTTAATTCAGTGTAACACGTGCATATATGCAATTTGTAATCAGCTAAATTGAGACGTTGTCATATTCACTATTTGGCAAGTTCAACCTTAATTCAACCAAGTTGAGACATTCTACTCTATCCATACCTTAATGCTAGTACACTGTCTTCACAAATATGAGATTGAGAAGAAGATAATTCTTTATTATGATAATCATGTCAATTCTGGTTACACAGCTCATGAATATATAGAGCTAAATATATTGTGATAAAGCAAAGATCCTATATACTAGGAAATAATATTTATCCTTAAATAAGGATATATGTTAACACTCCCTCTCAAGTTGGTGCATAGATATCACACATGCCCAACTTGTCCAGAAAAACCAAGTATTTTTTGATTGACACTCCATGTGTGAGAATATCTGCAAGTTGTTCTTCAGATCGAACCGGTGGCAGATCAATAATGTTGTTGTCCAGCTTCTCTTTGATGAAGAACCTGTCAACCTCAACATGTTTAGTACGATCGTCTTTGAACGGGATTATGAGCAATATCACACGCAACTTTTGTTATCACAATAAAGAATAATAGGATCCTTGAGAGGAGCCCCAAATCCTTAAGGAGAAGCCTTAACCACAAGGTTTCACAAATGCCATCTGCCATACCTCTGAATTCAGCCTCTGCACTTGATCGTGTAACAATATTTTGTTTCTTACTTCTCCAAGTAACTAAGTTACCTCCCACAAAGGTAAAGTAGCCTGCAGTAGAACGTCTGCCATCGATTTCTCCTGCATAATCAGAATCAGTATATGCCACAACCTTTCTATGATCTTCATTTTTAGAGAATAAAATTCCTTTTCCAGGAGCGAGACTTCAAATACCTCAAAATACGTAAAATCGCATTCATGTGTTGTTCACCTGGATTGTGCATGAATTGGCTAACAACAATGAGTGCATAAGCAAGATCTGGGCCTTGTGTGAGATAGATACATCAATCTCCCCACAAGTCTTTGATATCTTCTTTTATCGGTAGGAACTTGATCGGGTTCAATACATGTTTACCTTTTCTTCTAAAGGTGTATGGACGGGTTGACATGCCGACATGCCCACTTCTTTTAGCGGATCAAGAACATATTTCCTTTGTGATAAGAAAATTCCTTCACTTGGATCGAGAAACTTCAATCCCAAGGAAGTATTTCAATGAACCAAGATCTTTCATTTGAAATTCCTTTGATAAGTATCTTTGCAAAGATTTCCTTTCCTCTGGATCATTTCTGTTACCACCATATCATCTACATATATGATAAGAGCAAGTAATTTTATCCTTCCTTTTCTTTATGAACAAAGTATGATCAAAATTACTACGACGATATCCAAAGTTTCTCATAGATTTGGTGAATCTTCCAAACCAGGCCCTGGGAGATTGTTTTAGTCCATATAATGACTTGTTTAGCTTACATACCTTCTTACCATGAGATCCCTGGAACCGAAATACCAGGTGGGAGCTCCATGTAAACTTCTTGATTAATTCACCATGCAAGAAGGCATTCTTTACATCAAAGCTGCTGCAAAGGCCAATCCAAGTTTGCAAGCGATAACAAGACTCGTACGGTGTTGATTTTCGCTCTTTGGAGCAAAAGTTTCCGTATAGTCGATACCGTAAGTTTGGCTGTAACCTTTAGCAACTAATCTTGCTTTATAACGTTCAATCTCACCATTTGCCTTGTATTTAATGGTGAAAATCCAACGACACCCCACAATTTTTCTTCCTTTTGGACAATCAACATAATCCCAAGTATCATTCTGAAACAGGGACCTCAATTCTTCTTCTATGGCTGCTCTCCATTTTGGATCAGCTAATGCTTCCTGCACATTGTTAGGAATAAAAACAGGTAGATAGTTGATTCACGAATGCCTTATTAGCTTTAGACAAACGATGGTGAGAGACATAATGACTCATAGGGTACTTAACCTTACTAGAGATTTCGGGTTCATATCTAGGTTTAGGAATACCTCTATTTATACGTTGTGGAAGTTGTTTCCTTGATTCTTCAAGAACATCCGTAGTAGACGATTGGTTTGGTGTTTCATCTTCTTGAGGTAACGTAGACTCGGAATCTCTTCTATCATAACCTCATCTTGAATCTCGACAAAGACGATCCAATCTTTTGTACTTTCTGTTTCTTCTCTTGAAGAACCTTCATCAAAATTTTCTTGAGGTATATCATCGAATTGACAATAACGAGAGACATCGATTTCCGATATATCTTCATCATAGTTAAGAGTCCGAATTTCCTTATGGTACTCCCACGAAGTTCGGACTCACATGAAAAAATACATAGTATCTTCATGAAATACAACATCCATAGTAACAAACATTCTTTTGGTTGGAGGATGATAGCAACGATATCCCTTTTTAGTTGTTGCATATCCCACAAATACACACTTGAGCTCTAGGAGCCAACTTATCACGTTGATTCTTGTGCGAGATGAACATAAGCTACACAACCAAATACATGAGGCGGAAGATTAGGAACAGGTTGGAGACACAACCGCTTCACCAAGAGCTTGATGGGGTGTTTGAAACACAATGGTCTTGGATGGCACTCGATTTATAAGATATGCTTTGCGAAGTAAGTGCCTCTCCCCAATACATCAATGGCATATGTGCTTCTATTAATGAAGCACGGACCACTTCCAATAAGTGACGATTCTTTCTCTCTGCTACTCCATTCTCTGAGGCGTATTAGAGCAAGTAGTTTGATGAATAACTCCGTGTCCCTCTAAATAATGTTGAAGGTCGGAATCCATATATTCACCACCGTTATCACTACGAAGAACTTGAATCATTTTGTTGTCGAGTGCTAATCATCTTATGGAACTTTTGAAACAAGTTGGTAACTTCACTTTTGCTTTTCATGAGACACACCCACGTCATTCTAGTGCAATCATCAATAAAAGTAACAAACCATTTTGAACCACCGAGAGTAGTAGTTTTAGATGGCCCCCAAACATCGAGTGTATGATCATAAAAGGAATGGACTCTTATTGAATGATAATGGAAAAGAAGCACGATGGCTTTTTGCAAGTTCACATACTTCACAATGAAAACTAGAAATATCAAGTTTTGTAAACAAACTAGGAAATAATTTTTTAAATAACCAAACGACGCATGTCCCAATCGTCGATGCCATAACAAAATTTGAGATTTTTGTCTCTCCCCCTCGAGAACCATCAAAGCAAGAAGAGCTTGACGCAGTTTTATCCGAACTACTTGACACCAAATCCGGATAATATAGCTTCCCACGCTTAACACCATAACCAATCGTTTGCTTCGTTGTGATGTCCTTAAAAACACAACGGTCGGGCCAAAATATTACCACACAATGTAAAGTATTAGTTATTTGGGAAATCGACGGGAGATTACGGTCTAATGTAGGAACTACTAAGACGCAGAATCTAAGTCTAAACTTTCAGTGAGAGATATTGACCCTTCACCGATAATTTGAGCCTGTGAGCCATTTGCAGTAGAAACTGTTTTTTGTAAGGATGGTTTAAGGGAAGAGACTTGTTTAGAATCGCATGTCATATGGTCTGTAGCACCAGAATCAACTATCCATGAATTATTCGAAACAAGTGAAGAAACATTTAAAAACTTACCATCGTTACTGTCCTTGCTCTTGAAGCGAGATATTACCATGGAATCCTTTCCTTTCTTTGTTGAAGCCATTGGAGCACCGGAATTCTTCTTTGTCTCCTTCTTCCTCTCCATATGTTGATCCCACCAATCTGGATATCCAACCAACTCGAAACACATGTCGGTTGTATGTCCAGTTGATTACAATGTGTACACTTAAGTGATGACTTGTCCACCTCGGTCTTTGAGTATCTATGAAAAGACCCCTTTTGATTGTACCGGTTTCGAGTTGCCATAGCAAAGGGTTCAACTTCTTCCGATTCTTTTGTCATCGTTGTACGTCGAGCAGATTCACGACGAACAAGTGAATAACATGATTCCAATTCAGGAATAGGATCCTTTCTCAAGATTTCACCACGGATCTGCTCAAAACTTTCATCTAATCCAGCAAGGAATATATGCACCCTTAGGCGTTGTATTGATTTTCGATAGGCTTCAACATCATTAGGATTCTCCATAACCACCTTGTCACGATGATCCAACTCTCCAAAGATTTCAGTTAGTTCTCCATAATAAGTTGAGAGAGCTCGCCATTTTGATTTGCCGAAAACGCTCGTCGGTTTAGAGTAAACACACGCATCTCATCATCTCCATCATAAAAGGCTTTAGATAATGCATCCCCGAGATCTCTCTAGCGGTAGGTAACCGAATATATCTCTTCATGATTTCGGGTGACATAGACATCAACAACCATCTCTTGACCTTTTGATTATCTCGTGTGCCACTTTTCATATTTTGGATCTTCCTCGGTAGGTTTTCTTGTTCTTCCCATAATAAAAGAAGTTTTTCTTTTTCAAAGCAATATGCATCTCCATGATTTGTGACCACAAGTCATAGTTTGTTTCATCAAGAACAATCCCGGGCTTGAATGATGCACCTTGATTGAACGATAATAGGAGCAGTGATTTGTTTTCCATCTTGCCCTTTTTGTTTAGATTTATTTTGGTATAATTAAATCACTACCCATGATTCAAGAACCCTAGCTCATAGATACCATCTTCACAAATATGAGATTGAGAAGAAGATAATTCTTTATTATGATAATCATGTCAATTCTGGTTACACAGCTCATGAATATATAGAGCTAAATATATTATGATAAAGCAAAGATCCTATATACTAGGAAATAATATTTATCCTTAAATAAGGATATATGTTAACACACTGATCTATTGATGATGTTCCAAGCATACTAAACTGCCTATTTATTGAATCTGTATTTTGGTTTGTAATAAGAGTGGAGACAAAGTCAGATTCAATAAGATATCAGAGAATTGAACTTATAACTAAAATTGAACTTTAAACATGTTTTTTGTATTAGGAAAATTAGCAAACAACAAGTTCACGAATTATGGTGTTCAAGATTTCTTGAAAAATTGAAAATCTAACTAAACCAATCATTTCATGAAAAGCCATTCAAAATTAAAGGGTAAATTTCATGAAAACCCGTTCTAGCTAAAGTCACTAACCCGTACTCGCTTATGTTCTATGTGCGAAAAATAAACAAACCCATTACTAATTTAAACTTAACGATCAAAAGATGAATCTAAAAGAGAAAAGAAAGTAAGATGGATGAATACCTATCCACTCACATTCTAGATATGGATGATTTAAGTTTTCGCCTCAATCAAGTGAATTTTGAAGCGTAACCCTAAATGCAGTGAAGTAACTTGTTTCAACCAAACCGAAGCATCAATTTAGGTGAAGTAACTTTGAAAAAAGGTAAATTAAAAGAAGAAGCTAAGATCTTGTATGAAGAAGAAAGAGAGTAAGGAATTGAAAAAAGAAAGAAGCGGCATCGAGAGAACGAAAATCGAAGTTGTTCTCGCAAATATGTGGCGACGTTAGGGCTATTTTAGTTAATTGAAATCTTAAGAAATGAAATGGTCTGGTTTGAAAGATTTCATTAAAATCCCGAGAATTAATTTGATTTCCATGGAGACTTTTCTGTGTTGTTCGATTAATGAAGAAGAAAGAGTTGAGGTCGGGTTTCGCTCGATAAGAACAAAGAAATGTAACGAACGTAAAGACCATATTAACCCTTGGTATGTTTTCTAATAACGAAAAGGTAGGCGCTTTAATAAAAAAGGGAGGGGTAACGTAGTCGATTCACCGGAAACGGCGAAACCATGACTACGAAAAAGGGTGTTTTCTTTATTATAGGAAGATTAATGCACTTAGATGATCGTACACTAAACCTTCTAATGAGATAGATTAGGTTAATTAATCACCTCTAAATGTTGTTCACAGTATAGATTTTCATTTATAGATTAAATGACAAAAATTAAAAAGTAGATCCCTAGTCTAAGAAATCTAATTTAGGGTTTTTAGTTTAAGTTTTTTGATTTTTTTTTTAATGGAAGAAGAAGAAAAGTGATAATGGTCATAGTCATAGTCAATTTGACTTTGATGGGCGGTACATAGGAAAACTAGAATTGAAAAGTAAATTAATTTTTAGAAATTGTGAAGGGATAGGAAATAGGAAAATTGGGGATAGGAAATAGGAAAAACCTTTTATTTCGAAATCTGAATTTTCCACCTTCTAGTTGTACACTTTTCCTTAACTCGTACCAAATTTTACACTTTTTTTTCTTCGAAACCTGTAAGAATTTGGTGTTGATAAATTCCGAACTCGGATTACTGGTATCATAACCCTATGAAGATACCAATGTACTACGGCGTTTTTATATTTCTCGATGGCATTCTTACTAGTCTTCCTCTTCCAAACGTAGCGGGAAGCAAATGAATATCTAACCTGTTCACTACTACCACAACCACTACCTCCTAAATCAGGTTCTCCTTCCACCTTTTCAACCAAAATCTGGATAATTTCAGAATATGTAATGTACTGTATGCTACCAACGGAAACAAAAATAACAAATTGACAACTTATTAGCTCTTCAGAAGTTGCATATACTAGATTCAGATTAAATCTATATTGTTGAACGATTTTGAACCAATTGATTAATAGAAAATAAGATCTTACAGACAATAGAAAATAAGATCTTACAGACACAGAACATGAGCACTTCACATGACAAGCTCTATTCCTGCACCTACACACACTCTTTTTCTATTACCCTCCCTCAATCTCAAGGGTGGCTTGGAGAGGCCGCTTGAGATTGTACATGCACCTACACATACGACAAACACTCACAATCTCATGCCTCACACACTACAAGGCCTACACACTCTCTTTACATTACTAGGCACAGTAGAGTGCACGTGCTTTGCACGTCGGAAAACCATAGTTTTTTCATATTTATCTTCCATGTACCAAAATACCCCGAATATTCTTTTTCATTTGTAGAAGCATGACACTGCAGTCCTTATTAGGAAATAATATTACTCTTTACTTCTGTTGTTAATTTAGTTATTATTAGATTGAGGATTCTCCGATGATTATATAAATCACAACATTTCATGTTACAAAGAAATTGATGAGGGTTTCCTACTGAATAACTGAATTACAAACCAAGTAAATGCAATTTTTCATTTTGATAGACTTAAATTTGGATATCTTCTCAAGCATACAGAAAGGTTAAAAAAGACATGAATAAACATAGTTTGTTCAAAGAACAATTGAAACACGCATTTGCGGCTAAAAAAGGTTAAGTTCTAACCATCTACACTATATACCTGCAAAAGATTTGGAAGACGGATTCATGATATCAGACATTAAATATTCAATTTGATTAACTATTCATCATCAACAACAATGGAATTCCACAACTGTATGTACGCAATTCAACCCTAGCATAATACACGCACTACACTTGTTCATTTAAAATTTGCCCAAATTTCAAAAACCACACAGCTGTATATATACAATAACCCTAACATCATATGTGCACTCTAAATGTTGGTATAAATCTTCCCTAGTTTCAATTTGTTGTTCAAAGAATCAAAAATTACCAAAAAAAAAAAAAAAATGTATCACGTAAAAACCAATCAATAGAATCAAATAAGAAACCAAGCAAATTAATTCTCGCAATTAGATGACTTTTCTCGCTCAATCTCTTTTTGCTAAAGTTACTCAATCAAACCCTAATTTGGAAATAAAATCCCTCTAAGCAAATTAGGTTACTAATTGAGTAACTCACGTTTAAGAGATCGAATTGAAAAATAGAGAAATTACTTTGGTAGAAGATTGGGTTTAATATACCCGTCTTTAGGGGCGACACAAAAGACAAAATAGGTTGAAAATACTTATATGCCCCTTCATAATCGGTAGTTTAGGTTTTTTTTTTAGATACCGATTGCAAAATCTCATTTTCTAGGGAAACTCTATATTCCTGTAGTTATATGAACTATTTTTACTACCGATTACGGTGCTCAACCAAATTAGAAAATATAGGATTTTTGCAAAATCTCATTTTGGGGCAACTCTATATTCTTAGTTATATGAACTATCTTGACTACCGATTATGGTAGGATATTTGCAAAGAGAGCCACTATATACTCCTAAGTCATGATAACTCTTCATTTCTTACCGATTATAGGCTCAACTAAAATTCAAAAAAGAGGATTTTTGCAAAATCTCATTTTGGGAAACTCTACATTCATTAGTTATATGAACTAGCTATCTTGACTACCGATTATGGTAGAATATTTGCAAAGAGAGCCACCCTTTAATCGGAAGTCATGATAACTCTTCCTTTCTTACCAATTATAGGCTCAACCAAAATTCCAAAAAGGATTTTGCAAAATCTCATTTTGGGGCTACTCTATATTCGGGAGTTAAATAACTTAAATTCCCTACCGATTATGGTAGCATTTTTGACAAAGGTCTACTTTAATCGGGAGTCAAGATAACTTTATTTACTACCGATTATAAGATAGTCAAAATTCAAAAGATAAAGGATTTTATTTTGGGGATACTTTATATTCGGAAGTTATACAAACTAAATTTACTCCGATTGTTGATTAACTACCGATTGTATAGTTATCTAACGATTGTAAAGGGTAGTTTGGCCATTAAAAAAAACGCCCCAGAAATAACCTATCGATTGTGAAATAACCTACCGATTATGACAGTTTTTGTCGTTTTGTGTCGCCCCTAATTCTTTTAGGGTCGCCCCTAAAGACCCCAGGTTTAATATGGTATAGCATCATCTTCTCCATCGTTACTGTCGACCATTTTCGCCTCAGAGCCATTGATGAGAAAAAAGAGAAGATAAGAAATATCGATACCTTCTGATATAAGTGTAATATAAAATTTCGATTTAGTCCTTGCAAAGTATAGCTAAATTAAATAAAGCCCCCATAATAAGTATTATATTACACCGAAATCCTTTATAATTGGACGACTAAAATTAGATGAAACAGTTGAAAAATCATCTGATCCAATGGTTCTTATGTGATGTTCACACGGAAAATTTAAACGCGGGAATTTCTAGATCCAACGGATGATGTTTAGAGTCAGCAGATCTAGCGGCCGAATTTCGTTCCGTGTTTTTAAATCCGGTAACCGTTTCAATTTGTCTTGTGCTCATTAAAGGGGAGGAGATGTTTAGAGTCAGCAGATCTAGCGGCCGAATTTTGTTCCGTGTTTTTAAATCGGGTAACAGTCATTAAAGGGGGGGAGATACCATGACAGAACCGAGGAAACAACTACTAGGTGGTGCAATATCCAAAAGAGCACATGAGAAGCAGTTGATAACAGAACATGACTTGTTGGTGTTGCTAACAAGGCAGGAGCAACAATAGTAGATATGACATAAAATTGTGGTTGCAGTAGGTATGATATGTTGCGAAATATATTTCAGAATTCCGGAGTAGGGAGATTATAGAATACCTGAAGTTGATGAGAAGAAGTGTCAAAGCCTGCAATCGAAAGAAAGAAATCCTGTGGAAGAAAGGTTGCAGCTGTGTACAATATTGGACGGAATCCACATACAACCAGCAGGTGAAGCACCCAAGAGGAAACACCATTACTCACGAAACAAGATACGCAAGAATAAGAGCTTGTAAACATAGAACACCAACTGACAACAATAGAGAAGAAATAATCAAAACGAAAATCCAAGTTCTATATTTTCTCGCCTCTCACAAATCACCGGCACTATCAACGAGAAATGGTTGTAGGAGCATATGTGGCAAGAACCAACACTCACACCCGCAGAGAATGTGCAGTTTACGTGGTAGTAGATATGAAGCATGAGGTAGTAGAAGGAAACTCAGTCGTTGTAGCAGGAGAAGAAGGTGAAGTTGCCAAAGCATAAGTTATGTAGAATATAAGTAGTTGATACAGATATAGGAAGCAGCTGTAAAATAGGTATTCACAATGGTGTTGAAGTTTTGAACTTAGTTATAGGGATAAAGCATTACGGAAAATGGTATTGCGCAGCTGAGAAGAAGAGGTCGGAGTGAGTGTAATCAAGGGAAAACTGGACACAACTACCTTGTAACCTTGTGACGCTTTATACCAATCAACGCAAAGACCAACACAACATATGCGGACTTGCAAGATTGACAAAATGAGAAAATCCAACCCGTAAGCTAACTATCATTTCAAGATTTCACTATTCTCGGCACTAACATACGAAACGAAACCAAAAATTTGTTTTGAAGTACATCCATAGCAGACAAGCAATATAAATACCGTGCTTCAAGCAGGATCACCACATCTCATTCACAATCTTCACTCTCAAATTATTAATCTATAACCAATACTTCAACTGATTTCCATCAATCAGTAGCTGAAGCAACTTATTTAAGTACTTAATGAAGTACCCACTATTATTCACCAACATGAAAGAGAAATACAACACAGAACATACTAGATTCAGATTGAATCTACATTGCAGAACGATTTTGAATCAATGGATTAAAGGAAGATAAGATCTTACAGACACAGAACATGGGAATATATACTAACCATTCTCTCTCTCTCGACAAACTCTTGTGCTATTTACATATACACTCGTCCAGACCCCACCCGAGTCGACGAGTCCCGCACCAAGATCTCATATCAAAGAGATTACACATACCGTCTTATGTAAAACCATGACCTCAACTCTTGCAAAATATCACTGATCTCAATCAAAGTGAGGCAAGACCCACCACCACACTTTCAAAATGCAACAAAATCAGAACTTTCTTTTAGTGAAAAAATTTCAATCTCACACCAACTCCAACATACATAACAAAACCTCAAAATCAATCCATAATAGGACTATTAATGAAATAGATATCAAGACAAAGCATACAACGAGTCTTTTCTTAAGGCTTTTCAAATTACCCAATTTACTATCCTACCACGTTGAACCAATACATGAATCCATATATGCTTCATACCATGCATCACCTGTAAATAAACATATGTGGTAATAAAGATTCCTAGAATTACACCATTACTATATTCTTCTAGCTGTTCATACAAAATCACGACACAAAAACATGCATAAACCAAAAGGTATTATATACATGTAAATATTTGAATTCGGATGACCAATGTACCAAGATCTTGCATTCATCTCATAAAAATCTTTCATCTCGGAAGCAACTGTTGGTAATTCAACTGTTGACCTTGGAATATCTTCATCATTTCGAACTTTTTGCTAGTACTTCATTACAAACTAGAACAAGAAAAACAGCTAACCATACTTGTCTTGTTTGTGTTGTGATTTGCTTAGCAGCTCCTATGAGCTTGTCCATGAAGACACCCAGTTCTGCTAGCAGCAATGAAACTTATGTTGATGGTGCAGGAGGTAGAACTGTGACGGATTGCCAATAGCTAGTCGTAGTATAATACTCCCTCCGTCGTACTATTAAGTGACCTATTTACTTTTAGATTTTGTCCCACTATTAAGTGACCTATATCACTAAACAAGGATATATTTCTAGAATTATCCTTTTAGTTGATTATAAGAAATATAAGAAATATGTATAATTTGATAGGCATGTTTATATTCGTTACGTAGGTGTTTTAAAATGCTTTTCAATGGTATGAAGTTTGTGAACATCCATGGTGTAGTTTGAGAGATAAATCATTTCAAAATTTCACTAATTATTATCCATAAGGGTATAATTGTAAAATATGCTTAAAAATACTCTTTTCCTTTGTTTGCCTTAAAAATTGTGCAAACTTGAACTAGGTCACTTAATAGTGGGACGGAGGGAGTATATTATGATTGACCATTCAATGGTCACTAGCTCACCTGGGATCAGACTATTAATGAGATAAATGTCAAAACAAAGAATACAAACAAATCTTTTTGTAAAACTTTCATTTACCCCATTTTCTATCCTACCATGTTGAAAAAAAACGCAGAATCCGTATATGCTTCCGCTCTCTCTATCAATGCATACCTTGCCTGTAAGCATACATCCTTTGATTTCACAATCAAAATTCATAAATCATATGCAGTAATTGTAGATTAACATGGCAATAATGAAGATTCAAACAACTAAACCATGATGACATATATTCTTCATGTTGTTCATATATAGGTGACACAATTTATACTTAAATAACAAAACATGCATAATCCAAAAGGGTATATGAAATCAGATAATCGACATACCTGTACTGCGCATTCATCTCATAAAAATGATTCAGTTCTGAAGTATCTCTAGGTAATTCAACTGCCCTTGGAATACCTTCATTAGTTCAGGAACTTGTTGCTCATAGTTTATTAAAAATTTCTCCAAAAAAGACTTGTCTACCATTATTGAAAGAGTGCTTATAGTAATTTTCCCTTGATCAGACCTCTGGAGGATAGAATCTTGATAACAGAACACCTTGGTATAATTATCTCCTTCATGCTACAACTAATAACTAATGGGTATCCGGAAATACTCAAAGAGTGATAGCCCATTTCATTCACAAAAAAATCCATAACCACCATAATATTCTTCTTCTCGAGGTCATCATACATTGAGGATAAATGTTGTTTGAATGTGATCCTCGAGACCAACCCCATCTCTTCTAAACATCCATCTTATTTTTCCAATCGGCTTAGCTCATTGATGCCAATGCAATTATAGCTCGAGAAATTTGGTTTGAAAACGTCTAAAACCCATGTCTTTAACCCTTTTTACAATCTCTTTAAAACTATCCGCATCTCCCAGTAAATGTTCTTGGTTGGTTGATTAGATAGTTAGAAAGATTAGTTTCAGAACACCTTGATTTCTCAAAAGCTCTGGTTAACCATCGGTCTTTTAACTTGTTTTGTCATGAGAATCCAAGAATTTCATTTAATCAATTTAATGACGGCTCCATCGTATTGAATAATAGTCTTAAGGATATGAAAAGAAGGTAGTATTCCTTTATTCAAGCTCATCTTGATGATCAATGGGTCTTTTAAGATTAAGTTTGCAAGATCAATTCCATAAATCCCTTTGGATATGAAAAAATCAAATTTAGGTTTAAGGATTTTATCTCGGATTAAATGAGATGATGGATGAAACTTACCGATTAGTTTAGTAATGTGAAGTTCAGTGAATCCGCAAGTTATAAGTAAAGTTAAGACTGAATCAGGATTAGAAGCAGTTTTGAAATTGAGTTTTTCAGAAGCAGTAATAGCTTCATTTTGTGACAATCCACATGAATGAATCAGATAAGAAACAACAGATGAACCGAGAATCGAAGTATTAACATTACGAGTAGTAGAAGGAATAGAAGATGGAAGTAACCCTAGAATTTGAAATTACAGCAAAATTTTGATTTTGAAATGAAAAGAGAAAATACTTAGTTGCTAATGATGTTAAAGCAGAAGAAGAATCTCCATTGATGGCCGCCCTATTCAGTGTTCCACCTACTTTCCACCACACTGATCGAAACATTTGAAGAAGAAGAAAAAGAGAGTGTAGACTTTTGAGTCCTGGTTTCTTTGGTAGAAATGGCGTTGAAAATGTACCTACAATTTTTCCAAGCATTGAAAGTGACAATTACTTTTAACAATTTGGGTGTGGTGCTCCTTGCGGAGTAGTCCGGTAAATTTATCAAATTTGACATTTTTGGTAAACATGATATATTAACACCAAAGAATAATCCAATTTCTCACTTATTCTTTGCGGATGTCTATCTTTTCATTAGAGCTGATCTGATCAATGTCGTTCTATTTTACAAATAATTGAAACTTTTAGTAAAACATCGGGACAACTCATCAATTTTGATAAATCGAGCTTTTTAGTAAAAGGTCCAACCTAAATACCAAAGAATGTTATCCAAAATTTTAAAAATTAAAAAATAGACCTAAAAGATTCTTATCTTGGAGCTCCTCTCTTTATACATAGAGCAAATTGAAAGTATAATTGAGAAGATGGAACATAAGATACAAGGTTGGAAAGGGAAAGTACTTCCTCAAAGTTAGCAAGATGATACAAAACAAAGCAACTTTAGCTTCTGGTATGAGAGCTACCAAATGGGATGCTTTATCTTACCAAAAAAAATCACTAATAGGATAGATGCCTTACAAAGAGACTTTTTGTGGGGTAAGGAAACTAATTATAGGGGATATTATCCTAAGGCTTATTCTTGTCTTTGTAAACCGATTAATAAAGGGGGATTAGGATTTAGGAATGCACACAAATTTAACCTAGCACAAATAGCAAAACAAGCCTGGATATTATTAACTGAACCCACAGCCTTATGGGTATCTCAATTAAAACCTAAATACTTTAGGAAATCTTCGATCTTATAACTAAAACATCTTCCAATAGTTCTTGGATATGGAAATGCCTCAACAAAGGAATAAAATTAATAGAACAAAATAGCATTTTGGAAGTGCGAGATAGAAGTAGTATTAACATCTGGGAAGATAACTGGATTCCCAAGTTAGGAGGTAATATAAGGAATCTTAAAAACTAAAGTAACAATCATTTAACACTTGTTATGGATCTCAGTGACCCAATCACTAAAAAGTGGAATGAACACTTAATTTATTCTCTGTTTCAATCTTCTTTGGAAAAAGAAATCTGTAGTATTTGTATATCCTTAGGCAGAAACCTAGAAACTAAACCAGATACCCTCAGATGGTTGTTAGCTGCATCCGGGAAATTCACAGTGAAATCTACGTATAAAAAAAATAAATGAGAGAACAATTAATAAATATAACTTAGATATGCCTTACTCTTTTCCGGGAAAGATCTTTGGGCCTCATCAAGTGTCTCAAAGAATAAAAATATTTACCTGGAAATGTCTCCAGAATGCAGTATCCACTAACCATATATTAGCTAGGTTTATGCCAGATATTTCACCCAAATATACTTTTGGATGTGAGGAAACAGAAACTTTAGAACATCTTCTCTTCCATTTCCATTATGCCAAAGCCATCTGGGCTATAGGTCCTCATGCAGTTCATCTGAATTTTGATTCTATAGTAACTTTTTTAGATATTGGTAAATACTGGAGAGGTGAAACTGACCAAACTCTTCTCATAGAAATCATTATGACCAAGATCTGGTTCATTTGGAAGGAAAGATGTAACAAAACCTTTGAAAAGAAAATGCAATCCACTGCACAACTAGCTATAGAGATTCAAAGATATTTAAATTTCTGGCATAAAGAAAAATATAAATACATAGTTCAACAGGCTAACAGTTTAAGAAGACATATAACAGTATGGAAGAAGCCACCAACTAATCAATACAAGATCAATTTAGATGCAACTTGGATCTCCGAAAATGTACCAAGAAAGTTTTCGTTAATTTTTATAAATGATGCACGGAACTTCGAACAAGGCAGAGCAGGACCAATCATAACATCCTCACTAGAAGAGGCAGAGGCTTTAGGGATTCTCCAAGCAGGGAAATGGGCAAAGGAGCACAACATGCCAAATTTCAGCATATAAGGAGATTGCAAAAACATGTTCGACTACTTAAACGGACTGCCTTCTCAAGCAAATTGGAAGAATCAAACTCTACAAATTATATACAAATTACATAAACTGATACTCCAACTCATAGCTATTTCTGAACAATAGAGGATAAATAATAAACAAGCTATTTAGTTGGAATTTAACTAACTCGATTAAAATATACCTCATTGTCAAGAAAAAAAATCCATCTACTTAGAAAGGCCAGTGGTTATTCTAAATTGTTCAAAAATCTCTAAAAGTAAGAGTTTTGAATACGTTAATTTTTTTTCTTATGGAACCCTACCCCCACACTTAAATCAAACATTGTCCTCAATGTTTCGAACCATTGCAAAAATAATAAGAGGAATACTTGAAAAAGACAAGGAAGTAAAATTGGAATTGTGCACCGATTGACGCATACGAGAAACATTCAAAATAGACTCCCCATATATCAACAATCGAAAATTTGAGGATCCTCCCAAAAAACAATCCGCATATATTGCAAAAGCCTCACAAAAACATTAGCAAATGGTGGGAAAAGTGAAACTATCATCCCACGAGAGTCACCCCCACACTTAGTCTTTTCTACACTTGGAAGTGTGTACAAAAAATAAGTGGAATGCACTTCTATTCGTTCCTCTTGGCAAAACTGTATGGTGTTAGACTCAAACACATATGGTGGATACTTAGAAGCAAGAAATTCGAAAAAAAAATTTAGAAGCATTCAATTCCAGCCCCAAATGAGGTACCTTATTAAAAGATGGATTAACAACTCTTTGGGAAGCTAATTCAAGTTTGGGAGGATCATCATTAGATGGAGACTCATGTAAAGGGTTAGACAAACCTCGCATAACCTCACGCATTACGAGATCCTCAGTACTTCTGAAAAAGTCCATTAATTCTCCTACATCACAAGTATCACAATTCTCATTCAAACTCTTTACGATCCATTCTTCATCATTGTCTTCTATATCCAAATCCTCCTCATCGAAAAGAAATCAAATCTTCCATAAGCAAATTATCATAATCTTTATATGCTTCGTCACAAGTTGACTTCTCATTCAAAGTATTCACAATCTCTGAATTAGGGGTGTTATTCACAAACAAGTCATAATCATCATCGCTCTCATACACAATATAAGTCTTACCATCAATAATGGTAGTGTTTCTAGACTCAACTTCTTCATTTTGAATAGGAGAATGATCATTATAATCATGAGTTGAGTTAGTAGCACTATCATTATCAACATTTTCCAAAGGTTCATCATCCTCTGAATCTTCTTCTTGGGGCTCTTCTCCATTATCAACACGGCGGTTATCCTCATCATGTATGGCCCTAGAAATTGCTTGAAGAGTCTCTTCTGTTGCTCCCTCTTCTTCCAACTGCTCATATTGTCTAAAGAGTTTCTTTATGTTAACATGTTTCCCGTTACTACTCACAATTACAATCCGTACTAGGTCTAAATAAACTATCATATGTTTCACTTGGTACAAAACTCGGCACATTGGGAGTTGAGTCAATTTGGTTCCATGCGCGTGCAAATCCATGAATTCATTAGGCATCTACAAGAAACTAGATTGGAACGTATGAGAAGTATAACTATCCCCCATCCTTGTGATTGTCCGCTTACATAACCCCCAAAAGGTTGTTGCGATGTATGAGAATAATCACAAGGTCTCGTAGAATAGTCATCATAACCAAAATATTGGTTTTGATTATATCCCAAGTATGGTTGGAATTTATTATAAGAGTGAGACTGAAAATCAGAATTATTACCATAATATGCATGGTCTTGTGAACCATATGCATTGTTTCCAAAAGGATACATCTTGAAAATTATGCACACAACTCGTTAAGAGACTTACCTCTTGTTCCCAATTGTGCACACACGCAAACAAGTGATTGTTGGTACTTGAAATAAGATTCTTAAAAAGATAAATTAGAAAAATCTAAGAATAAAAACTAAATGCAAAAACAGAAAATCAAATAACAACTCAAACTACCGACTACCTTTAGAATGATTTTGACGAGGTGTCGAGCTCGCAAAAATAAATTCCTTACTTCTCTTACACTAACTAGTAGTACAATGACAAGCAGGTTCGTTCCTAAGGGAGAGTTGAGTCTAAGTTGCCAATTCAATTTCTGAATAAAAATAATGCAAATATGGGGATGAAAATGATCAAAGACTCTTTCTCGGTCACAAAACATGAATCTAATCAATATAGCTATGTTTCTGCAAAGTACTCATTGCTAATAATCCTATAATATTTAGTACGCTCAAATATCCCGTAATATCTCATAATTTCACCGAACACTGAAGTGTTCGACTACCGGATTCTACTTTCCAAGTTTCCTAGAAGTACGCTCTCTAGGTGTGATTTAAACAAGTGCATTAAGTTCCGTGAGATAGGTTATTCCTAGTGACAAACACAAAAGCTCGACTCATATACTAGTGTCATTCAATACATACTAATATTTAACAAAATCCCATCGTCAATATTCATATAGTGCTACTTGTATTAAGAATCTCTAGACAATTCTGGTTCGAAGAGGTCTAAACTAGCAATAGAATTATCAATCAATCATTCAATTTGCAACTTAAACGATTTAGAAATAACTGATAAACACTATTAGCACCGTAGAGAATAAGCAATAACAAGTAAATTGCAAGAAAGCAGGCTCTTTAAATATCAATTGGAGTTCATGTTTCAGACGTTGAAATTGTCCCTAATCAAATATTCTTAGCTACTGGAGTTCATGGCAAAGAAATAAAACAAATCCAAATGAAATACAACACCAAAATAGTTGCAGGTGGAGTTGAATATGGACTGATGATGTTGGTGAATAATTGTATGGCTGGTGATAACGAAATGGTGGCGGCGAAGTAGTACTGCTGCTAGCTTGTTGTTGTATTGTTGGAGTTCTACATGTGTGGTATTGTGGTGATCACAGGTATTATGGACTTGGAACAATGGTGGGATGTGATGGCGATTAAGCGTGGATGGGAACAACAGCTGCTGGGATTTGTAATAATGCTATGCAGGTGTTGTGAAGTGCTGTTGATGGCAGTATGCAGGTGGTAATGAAGATGGATTGTGAAGGTGTATCCTGTGGATATGATGATGATGGTGATATGCTGGTGGAGATGCAGATGGTGATGGAAGTAATATGGAGTGCAGGTGAATTGGTGGTGATGGATGCGATGGTGGTGGCCGTTTAGCAAGCAAAAGATCGTTTGAAACTAGGGTTCGCGGCAGTGGGAGGGCGGTTATGGGATGAATCGGCTGGTGGTCAAATAGTGTGTCGAACTCTGATGGTATATGAACCGGTGGTGTGAAGATGGTACTATTGGATATGCGGTGGTAGTGATTATGCGAAGCTAGAAGGATTTTGAGAGAAGCAAAAAGCTCATTGTAGATTCGGCAGTTGTGAAGGAGGGGTATGAGATGATGCTTTCATGTAGGGTTTAGGTATTCTTTTTATGGCTTCTATTCTTGCTAAAAGTTCGATAACAACTAACCCTCCCGAATCAACACAAAACAAGCATTTCATATCTCTTCAATCCATCTTCTATTCAACGGCATAGAATCACGTTCTTCCCTGACTTGTCGGTCAAAACTGAACTCCTTCTAACCCTTGGTACAGGCCACAAAAGTCACGGCATAAATCAATGTCTCAACCATTCCAAATACGTCCCATTCAATTCCCACGGAACCCTTGCAGATGAGCCTTAAACCATGGCAGCAACTCAATACTTCAGCTGAATCTTAGCTCAAACAACTTACCCAAAACCAATTAACTTGAACTCCTGTTTTACAACCTTTTTTCCTTCAAAATTCTCTCTTGAATCCTCCTCACAGACTCACAGACATGACTAACCAGAGGCAAAGGCTTGATTTTGAGAACAATAAGAATTGTTGCAGAACTGGCCGTTCAGTCAGGCATTTTCCCGAACAGTTGTGCATCTAGCAGACTAATGATGGACAAAGCTCTTGCTGTATTTTGAAGATCACAAATCATCTCCTTCCCTGTGACAATACACATTTCACACAAACCCATTCATTTCATGACTCAAAATCTCTTTAATCTGCTTTGTTCATCACTATCTATCAGTGGCAGTGAACCCGTCTTCTTTCTTGTTTTTCCCAGCTTCAAACTCTGTCAAAATCATCACAGATTCGACTCCAATTATGTTTATAACTTGAACCCAATCTTTAGTTCCGACTTGACTTCGAATTCCAAGACAGACCACCTGAAACACTCAAATACACTTTAATCCTCGCCTCTCAGTAGCAGGAATTAATGGCAACAATCTTTTCTTCATCCAAGTTCTGAACACACAATCTCTCGTAATCCCTTCGTAAGACGACCTAGGAACCATGGTTAGCCGGTGCTGGAACTACAGTAGAAACTCTTTTAATTAATACTCGATTATTTAATAAACTCTCTTAAATAATATTTTTCACGGTCCCAGTCTAGGGACAACGTGCCAAATTAATAATTCGCTATAATTATAAGATAATACATTTTTGATTACCTATGTAGACCCCATATGAAATATAAATTATTAATGCACTACATATATACTCAATACATTAATGATTTACGAAGGCTTTTTGAAAAATGATTTAATTGTCTTCAGTTTTTTGCTAAGATCAATATCACATTGAATTTCATCTCTAATTTTTCTTATCATTGTAAGAATTTTTGTGTTGTTTTCTCATAGCTTAGCAAGAAATTATTCAATGTGATTGACGCTTTTAATAGCCTCGTTTATTGAAGGGGGATCTATTGTAGAACTTTCATCTTCTTCTTCCACATCTTTATCAGTTCCCATAACGCTCTCGATTATTTCTTCATCAGTTAACAACTGTGTAACTTCATTTTCTTCTGGATATTTTTGGACATCTTCGACATTGCGATAGCCCAAATTCTTAATTAAATTTTGCAAGTCTCGAGTGATTTCACCGCCCTCGTATGTTCATCCAAATTATCTAAACTTGTGTTATCTTTGATCGAAGTTTACAATGACGAAAGAAGTTTGCAAGTGTACTTGTACGAACGTCGATAGTTCATCTTTGAAATTGCACGATTCATTGCATCTAACACATTTGTTTTTTTTGGATTTGACGTCCCTAATTCATAGCCTTCCAAAATATCTCTATAAAATCGACGATGATAATGCAGTTTTAAAGATCATATAATCTCTACGTCACAAGGTCGAATTTCTAAAGTTGTCTTTGGTGGCAAAAAAAATAATTCACCATTTTGCAGTCCTTCAATAGTTTTTGGATGAGAAGGGTAATTATCCATAATCAGGAGAACTTTTCTTGCAGCCATCAATATATATAAATTATTAATTATTAATTTATCGATTAATTAATATCTTGCTTAATTAATAAATTTGGATGGTCCCGACAACATTAATTTATGGAGTTTCTACTGTAGGTACAACAATAGCACTTGGTGCAGCGGCATAGGAGTGCCCAGTTATGAACTGGTGAGAACTTCTCGACCAACTCCTTGGTTATAGACTTGGGACGTGCTTTATGCACCCAATGTTCGGCTATGGGCCACCAAGGTGAGGTGTCCAAGAGTTAACTATCCAGGTATGTTTCAAGTATTTTTCTTAAAACAGAAATGACTACTTCCCTTTGGTGTTCTTTGTGACCGCCCCTCTCTGGTAAAAATCCAGTTTCGGCGTATTGGAGACTCACGCCATTGCTATGCTTCAACTCCATTGGTACTCAATGTGTCTAAATAGTGAATTGAGCCTCATTTTCACGTCTTTTACGCCACATGACTCCAAATCATCTATAATATCAAAACAATGCGTAATATACAAAAATACAAAAGAAATAACAAAGAAAAGCAAAATAAATAGACATTCAAAAGATGTATCTTAGGCACTTATCATTTAGAAAACAAGAATCTACCTGGGAATCGAAGTGAATAGCAGCCATATCCACACGTTCATCATCAGGAAACTTATGAAGGTGAAAGTATCGATTGCATTTAAGAACCCATCCACGAGGGTTAATACCATTAAAGCGCGTAAAATCAACCTTTCCTGAGTTCGAGTAAACTTACTATATCTGTGAGACAAAGGTGAACTATAACATGAAATCCATCCTTAACTGTATCCGAATGTGAAGAATCAGCACCATATCCAGGTTCTGTAGATCGAGTGACGCCAATAAATTGGATTATATCATTGAGATCGGTTTTCATTGTAGTGAAATCTGAATCTAAGAGAGTAACACATTGAGTGAGGGTACCAACAGATCAGATTGTTGATTTACTGAAATAGCTAATTGAGCAATTGTGGCTGCTAGTTGATTGAGATTTGCGTTAACCCCTGCTACTGCAACTTTTTCAGCCATGATAACAGGTCCAGGAAGGAAGTATGATACCAATTGTAGTGTATTGATATACAACTACAAGGAATGGAGAAGATAAATTTAGCAGCAAGCTACTTTCTCTCTGTAGAACAGAGCCTAACTTTCAATTGAAAGAAAAAAGATATTTCCATTCATTGACTTTTTCGATTACAAGATTGGTCCCTTAATACCCTATCGAGATAACAGCTCCCAACGGCTCTCATTACATCATTTAATAATATGGGACTCGAGGAAATAATAAACCCTACATTCAGATAACGTCTAGTGCCGGGTTTACCCCTTGTGACTCACAGTAAGCTAACTTGCCAAGGTTCAGTGATGGCTCATGACATGGGTACATGACACTCTGCTACTTTTAGATAACCCCAACTTTTAATATCAATAGTCACTAGATCTTTAAGAGGAATCTCTGTCACCCATGAGTTAGTCAAGACATTTATATCTTGCCCATTACCCACCATTTGATTCCTTCTCTAACTATCTCTACCTCTCATAATACTCTTCCAATACCAGGAGCTACATTTTGGAATTGTATGATCCCACAAATTGGTGTTATTGCCATATTTTGCAACGAAAAACGAACTCACCGGACTAGAGGGGTTCATCAGAATTCTCCACGTTGTTTTGGCAAGGAAAGCTAAATTATGAAACTTCAAGTTTCGAATACCAAGACCTCCATGTTCAATAGGCTGACAGATTTGATATCAGCCAATTGCATGAATTCTATCTTTGTCAGCTTTATCTTCCCAAAGAAACATTCTCCTTATCAATAGTTAAGAGACTTAAGAACGGACAAAGTTGACATGAGATGGTTCAAAGAAGGATCCAACACGGATTTGAGAAGGACATCTCTCCCTGCATAGTTAAGCGAAACTAATTTCCAGTCATGTAGTTTATTAGTTACTTTGACTATATTGTAATCCAGAAAATTATTATTCTTAGACCGAACCCACTGTAGGTTACAACCTAAGTATTTTCCAAGATGAGTGATTATCTTCATATCAGGGACGGTATTAGGGGGTGGCTTACCCAGGCTGAAGCCCACCCCAAAATTTCTAAAAAGATGTTTTGTTAGTGTAATTTTTAACATTTGTAAAATTTAGCCCATTAATTGTTAAGATAGGATTCTGCGTGGAAGAAATCAGAAGATTTTGGAAACCGGTCCTGCATGGATTAATTTTTGAATAACATCTCAACCGTTCAAAGGCTATAGGGAAAAACAAGTATTCATGATGTTTCTTAAAATCAGGTATTGAATGAGCTCACCTGTTACGTGTCAGTTTGATAAAATAAAACCGTGTCAAATGGGGTGTCTTGTCCTTAACTAAGCAAGCATTTGTCCACCTTTAAAAAAGGAAAAAAAGCAAGTGTTTGTCCAAAAATTCATTTTTCTTCTATGAAGTGACTACAAGTTTATGTATATCTATGTATAATCTAAAAATGCAGTGTATTCATGAGACAAAAATACAATATGTCATGACTTATATGCGTATATGTACAAACTCCAAATATTTTTGCATCCCTATAATAACCTTTAAAACTAGAAAAAAAATGGGCGGCCTTCGGCCACTAAATAAATCAGAATTATTATTTCCGATACACAAATTATTCCTCCCTAATATTAGTTACAAGGTGAAAAAAATTGATTCAGAGCTTTATGCTCCACGGAAAAGAGATCGTGTGGCATACCCATACTCAGCTTTAAGTATATTACATGATTGTCATTCTTACGAGTTGAGATAAATTAAGTTGAGAGTTCGGGAAAAAAAATAATTAGCCCACCCAAATATAAATTCCTGGTTCCGTCGCTGCTTCATATTATCTATTGTTGTCAATGTAAGATCTAATAGTGAGCTCCGATACCAACTTGTGACGTCCAAACCTAATCACCTGCTTAGCTAATAGGATTGCAATCTAATTAAAGCACCAAAAATAGATTATCGATTTAAGAATCATAATTCATTAAAATGCTAATAACAAAATCCAAACATTTTGATAACATATAAATGAAAGTCTAAAGGCAACTGTGATCTCGTAAAATCGTTCAAGATCATCCATAATGTTGGAATAAATATGAAAATGTAGAGCATGTTGGTTTTACTTGTACTGTACAAGTTGTTGGTTGTTGTTAATATTAATATGGGCCATTGACGCTGAATTGAGAGGGATGGAAGATGCAGACACTAGTGGAAAATCAAAATAAAAATTCTGCCACAAAAACACTTAAATTCGCTAAACACGTCTGCTTTTGGGAGCCCTAGAATTGTAGTCTTATTTCCGGAAACGACTGTGTCCGAGACTCCTTGAATTTTTCAAAAAAACGACTTTCTTCGTAAGTCTAAAAATTCAACCGATAGACACGTCTTTTTGCCTGGATTATATTTTATAAAAAAATAAATTGATTCAATTGCATCCAAAATCCATTCAATTTGAATCATAAATCGAATCAAATATAATATAATAGTGATGATGAACAAGAATTTGAATATCCATTATATTAAAAACCCAGCTCATTATATTACTTTTAACAACTTTAATCACTTAAAGATCTCTAAATCTGAATATCAAAGTTCAACATCTAAATTCATTTTACAACTTTAACAGACTACCCTCTCCCAATACCTTAACAAACTACAATCACTTGAGATCTTTAAGTCTGAATATCAAGTTCAACAACTAAATTCATTTTACAACTTAAACAGACTACCCTCTCCCAATACCTCCTCCACTTCAGAGTATTATCTCATGCTTTCTGCAATGAAAGTGAAGATACACCATGTAGAAGTCTCAAAATCCCGAGAAACTACGTTTCCCATCGAGTGTCTGATCCAATCTTGCATGACTACATGAATTTGGACTGATAAGCTTAATTCAAGTTCCTAAAAGAGAAAACAAATTTATAAATCAGTCCCATGAGTCGATTGAAAATTTTACGAAAACTATGGAAAGGAAAAATATAGACAGCAGTGAACAAAGAGAACAAATTTTTTTTCTTCATCTGCATACGACATTGTATGATTTCTCCAAACTAAGTAAAACGCTAGGTTAAACTCTTTTAATAAATTTAAAAATAGTTAGGGCCTCACAATAAGATTCATGTAGCAGAAACTGAGAAATATAATTCAAGAATGAAACAAACCTCTAAATACCCACCCTCATTCAGTGGATTGTATATAACATGCCATATATTATTTATCTACACATCCAAAAAGAAATCTAAGATTCAAGGAATCATACAACAGTAGTGTGCATATTGATTGATGAAATATCAACATGGTCGTCCTATCAAAATTATTTCATCTTCGTCGGGTACTGATGCATATACAAACAATATGCATTCAAGGAAATCAACTAAGAATACCTGGACCACCATGTTTTAGGGATAAAGTGAGCAACTAGTTTTTGAATATGAGCCAAGAATCTCTGTAATGAAGGAAATATTGAAACAATATTGATAAAGTGGGAAACTAGTAACAGAAAGATGCATACTGATGACTTTCAAGCATGAAAAACGGACCTGGGTGATTTCTTAATTAGAATGTAAACAAGCGAGAGAAGTACATGAAATGAAGAAACAAACAAGAGAATAAAATTCTGAAATTCTTAAAATGTAAACAGAATGATTAAGGAACTGCACCCTATACAGCAACAACACAATGAAAAAATACTGGATTGATTAATCAACTGAACTCTGAAATTCAAACCACCCTTGTGGTTGCAGAAACTCTAAAATCCTAAGGTCTAATACAGCGAGACCAACTTGAACTTTTATGACCAACTTACAAGGATGAGTACCATTTGGGTTAGGTGCGATTGAAAAATTCTAAATTAGTATTTCAATAGGGCCCTCACCATCTAAAAATTCTAACTTAGTCATGGTTCTTTAATTTTCTTCTCCTGTAACATAGGCCTGGCTCAACAAGGTAAATATTCTCAATAGACAAGCTTCACAGGGTATAAATATAAGGTCAATCTGGGCTAGCATTCTTTCGATTTTTGTATTAGAAATCATCATACATACAAACACATATTTTTTGAGGTTTATCATCATCTATTCTTCAGTGATAGCTATTAGGATAATCGACCTCATAGTCAAAGTTGGATTTAACCAATAAATCCAGAATTCTTAATAAATCAAGCATTTTAATAGTAGATCAAGCACCAACCCTTGCATATTCCTTCCTATGTAATAAATATGTTTGACTCATGATCTACAACCCAACTCAACATTAAAAAAAAACACAAAGAAATCCATAAATATAAAGCATTTATAATGTAATTTTTGTCACATCAAACATGCTACTTCACCCAAAAGGAAGCATGTATCCTGCTATAAAGACAAAAGGATATCCATTGCAGAGTTTTAGTTCAATTTACCTCAAGATCTCCATCACTCTCGTTAACTGTAAGGCCCTGTAACAGCTCTCTACCAAAACAATCAGGGGTATTAATTGACTAGTAATGACAGCACAAAACTACAAAAGGCGGAGTAGGATATGGTGATCATAAATTCACAAACCTGCCAAATTTAATACTGGCATTCTCTAAAGGTGATTGTGCCATTGCATTTGTGTGGAAACAAGTCTTGCTTGGCCAGCAGTGTATTCCTGTTGTTGAACCAAAACCAATTAACCAGACGAAAAATCCAATAATAACCAAAATGCATGCTACGGTCATCCTATACTTTCATAACAATTCAATGAATAATAACCAAATGTGGCTAGATAGTTCCCGCATTTTTCGGAGGATGCAACTGGCAATAGCATCTCCTAAACCATTCAAAGGTAAAAAAAAAAATGTTCTCCTCTTTCCAGGTAGTGACTAGACATTAAACGAAAGACTACCAGTCATATGAGCACGGTTATCATGTAGATATGAAATAAATGATTTCCAGATTTTCTACAAGGTTTAGTTTTCATACGAGAAACCAACGTCAAAGGAACCGCTTATAAACATTCTTGTGTCTTTTAGGAAGTTCGCAAAATCGTCAAAAGAATCGAATTTAGAGCCGATTCTGCATTTGGTTCCTCCCCAAGCATTTTACTGGCTAAAACATCAATATTTTGTGGATTCCTATCAACCATATCACCAATGCATCAAAGTGCCTGAAACAGTCCCCAAAGTTAAAACACAGTAAGAGAGCCTCAGAAAATGTTTGACAGATCGGAAAAACCTTACATTAAAACCATAGAAAGACTTGACCAATACTTGCAATTGAATGATTATATTCAAAGAGTATACACAACCAAAGCGACAAAAATACAGAATGTGCCTCCACCGACAACTCCTTCTTTTCAGGAAACTTCATATACATACATACTGTATATATAAACTTATTAAACACCAAAATCAGAAGAGGTCATTCGAAAAATATATCTTACCGGAAAACGAACATCAACAGGAACCCACTGGCTCTCAATCCCCAACATTAGAAGTTTATCTAAAGTTTTTTTCTGCAATTGACAAAAATGATATCTTAAGATTCTTCTTTACTTACAAAACCCTGCAATCGTTTGGAATTCAATTCAGCAAACGATTTCCAAATGATTGAACGACGTAATCTAAAGACACTCTTAAAAAACATGTGACCAACCTTATTCTACACAAAACATAGCTAAGCGTATTAGCTATTCCACACACCATTATGCTATTTTTCTAGTCAAAGGAAACAATCTAAATTGCTTGCAAATGCTAAGAAGTGAACTGCATAATCACATGGGAAACATGGTTTTTACTTGGACCACGAAATGTATATCACACCATTCGAGAGGCAACTACACTTAAACAACATGACAACAGAAGCTATTTTGCTAAGACAAGAGTCAAATATGCCTTTTACCCCTTTTTCTTCTTTCGGGATTTATATCGAGCACATTGCGAGCATAAAACTTAAGGTGGTAGACCAGGGCAGCAACTACTGAAAATCAAACAAACCAAAAACCATTAAATTTTTTTATAAATTCTCAAACAACAATAGTTACATCAACATTTAAATTAAAAAAAAAAAGTACCATCTACATGATAAACTAAAAAATTGAACTTACAAGTACTGAAAGAAGAACCTAACCTCATCATCTTCGACATTCTTCCCATTTTCAGTATCCATGTGTGTGCGTCTTAGGCTTGTGAAAACCATCCCATATATGCATAAATCCTAGAAGGTTAGCAAGACACCATACACTTCAATGATGTTAGAACTTTAAGAGCATGCCATGTCGAACAACACCTTCAAAATATCCTCTCTTAAAACAGGCTTTAGTGTGCAAGATTGTACAATATCTATTCATGCCCATCACCACCACCTATACCTCCACCAGCACCCTCTCCTAGTCCACCACCGCCTGTAGCACCAATACCACCACCTCCTGAACCTCCGTAGACACCAAAACAACACTCATATAACATGATCCTCCTCCCTCAAAACCTACCCACCAACACCAAATCCTCCACAATGTCCTAATATAATACATAAAAGATCATTATATTTGAGATATGAATTAGTATATCCTACAGTACAAACTTATAATGTTAGATTGAGATCACTGAAAACTTTACATTCAATCAAAATTTTCGAGAACCCGAAAACCAAGTTAGAACATACCCTTTACCTGACCTGAATGTGAAGGGCATATGAACTAAGTAATACCACTCATCTCCAATAGATCTTCCACAGACAATGAAGTTTAGGTTTCCATGTTAATATATCAATTGTAGTAACCATTTTTCCCATTCCAAACCCCTGAAAAATAAACCAAGATTTTTTAATTCAAAGGACCAAACAAAATAAGAATCTCAAACCCCAACTGTACTTAGTGATGCTCAAGAAAATGAAACAACAAATTCTATCAGAACAAAATCGAATTCGGCAAACACTATCAGTGAATCAGGAAAAAAATAAATCTGACCTCTTTCTGCTCAGCATACAATTTCTCGAGCAGCTTCTTGTTCCTTCTCTCCGTAGACATATCCCAAATGTCCATACCGATATGCTTCAGCGGCAAAATTAACAAATCAATGAAGTATAAATCACAATTACAAGAAAACTGAAAATTGAGAAATTAGTTGTTTGTAGATGCAATACTGAGAATTACCCATAACACAAACAAATCCATCACCAATTAGGGTTCTCATTTTGTGTTCTTTTTTAACTTCTTCAAATGGTTCAAAAACAACACCAAATATTAATCAATTGATGACCTTGAATAGATCTGGCGAAGTGAACGATTAAATAGGGTTTTAAAATTGGGAAAGTTTGGTGTTTTAGAGAGATCATGAGGAGATGAGTTTGTTTATGATGATGACCATAGTTCAGAAGATAGGGGTTTCCCCTTTGAAGGCGAGAATGAAAATTTTGCAGTTATTTTGGGGATTTGTGGAGGAGATGAAGAAGATGAGAAAAGGGTTTGGGTACAGGATAAAAAAAAAATGAGAATTTCTCTTGTTGATTTTTTCTGTTTAACCATTATCATTGAAGAAGGGTTCAGTTTCTAGTTTAATGGAGAAGATAAAGACGGAGAAAGATTAGCGGACAACAAACTCGGTAAGGGAAAAAAAATAAAGAAAAAAAATAAAGAGTGAATTAAGTTTAGGATAACTGGGAGAGAAGTGATAGAAGAAGCAGGCGTTTGTTCCCATAAGGAATTATAGAAACTAGTTCCATATCAGACTTAATCGAAGTCGGACCATAGAAACAAGTTCTTACGAAAGTCTTAATAGAAATCCACGTAGAATCTTTTTATATTCCCTAAACTGCCCCCTTCCATTAGGACTGCCATGGAGCTTGATTTGCTTTTTGTTATAAAAAGGACTACCATTGGAAGCCCATTTTATAAAGAAAGCCTAGGGAAGTCCTATTCAAAAAATATAAACAGACTTAAAAAACTCATTTTCCACTAGTGAGATAAGATGGGTATTGTCGTATTGGTTCTTCTGCCGTTAATTGAAGAGAACAAAGACGCGGCGGTGTTGGTGAACCTGTTGATCTGTTCAAGAAAAACGGATATGAAGATTGAGTAGAGAAGCAACATGGGATTGGTTTGAATCAAAGAAATCAAGAGATGAAGATCTGGGAATGGATCAATTTTTGTTTATGTCTCTATTCAAATTCTATTTAATTATGTTTAAGTCTCTATGCAAACAATCATTCTATTGTATGATTTGTATCTCTGTTCAATTTCTCTAGTGAGTTTGTGAGTTGATATTTTGTTCAGTTGAAGTATGGGTAAAAACCCGGTACCGGCTAGAACCGGAGTTGTATAGCAACCTATGTACAAGTACGTGTGCAGTGCAGTCAGGTCCTCAAAATGAAGAACCCAGTCAACTCAGTGTGCAGTCCAGGGTTCATAAGAAACCCGGACTGTACCGGCTCATGTGCAACCCTACTTGTACAAGATCATCCAACTTTTTGTAAAAGTGGGGTCCATGTTGTCGGTCGGTGATTATTTGGAGATTTCTCCCTACATAAATGTAGAGCTATTGTAAGAAAATGTGCAAATAGTAAAAGTATCAATTTTGTACAATATAACCGGACGGAAAACATTGCGGTCGAAATAAAAATCTTCTTTTCCAATGTAGGATTGAAATAGTAACGTGATTTACACAATGTTTAGTTTATTATTCCGAAAGGTAAATGATAGGTGTAGAATACACCGTATTTACTATCTAGTAGTTTATGCTTTCTTTGCTATTTTTCTTGTAAATTATGTATTTTACGCTTGTTTTGAGTTTTATAGCTACTTTGGAGTCGCACGGAGGAAAAGAAGAAGAAATCACCCAATTTGAGCCAAAAGGGCAAAAAGGTCATTTTACAGGCGATTGATATATGGAGCCCAGTCAAGGTTAAGGGGCAACTCTTTTGGGAGGATCACTACAGACAGGACAGTTCAAGTTAAGGGGTTGCCAAACTGGCGAGCCCTTATCCAGAAAACATAGTCTTTGTTATCGGTGGTAAAAGGGTTGGGTTATATCCATGGATGTTGAAACCCAAACCCATTTAACCCACACCCTAAACTCTGCTCCATACCCTAACCGTATCTTAGATCCAAACCCGAAACCGAATCCACTCCATTTAACTCAACCCTAAAATCGAGAATTCATTCTTCTCAATCATAATATCACAGAAAATTTGAAACCGAGTAAAGCAATGAGAGGAAAAATGGCGTCAGAAATCGAGAGAAATTGAAGGTGTTTTTGCAAGAGAATCGAGGGAGAATCACAGAGGGTGTCGCTGCTGATGAACAAAGAAGAAGGTGGTGTTGGAACTTGACAGAGCTGGGTTTAGTCATGGCTGCCGTTGTAGATCGATCGTTGGAATGAATTGAAGATGGGGGTTTTGCTTGGAATTGGTGGTTAGGGTTCGAGCCTACTTCTGAATTTGAGATAAAGATCGAGAGAATGGTAGTTGTTATCAAGTTCTGGCAGAAATTTGGAGAAGATGGAGCTTGTTGGTGGCATTGTTGCGGGATAACGAGAATCAATGCAATGGTTGTTCTTGAGGTGGAGTTGAAGCAATTACAGATGCAGTGCAGGCGGATTGAAATAGAGTTGGTTACGGTGGCTATATGAAGCTTAATTGCATGCGGGTTTGATTGGTTGGTGACAAGGAAGCTCGAGAGGGTGAAAGTGAGCAATAAGCGGCTAATGGAGTAGCGGTTGTGTTGTTGCAACGATTAGAAAGTTTGAGATTGCCATAAGAGATGGTGTTATTGATTGAAGCATCAATGGAGAGAATGGGAATTCATGGCAAGAAGACAAAGGTTGAGAATGGGTTTGTGATGTTACGTGTTGATTGATAATAGCTCGGGGTTTTGAATCAAGTAGGTGGCTAGACCGAGATGGTTCTTGCTTGGGATGAGGATTAGAACAGGTTAAGTGCTGGTGCTAGAGTGAACTGATGCTGTTGGAGGTAGTGCAGCTGAGGAAACTACAGGGCCTGGTAACAATGGCAGTGACCTTGGTGGAGTTATGGCTTGAGGGCTGTTTTGCAGGTGTAAGCTGCAAGTTGCAGGGAAAATTGATCTTCTTTGCCATTGTTGGCCGAGTAGAGAATGAGGTTACAAAGCGAGATGGAGGAGGCGAGAAAGGGGTTAGCAAATAAATGATGGCGAAAATTGTGGCTAGCATTGAGTGGTTTTGCGGTGAGGTGCGGATGGCGGTTGTTATGGTGTCTTTGTAATGAGAAGGGTTTGCGACCAAGCATTGTAGGAATTAGGGAGCTGAGATGATAGTGATGATTTTGGCGAGTGTTGTGGAAGCACCAGTGATCTTTGTTGGAATTACTGTTCTTGGTGGTAGGCTTGTGTTAGGCTGTGGTGTTTGTGCTCGGTGGTAGAATGGATCTTGTGTTGCAGTGGAGAGAAAGTTTGAATCCAAAATGGTAAGAGCCATTATGGTGGGAGCAGACAGCGATGATGCACATCCCGGTGCAACACAAGAATTTAGCTTTGCAAGACTGTAAATAGCTTAGGCCAAGTGACTTCAGTCGACTCGTCCCGACTCATCCCATATTCGGACTCGAGTCGACTCGGTGATTCCCCTTGACATTTGACTAACAGGTTGACTGACGGTTGACCTACTTTGACCGTTAGTCCTAACGGTGGTTGACGAATATTCCGTCGAATATTCTCCGACGACGTGAACTTTTTCAGGTGACCGGCGACGACAATTCCGGCCAAATTCCGGCCATAATCCCAGTTTTCCGGCGAGCAAAAATTCCAGAATTTTCTATGGACTTCTCTCATGGGTATGAAGACTTGGGCTTGGAATTGGATGGAGAATTGGACTCAAATTTGGAAAGAGAAGGTGGAAGAGTTGAGAAAAGCTTGGATTTGGAAATTGAATTGCAAAAGGAAAAGGATTCTATTCCTTAGAAGATTTGGAGAATATTGAAGCCTATAAATAGAGAAGTTTTCTACAACTTCTACACACCTCTCTACACACACAACACTTGTGTTTTTGTTTGCTTTTCTAAGATTTTTCTTTTTAATTACTTGTGTGAATTTGAAAATTCTTCTTTTAATTATTATTATTTGTGTGAATTTCAAAAACATGAGTAGCTAATTTTCTTATTGATTAAGGATGAATTCCTAGTTCTTAACATATGATTTAAGTTTTTGTTTTCAAATTCTATCTTGAAGTTTTTCACATAATTATCGTTTGTTTTTACTAATAGGAGTGATCTTAAAGACATTCATGATTGATTGATAGATTGTTTGGAGTGCACGCTAAATTGATTTGTTAATTTGATCTAAAGCTAGTGAAAGTTAGGAGATAAGTAATCGTTTCTTGACTCTTTACATAAGTAGCAAACACGAGACCTTGCGGAGGGATTCCGTGGAGCAATTGTGTGTAGAAACAACGTTAGCAAGTAGACCTTGAGCTAAGAGTCTAACTACTAATATCAACCTAAGAAATTCATAAAACTTAATGCATGAGACAAGTTACATCTAGGTTGAGCTAATTCTAGGTGGCTTGGTAAATAGAATCCGGTAGTCGAGAACTTCCGTGTCCGGTGATACAAGGGATTTAGGGGTTTAGCACTGAGCTAGCTGCTTTACCTACGGTTGGTGATAATTTGTGACTAATAACAAGTAGAATAGAACATAACTTTAATCATTGTTTTGCAACGAAGAAGGATTCCTTGATCTTGTCTCTCTTATTGCTTTCATCTTTCAACTTTCGATTTCAGTTGCTTTGTTTATTTTCTTTTGCTTTTTACACCCCCCCTTTCGTGACAACTTTTACAACTAAGATCACTTGCTCCTCGTGGGAACGAACTTGACTTCCATTATATTATTTTTAATTGAGTGGAAATATTGAATTAATTTGATTGCACCTACGACACGCATCAAATTTTGGCGCCGCTGCCGGGGAACAACGGGCGATTTTTAGTTGTTTTTATTTTTCTTTTTGCTTTATTCTTGCTTTGTTAGATTCTTTACCGTATCTAACTTAGTTTGTGAGAATCTTGTTTCAGGTGTTACACCTTTGGTGAATGCTTAAAGAGGGCGAGGCCGAGTCCAATACGTCTTGATCCGGCACTCAACTAAAGGATTTCATTCGTGCGATTAACACTCCACTTTCTCCTTCTTCATCAAGTGATTCGGACAAAGAGGAAGAAACAATGGCTGATCGTACACTAAAGGACC
The DNA here is from genome assembly GCA_023531295.1 of Papaver armeniacum. Taxonomy (NCBI): domain Eukaryota; kingdom Viridiplantae; phylum Streptophyta; class Magnoliopsida; order Ranunculales; family Papaveraceae; genus Papaver; species Papaver armeniacum. The sequence goes on along the minus strand of JAJJWW010013567.1, from coordinate 463,492 downwards.
TAGCTTCTCACAAGCTTGATACACAACAATGGTGTATCCAAACTAACTCAACCTTCGAAATCAAGCCGGGGTTGATTAGAGAGTTACCAAAGTTCCATGGCATGGTTAATGAGGACCCAAACAAACATCTTATGGACTTTTATGCCATAGTTATGGCCATGCTTCCACCGGAGACTAATGTGGATGGAGCAATGTTGAAAGCTTTCCGTTTTCTTTGGCGGGCAATGCTAAGAATGGTTATATTATTTGCCTTAGGAAGTATCACAACATGGAATGGGATGAAGAAAATTTTCCTCGAGAGATATTTTCCCTTATCCAAAGCTACTCAAATTCGCAAGGAGATTTGTGGATTGAAACAACAAGTGGGAGAATCATTGTATGAATGTTGGGAGCGATACAAGAGGTTGGTGGCAAGTTGTCCACACCATCAATTTAGTGACGTTATGATACTCCAATACTTCTATGAAGCTCTCCACTCAAGTGATAGGTCTCTTCTTGACGCTTGCGGGTGGTGGTGCACTAATGAACAAGACTTTGACCGAAGCTAGAGAGTTGATTGAAAGTATGGCGGCGAACTCGCAACAATTCTACACAAGGGATGAACCAATGGTTAGGCGAGTGCATGAAGTTAGTGATTCGTCATCACATCTTGATCAAAGGATGAGTAACATGGAGATTATGATGCAAAGAATGGCCGCGGTAATTATTCCGGATGATGAGACCGAACAAGTGAATGCTTTATATCCAAATCAAAGGCCAAGGTACGATCCATACTCCAATACCTATAATCCCGGTTGGAAGGATCATCCCAACTTTAGTTATGCAAACAAGCAAGCGGCGGCTCCTAATCCATATGCACAACAAGGTGGTTTTCAACAATCACGATTCCAACCTCAACAACTAGGTGGTTATCAACAATTCCAACCTCAAGTGAAAGAACAAGGATCTTCAATTGATGATAAGCTTAATGTCATGATGCAAGGTATTACGTCATTGTTTCAACAAAGCCAACAAAAGACCGATTCGGCCATCAAGGACTTACAAACTCAAATGGGACAATTAGCGACCGATGTGAATTTATTGAAATCTCAAGCATCCACAAAACTTCCTTCACAACCATTTGTGAATCCAAGAGAGAATGTTAATGCGGTTACTTTAAGAAGTGGAAGGCAAGTGGAGGGTCCAAGTCATTATGAGGAAGTTAGTGAAGAGGTAGTCAAAGATAAGGAGGAAACCGCACCAAAGGAGAACTCCACACCAAACGACCAATCCAAGGAACCGGTTCCTACTTTCACTACTCCACCTCCTTTTCCTAGTCGTTTTGCTAAATCCAAGAAAGAAGCTCAAGACAAGGCACTTATGGATATCTTCAAGAAGATTGAAATCAACATCCCATTCATTGAGGCTATCAAGACAATTCCAAGGTATGCCAAGTTCATGAAGGAATTATGCATCAAGAAGGATAGGTTGCTTGATAATGAAATTACTAAAGTTGGTGAGAGTGCGTCGGCTATGCTATTGAAGAAGATGCCTACAAAGTGCACGGATCCCGGTGGTTTCACGGTGCCAATTACTATTGGTAAACAAAGGTTTGAACATGCTTTACTTGATTTGGGAGCTTCCATTAGTGTGATGTCGGCCGAAATATATGACTCCTTGAATCTTGGACCTTTGAAAGAGACGAGAGTTATTATCCAATTGGCAAACAAGTCTAACATATATCCTAAGGGGCTTGTAGAAGACGTGCTAGTGCAAGTAAATGAGCTTATTTTTCCGGTGGACTTCTTCGTGGTGGATATGGACAACAATGAGAACCGATCATCTACTTCTTTACTTCTTGGGAGGCCATTCATGAAGACCGCAAAGACGAAGATTGATGTTGATAAGGGTACACTCACTATGGAATTCGACAAGGAGATAATACACTTTAACATATTTGAAGCCATGCGCTACCCAAGTGATGTGCATTCCGTTTACTCCATTGATGTGGTTGATTCATTAGCGCAACAAATGGTGGAATTGAACCAAGAGGATGAACTTGATGTGGTGTTGCAAAAGAGCATTGAATTGGACGTCCATGGCTTGTCTAACTTGGATGTTGAAATCTCCAAGGAATTGGTGGAGATATGTGGAGCTTTGGCGACATTGCAAGAAGCTAAAAAGGGTGATGTTTCATATATTTCTTTACCCGTGAATGATGAAATACTTGTACCATCTATTGTGAAGGCGCCCAAGCTAGAATTGAAGCCACTTCCTGGACCATTTGAAGTATGCTTTCTTGGGGATGGAGATGAGCTTCCGGTGATTATTTCTAAGAACCTCACACCGGTACAAGAAGACCGTTTGCTTAGAGTCTTGAAAGAGCACAAAACGGCTATTGGGTGGACAATTACGGACATCAAAGGCATTAGTCCATCCATGTGCATGCATAGGATTCTAATGGAAGAGAACGTGAAGCCGGTACGTGATGCTCAACGTCGGCTAAATCCTCCCATGATGGAGGTTGTGAAAAAGAGATACTCAAATTGCTAAGTGTGGGGGTAATCTACCCAATTTCCGATAGCAAGTGGGTAAGTCCGTACAAGTGGTGCCAAAGAAATCCGGAGTCACGGTTGTTCGAAATCAAGACGATGAACTTGTTCCTACAAGAGTTCAAACCGGTTGGAGAGTGTGTATTGACTATAGAAAGCTTAATTCCGCAACCCATGAGGATCACTTTCCTTTACCTTTCATTGATCAAATGTTGGAGCGGTTAGCGGGCATTCTTATTATTGCTTTTTGGATGGTTATTCGGGATACAATCAAATTGTTATTGCACCGGAGGACCAAGAGAAGACCACTTTCACTTGTCCATTTGGAACGTTTGCATATAGACGGATGCCGTTCGGCCTTTGCAATGCGCCGGCTACTTTTCAAAGATGCATGGTGAGTATATTCTCGGATTATGTGGAGCGCATCATCGAGGTATTTATGGATGACTTTAGTGTTTATGGCAATTCTTTTGATGGTTGTTTAAATAACCTTGAACTAATTCTTAAACGATGCATAGACACAAACCTTGTCCTTAATTGGGAGAAATGTCACTTTATGGTAAACCACGGCATAGTACTTGGTCACATTGTGTCCTCTCGAGGGCTCGAAGTGGACAAGTCAAAGATAGATTTAATAAGAAACTTACAATATCCCACTTCGGTGAGGGAAATCCGTTCTTTTCTTGGCCATGCAGGTTTCTATAGGCGGTTTATCAAGGATTTCTCCAAAATCTCCATGCCGATGTGCAAGTTATTACAAACGGAGGTGCCTTTTGACTTCAACAAGGAATGCGAGGATGCTTTTGACAAATTAAAGGATATGTTGACAAGTGCGCCAATTATCAAATCACCGGATTGGAATCTTCCATTTGAATTAATGTGTGATGCTAATGATTATGCGGTTGGAGCCGTTTTGGGTCAAAGGGTGGACAAGTTGTCCCATGTTATCTATTATGCATCTAGGACCCTTAATGATGCACAAATCAATTATTCTACCACGGAAAAGGAGTTATTGGCTATAGTTTTTGCGTTGGAAAAATTTCGATCATACTTGGTGGGTACAAAGGTTATTGTGTATTCCGATCATGCCGCACTAAGACACTTAATAAAGAAGAAAGAAGCTAAGCCAAGATTAATTCGATGGATCTTATTGTTACAAGAGTTCGACATAGAAATTCGTGATAAGAGGGGTGTGGAGAATACCGTTGCGGATCATCTTAGTAGACTTGTTATGTCTCAAGAGGAACTTCCATTACATGACCGCTTTCCGGACGAACAACTTTTCTCCATGGAAGAATCAACACCTTGGTATGCGGATATAGTGAATTACTTGGTGACAAGGAAAGTACCTAGTACAATGTCTAATTTCCAAAAGATGAAAATTAAGAAGGTAGCTAAGCAATATGTGTGGGATGAACCATACTTGTGGAAATATGGCGTTGATCAAATAATGCGAAGGTGCGTGCCTAATTCCGAATTTCAATCCATTCTCTCCTTTTGCCACACTTTTGCATGTGGTGGCCACTTTGGTTCGAAACGTACCGCTCTCAAAGTCCTCGAGAGTGGATTTTATTGGCCCACCTTGTTTGAAGATTCATATGTTTTTTGTAAATCGTGTGATAGATGTCAACGAACGGGCAATCTAGGTGCTCGAAATCAAATGCCACTCACACCAATTCTCACCGTTGAGATTTTTGATGTGTGGGGTATTGATTTTATGGGTCCTTTTGTCAATTCGAATGGGAATTTTTATATACTTCTTGCCGTTGATTATGTTTCGAAATGGGTGGAAGCTAGAGCCACCAAGACTAATGACTCTCAAGTTGTTTGTGATTTTGTAAGGGAAAATATATTCAATAGGCATGGTACACCAAGAGTGGTGATAAGCGATGGAGGCTCACATTTCAAGAAGGCTTTCCACGCTCTCCTCAAGAAGTACAACATAACACACAAAATTGGTACGCCTTATCATCCACAAACTAGTGGACAAGCGGAAATTTCAAATCGTGAGATAAAGTCCATTCTTGAGAAAACGGTGAATACCACGAGGAAAGATTGGAGCTTTAAGCTCAACGATGCACTTTGGGCGTATAGAACGGCGTATAAGACACCGATTGGTATGTCTCCATATAGGATGGTTTATGGCAAGGCTTGTCATCTTCCGGTTGAACTTGAACATAAGGCTTATTGGGCGATAAAGAAATTCAACATGGAGTATGATGAAGCGGGGAAACAAAGGAAGTTACAACTACATGAGTTAGAGGAGATACGCAATGATGCTTACGAGAGTGCCCGTATTTACAAAGAAAAGACCAAGCTTTTTCATGATAAGATGATTTCTCGTAAAAGTTTCATCGTGGGACAAAAAGTCCTTTTATATCATTCTCGCCTTAAACTATTTCTGGAAAGTTAAGGTCCCGTTGGATTGGACCATATGTTGTTACTAATGTTTTTCCTCATGGTGCAGTTGAAATTACTAGTCTTCGAGACAATTCGGTTTCCAAAGTCAACGGCCATAGGTTGAAGCCATACTATGAGAACATCGCTTATGTGAATTTGGATGAACTTTCATTTGGAGATGCACTCCCTCTGGAGGAGTAATGTGCCGCAAGAGCTAAGTCGGGCCGTCGACTTTAAAACAAGCGCTTAATGGGAGGCAACCCATCGGTTTTGTATTTCTTATCTTTTTGCTTTTTGTTATTTCTTTTTCTTGTTTCTTATCATGTTAAAATCTCCCACCTTGACTTTACTAGGAGGATTCAATTACATTGAGGACAATGTAAGGTTTAAGTGTGGGGGAGTGGTTAAGCATGTTTTTAAAACAAAAATTACAAAAAAATTAAAAAAGTTTTAAAAAAAAAAAAAAAGTTTTACTTAAAATTCCAACTTTTAAAGATTTTAGAGTCACTAGCATACTTCTAGGTATGTTTACATAGAGATTTTGACCGACATAATTGAACTTGGAAATGTTAGAGAACTACATTCGGATTTCTTGTTTGTTTGAGTGTTAAATAATGGATTTAATCATGCCGGTGATGCGAATTTGGTGCAGGGAGAAGTGCGTTATTAGAGATGCTGATCAATCATTAGTGGAGACTACCCGTATTCATATCATGAGAGGCACCGACCAGAATTCTTCCATCTACTAAAGAGCTTCTTTTGAGTGTGTGTCACCGTAAGTAAATTCCGGGTAGAATGGTGAGCTACCCAACCTCCCACCAATAGAAGCACTACTCTTTGATCTCTTGAGTGCTAATTTTGTCAATCATGAGGGTGACGTCCATGGATGAAAGCTTCCTTCTTGTAGTTCGATTTGCAGTTAGCACCATTCTCTCTCTCGACAACAACGGATCCATAGAAACACTCTCATCATCAACAAGGGGCGACATCAAAATCTACAAGGAAAGTTGGAAAAAGTTTAAGGTTTACAAGCAACGGAACGAGAAAAAGAGCAAATTTCTTATTCAAGTAAAAGCAACATACAAAGAGCGGATTTCACATATATGTTGAAGACTTACAATATAATGAGGTAATTTTATATCCAAGTATGAAGACTTATTCATAAAAGCGAAGAAAATTAAAAGGTGAGAATTTTTGAAGTTTATGATTTCAAGACGATACAAGTTGTGAAGAATCAAGCGGTAAAATACTTCTTCCACGGCCATGGTTTATTTTGTATTTAATTTCTCTTGTTTACAAAAAAAAAAAAAAAAAAAAAATATATTGAAAGAAAAAAAAAATGAAAAAAAAAAAAAAAAAAAAAAAAAAAAAAAAAAGAGAGAAAAAAAAAGAGAAATATTTGTTCTTATTTTTATTTAATGAGCCGTGGGGAAGGAAAATATATAAGGAAGTTTCAAGCGACAAGGATTTTAAGGTAAAAAAGAGTTACAAATTGTTAAGGATTTATGAAATTCAAAGGTTTATCATCAATAGTTGAAACCGAAGACGAAGAAGATCAAGACGAGGAGCGGAAGACGTTTCTATTGGATGCCGTGAGAGTGGTGTTATCATAATTGGCAATCGGATGTGAAGGTAAGTAAGTAATCTCATCCTCGATAAAAAAATGGTTGATTTCCTTTCTTAGAGATCGTTAGAAAAATGGTTTTTCAAAATATTAAAAGATGTGGGTTTTTCAAAATTTCGGAAGATGTCCTTCCCACCATTCAACGTGTTGCAGGATTCCTCTCTTCATTCCTACTCGCACACATGTGAGAACCATAAAAAAAGTCATCTTTTTGAGTGCAATTATCATAAAATCTTTTTGGTGAGGCGAAGTCGAGGCGAAATGCTTATTGATCGTTTCTCAAACACGCATTCTCTCATTATGGTGTGGTTATTTCTCACTCAACATTTAAGAACGAGAATATGTTCTTTAGTATTTCTAACTTCTTATTACTAGCATGCGAGAAACTCTATGTCTTCATAACTCTTTGGATGCTTGTGACGCTGAGCGCTTTGAAGTTGTGAGTTTTTAGTTTGATTTGCTCGAGGACTAGCAAAGTCTAAGTGTGGGGGAATTTGATAGGTGTAGAATACACCGTATTTACTATCTAGTAGTTTATGCTTTCTTTGCTATTTTTCTTGTAAATTATGTATTTTACGCTTGTTTTGAGTTTTATAGCTACTTTGGAGTCGCACGGAGGAAAGAAGAATAAATCACCCAATTTGAGCCAAAAGGGCAAAAAGGTCATTTTACAGGCGATTGATATATGGAGCCCAGTCAAGGTTAAGGGGCAACTCTTTTGGGAGGATCACTACAGACAGGACAGTTCAAGTTAAGGGCTGCCAAACCGGGCGACCCCTTATCCGAGAAAACATAGTGCTGTTATCAGTGGTAAAAGGGTTGGGTTATATCCATGGATGTTGAAACCCAAACCCATTTAACCCACATCCTAAACTCTGCTCCATACCCTAACCGTACCCGGATCCAAACCCGAAACCGAATCCACTCCATTTAACTCAACCCTAAAATCGAGAATTCGTTCTTCTCAATCATAATATCACCTGAAAGGCTGAAACTGAGTAAAACAGCAGAGGAAAAATGGCGTCAGAAATCGAGAGAAATTGAAGGTGTTTTTGCAAGAGAATCGAGGGAGAATCACAGAGGGTGTCGCTGCTGATGAACAAAGAAGAAGGTGGTGTTGGAACTTGACAGAGCAAGAAGAATCGGTTTAGTCAACTTGACAGGCTGGTTTAGTCATGGCTTTTGTAGATCGATCGTTGGAATGAATTGAAGATGGGGGTTTTGCTTGGAATTGGTGGTTAGGGTTCGAGCCTACTTCTGAATTTGAGATAAAGATCGAGAGAATGGTAGTTGTTATCAAGTTACAGGGCAGAGCTGGAGAAGATGGAGCTTGTTGGTGGCATTGTTGCGAATGCTAAGAATCAATGCAATGGTTGTTCTTGAGGTGGAGTTGAAGCAATTGCAGATGCCAGGTCTGAAGCGGATTGAAATAGAGTTGGTTCTGGTGGCTATATGAAGCTTAATTCTGTGCAGGTTTGATTGGTTGGTGACAAGGAAGCTCAGAGGGTGAAAGTGAGCAATAACTGGCTAATGGAGTAGCAGATTGTGTTGTTGCAACGATTAGAAGCTGAGATTGCCATAAGAGATGGTGTTATTGATTGAAGCATCAATGGAGAGAATGGGAATTCATGGCAAGAAGACAAAGGTTCAGAATGGGTTTGTGATGTTCTGTGTTGATTGATAATAGCTCAGGGTTTTGAATCAAGTAGGTGGCTAGACTGAGATGGTTGCTGCTTGGGATGAGGATTAGAAACGAGGTTAAGTCTTTGGTGCTAGAGTGAATCCGATCTTTTGGAGGTAGTGCGGTGAGGAAACTACGGGGCTGGTAACAATGGCGGTGACTTTGGTGGAGTTATGGCTTGAGGGCTGTTTTGCGGGTGTATGTGAAGGCTTTGCAAGTTGCGGGGAAAATTGATCTTTCTTTGCCATTGTTGGCCGGTAGAGAATGAGGTTGCAAAGCAGATGGAGGAGGCAGAAAGGGGTTAGCAAAGAAATGATGGCAGAAATTGTGGCTAGCATTGAGTGGTTTTGCAGTGAGGTGCAGATGGTGGTTGTTATGGTGTCTTTGTAATGAGAAGGGTTTGCAGCCAAGCATTGTAGGAATTCGGGAGCCCGAGATGATAGTGATGATTTTGGCGAGTGTTGTGGAGCAATTGTGATCTTTGTTGGAATTACTGGTGTCTTGGTGGTAGGCTTGTGTTAGGCTCATGTGGTGTTTGTGCTCGGGTGGTAGAATGGATCTTTTGTGTTGCAACTGGAGAGAAAGTCTGAACCGAAATGGTAAGAGCCATTATGGTGAGGAGCAAGCGGTGATGCACCATCCTGGTGCAACACAAGAATTTAGCCTGCAAGATCAGAAATAGCTTAGGCCAAGTGACTCAGGTCTGACTCGTCCTGACTCAGCCCATATTCAGACTCGAGTCTGACTCAGTGATTCCCCTTGACATTTGACTAACAGTTGACTGACGGTTGACCTACTTTGACCGTTAGTCCTAACGGTGGACTGACGGAATATTCCGTCGAATATTCTCCCGACGACGTGAACTTTTTCAGGTGACCGGCGACGACAATTCCGGCCAAATTCCGGCCATAATCCCAGTTTTCCGGCGAGCAAAAATTCCAAAATTTTCTATGGACTTCTCTCATGGGTATGAAGACTTGGGCTTGGAATTGGATGGAGAATTGGACTCAAATTTGGAAAGAGAAGGTGGAAGAGTTGAGAAAAGCTTGGATTTGGAAATTGAATTGCAAAAGGAAAAGGATTCTATTCCTTAGAAGATTTGGAGAATATTGAAGCCTATAAATAGAGAAGTTTTCTACAACTTCTACACACCTCTCTACACACACAACACTTGTGTTTTTGTTTGCTTTTCTAAGATTTTTCTTTTTAATTACTTGTGTGAATTTGAAAATTCTTCTTTTAATTATTATTATTTGTGTGAATTTCAAAAACATGAGTAGCTAATTTTCTTATTGATTAAGGATGAATTCCTAGTTCTTAACATATGATTTAAGTTTTTGTTTTCAAATTCTATCTTGAAGTTTTTCACATAATTATCGTTTGTTTTTACTAATAGGAGTGATCTTAAAGACATTCATGATTGATTGATAGATTGTTTGGAGTGCACGCTAAATTGATTTGTTAATTTGATCTAAAGCTAGTGAAAGTTAGGAGATAAGTAATCGTTTCTTGACTCTTTACATAAGTAGCAAACACGAGACCTTGCGGAAGGATTCCGTGGAGCAATTGTGTGTAGAAACAACGTTAGCAAGTAGACCTTGAGCTAAGAGTCTAACTACTAATATCAACCTAAGAAATTCATAAAACTTAATGCATGAGACAAGTTACATCTAGGTTGAGCTAATTCTAGGTGGCTTGGTAAATAGAATCCTAGTAGTCGAGAACTTCCGTGTCCGGTGATACAAGGGATTTAGGGGTTTAGCACTGAGCTAGCTGCTTTACCTACGGTTGGTGATAATTTGTGACTAATAACAAGTAGAATAGAACATAACTTTAATCATTGTTTTGCAACGAAGAAGGATTCCTTGATCTTGTCTCTCTTATTGCTTTCATCTTTCAACTTTCGATTTCAGTTGCTTTGTTTATTTTCTTTTGCTTTTTACACCCCCTTTCGTGACAACTTTTACAACTAAGATCACTTGCTCCTCGTGGGAACGAACTTGACTTCCATTATATTATTTTTAATTGAGTGGAAATATTGAATTAATTTGATTGCACCTACGACACGCATCAGTAAAGTCCGGCAACCCAGTGATGACTCTAGCTAAAAGGTTCGGCGAGATCAATTGAATGACAAGAATATTGCAAAAATAAAAGATCTGATTTATCCAATGACGACAAATTAAATGCAACATTAATACATTTATTTCCGGACAATTTCAAACTGCTGCAAATATTATACTAGTGCGTAGTGGCAGCTTCGTGAAGAGAGGTACCTATTTTTTATTTATTTTTGGTCTTGTTAACTTGTATACCCGTGTACATGTTAAGGTTCACTAAAACAACAATTTTTTGCATTGGAAAAAAGATTTGTTTGTTTTATTGCATTGGAAACGGTAATTATTTGTATTGAGAACAAGATTTGTTGTTTTCAGTGCAAGAAAAACCAATTTCTAGTAGAATAAAACAAAAAAACACAATTTCCAAAGAAATAAAATAATTCTTTATTAAACCTTGAATTTGAGGAGAGGTATACCATTGAACCTATAAATTACAAAGAGTTCAAGAGAACTTGCACCGTCCAAGATTTTCAAGTTGAATTTCTTTGTATCAATTAAATTTGGATAATATCAACATCATCATGGCAAGACTTCTCACCAGCTTAGTAGTACTGCTTATGATCTCTGTTTCACGTAAGTAGAGTCTACTTTTGCTTAAATTATATATATACATATTCTTGATTTTCCATTATAAGAATATCACAAATTTTTAATTAAATGGCGTTTAAAAATGTTACGCAGAGGTTGCATTTGCAGAAGACATAAAGCTGGGGAGGAAGGGAGGGTGGGTAGAAATGGAGAGCCATGGAAATGAGGAGCAAAACTTACCGAATTGGCAGGTCAACCAAGAAGGAGCCAATGGTGTGGTGGTGCTTGCAAATGGGCTTGTAAAAGCAAGGCCAGATGGGAGGGTTCTGGAGGCGAATGTGTGGAGCAAAAACTTGGCAGATAACTATGCTAGGGCGTCTGGAAGCCTCTTGTTTGGAGGTGGATCAGAATCATCAGATGACGATGAACTCCCTTGAAAATGAATTTCATTGCCTTCCGTATTCTTTGGCATGTTGAAGGATGAAAATGGACATTTTTATTTTTAAAATATTAATCTTTTTTTTTTTTTACCTCTGATTTATTTAGTTGTAGCTCGACGAACACAACATAAAATCTGAAAAATCTTCAATGGCACTTACTGATATTCGAGATTTGTTAGCTTGTAATTTGTGATTTATAATTAAAGTTTGCATCTTTTTCTGTATTAGAGTTCAGAAGTAAGAGTCTGTCACCCTTATGATGTCTATTGGAAGTTGTCAGTTTGTAACCCGAATATGCGTGGTAATAAAAGGGCCTTGAAACCGAAACGTTAGGGACAACAAAAGGGAGAAGAAGAGCTTACTAATCTGGAAGCAGGTAAATACAATACAGGCGGTAAAATGACTAGCATCATCGTCAACAAATCGAGAACTTACTAATTCCTTCAAAAAGTACATACATAACCTTAAGGCTGGTCTCTCTGATTCAACACTCAGCGAGGCTCCAGTGAACCACGAGATTACACACAGTAGATTACATAGTAGTACTAAAGTAGCGTGGATCCCTGGGAGCTGGAAGTGCTTCATCTCTGAGACACACTTTTCGTTTCCTCTCTAGTTTCACCAAAATTCAAACTTGCAGTCTTTAGTGGCGGCAAAAAAAAAAACCAACTTTCACTTCATAAATGAGGAAAGAACCACATTCTCAAAATGCAAGAGAGTCAGGGATTAAGTGCAGCAAAACATCTATCCCCCACCCTCTAGATTCGGCAAACATCCATTTATTCTTAACAAAATCTCAGTCAGTCCACAGTGGGATTTTCTGTGATCTACTTAGTACTCCCAGGATGTACTAAGAAAGACTATTTTGAGGTTCTTATATCCGAGACTTCAATTGGTTTAGTAATATAGTAAAACTTCAAATCTCCTTCTGACAGTAACTCCTGATATCAAACTAGGAAAGGTTTAACTCAACATACTCAAACAAACTAGAACAGTAAAACAGACAATTATGATAAGCAGACTTGCGCAGCTGTGCTTTGACTGTCGTAGCAGCTCAGCCTGTCCATGATGACACCCAGTTCTCCTAGCACTAACGACAATTATGTTGATGCTGCAGGAGGTGTCTAACTGATTGCCGATAGCTAGTTGCAGTATTATACCTTATTGAGCAAAACAACAGGCCATTCAGTGGTTGCAGGGCTTGGACTACTAATGAAATAAAAATCAAGACAAAGCATACAACGAATCCTTTTGTAACGCTTTCATTTACCCCATCTTCTATCCTATCATGTGGAAACGATACACAGAACCCATAATTTGTCTTCCTAAGTGAGGGATGAGCCCACACTTTCAAAATGCAACAGCATTCAGGATTTCTTATTTCTTTCTTTCAAAACCTCCCTCCCTTAATACACACGAGCACTTTACATGCATACATGACAAGCTCTATCAACATGACCTGCACCTACACACACTCTTGCCCAATTACCCTCCCTCAAGCTCAAGAGGGCTTGGTGAGGACAATTGAGATTGCACCTGCACCTGCACATACCACACACACACACTCTCATGCCTCATAGACTACAAGGCCTGCACACTCTCAGTACATTATTAGGCATAGCATGACAGATCAGAGGAAACAACGGGTAGGTGGTGCAATAGCCGAAAGAGCACATGGGAAGCAGGAGAAGCAGTTGATAACAACACATGACTAGTTGGTGGAGAGGAAACAAGGCAGGAGCCGCATTAGATATGACATAAATTGTTCTCGCAGTAGATATAATATGTTGCGAAAGATATTTTAGAATTCCGGAAGTATGGAGATTAATTATAGAATACCTGAAGTCAATGAGGAGAAGTGCCAAAGCCTGCAATGGAAAGAAACAAATCCTGTGGAAGGAATATTGGACAGAATCTACATACGACCAGCAGGTGAAGCACCCAAGAGGAAACGTCAACACTCACAGAACAAGAAACGCAAGAATAGGAGCTTGTAAAACATAGAACACCAACTGACAGCTACATAAAAGCACAATCTGAAAATGATAATCCAAGTTCTATATTTTCTGTCTCACACAAATCACCAGCACTGTCAACAGAACGGTTGTAGGAGCATATGCAGCAGTAACCAACACTCTCACTACAACAGAATGTGCAGCTTATATGGTAGTAGAAGGAAAGTCAGTTTATATGGTGAAGTTGCCGAAGTAAAACTAATGCAAAATATAAGTAGTTGATGCAGATGTAAGAAGCAGTTGTAGAATTGGTATCCACGGTGGGTGTTGAACTTGCTGTTTGAGTAGTAATAGGGATAAAGCATCATGGTAAAAAAGTGTTGAAGCAGAAAGAAAAGGTAGGAGAAATAAACGCATTTAGGGTCCAAGTGACTGTAATCTGAAAGGAAAACTGGCCACAACCACCTTGTAACCTTGTATGCTTCATACCAATCAAGGCAGCACCAACACAACATATGCAGACTTGCAACATTGACAGGATGAGAATATCCAACCCAAAAAAGCTAAGCAAGTATCATCTCAACTATTCTCAGCACCAACACAACATATGCAGACATGCAACATTGACAGAATGAGAATATCCAACCCAAAAGCTAAGCAAGTATCATCTCAACTATTCTCAGCACCAACACAACATATGCAGACATGCAACATTGACAGAATGAGAATATCCAACCCAAAAGCTAAGCAAGTATCATTTCAACTATTCTCAGCACCAACACACGGAACAAAATTTGTTTTGAAGTACATCCAAGCAGCAAGCAATATAAAAATCGTTCTTCAAGCAGCATTACCACATCTCATTCACAAACTTCACCCTTAAATCATTAATCTTCTATCCTATCATGTGGAAACAATACAAAGAACCCGTAATTTCTCTTCCTAAGTGAGGGAAAACCTCACACTCTCAAAATGCAACAGGATTCAGGATTTCTCTTTTTAAGTGCACCAAAATCTCACACTCTCAAAATGCAATAGGATTCACGATTTCTCCCTTTAAGTGCACCAGAACCTCTTCCTACACCCTCTAGACTCGGCAAAACTACAACTTTGTTAACAAAATCTCATAATCAATCCACAATCAGGTTTTTTTGTGATCTATGAGTTCTCCCAAGATTTACTAAGAAAGAATAAATTGTTAATTGTAGGTCTTATATTCGAGACTTGCACCGGTTAATTATCTAATTAAAACGTAAAAGCATCCTTCTGACAGTAAGTTTGAATATAAAACTAGGAAATATTAACTCAAAATACTCAAACAAACTAGAAGAATGAAACAGACAATATGATACACAGACTTGTGCTTTGTCCACCTTAGCAGCTCTTGCAGCAGCCTGTCCATGAAGACACCCAGTTTTCCTAGGGGCAATGGCAATTATGTCGATGCTGCAGGAGGTGGGACACTGACTGACTCCCAATAGCTAGGCGCAATTTGACAGCTTATTGAGCAAAGCGATTAGGCTATCCAGTGGTAACCGGACTGTAGATTATTAATGAAATAAGTATCAAAACAAAGCATGCAACAAAATCTTTCCGTACGGCTTTCATTTACCCCATTTTCTATCCTAACATGTTGAAACAATACGCAGAACTCGCATATGCTTCCTTTCTCTCTATCGAGGCATACCCTGCCTGAAGCATACATCCTTGGGTTTCACACTAAAAATTCATAAATCCTATACAGCAGTCGGAGATAAACATGTGCGATAATAAAGATTCAAGCAATTATACTCTTCATGTTGTTCATGCGCACAAAAGAGGTAACACATTTTGATTAAATATGTGATCCATGAACTGAAGGATTTAATTTGAAAATAATGAAACATGTATAAACCAAAAGATACTATGCACGCTTTGATTAAATATGTGATTCCAGATAATCTACGTACCGGTACTACGTATTCATCTCATAAAATCCTTCAGTTCTGAAGAAGCTGCCGGTAATTCAACTGACCTTGGAATATCTTCATTAGTTCAGGAACTCAAACTAGACGTTTCTGTAACTTCCAATCAACATAAGAAATCCCTCTCTCGTAGGTGTTTTCATGTGTTGTAGACTATAAAGAACTATAATAGTGTCATCCCCAAGTCATGCTTTACTTTTTTCCGCTATAGTTTTACCAAAACACAAGACTTCCAACCTTTAGTGGCAGCAACATACCCAAATTTTTCTTCCTAAGTGAGGAAAGATCCACTCGCTCAAAATGCAACAGAATCCAGGATTTTCACTATCTGAAAATCTCTATCCCACACCCTCTAGGTTCGGGAAAACTCTCATATTCTTAACAGAATCTCACAATCAGTCCACAATGGGGTTTTCTGCGATCTATAAGTACTCCCAGGATTTACTAAGAAAGAAATACTTCTAGGTTCTTGTGTCCGAGACTTACATTGGTTTAGTACCTAAGTAGAACTTAAACATATCCTTCTGACAGTAACTCTCCATATCAAACTAGGAAAGGTTTAACTCAAGATACTCAAACAAACTAGAACTGTAAAACAGATAACCAGAGATTTGACTACCTTAGCAGCTCCTGCAGCAGCCTGTCATGGAGACACCGAGTTCGGCTAGCAGCAATGAAACTTATGTTGATGCTGCAGGAGGTAGAACTGTGACTGATTGCCAATAACAAGTTGCAGTATGATAGCTTATTGAGCAAAACAATTCAATGGCCTCCGCTAACAACCGGACTATAGACTATTAATGAAATAAATGTGAAAACAAACCATACAACAAATCTTTTAGTAAAACTTTCAGTTACCCCATTTTCTATCCTACCATGTTGAAGCAATACACAAAACCCATATATGCTTCAGTTCTCTCTATCAATGCATCCTATGCCTGTAAGCATACATCCTTTGATTTCCCAATTGAAATTCATGAATACTATGCAGCAATTGTAGATAACCATGACAATAATGAAGATCCAAACAACTACACCATGATGACATATATTCTTTATGTTGTTCATACATAAGAGGTGACAACGTGACATAGTTTTTACTTTGTAAATAACAAAACATGCATTAACCAAAAGGGACTATGTACGCTGTAAATATATGAAATCAGATAATCTACGTACCGGTACTGCACATTCACCTCATAACATCATCAGTTCTGAAGTAGCTCTTGGTAATTCAACTGACCTTGGTGTACTTTCATGAGTTCAGGAACTTGTTGCTCATACTTGATTACAAACCTCTCCAAAAAAGATTTGTCTACGATTATTGAAAGAGTGCTTAAAGGAATATGTTCCTTGATCAGACCTCTGGAGACTAAAACCCTGATAACAGAACACCTTGGCATAATCCTGTCCTTCAAGCTACAAGTAAAAACTACTGGGGTTGTGGAAATACTTAATGAATCATAACCCATTTCATTCACAAGAAAATCCATAACCGCCATAATCTTCTTCTCTGAGGTCGTCATACATTGAGGATTTTTCCTAAATGCTGCTTGAATGTGATCCTCAGACCAACCCCATCTCTTGTAAACATCCTCTTTTTTTCTCCAATTGACTTCACTCATTGATGTGAATCCCTGTATAGCTCGGAGAAATATGGTTTGGAAACGTCTAAAACCCATGTCTTTAACCGTCTTTACAATCTCCTTAAAACTATCCACATCTCCAGTAAATGTTCTAGGTTGTTTGATTAGATACTTAGAAATCTTAGGTTCAGGGACACCTTGATTTCTCAGAAGCTCTAGGTTGACCATCAATCTTTTAACATGGTTGGTAGTGAGAATCGAATAATTCCGTTTAATCATTCTAATTACGTTTTGGTCGGAATGAACAATGCTCTTAAGGAAATCAAAGGAAGGGATTATTCCTTTATTAAAACTCTGCATGAGGATCTTCGGGTCATGTGAGATGAAGTTTGCAAGGTAAAGTCCAGAAAGCCCTTTGGAATTGAAAAACTCAAATTTAGGTTTAAGGGTTTTATGAGGGTCAGACGAGAGGATGGATGGATACTTATTGACTAGATAAGAAATATGAATTTCAGAGAATCCATATGATTTGAGTAAAGTTAAGACTGAATCAGGATTAGATTTGGTTTTGAAATTGATTTTTTTAGAAGCAGTAACAGCTTGATTTTCAGACAATCCACATGAATTAATCAGATAAGAAACCACAGATGAAGAATCGGAATCACAAGTATTAACATTACTAGTAGCAGAAGAGAAGAAGAAGATGGAAGTAACCCTAGAATTTGAAATTACAAAAACATTTTGATTTTGTATTCTGGAAAAATACTTAACTGGTGTTGCTAATGATGAAGATCCTCCATTGATGACCACCCTATTCAGTGTTCCACCTAATTTACACCACACTGACCGAAACATTTGAAGAAGACAGAGACTGGTTTTCAGTAGAAAGGGACGAAAAAGTAAACAACCTAAAATTTTCCAGCCTCCAAGAAAATGAGTTGAAGATACGAGCCTGACATTTTTACCCCCATGGTTTAGTCCTGTAAATTTATCAAATTTAACATTTTTTTTACCATAATGGAAGAACCATATGTGAATATTATGGCGAAATCTCAAGTAATTTTATTTCCAAATGTGAATATTTCTGCTGTCAAGTAAGTTGTACACTTTTTAGTCTTCAGAAGCAAATAAATATCCAACCCCTTCACTGCTACCTCCTAAACCAGGTTCTCCCTCCACCTTTTCAATCAAAATCTGGAGTAATTGTCATACCAGCAGAAACAAAAAGAACCGACTTTGTAATTAAAATGACTTAATATTGTTAACAAATTTGACAACTTACTAGCTCTTCAGAAGTTACATATACTAGATTCAGATTGAATCTACACTGATTTTGACTCGATTGATTAAAATCAACTACACACACTGACACTCTCATGCCTCGCACATCACACTACAAGGCCTGCACACTCTCATTACATTACTAGGCATAACATGACAGATCAGACGAAACAACGACTAGGTGGTGCAATAGCCAAAACAGCACATGAGAAGCAGTTGAAACAAGGCAGGAGCAGCAGCAGATATGACACAAATTGTTGTAGCAGTAGGCTGCGAAAGATATTTTAGAATTCTTCAAAAATGGAGATTGTAGAATAGAATACCTGAATTTGACCAGGAGAAGTGCCAAAGCCTGCAATGGAAAGAAAGATATCCTGTGGAAGGAAAGGTTGCAGCTGTATAAAATATTGGACAGAATCCACATACAGCCAACAGAAGAAGCACGCAAGAGGAAACACCAACACTCACAAAACAAGATACAAAAGAATAAGAGCTTGTAAAACATAGAACACCAACTGACAGCAATAGAGAAGAACAATCTGAAAACGATAATCCAAGTTCTATATTTTCTGTCTCTCACAAATCACCAGCGCTATCATAGGAGCATATGCAGCAGTAACCAACACTCTCACCACATCGGTATGTTCAGTTTATGTGGTAGTAGAAGGAAAGTCAGTTGTGGTAGCAGGTGAAGTTGCCAAAGTAAACGTAGTGCAGAATATAAGTAGTTGATGCAGATGTAAGAAGCAGTTGTAGAATAGGCAGTGGGTGTTGAACTTGCAGTTTGAGTAGTAATAGGAATAAAGCATTATGGCAAAATAGTGTTGAAGCAGAAAGAAAAAGTAGGAGAAATAAACGAATGTAGTGTCCAAGTGAGTGTAATCTGAAAGGAAAACTGGCCACAACCACCTTGTAACCTTGTATTGCTTTATACCAATCAACGCAGAACAACACAACATATGCAGATTTGCAAAATTCACAGAATGAGAAAGTCCACCCCAAAAGCTAAGCAACTATCATATTAAGATTTTACCATTCTAAGCACCAACACATGGAACGAAACCAAAATTTATTTTGAAGTACATCCATAGCAGCAAGCAATGTAAAAATTGTTCTTCAAGCAGCATCACCACATCTCATTCACAATCTTCACCCTTAAATCATTAATCTTCTATCCTATCATGTGGAAACAATACAAAGAACCCGTAATTTCTCTTCCTAAGTGAGGGAAACCTCACACTCTCAAAATGCAACAGGATTTAGGAATTCTCTCTTTAAGTGCACCAAAACCACTATCCTACGCCTCTAGACTCGGCAAAACTACAACTTTGTTAACAAAATCTCATAATCAATCCACAATCAGGTTTTCTATGATCTATGAGTTCTCCCAAGATTTACTAAGAAAGAATAAATTGTTAATTGTAGGTCTTGTATTCGAGACTTAGATTGGAAATAAAACGAAAAAGCATCCTTCTGTCAGTAAGTAGCAAAATAAAATTAGGAAATATTAACTCAGGATACTCAAACGAACTAGAAGTATAAAACAGACAATATGATAGACAGACTTGTGCTTTATCCGCCTTAGCAGCTCTTGCAGCAGCCTGTCACACCCAATTTTCGTAGCAGCAATGGCAATTATGTCGATGCTGCAGGAGGTGGGACTCTGACTGACTCCCAATAGCTAGTCGCACTATGAAAGCTTATTGAGCAAAGCGATTAGGCTATCCAGTGGTTACCGGACTGTAGACTGTTAATGAAATAAGTATCAAAACAAAGCATGCAACGAAATTTTTTCATAAGGCTTTCATTTACCCCATGTTCTATCCTAACATGTTGAAACAATATGCAGAACTCGCATATGCTTCCTTTCTCTCTATTGAGGCATACCCTGCCTGAAGTATACATCCTTTGGTTTCACAGTTGAAATTCATAAATCCTATACAACAGTCGGGGATAAACATGCGCGATAATAAAGATTCAAGCAATTAAACCATTACATATACTCTTCATGTTGTTCATGCGTACAAAAGAGGTAACACACTTTTAATTTGGAAATAACGAAACATGTATAAACCAAAAGGTAGTATGTACGGTTTAATTAAATATGTGATTTCAGACAATCTACGTACCGGTGCTGCGTATTCATCTCATAAAATCCTTCAATTCTGAAGTAACTGTTGGTAATGCAACTGACCTTGGAATATATTCATTAGTTCAGGAACTTGTTGCTCATACCTTGTTACAAATTTCTCCAAAAAAGTCTTGTCTACCATTGTTGAAAGTGGATTTATAGAAATCATCTCCTTAATGAGACCCTTAGAGACTAAAATCCTGATAACAGAACACCTTGGGATAATCCTTTTCTTCAAGCTATAACAAAAAACTATTGAGAATTCAGAAATACTTGATGAATCATAACCCATTTCATTCACAAGGAAATTCATAACCGCCATTATCTTCTTCTCGGACGCCGCCATACAAAGAGGATTTTTCCTAAATGCTGATTGAATGTGATCCTCAGACCAACCCCATTTCTTGTAAACATCCATTTTTTTCCTCCAAATGGCTTCGCTCATTGATTTCAATACAATTATAGCTCTAAGGAATGTGGTTTGTAAATGATCAAAACCCATGTCTTTAACCTTGTCTACAATCTCTTTAAAATTATCAGCATCTCCGGTAAATGTTCTTGGTTGGTTGATTAGATAGTTGTAAATATTATTTTGAGGGACACCTTCATTTCTCAGAAGCTCTAGGTTGACTATCACTCTTTTAACATGCCATGAACTGAGAATCCGATAATTTCTCTTAATTACTTTAATGACGTTTTGGTCAGTGTGAAGAATGTTCTTAAGGATATCAAAAGAAGGTATTATTTCATTATCAAAACCCCGTGTCAAGATCAAAGCTTCGTTTGAGATGAAGTTGGCAAGTTGAATTCCATTAAGCCCTTTGGATTTGAAAAAATCGAATCTGGGTTTGAGGGTTTTATCTGGGTTTGATGAGAGGATGGCTGGATACTTAGTGATTAGTTTAGAAATGTGGAGTTGAGTGAATCCTTCTGCTTTGAGCAAAGCTAAGACTGAATCAGGATTAGATGTAGTTTTGAAATTGAGTTTTTTAGAAGCAGTAATAGCTTCAGTTTGTGATAATCCACACGAATTAATCAAATAAGAATCCACAAATGAAGAATCAGAAGTATTAACATTACTAGTAATAGTAGAGAAAGTAACCCTAGAATTTAAAATTACAGCAACATTTTGATTTTGTATTCTGAAGAGAAAATACTTAGCTGGTGCTGCTAATGAAGAAGAAGAAGATTCTCCATTGATGATGGAAGGCCTCCTCTTAAGATTTGCACCTAATTTACACCAAACTGATCGAAACATTTTGAGCTTCACCAGTCCACAGCAAGAAAAAAAGAGAGAGTTTTGAGACTGGTTCTCGGTAGAAACGGGGGAAGGGAAGACAAAAAGTAAAACGAAAACCTTTTTTTTTTTTTTTTTTTTTTAATAGGAAAAAGATTTTTATTACTGGATGTTTTAAATCAACATATCAAGTTCCTCTTTAATAAGAGATCTTAACCAAACTGGGAAATTTAGAAACCAAGACTCACTCAACCTAGACAGTCTAACTCTCTTTGCTAAACAGTTTGCAATCTCATTTGACTCTCTGTGCACAAAGGTGCATTTCCAAGACTGAAAGCTCGATAACAAGACTTTACAATCCCTTATAATACTATTGTTTGTCCATCTGACAGACCCTTCTTTCCCATTTATTGCATCCACGACATTCTGACAATCTCCTTCAATGTGTAGGCTTTGAACTGCAGCATCTTTGGCCATTCTTATCGCTTCAAAGCTGCAAGTGCTTCAGCCTGTTCCTCATCTTGCGCTATCCCCGCCTTTGAGACTGCTCCCTTGCAATCCCCTGTGTGAGAAAAACTTATTAGTCCAATGCCCATAGTATTATTTTCTTTTAAAAAGGATGCATCGAAATTAATCTTTTGAAAACCAAATTCTGGTAAAGTCCAAGATGTTTGAGTTCTTAAAGTACTATTCCTTCTCAAGCTATGTTAGACCGCTTTAAGCATATTCATCTCCCAATCGAGATTTCTTTTTTCACTATTCTAATATAGCTTGTGACATTAACAGAAACACCCTCAAAGACTATTGCACATCTAAGTTTCCATATGTGCCATAAAACAAAGCTAACTGTTCTGATATGTCTTAGGTTGTTTGGACTAGTGTTACTATTACTAGCAAACCAAGAAGCAATCCAATCTTTGACCTGTATCCCATCATTTATACTCCAAAATTGGAGTCTATAGCGATTAGTAGACTCTTAGAAACAGGACAATCGAGAAAATAAATGATTCACAGTTTCATTTGCATTCCTACAAAAAGGACAAGAATCGTCAATTTCTGTGTCAAACCTAGCTAACTTATGCCTAACAGCTAAGCAATCATGAACACATTTCCACAAAAAGTGTTTAATTTTTTGCGGAAGATTAATTTTCCAGAACCTCTTCCAAGGGAAAGTGATAATTTCATTACCATAAATCTCATCCATAATACACCTGTAAGCAGATTTAACACTAAAAGAACCATTATAAGATGGTTTCCATCTAAGAATATCATTTCCAGACTGAGGAATTCTTATAGCACAAATATCTCTTACAGTATTGTTATCAAAAAGAGAGTTCAAAAGATCAACATTCCATTCTTTTTTCCCCTGTAGCATAAGTTGATTCACAGTTTTCATATTAGAAGAAGCAAAAGTAGTGTCTAAAAAACGATTTCTATTAGGAATCCACCCGTCCTTCCGTATTTCAATTTTACTTCCGTCTCCAACCTCCCAACAATAGTGTTTTTTAATCATTTCTAAACCTCTCGTACACCTCTCCAAATCCAAGAAACATTTCCTTGGTTCACATGCATGAAGGGGATTACTATTCGGAAAATATTTATGGGATAAGATTTGGACCCAAAGAGCATCGGTTCCGATCAAAAGCCTCCAAGCAAGCTTAGAAAGTAAGGCGGTATTCAAGTGTTCGGTTTTCTTAATATTTAGGCCTCCTAAAGCTATAGGCTTAGTGACATTATCCCAATTCCTAAAGTACCCACCCCTAGCACTACCTTTCTTATTCCACCGAAACGTCTTTGGATACCATCTAGTTTATCTGTCATCCTTTTAGGCATTGGAAAAAACAAACTAGATGGTAAGACGCTAAAGTACCAAGAGTAGATTGTATAAGAACAGTTCTACCTGGTTGATTCAAGTGTTTCCCTTTCCAAGTAGCTAATCTTTTATCACAACTAACATTTAAGTGACTAAAAGTCTCCATTTTATTCCTATGAATTAAGAGGGGCACTCCTAAGTACTTATCTTGGAGTCCTAATCTCTTTATATTCAAAATGTTGTCAATCTGCATCTTAGTCCTAGGATCAGTTTTCGGGCTAAAAGCTAATCCAGATTTCTCAAAATTTATAGCCTCGGCCGAGTACTTACTAAACATGCTTAACATATTTTCAAGGTTTCTAGCTCCTTTTACACTAGCTTTAGTGAAAACTAATAAGTCATCTGCAAAAAACAGATGACTTACAGAGGGGGCCTCTTTGGTAACTCTAATTCCTTGAATCTCGTTCTTATTCTCATTAATAAGCATTTTAGATAAAACATCCATACTGATTATAAAAAGATAGGGTGACAAGGGTCTCCTGTCTTAGACCCCTTGTAGGATAGTAAACTTCACCGGGGACCCATTTAGAAGGATAGACGAAGAGACTGTAGTAATGCATTGTTCAATCAGCCTGCACCAATGTTCATGGAAACCTAATTGTTTCAAAATATCAAGAAGAAAATGCCACTCAATTCTATCAAAGGCCTTAGACATGTCTAATTTGACTGCCATAAGGCCTGATTTTGTTCTATTTTTCTTCAAAGTGTCAACCATTTCATGCGCTATCACTATGTTATCCGTAATCTGCCTAGAGGACAGGAAAGCAGCTTGGTATGGGCTGATAAATTTATCCATTACAGTTTTAAGTCTACTAGCTAGGAGTTTAGATATAATCTTATAACTCACATTGCTCAAACTTATAGGTCTGTAATCTGCAGGACATTTAGGAGAATCATTTTTAGGAATTAAAGACACAAAATTGTGGTTCAATTGTTTAAGCAAGTACCCTGAGTTAAATAAACTCTTAACCATAGCAATTGTGTCGTTACCAACAATATCCCATATCTCTGGGTAAAAACCAAAGGTATCCATCCGGACCAGGGGGATGTCCAAGGCTGCATTTGCCAAAAAGTATTCTTGATTTCCTCATCAGTTGGGATACTAATAAGGAACTCATTTTCCTCTTCAGAAATACAAGGAGTTAGGACCTTAAGGAAATCAACATTTCTAGGGGGATTAGTAGTTCTTCCTATCTTACTAAAATGATCTCTAAGATCCTTAGCAATCATACTCCTATCAGTTAACCAAATGCCCATACTGTTTTGCAAACAATTTATTTGAGTCCTTCTCTTCCTAAATTTGACTTTATCATGAAAATACTTAGTATTTTTGTCATCAAAAGTCAAGATGTTCTCTTTGGCTCCTTGCATATAATAATCTTGTTTGACATTATACCAATGGTGTAAAGATTCTTCTAGATTAGCAAGATGTTCAAAGTCACTATCAGAGTTCAAATTCATTTTAACAACACTAATCGATCTTGAATATCATTAATATGACTTTGAAAATTACCGAAAATAAATGAGTTCCATTGCCTCAAAGCTATCTTCACATTATATAAACATTTAGCATGCTTAAAGGCCTTAGAACCATTCTCCTCAGTCACCACCCAGCTTTCTAGCAATGACATCCCTACAAGAGTTATCACTCAGCCAGCACCTATTAAACCTCTGCGGTTTTCTAGTAGGATTAGTCTCCCTAGAACACACTAAGAGAATAGGAACATGATCGCTGCCGACACTATTTAAGTGATAAACTACAGCAGTAGGGAAGAAATCCAGCCAAGAACTATTAACAAGAGCCCTGTCTAATCTTTCCAGGATTAAAGCTTCACCACTTCTACGATTACTCCAAGTGTAAGGATTACCAATAAAGTCAAGATCAATAAGACCAAAATGATTGATGTGATCTTTAACCTCATCTAATTGAGTTTGAGATACTAGATTACCTCCCAGTTTTTCCTCCTGCTAATTATAAAATTTAAATCCCCAAAATAACCCAAGGACATTGATACCTATAAGATAAACTATCAAGGTAAGCCCATTGATTATCCCAACCCTCATTAGTTAAGGCACCATACATGCAATTTAACAGAGTATGACCACTCCTAGAATCCATGTTAACTAGGACAGATATGAAGTTATGATTTGTATCTACCAAGTCTATATGAATACCATCCTTCCATAGAAGAAAAAGACCCCCAGAAGCTCCTATGGGATTAACAAAGAGAGAATTCATATAATTATAGTTATAAGTATAATTATACATCTTTTTATCCATAGTTTTAGTTTCACTCAAGAAAACAATATCAGGATCATTTGACCTAATGAGTTCTCCTAGATGTTGTCTAGTATACTTATTCCCAAACCCTTGTACGTTCCATGACATAACTTTCATGATGCAATTCTCAACAGAAAAGCAGTACCAATTCCAGTTTAAGAGAAAACGTTCTACAAAATTAAAATGTAAAGTGAAATGTTTGTTGAGAAGAAAACCCCCCAGAAAAATATCAATTGACCCTAGACTATCTCCAAAACAGACATCAAAATTTCTAAAATAACAATCAAAAAACAGACTGAAAACCCTAAAATAACAACCAAATCTCAAATTAAAAACAGGAATTAAATTATCGAGATTAAACCACTTAAAAATAATGGGATGCTTCAAAATTAAATTAAGACTAACCTGATTTGCAGCAATCTGTGCAACTCCATAAGCTTTGTAGCCAACAGACGTTCCACCACCTCTTTCCTCTTCCTCAACACCTTCCATGCTTATAACCCGATCTAGATGAGAATCATTAGTATCCTTTGTATGAGAAGTTTTACCCTCCAGATTAATTGGACAGGAAATTTTGTTAGGGTTCTGAAGTTGGTAGAGGGGATTTTCATAAGAACTCGATAATTGGTGACCCGTGAAAGAGTTTTCTGAAGATAATGAGGGGCGAGTTTCTGATTCATCCTGTCTGGATCGTTTATGCCTTTTAGGATCTTTTTCAACTTCCTCTGCTTCATTAGGCCCAGCACCAAAGGTCAGCCCAATACCATTCCTTTCTTCCATTACAACTATTTGGTCACTAAGATTTTCTTCGACCCCTTCCAACAAATGCTTATTACCTTCAAAATGTCTGTTCCATTCTTCTGATGTCATTCGAATCACTCTATGTTGTTCTGCATACTCCTCACAGCATGCAGCATTATGTTGAATTACAAAACACTTGGGGCAGATTTTTCTTGGTTGTTTCTCATAGTGATAAATCACCCAACACTCCTCTAAAGACGCCGTCAGCAACCAAGTACCTCGTTTTAGTGGCTGAGTAATATCAACTTCTACATTGGCTTTGCGCAGCTTTCCAACCTTAGGCTTAGCATCTTCAGGGTCTTCCTCCATTTTCTTCCCAATCTCTCTACACATTTTTGCAAGCATTTCATCTTCAAGATGCTCCAGTTTTAGGTCTCTAAACTGAACACAGTACACTTGGTGAGAGAAATCATATTTTGAAATTTCTTTTCTAGGGTCATATTCTCGGAGAATCATTAAGTACCCTGCAACATTCCAAGGGGCTTCTTTCAACACCTCCACAAAGAGCACCATCTTTGGAGAACTTAAAGACAAATAAGTTTGTTCCCATTGATTTCATCTCCCATCTCTTAAACATGCTCCAGACACATTAAGTTCTTTCTTGATTTTCTTGAGATCAAGTGGATCTTTTTCGATAATTTTACCAATAAGGTCATTGTTCCGCTTATTTGTCGCCGCATTAACCTCTTCAACAAAGTGTTAAGGGTTCTTCTGCTTGGAATCGGAAGACTCCTACTTATTGATGCACCTTTCATTTATTTTGTAATGGTAGCAAGATGAGACTGAGAACTTGAAGCCATAACTTTTTTACTGTGCTTGGGATGTATCTTCTGCCAGGGATTTATAAACAGATGAACTAGGGCTTCCGCACCATGACCAAATAAGTAAAACGAAAACCTAAAATACTGTAAAATAATATTACGGCATCTCCGAAAATGAGTTGAAATCCGAGCCTGATATTCTTACCCATGGTTTTTACTAGGTTATTTGACATTTTTACCGTGCAACCTAAGGACCATATCCAAATGTATATCATTCGACAATGACAAATTTCATAAATATCTTTGAAGAAAAACGAAAAACACTAGCCCATGTTTGCTTGCATCCGACTTACGATCCGGGTCCGAGTCAATTCCCCGACTCGCCGAAATCGATGTCACTATTTTTTGAATTTTGAGTCATATCCGAATCTCTGACTCAACCCTTAATTCGGACATGTTTGAGTTAGGTAATTAAATACCCCTGACTTATTGGACCAAGCTACTGACTCACATATTTTAAGTCATTTAGTCAGATCTGAACATATTGAGTCAAATCTGACTCGGTCAGGTGTTTTCTGTCAAATCCAGACAAGTCAGATGAGTCAGTTGTGAACAAACAAGGTGCATCAGATTATCACTTTGATTTTGCCTAAAAACGACTCAGCGAGACTCGACCGAAGTCGATGAATCCCTCAACAAGATCTCTTATACATAAGGCTAACCCCTATGGGCTAGATTGGAGTGCTAGATTGGCCAAAAAGTGTTGCAAATCAAGAAAAAAGTGTTGGAAAAAAATTAACAGTGATTGTTGATAGTTCTCTCACCTAGCATGTGCTCGCAGTCCAACTATCAACCGAGATTGAAACGCCGAACTGCTCGCGCTCAAAAGTTGTCTCAACGCCGAATGGTTCAGGCGTTTGATGATTTTATTTTATTTATTTATGAATTCTGATGGAGAGAGAGAGGGATGTGATGGAGAGAGAGAGAGGGGGATTGATGGAAAGAGAGGATGTGATGGAGAGAATTTTTGTTTTTTTGTATATTTGGAATTGAGAGGAAAAGAAAAAGAACGTGGGAGAGAGTGTGGTAGAGAGAGAGAGAGTGACGTGGTAGGGTGTGATAGGATATGGGGGAGAGAGAAGATGGAAATTAAAAATGAAATTGGTTAACGCCGTTTGGTCTCGGGCGTTTGGGTTTAGCGTGTTACCGTTCAGCGCTCAATGCTGTTTCATTCAGCGTTTCGCTGCTAGATTCGCCATGTCATAGGGGTTAGTAGGTTGCCCAAGCTGACGTGGATGTCCAATCTAGCAGCTAGATATCTAGCCCATAGGACTAAGCCTAACACATGATGTCTCACAAAACTACATCAACTCTTGCAAAAATCTAAGCAGTCTCAATCCAAGTGAGGTAAGACCCACCACTCTCTCAAACTACAACAAAATCAGAATCATCTTTTAGTGCACCAAACTTCCATATTTTATGCAAAATTGAAAAGATACTGATTATAATCATAAATTGAAAAGATCATTATTATATCATTTTATTTTCTTTTAATACTTGTTATCAAGACCAGTTTTTACAAACAAAGAAGAATTAACTACTTTACAAAAGATGGCAGGTGAGAATTAGAACTCATTGTCAATATGCTTTACAAGATCCTAATACTATTGGTGTCTTCCCCTCCTTTTCCATCTTATGTGAATTTGGACGGAATTACAAAGTGCACGCATAGCCTCATTATGCATGTTGAGGCAGAAGGCAATCCTCGCATTGAAAGCAGATTGAGGTTGATTTGTGGAGTAAACATCCCCAGTCTCCTTTGTTGCCATCCAGCAAGTTGCATGGTCCAAAGTTGCATTGATTGAATCATCCCCATCCTCATTATGCATCTCCGTAGCCGAAACAGGTTACGGTGAGTCGTACCTCGGCTTTGTGAGCAACATCAACAAGTGAAATGTGAAAATAAGAAAGAAATGCTTATATTGTGAAAACAACTATTGTCATCCTCTAAGAATGTTTCAATGATTGAAATAGAGTTTAGAACATTTAACCATAATTTGATTATAGACATTGTACGTGTACTTGCATGTATGTTGACCCAAGACCGATATAGTATGCATACCCGTATACATAATGGCAATGTCAGGTAAAGTCTGGGAGCCTTGTACACATACTTGCGAACTCAGTTGAAATCTGGGAACTATTGTATGCGTATATGTATGCGTACGAATGCAACTGTTGTTTTGGATGTGTGATAGTATGCGTACACATTCGCATACTCTCGGACACAGCCCAAGTCCGGCTACTTAAGTGTGCGCACTTGTTTGCATACTTGAGTGGGTTATGTTCTGGAATCGGGTTGTGACATGAAAAAAATATATTCATATAATAAGGAATGCAATACTTTCCAAACCGTGGCTATAATGTTCATGAATTGATTCGAGTGAATCAAACCGATTTTGTTTCAATTGTGTTATTGTATACTTCTATGAGAATATAACAATTGAACAACTCTATAACTAGTTTCATTTGAGTCATTTGAACTAGTTGTAGTTAAGATGAATAAGGTTGATATGAAAGTGTTCATATGGCTAACTTCGGTTAACTATTGTTGAGCCAACCTAGTGTACACGTTTAGGTACGGTTACCCATATCTAAATGAAGGTACATTTCATTTGTGTGTAACAAGCTCACCATCTAACAAGGAGAGATGTTGCTTTGGTTCCAAGCAAACCTATCTTGGCTCTTAGATCAGTTTCATCTAACGGTGAATATTGATTTCTCTATTCCAAAGCTCTCAAACCCTGATTGGAAGACAATATAAGGGAGAACTCTAGCAATTGAGAAATCGTATCCCCACACCTCATGTGTGATACTAGTTGCAACTAGAGTCGATTCTCCTTTAACCTTAGGTTTATTCCAAAACCCTGTAGGTTAACGACTTGAAGACTTCATTGGGATTGTGAAGCCAGACCCAACTATTTTCTATGTAGTTGCATGTTCTGATCTTACTAATACTATCGTGATTAAGTACTATCTTTTCTAAGATTTTCCTGAGTTTTATCTCTGATAGGTAAGATTAAAAGAAGTCACAAACATCTTCGTCTCATCGTTTGTGATTCCACAATATCTTATTTCTCTTTCATACGATTAAGATTATTGTGAGGTGATTGATAATACTTGGCTATTTCAGGAATATAAGTACGGTTTATCAATTAGTTCTTGTGCACCTTGATTTATCATAAGACGGAACAAAACTCATAGGTATTTATGTGGGAGACAGATTTATTTATCTTAATAGATTTTTCTGTGAGACAAATTTGTTTATCAAGTTTTCGAATTTGGGTCATAGCAACTCTTAGTTGTAGGTGAGATCAGCTAAGGGAATCAAGTGCGTAGAATCCTGCTGTGGTTCGGAGACGTAAGGAGCGCAACAGTACCTTGATCAGTGTAAGATTGGTTAGGGCTCAACTACATTCCAAAGATCAAGTTCATTGGTAGTAGGATAGTGTTTGTAGCAGCTTAATACAGTGTGGTGTTCAAAACTGGACTAGGTATCGGGATTTTTCTGCATTTGCGGTTTCCTCGTTAACAAAATTTTGGTGTCTCTGTGTTATTTCTTTTCTGCATTATATTTTCTATATAATTGAAATATCACAGGTTGTGCGTTAAGTTTAATCAGTTCTTGAATCCGACCTTTGGGTTGTTGATTGAATTGATTGACACTTGGATATTGGTTTGTGATATCGTCCAAGTTATTTCTCTTATTCAACCGGGTTCGCAAATTCTTATTTGTTTGATTGTAGATTGAATTGACAAATTGAGATATAACTCTTTGATATAATTTTCTAAAGATTGAGTCTGACTATCTAGTTGATTCTCTTGAAAATATATTGGAGTTAGTCCATTCATATTGCCGAACAAAATATTGGGTGTAGTTGTTAGACCTACGCTTTTTCAATTGGTATTAGAGCAGGCAAACACGTTTAAGACCTCATAAGTCTGTGTTTGTAGCGATCCGACTATGGATAGATGTGATATCTCTATAACGTACCACCGGTCTTCGATGGCTCAAATTACTTGTGGTGGTAAATTGATATGCGTGTATTTCTTGAAATGCGTGATTTTCAATCATGGGTTCAGGTTATTAATGACTATAATCCTCCCTTATTTACGGTGAATGGTGTAACTACTCCAAAGGATATTGGTGAGTATGATTATTTAGAAGTTCTTGCCGCATGTTAGAAAATTCTCGACGGGTTAAATACTATCATCCATGTCGTTACCTCGATGTCCAAAGATCATGTGACTACTTGCACAAAGTCTAAAGATGATTGGGATATCTTAGAAACTGTATTTGAAGGAAATACCTGTGAAAAAGAAGCTAGGCTTCAAAACCTAAATTTTGATTGGGAAAACCTTTGTATGGCATATGAAGATTTAGTTGATGATTTTAATCACAAAGTGTCTGAAATTGTTAATGCATATTTTGCGTTCGGTAAGATTATTCCTGAAAAGGACATTGTGATGAAAATTCTCAGATTGTTGCCATCTAGATACGATTCTAAGAAGCATGCCATCATTTAGGGAAATAACCTTGATACACTTTCCAGAAATACTCTTGTTGGAAAGCTAAATATTTTTTATCTTGAACTGAGTCAAAGAGAGAAACGTCACTTGTTAGGCAACCCAGTTGTTGCATTTGATAAAAAATCTTGACGTCCTAAAATGATTGATACAAGGGATGAGAATTGCTTTAATTCAACTCTTTCATTGTTCGTTCAACATTTAAAGAAAACTCTTAGACAGAGTAAAAGAAAGTCTCAAAACAAAGCGCATTCAATCAATAAAAAGGATGGAAAAGTGCAGAAAAACTATGATAATAGAACTTGTTCCAAGTGCTATAGAAGTGTCCATGATACTTTCGAAAAATTTGATGAAGAGGTTAGTGAGTTAACTAATGGAAACTCTTGAATATTGTCCCGGGGAATATGTCTATGAAAGTTCTCTTAACTACTTTGATGATAATCACACTTGTCCTTCTAACAGTTCTGATTATTCCATGATATACAATCTTACTTATCCAGAAGAGTTTCAACTGGAAAAGTATGCCTTGATTAAAAGGATTGAAAATCTAGAATGTCAACTGCTTAATCTAAGACAAGAAATTGCTATCTCTCGCAATTGTGATCCTAATAAGAAATGTCGAACTTCTTCGATAAACTCTTTTAAGTACTATCAGCAGGTTACTCCTGAAACTATGTCATTCTCAAATCACTTTGACGAAAAGGATGATATAGAAAAAGGCATGGACATACGAAATGGTTCGTCTCTCGTGTGTAAAAATCAGGATCATCTAGAAACAATGTGCACAAAGGATCAAGAAAATTTCTCCTCTGTTAAACAATGTTTTTAGAAGAAGAAAAGGAAATCTCCTAAGAAACCTTCATCAAAAGAGATTTCTAAAGCCATTCATAGTTTGCGAAAATCGATAAATAAGGTATTCAGAGTTGTCCTGGAAAGAAAGGTTGATATTCGTGATCCTTCATCCATAAAGAAAAATCAGAAAAAAGGAATAATAAATACTTCATCCCCTCGTAAGAAACCACCCCGTCCTGTTTTGGATTGGAGAAATCACAATCTGTAATAATTTTTAAGATTGTTCTTGTGTTTCTCTTGAGCAATAACCATAATCTTCAAGAGGGTTGTGATGAAATATCTCTATTGTTTTTCTAATTTGTTTCTAATTTTTGTTGCACGATTTTGATTATTGTGCCAAGAGCCTAGGTTATGTACAAAACGGTTTTCCTAATAAGACTTTTTCTTGGGAATATCCAAATTACGTTAGGGTTTTTGGTCAAAGGTCTTTTTGGAAATTTATCCCATATCTTCCTTCTTTTTAAGATGAAGATTTCTCCTTGATGAGAGCATTTCATTTATCTCTTATATCATGTCCTCATCTAGTCTTTCAAGTAAATAAAGTGATGTCTGGATTGTCTTTTTTCCCTCTAAGAAGGTTCGTTTCGATTCTTCTGAGAATGAGATGTGCTCCGATAAATTAACGTGATTCCTTCCATTATGTGAATCCTTCTGTTTCTCATTTCGATCAGCTCTCTTTATCCATGAATCTCGTCTTGGAACAAGAACATGCATTGAAGAGTGAACTTGAATCTTCCTCCAAAAGACTTGAAGAAAAGATGGATAATCTTGAATCCAAGATTGATTTAATCGAAGATGAGCTTGATGAATATAGGGAATATGAGAAGAGTATTCAAAGTAAGTGAGATGTTTTTTAGGAGTTGTTTTCTTTTATTTTCTAGGAATCTTCTTATGAGAATTTATTCTTGTGTTTTAAGAAGGATAACTAGGGTTTGGAATATCAATTATTGTGATTACACATAGCTATTGCCATTGGTTTTCATCTTGCAATGTTTTTAGATCTATTTATTTAAATTTTAAAGTTTATTTGGAAGATGACTTTGCAGTATTAATCTTTATGGTTTTATATATTGCAACTTGTTATGGGATATGTGTGTTTACGTCCATGAACCTTGATTGTCCCATATATGCCCAAAAGTTAAGTCTATTATATGTCATTATACAAATATTGATAAAAGATAAAATGAACTTTTCACAACACCAATTAAGCCTATTATGTAATTAAGCAAATATTGATAAAAGATATGATGAACTTTTGTTTACAAAGATTAAGTCTGTTACATGTCTCTATGCAAATATTGATGAAAAATAGAATCTTTGATTATTCCGCAGTATTGGTCTTTCCCTGATCCACATCTTTGTGAATGTACTGTGTTGCTCCGTAAGTTTTCTTATGTTGAGCATGACAAATTGAATTGATCGTTTCCTTTGTGTTTAATTCAATTGAGATTTTTTGATACAAATTCATGTTTCATGTGATTTGATTACGTCCAAAGAAATTTTAAAAGTAAGGTCTCTCTTGTTGTTCTTTCGGAAATGAAATTTTATGGGGGAGAGTTCTTAACTGAACTTGTGCTTAATTGCCACATCTTTGTGGGGAATGCGGTTGTGGAATATTGTAGGAGTTTCCTTGTATCTTTATAAACTCCTTGATGAATACACTAAGTTTCGAATATGTGAAATCATCGAAACAAATTTGATATGTTCTCTTTTGGTCATGAAGTATCTCTATGAAAATTTCATTACGCTTTCGTACCTTTGCCAATTTATATTGACAAAAAGGTGTGTAGTTCACACTACAAATACATATGGTTTACGGATCATTATGTAAGGGGGAATGGTTTTCATTGTCAGATGAAGTATTGACTAAGGGGGAATGATACATATCACCATAGTTTTGTTGTTAAAGTTGTGATACAATTGAACTTTGATGTTGTATAATAATACTATGACACTGTATAACAATGATTGAGAGCAGTTGTTTTCTCATTGTTATGGCTACGGATCTTCAACAATTATGATACTGATTTGAACACGTTCAGAATCACTGGAGTACTTGGAAGTGACGAAGATTTCGAGTAATGTTGAAGAACCAAGGAGATCAAGCATTTGGATGAGAAGCTACAAAGTTTAGTTATTTTGTAATCCATATGAGTTTCTCTTATCTTTTCTCTGACTGTCTAGTTGATTCTCTTGAAAGTATATTGGAGTTAGTCCATTGAGATTGCCGAACGAAATATTGGGTGTGGTTGTTAGACCCCGCATTTTCACCCTTAACCAACTATTCTCTTTCTACCCATTTGACTTTACCTAGGACATCGAACAGAGAATAAGAAGGGTTCCTTGAAAGATGTTAAACTAGTAGTTTTGAAAGGATTTTCATTTGGGGGACTTGGTATTGATAATCATTGGAGGTAGGTGTTGTAAAGTTCATAAGGAGAGTTGTTAACTCTGATATTGACGCGGCAAAGGAAAGAAGGTAATTAATTAGGCTTTAGTAAAAGAGATTGTGAGAGTCGTGGGTAATGAGATTTTGGTAACTCCGGTGAGATTTGTAAGAAAAATTTGTGATTTTCATGATATGTGTGACCATGTTTGTGATTGTCTTTGCTCCTTCCTTCGTTCATTCATGTGATTACTTTGGTGCCACAGAGATCCATCGAATTAGTATAAGGTGATTTGTAACTGGTTTTTCATGGATCTCCGGTGAGGAATTCCGGCAAAAAAGAGTCGTTAAATGCCAGAGTCTTCTAACGGTCATGAGAAACGGAAAAAAAACAAGAATCGGCAAAGAAGGATTAGAAAATCAGAGAAGAGAGATTGTGGCCCATTGAACAAGGCCGCTCAATGCCATGGGTACCAAATATTTTTAGGGATTTTTGATAAAGTACCCCTACACTTCACTTTACACTAGAAAAGTACCCCCGTTTTTTAGAAATTTGTTAAAGTACCCCGTTTTATTCAAAAGGCAAATTCCATCCAGTTAAGTGCTAGGTGGCAGTTATCTTTCCAATTAAAAGTCCCATTTACCCCTGAACTACATCTCCTTGGAGGGGAGGGTAAATGATCGGACGATCCTGAAAACGGTGTAACGACATAAACCGGGATCGACGAACCTGAAAGCATTGTCACCATCCTGAACCGGGCACGACGAACCTAAAACAATGTCGTAGAAGGTCGATTTTCTTCCAACCAAAAACCCCAAAACACTTGAAATGATGAACCATTTTTGGGGAATGATGTAACAAACCCGAAAGCGTGTAACGATCCCGAACCGACTCGACGAACATGAAAATGATGTATAAAATCAATGTGGGAATAAGTAAAGGGCAAATATGTGAAGTAAATTAGTCTTAACTAACACTAGACTAAAACCAACGTGAGGGTACTTTAACAAATTGTTAAAAACGGGGACAAGTTTTTTAGTGTGTATTTTTGTATGAGGGTACTTTTTCAAAATTTCCATATTCTTAACTAGAAACACCATTTATAAATGCTTTAGCTATAGCAGCAGGTGTTGATGGTGGTTTTTAGACAAGGGGTAAAATCGTAAACCCCATGACCTAGTGTTACCCGCAACACATTAACTAAGAGCATTTAACTCAAGTGTAAACAATTAATAGGGGTATTTTTTCAAAATACCAGATTAGGGTTTTCAAATACGTAACCTTAATTCCAAAACCAAGCCGCACCGCGCACCATGGCAACAATGCCAAACCAACCCGCATATCGCGCACCATGGCAACAATGCCAAACCAAGCCGCATACGGGCACCATGGCAACAATGCCAAAACCAAGCCGCATATCTGCGCACCATGGCAACAATGCCAAACCAAGCCGCATATCACGCACCATGGCAACAATGCCAAACCAAGCCGCATATCACGCACCATGGCAACAATGCCAAACCAAGCCGCATATCGCGCACCATGGCAACAATGCCAAACCAAGCCGCACCCTCGCGCACCATGGCAACAATGCCAAACCAAGCCGCACCTCGCGCACCATGGCAACAATGCCAAACCAAGCCGCACCTAAATAAGCACCATGGCAACAATGCCAAACCAAGCCGCACCTCGCGCACCATGGCAACAAGGCCATATTTCCAAGACGCTATGCCTTTGGCCCACGCCAAATATAGCGCCCTAGGCTTGCAAGACTTGCAACTAGGTCAACATGGCCGTACGTGCCATTGGCACATGCCAACACGTATCGCAGGCCATATTTCCAAGCCGCTATGCCTTTGGCCCATGCCAAATATAGCGCCTAGGCTTGCAAGACTTGCAACTAGGTCAACATGGCCGTACGTGCCATTAGCACATGCCAACACGTATCAAGGCCATATTTCCAAGCCGCTATGCCTTTGGCCCACTCCAAATATAGCGCCCTAGGCTTGCAAGACTTGCAACTAGGTCAACATGGCCGTACGTGCCATTGGCACATGCCAACACGTATCGCAGCCATATTTCCAAGCCGCTATGACTTTGTCCACGCCAAATATAGCGCGCCCTAGGATTGCAAGACTTGCAACTAGGTCAACATGGCCGTACGTGCCATTGGCACATGCCTACACGTATCGCAGCCATATTTCCAAGCCGCTATGCCATTGGCACATGCCAAATATAGCGCCCTAGGCTTGCAAGACTTGCAACTAGGTCAACATGGCCGTACGTGCCAATAGCACATGCCAACACGTATCGCAGGCCATATTTCCCAGCCGCTATGTCTTTGGCCCACGCCAAATATAGCGCCCTAGGCTTGCAAGACTTGCAACTAGGTCAACATGGCCGTACGTGCCATTGGAACATGCCAACACGTATCGCAGGCCATATTCCCAAGCCGCTATGACTTTGGCCCACGCCAAATATAGCGTCCCTAGGCTTGCAAGACTTGCAACTAGGTCAACATGGCCGTACGTGCCATTGGCACATGCCAACACGTATCGCAGCCATATTTCCAAGCCTCTATGCCTTTGGCCCACGCCAAATATAGCGCCCTAGGCTTGCAAGACTTGCAACTAGGTCAACATGGCCGTACGTGCCATTGGCACATGCCAACACGTATCGCAGGCCATATTCCCAAGCCGCTATGCCTTTGGCCCACGCCAAATATAGCGCCTAGGCTTGCCAGGACTTGCAACTAGGTCAACATGGCCGTACGTGCCATTGGCACATGCCAACACGTATCGCAGCCATATTTCCAAGCCGCTATGACTTTGGCCCACGCCAAATATATCGCCCCTAGGCTTGCAAGACTTGCAACTAGGTCAACATGGCCATACATGCCATTGGCACATGCCAAACACACACGCTGGTAGCTTAACTTGCAAAACCGTGCAACCTACCACCAAGGCATTCCGCACATGCCATTGGCACATGCCAAACACACACGCTGGTAGCCTAACTTGCAAAACCGTGCAACCTACCACCAAGGCATTCCGCACATGCCAAACACACACGCTGGTAGCCTAACTTGCAAACCGTGCAACCTACCACCAAGGCATTTCGCACATGCCGTTGGCACATGCCACACACGCCACTAGCAGCTCTGGCATTAATTACCACTTACGCTCGAGGTGCAACTCGCAACGAAGGCGTTCCGCACATGCCATTGGCACATGCCACATGCGTCCCTAGCAAGACCACTTGCACGCAAGATGCAACCAACACTCGAGACATCAACACAAACTGGGGGATGCTTTCTAGGGTTTTGGTTTGGCGGTCACAGCATGCAGCGTACACTATGCTCACATTAAGAAAGCGTGAAAAGGAATAAAGCGGTCAAATAAAAGAGGAAATAATGGTGAAAACGTTTTCACCCATTAACACCATGCGGTTACCACCTCCTCCCATTATTTCACCCTTTACTCTCTTCCTTCATGAGGTCAGGTAATGCGTTTCAAATCTCGACTTGTATAAATAGGTCTTACCTATTTCCACCGCACAAAAAGTCTCGGTCGGGAGAAAAATACTACACTCTCGTAAAGGCAACTTTGCAAGGTCTCCCAAAAGCTTCCACCTCTTGCAAGCTCCCAAGCTTTCACTTTCTCGATACAAGTCGAGATACTACTCTCCTGCACTATTCTCGCCTCAACACCTTTCTTTGCTTCCTCCCAAATCAACCCTTCTCCTCCACTTTGTGACCGAAGCAAGTCTGGAACGGCCATTTCTTGATTTAGGCCGGACTTGTACAGATTGATCTCTCGAATCTATAATGTGCTCACGTGCAACACATTTGTTTAGGGTTTGAATCAGTTTCTCACTTACCTACCGAATTTACCGAAATCGGAAGAAATGATTTTTACATATAAACAATTGGCGACCACAGCGGGAGGATTGATCTATCGGCTACAATGTCGACTTTGTCGATCTCGTTCTTCACCCGGATGTCAAGATGGTAGGGGAAGGCGACTCAATCCGACGCAACTACCGACGACCCTTACGATTGCAAAAACTACACAAGAAACCGGGGACTTGCCAAAGATGCTACCACTCGATCCGACTCAACTACCGAGACGACCTTGTTACTAGTTGCAAAAATTACACGAGAAAACCTGGGGACTCGCCGAAGATGCTATCAACGATTGGGGACTTGCCGACGATGCTACCAGCAAAACCGCCTTTACACGGAGAGGGGCGTGTTCACAAAACCTATGAAGTGAGTAAATTTAGACTGCACAAGATATACGATCTATTTTAGGTCCTTAGTAAAACCGTCATACTACTGAGTCTTGTGCCTATTGCTAGCACACACTTTCATAAAAGCAATATTCCTTTCCCAAAACATAATCAGAGTCATATTATCAAAACCATTCATCCCAGAAATAATCCAATACCCTAAAAAGCTACCAGCTGTCTATCAAAGGTCAAGTTTTGAACCAGACATCCAATATGTCTTTCAAAAAAAAAAAAAAAACCTAAATGAAAGTTTAACGGAGAAACGTTCAAGGAAAATCATCCAACAGAAGTCTGCTCTTTTTGGAGAAAGTCAACTTCGCATCTTCAAGAGCCGCTCTCTTCATAGTCAACATCTTGGAAAGCTTTTCGAGTTCCATCTCCTGTCGTGCAATCTCCTCGGCGGAAAGGCTTTCAATTGTCGCTGATAGACACATTTTTGTGTCTGAATTGTCCTCATTGTCTCTATTGTTGGTCTCGATTTCTGTACTAATTTTGGTGTTTTTATGTGTGTGTAGGTGTTTTTGGAGAAATACACTTGTGCGGAAAAAGTTGCTCAAAAAGTGTTATTTGGACCCCAGGGAGAAAAGTGATAAAGGCACCCTCAATTTGGATAAGGGCACCCTGTGCACCCAAGCCGATAAAGGCGCCCATGTTTTGGATCTGGGCACTTCATCCTCTCCATTTCAAATTTGGTTTTGGCGGGAAAATATTCATATCACCGGCGGATTTTCTCGATTGCATTTGGACGTGATTTTGTGCGATTCAATCGGGCCGAAACTTTTTGGAAAGATGTAATATATCATAAAAGAGCCGGTTTGGGTGATTGTTTCGATCAATTTGGCTGGATAATCACGTGGAAGAAATCAGGGCAACACGAGTTTGAAAATGATATTCACGGATTTTCAAGCAAGTTTGATGTGTGTTGCTCGTGTTTAGATGACCCTTAGTCATTGAAGATGCGTGTAGAAGCTAAATAAGGGAGTATCAAGTCAAGGCGTTTACGCGTGGAGAATGATTTCGGGGAAGAAAATATTCGTAAAATATTTTCTTTTAACACCGAGTAATGGAGGATCATGGAGAGTTAATGAGCGTGATTTCTTGTCGCTTTTGGGTATAAATAGGTTCCCTGGGTGTCCTAGAAGGGTATGGAGAGATTGGTAGCGCTTTAGCACAACACGTAGTCGAAAATTCAGTTCCAGGGAACTACCATTTCTCGCTTACACCAAGAACACGAAGAACAGACGGCCAAAGACCGTCGTTCTTCAACAAGGTCTTGACGACTCGCAACGGTGGGTCGTATGTTGGAGGCGAGACTTAATTCAACAAAGAATTGAAGACACTTCTTCGTGGGTCGTAATACGGGAAGAGCGACACTGTTCTGTAACAGATCGGTTTGTAACAAATAAAACTGTTACAAACCCGGTTTTATAATTTTTTCTCCCTTTTCATCATTTGTAAGCACCTTTGAGCAATAAAATCATATTTTGAGCGTGTTTCCAACATGATGAGCTAGACTCCAACACTGGGACGACGGAGGAAGACGAATTTTATACATGGGTAAAATTATTTAATTCTTTTTAAGACTTTTGCATTAATTTTAATTGAAATATGATTTGAATTAATTGGTTGTCATTTAATTTGATGATGTATGCTTAGCTTAATTGTTTTGATACATCATGCTTAGGATTTACAACCAATCTTTTGAGGATCTATCTTGGCAAAAATAAGAGTCCGTGTTTTTATTTGTTGAGCGATAATTGTTAAAAGAATTAATATTTGAACCTTGTGTTATGAGTTTGGCCGAATCCTGAGTCCCAGCACATCTCTTCATCCTGTGACAATATTTGTATATATTTTTCTTTATCTTTAGTATTTTCTTTTATTAAAACTTAAAATCAATTCAACAAAGTCCGAGTGAACGACAACCTTACTACCACTTTCTACAACATCATTGAAAAATAACCATCACTGCATCTTTCAACTTTTGGATCTCGGCAAGGCCTTCGACAAACCACGAAGTGTTGAACTCCTTTTCTACGCACACGTCGCGATGGTGCTCCCAGTCGGCAATAACGTCTTCATAAACGGTGTGACCAAATCACCTCACGCATGTCCTCAATGGAAGATAAAGCCTCTTCCACACGCTTAACCGGCGCAAATCGACTAGTGACTTTCTTGGTTGTAGCCATATGTCCGTGCTTCTCCCCGTTCTCGTGTACAATGCCTCATGCTTAGCTCGCACGCTCGAAGCCGCCAACCAAGACATGACCTGGATAAGGAACCAAGTACGGGGATCAAAATGGCGCCCGCACCAGCCTCACTACTCACAGAGGGTCTTCTTCCATGTCTACGACAAGCAACCATCGCAG
The DNA here is from genome assembly GCA_023531295.1 of Papaver armeniacum. Taxonomy (NCBI): domain Eukaryota; kingdom Viridiplantae; phylum Streptophyta; class Magnoliopsida; order Ranunculales; family Papaveraceae; genus Papaver; species Papaver armeniacum. The sequence goes on along the minus strand of JAJJWW010013567.1, from coordinate 421,813 downwards.
AATCATCCACCGTTTGAACCACATCCGTGTCCTGGCAATTGGCTAACGCTCATCTCCAAGTCACCAATGGTGGTCACCAAAGGCAAGTTTTCATGCGCTCTACCCCCGAATCATCCTCCGAACCGATTCCTCCCCGCGAACTCGAGTCGATATTTCCCAAAAGAGGAAACAAAAGAAGAAACAAAAGAAGTGCGAAACTCACCGAACCACTTCCCCGAAAACAACCAGTCTTCTGCCGGAGGAATCACTCTCACTTGTTGAACCTTCTTCTCTCTCGACTCATCATCGCTATGAGAAGGCTCAATGTCACTGGAGTTCTTTGAAGAAATTGCCGTCTCCTCGGCAACGTGCAAGAGCAATAAAGCATTAACACTACCGAAGCCCCGAAGGAAACAAGACACATATTCTCACCAAATTCACGTGTTTTGAGACAAACCAATGAAGAGGCGACACATACCGGTTATTGGAAGAACTGAAAGACACAAGAGCCGTGGGAGGATCTTGTGAAACCGTCCGAACCCGCCAAAGACGATTCTTCGTTCTCCGTTCCTTGGCTCAGGGGCTTTCCGAATTGCTAGGCAACTTTCGCTGGGATCTCTCAACATTGGATACTCCTTCGAATGGCTGGGAAGGTTTGAAACGAACGTTTTCCACCACGTTATTCACAAAATCTCGGATCATAGTAAACTCGTCGCACCAAAACTCATTATAGCCGAAGGTCGTCGAAGTTACTCTTCCCATTTGAAAGAAGGAAAGACGGATACCCGCTTAAGGGCACCGGGCCAAGGGCGACACGCAATGAATCCTTAGGGATCACCGGCACGGTAAACAAGAGGCACCCCTTGATCGAAACCCATGTGACGAAGCAAGACGGTCAATATTGTAAGCGACTATCCTGGAAAGACCCCACGAAGAAAGACGGCATATAACCGGGCAAGCAAACTTTGAATGAACAGTTTTCACCAACGCTCAAATCGTCATCAAGACAAAGACATGAGCGGAGAGAAGCAAAGTGTCAATTTGAGTCACCGACTTATGGACCGCCCCCATGGACAAAAATTGATTTCATGCAACTTATCAAGAAAACTAACCAAGCTCACGCCAACTCTTGGGCCTTTGTTCACCCATCGAAGAATTCGAGCCACCCCAACTCACGGAAGCGAAGGCGCTGGTTTCGGAGCATACTTCTCAAAGTGCTCCCATAGCCAGACTTGCAAAAAAGCAACGTGCACATATGAATCCACTTTCATGAAACTATTCGAAACTTGCATGTTCGCAACTAGGTGATCCAGATGCACATACAGGGAACCAAGGAACAAAATTGCCAATGGGAAGAACTTCACCCTTTGCCAACTTCACAAAGAATCGCTAACAACTCCTGGTCTTATTCCTTTCTTGCCGTAACATTCATCAAAAATGTCTCTGGACAACCAGAGCCAAAAATGCGGCGACATGAAGATCACCGCTTTCTCTGCTCGTGCTCCAACTCGTCCGGAAACCATTGAGATATCCACCAACCGTAAGGGCACCTTTCATCCTCTTTCCGGCGTAATCCTTCGACTTCGCAATGGAGTCTTTCCGAGCAAAATCCCCCAACTTAGCGGCCAGGTCATCCCGCATCTTCACCTCACTTTCGAGATAATTGGATTTTAAGATTCCCGATTCTAAGATTCAAGAAGAGAGCCACACTCTCAAGGAGAAAGTTATCTCGCCCCATCTACATATGATTGTATGGGTATCCGAACACCATCCGGAGATGAAAGCAACCAAGCCTAGGATATCCTTCCTAACTGGAGATTTATCAAGTCTTGACAAGATCAATGACCCGCGCTCGAGTAAAGTTGGTATTTATATGCTCCTTGTTCACCATGAACTCAACCCATCTATCAAAGGAACGCAATGGGCTTTGACACATCCTGAAGTCAATGTTGGAAGAAGAATACACCCCTTTATGAAGATAGAACCGAATGGTGCTCTCTGGGCAAACCGAACGTGTCTTCCTTTCATCCTCACCACCGGTTAGCAAAATTGGCACGAAACTCCGGGTGATTCTTCCGAGCGGGGCGAGGCTCTAGTGAAGAATTCATCATCCGTGGTCGGTTTGGAATTATGAGCATCCTTCGACGAAGTGAAATTTGATTCGGGTAACATCTTATCGAATTCCTTCATAACAATTTGGTAATAAGATATCTGCACAAAACAAACGGAGAAAGACGAAGTTATCTCCCTTACACGTAATCGTACCCAACAACAACAAAAAAAAAAGGGAAGGAGGACGTATTTTATTCGGGTTCAAGACTATGTACACAGTATTTTATTCGGGTTCAAGACTATATACGCAGTATTTTCTTCGGTTTCGAGACTATATACGCGGCATTCTATACGGCTACAAGTGTGTCTACAGTATCTTTCTTCGGGTTCGGAATTATATACGAAGCATCCTCTACGGGTTCAAAATACACACGCAGTATTTTCTTCAGGGTTCAAATATTTCTTTCAGGACCGAAAATTCATATATGCAATATTTCCTACGGGTTCAAACAATATATGCAAAGATTTCCCTTGGTTGCATACATACAATATTTTCTACAAGAGGCACGCCAAGAAATCATATGCAAGGATTGTGGAAGCGCCTACTCTTAAGGTTTACACCTACGTGAAAAGAAAAAAAAAAGAAGAGAGAAAAGTACTCAAGACATACCTCGAAGCTTTCTCTTTTACCGCTAGTATGAAAAGAGGAAAGAATAAAGCGCAGGATAGGGAGAAAGGGGCTTTATATATATATATAGGCGTGAAGACTTTAAAATAGGGAAGGATTTCCCTTTTACCAAAATCATGCGTGCAAGAAACGGGCCCACAAAGGGTGCGACTTCCCAATGTCGCCCAAGTCACGCCGCAAGCACGGTTTCCAAGCCGCACCGCCCCACCAATTGCGCCGACTCCGCAAGCACGCACGGCTTCTACACTTTGCGCCCGGTCCCACCAGCCTAGCACACTCGTTCCCAACTCACGCCAACTTCCCAACGTCGCCCAAGCCGCACCAGCCCACCAATTGTGCCACCCTCCCGATTTGTGCAAACTACCGGAGGCAAGGATTCCAAATCCTATTTATAAAAGGTCGTACAAGCCTCCTTCAATTTTCTTTACTTGGTTTCTTGTTAATAGTATGTCACCATCTTATGCTTACCTCGCAACAAAGCCCCCTGCTCCGAGCTAGCGGGGACTTAATGTTGATGGTGGTTTTTAGACAAGGGGTAAAATCGTAAACCCCATGACCTAGTGTTACCCGCAACACATTAACTAAGAGCATTTAACTCAAGTGTAAACAATTAATAGGGGTATTTTTTCAAAATACCGCATTAGGGTTTTCAAATACGTAACCCTAATTCCAAAACCAAGCCGCACCTCGCGCACCATGGCAACAATGCCAAACCAAGCCGCATCTCATCACCATGGCAACAATGCCAAACCAAGCCGCACCATGCGCACCATGGCAACAATGCCAAACCAAGCCGCACCCTGCGCACCATGGCAACAATGCCAAACCAAGCCGCACCCTGAGCACCATGGCAACAATGCCAAACCAAGCCGCACCCAGCGCACCATGGAAACAATGCCAAACCAAGCCGCACCCTGCGCACCATGGCAACAAGGCCATATTTCCAAGCCGATGCCTTTGGCCCACGCCAAATATAGCGCCCTAGGCTTGCAAGACTTGCAACTAGGTCAACATGGTCGTACGTGCCATTGGCACATGCCAACACGTATCGCAGCCATATTTCCAAGCCGCTATGCCTTTGGCCCACGCCAAATATAGCGCCCTAGGCTTGCAAGACTTGCAACTAGGTCAACATGGTCGTACGTGCCATTGGCACATGCCAACACGTATCAAGGCCATATATCCAAGCCGCTATGCCTTTGGCCCACGCCAAATATAGCGCCCTAGGCTTGCAAGACTTGCAACTAGGTCAACATGGCCGTACGTGCCATTGGCACATGCCAACACGTATCAAGGCCATATTTCCAAGCCGCTATGCCTTTGGCCCACGCCAAATATACCGCCCTAGGCTTGCAAGACTTGCAACTAGGTCAACATGGCCGTACGTGCCATTGGCACATGCCAACACGTATCGCAGCCATATTTCCAAGCCGCTATGACTTTGGCCCACGCCAAATATACCGCCCTAGGCTTGTAAGACTTGCAACTAGGTCAACATGGCCGTACGTGCCATTGGCACATGCCAACACGTATCGCAGCCATATTTCCAAGCCGCTATGCCATTGGCACATGCCAAATATAGCGCCCTAGGCTTGCAAGACTTGCAACTAGGTCAACATGGCCGTACGTGCCATTGGTACATGCCAACACGTATCGCAGGCCATATTTCCAAGCCGCTTATGCCTTTGGCACACGCCAAATATAGCGCCCTAGGCTTGCAAGACTTGCAACTAGGTCAACATGGCCGTACGTGCCATTGGCACATGCCAACACGTATCGCAGCCATATTCCCAAGCCGCTATGACTTTGGCCCACGCCAAATATAGCTCCCTAGGCTTGCAAGACTTGCAACTAGGTCAACATGGCCGACGTGCCATTGGCACATGCCAACACGTATCGCAGCCATATTTCCAAGCCGCTATGCCTTTGGCCCACGCCAAATATAGCGCCCTAGGCTTGTAAGACTTGCAACTAGGTCAACATGGCCGTACGTGCCATTGGCACATGCCAACACGTATCGCAGCCATATTCCCAAGCCGCTATGCCTTTGGCCCACGCCAAATATAGCGCCCTAGGCTTGCAAGACTTGCAACTAGGTCAACATGGCCGTACGTGCCATTGGCACATGCCAACACGTATCGCAGCCATATTCCCAAGCCGCTATGACTTTGGCCCACGCTAAATATAGCGCCCAGGATTGCAAGACTTGCAACTAGGTCAACATAGCCATACATGCCATTGGCACATGCCAAACACACACGCCGGTAGCCTAACTTGCAAACCGTGCAACCTACCACCAAGGCATTCCGCACATGCCATTGGCACATGCCAAACACACACGCCGGGTAGCCTAACTTGCAAACAGTGCAACCTACCACCAAGGCATTCCGCACATGCCATTGGCACATGCCAAACACACACGCTGGTAGCCTAACTTGCAAACCGTGCAACCTACCACCAAGGCATTTCGCACATGCCGTTGGCACATGCCACACACTCCACTAGCACTCTGGCATTACCACTTACGCCGAGGTGCAACTCGCAACGAAGGTATTCCGCACATGCCATTGGAACATGCCACATGCGTCCCTAGCAGCACCACTTGCACGCAAGATGCAACCAACACTCGAGACATCAACACAAACCGGGGATGCTTTCTATGGTTTTGGTTTGGCGGTCACAAAGATGCGCGTACACTACGCTCACATTAAGAAAGCGTGAAAAGGAATAAAGCGGTCAAATAAAAGAGGAAATAATGGTGAAAACGTTTTCACCCATTAACACCATGCGGTTACCACCTCCTCCCATTATTTCACCCTTTACTCTCTTCCTTCATGAGGTCGTGGTACGTTTCAAATCTCGACTTGTATAAATAGGTCTTACCTATTTCCACCGGACAACAAGTCTCGGTCCTGAGAAAAATACTACACTCTCGGAAAGGCAACTTTGCAAGCTCTCCCAAAAGCTTCCACCTCTTGCAAGCTCCCAAGCTTTCGAGTTTAAATACAAGTCGAGATACTACTCTCCCAATTATTCTCGCCTCAACACCTTTCTTTGCTTCCCTCCCCAAATCAACCCTTCTCCTCCACTTTGTGACCGAAGCAGTCCGGAACGGCCATTTCTTGGTTTAGGCCTGACTTGTACATTGATCTCTCGAATCTATAAAGTGCTCACGTGCAGCACATTTGTTTAGGGTTTGAATCAGTTTCTTACTTACCTACCGAATTTACCGAAATCGGCAGAAACGATTTTTACATATAAACAGCTGGGAATGACTGTGATCCACTTTTTCAAGAGAGAGAGAGAGAATGACACGGTAATTTTCGTCAAAATCGATGTTTAAGTCGTTGACCTTAGTCAAAATTGGATTTCTGATTTCTTATTGAGTGATTCAGGTTATTATCTGTGAGATTATATAGACGTTCTTGAGTGTTAAAACAGTGAACTACAACGATTAATAACACATTATGCAGCCATATTTTGGTTTATTGATCAACTAACAGGAAAAATGATATTTTCGTCTTTTCAATTTGTCTTATTTTTGGGAAAAAATTAAACTGTAAAAGTGTCTCTTTTTCAACAAAAAAAATTATACACTATATGCCTAAAACTATCATTCCAACAAAAAAAAGACGCATAACGAATTATGGAGCTACCACAAAGGATGCTAGCAATTTATAAAATTGTATTTTGGTTCATGCAGCAACTAATGTGGTTATGCAACCAATAAAACGATATATATGCCTCAAAAATAATACAGTAAAAACTCCATATATTAATAACCTTGGGACTTTACAAAATTATTAATATGTGGAGTTTATTAATATAGGGAGGTATACAAAAAAAAAAGATTTTTTTTTTTTGCTAATTCAAAGTGGTTTGATAGTAGTCTGCAGAGAAATGTCTTGCTTTTAATGGAAAATTGTATATCACATGGCAAAAGGAGAATCTCCCCCCCCCTCTTCCTCATACAACTATTGTGTTCTTACCACGAATAGCACTTCTAAAATTCAGCCATGTGACACAGGCATCATTAGAAATTTTAAAGGTCATTATCGGCAACAGTTTAGATATCCATCCTTAATGGAATTGTAAATGCAGTTGCTTCATGGTCAATTGATGTGAAGCCACGCACAATTGAAAATTGCTTTAACACTGCAAAATTCGAACCACTGATGTCGATGAATCGTCGGCTGCAAATGAAGTACGTGAGGAAAATCAAAGAATAGTTAAGAAATTGAGTAATCAAATTGAACAGTTTGCACTACACTAATCGAATGGATATGGACGTCTTCCTTAATCATCCCAATGATCAACAAGTCGTATATGCTTCAACAGAAGAAGAAGAAATAATCGATGATATTAGACAAGAAGCGGAGGGAGATAATCCTGATGATGATAGTACGGAGATACCAAAAGTTTCATGCCAAGAAGCTTTAAACATGCTTGAAAAGTTGGAAATTTTTTGGCTTCAACAAGATGGTGCACATAGCAACGAGGTCTTACGCATACGCAAATCAAAAGATGCCATAACAATCCAAAAAATTACATCCTTTTCTCAAACAACTATAGATAAATATTTTCCTTCATCTTAAATATTGATGTAACAAGTTATATAATTTTCCTATTATGTTGATTATATTAATATATGGAGGTAAATTCATTAAGGTGGGACTAGAAAAATCTATTAATATTAAAATGTGGAGTTTATTACTATTTGTAACTGGCCCAAGTTAGGACCATGATTTTTTATCAATATATAGAGTTTATTAATATATGGAGTATCAATATATGGAGTTTTTACTGTATTCCAAAAAAAAAAATGGATGTCAGCGGTGTTTTGTTTTTCTTCAGTCATCCCTCCTACCGAGGCAATGGTGTTCCAAAAGACATTAGGTTTTTAATAGTTCACGTCTTGAAGTGTATATATACAGTGTTCTTCTGTAATAACAAATATACATAGGGATTCTCGTCCCCGCACCTATCTTATTGGTCCCTGCCCATAACCAAAACCAAGTCTTATAAGTAAACCCTAGTATCGATCGTATCAATAAAAAAAAACAACTATTACATCCTTTAGCTTAACGATGAAGAACTGGTGTGGCGGTCATGATGATCATATACTCATTAATATGCTATGTAGACTTCCAAAGAAATCACCGATGCGTTTCAAGTCTGTTTGTAACTCTGAGATGGTTAGTCGAAGAGGATGCATATTTCATTAGCATGCACCACCAACTGCGCAATCGAAAAGAGGAACAACAAACATACTCATCTCTCCTGTCTCTATATCTCACCGTAGACAAAAAGATGAATCTCTTCTTGGCCACCGTAGAGAATCCCTTAGAGTCAGCAGCAGCCATATCGGTACGTCCACATTCTCGATCTTTCTTACAAGAAACCTCCTACAATGTCAAACTCCTGTAAACGGATTGGTATGTTTTTGTCAAATACATCCCACTCATTCTGTTCTTATCTACAATCCCACCACTAGGAAAAAAACATCTTGGATGGAACCAACTCAACCTAATCATTACAAGCGCGAGCATGGAGGTGTCCAGTTTGGATTCGGATCATCCAACTACCAAGGAACACAAAGTCCTTTTCATGTTGGAGATAATGCCTATACCTAATAATAAAATTATTTGCGAGGTCTTGACAGAGGGGATAATATATGGATACGGATTGAAGTCTCGCCAAACAAATATAATACCTTCCAAGAATATGAATATGTGGATGGTTATATTTATATGTTAGTTCTTCATGAAGATATCTCTGCATCCAGCCTCGAATCATAATGGGATTTGATGTTGGAAGCAGAAATTCAATAGAATCATCAACATCCCAAATCTTATGCTTGATCTTTGGGCTTCTAATAATAGACATCGGAAATGGGTAGATCATTTAGTAGCAATGGATGGGCATATAGCTTTGTTAGATTTAGAAGGAAATCACTGGATCAATTTGTGGATTTATCATCATCAAGATCACCATGACGCCTCTAATACTATTGGTGGGAAATGGACCAAAGAGGTAATCCCATTGCCTCATCGGTGGACTCTAGAGTTTAGTGATGATGACAAGGTGTCTTTCGATGCCATAGCTGGCACGAAGCTCGTAATCATAAAGCCCTTTGGTATTTTTGACAGGCATGTTGACCTTGATTGTCTTTACTATTTCGACCGGGAAAACAAGAAGTATTACAAAAAAACCGGTTGAATTTATTGATGCCAAGATTATACTATTCCTTTGTTCAAGAAAAAAGTTATTACACTCGCTCCTGCCCTAACAAAAGAGTAGCTGCAATATAAGAGTCCTTTTTTCGCAATGCTATTTGGAAGTGGATATGTTCAAGAATGAATCATCTTTTATGGGAATGTAAGTTCAAGAATGCTATTTGGAAGTGGATATGTTCCTTTTTCACTTTGATCAACCAAAAATTTCAATAATATATGGAGGAGAGCAAAACACAAGAGTCCTTTAATTCAAAGCAGTATGGCTTATCTGCAGCCTTGTATTATTCTCAAAGAGTTTTGGTTCCAAAAGAATAAGATTTTTTTGAAGATATTAAACCCAATTTTCGTAGCTTCAAAAGCGAGTTATGAAGCTTATATCCAAGGAGGCTTGAGAATTTTTTGCAATAAATGGAACCAAAATTATGACAAAGATCATTGCATCTTTTCATCTAGGTGTCGGGAATTCAAAGTTCCGAGAATCATTGAATGTCGGTGGTATCCTCCTAATCCAGTTTTACTATGTTTTGTCTTTGTGATGGATCTTCTTTGGGCAATCCTAGAGCTGCAGGGTTTTGAGTCATTGTCGAGACCATCACCGGCAGTCATCGGGCACTCTAACTGGTGGAATTGGGATTGCTACTAATTATGTAGCCGAAATATATGCAATCATATGTGCCATGGAACTGCTATTGAATGGGGTAAACAAACATCATGATTGTCTCGATTCTAAAACCGTGGTGAATGATTTTGTACAAATGAAAGTACCATGGTTTATTAGAGGAAGATGGAGATGTGATTGTCTCAAATCGTACTTGCATTGCTATAGGCGGTGAATTTTTCAAAGAGATGGATTTGCCAAAAAAGGTGCATTATTGGGTCCAGTGAAAGACAGATTTGCATTGGTAGGCCTGCTTCTCTTGCTAGAGTTGAAATGCCCAATGTAAGAACCCTAATTTGGGGCATACAAAAAAATTTGGGGGCATACGAGATATTATGGCACCCAATGCAAAATTATAAGGGCTGCCATAATGATGCTTAAGTTACTATAATACCCCTGCATAGTTTAAATTACATTACTACCCTTCCACTTAATTAAATTCTAATCCTAAAACTCTCCCACTAATTAACCCATCCCCTAATTAACTAACCACCCACTAATTAACTCACTAACCATTACTAATTAACCCTTCTCTCACACTCTTCTTCTCATCTTCTTCTCCAAAACACAAACAAAATTCTGAAAATTTCTTTGTTCGATTAAGTTCTCGATTAAACAAATTAATGACACCTCGTGTTAAGCGATGCCCCAGAAATATGGTGCCGAATCCTGGTGTTGCTTCTGTAGCATCTCAATCTAGGGATTTTAGAAAAGATGGTGATGAAGAGGATAGTGGATTGATTGGTATTGGAGAGCGAGAAATAGAGCCTGATTCTTTAAAATTGCACATAGAAAGGTATTTCCCACAAACCCATTGCTTGGTTTTTCGTATTTCGTTGATTTCGACATGTAATCGATGATTCCTCCGGGTTTTGGAAGTTCCAGAGTAGTGTTGGTGAAATTTAGCAAAGAACTTCTTTTTTTTTTTTTGACGAAGAACAGTTTACGATGTTTTGAAAATCGATTGCGCTAACCTTTGTGTTCGGCTTATAATATTTTTGTATGATAATGCGCTCGAATCTGTTGGGCACATTGTTCTACTCATTTTGATAAGTATCGAATGTGCCGAACTTTACTCGTGTATGGCCAATAGTTTCCTATAAACTTGTCCATTTATAGGTGACTTATCACATTGTTTAGTAGAGTCATATTTATTTAGTTTGGAAAATTAATTAAGGTGTATCATTTGTTTTAGCACCCATCCTAGAAAATTCAAAGAGAAGCTTAAAAGGAGAACAATGGAAGTGACTCCTTCTAATTCAAGAACTCCCAAACCTCGAGGTGGTGTCACCAAAACTTGCATGCGGGGAAAAGGCGAAATGACACGGGTGGATGTTTGCCCAGAGAACAAGAGGTAGATAATGACGAAAATAAGGGCGTAGTATGAGGTGATGATGAAGATGGTGGTTGAGGGGGAGGACGGGATGATGAATATGGTGGTGATCGCGAACCTCTAACTTGATTTTTCTTCTCAAAATTGATGCATGTCGCTTTAGACCTTTGGATGTATTTTTTATGATGTGGAAGATAATATGAATGATAAAATGTGGTGTAAAGAGATGATAAAAATGAAAGATCTCTTTTAAGGATTTTCTTATATAGAGCTCTCAAAGTTAGGCTTTAGAATCCTTCCTAAACCGTTTCTCCTTGAGATAAAAGTCAATTTTGCGTCCAAACATGTCCTGCATGAGTGTCGAGGTTCGGCTAATACCTTGCCAACCTTTCCTACCGAACCTAACAAGTGAAATTTACCCTGTGTGGTTGTCGTTCGGCTAACTCGATTAGATTACTTTAAGCCGAACTTATCTCTCAGAAACACTTCGAAAATCTTGATTTTAAGGCTCCAGTGTTCGGCTAACTCGTGATGATGAGTTATCAGAACTTATCTCTCGTACACTCAAGTTTTTAGATTTTATTTTGGCCATAACTTCTTCGTCCGATGCTCCGAATGGCCTCATTCTTTTTGCGTTGTTTTCGTCTTTTTCGTTCTCTTGACGATGACGCTAATATCTCATTGATTTGAATGAGTTTAATTTTGACCTTAATGTTCTTCATTGGTAGACTTCACTATCGTTTGGGGTTAGGTTCGGCTCATTCGCAATACTATTTGAAAGCCGATCTTTAAAGTTTGGCTCATTCGTGTTTGAATTGAAAAGCCGAACTACTTGTCATATATGCGTTCGCTTATTGGGGACTAAAATTATAAGTTTAACCTGTTCTTATTTATCAAGGTTCTATACAAATTATCTCATTAACCTAACTCGTTGCGCCGAACTACATAAAAAAATCAAAACTTTTGGTGAATTCAAGCTACAAAACGGACATTAAACAACGTCTACAACCATACCTATGTATTATTAGCATTGGGTTCCTCATCCATGTACTCATCTTCTGGATTTGGCTCCAAAAAGTCATCATCTTGAGCTTGAGAAAAAAGTTTGAGTTTGAAATTGAGTTTGGGTAAAATTATTTTCATAATCCAACAAATAAGCCATCTCCTGGATCTCCATCGTAATTGATATGTTAGCTTTACGTGATGAAGATTCACCTTCCTCGCTCAATTTGTATCACACATCTCTCAATAATCACAAAGATCACAAAGAAAAAAAAAAAAAAAAAAAAAAATTCCTCCTTCCTTCTTCTTTCCCTCCTTCTTCTTTGTCTAAAATAAGTCACTAATTATCTTTAAAAAGATAATTATTATCCTAAATTAACACTAAACTAACTACAATCATTAACAACTAATTAATCAAATTAACACTAATTTAACACTAATCTCAGAAGGGTATTTTCGCATTTTTGAAAAGAGGGGGATAAGGGCCACCCTAAAAATACTATTAACACTCTTTTTTTGTCTTATTCGGTATGCCCCCAAATTTTTGTGTATGCCCCAAATTAGGGTTCCAATGTAAACTATTAAAGATTTAGCTAATTTGGTGTGGGATGTTATTGGGCTTTAGAGAATTTCTGATGTATTTGCTTTCTTGTTTTGTTTAACTCCTTGTTGTATTTTTGGATGTTTTCTTTTTGATTATCAATCAATAATAATTAATGTGATTCAGAGAAAAAATAAAAGGAAATCAAACTAAACAAAGAAACAATTAAAATTACGAAAGGAAGTCCTAAATTAAGAAATAGTCTGGTATTAGGAAATAGGTAACTTGTGAGTAGGATGTCCTACATCAAAAATCCTAAGGTTCTGGTGTTCCACAGACCCAAAAATTCACAAATCCCTTCCTTAATTCGAGTTCTAATCTTATCATGTTTTCAGACTCTGGCAGATATGAAATCCATTTCTAAAGAAACCCTAAGTTTCATATACACAAATTGAAACGATTAAGTAGTATTAGGAGTCATAGAATCATTGAATACAATTTCCGTTGGATGCAGAATCATTGAACACGAACTAAATTAGTTGAAACAAGATATACAATCAAAGTCGAATTCTTACCAGTAATCTTCAACCAAGAACACAGAGAAGCCCCTTTTAAAAATTCTTCAATTTTCTACAGAAGTCCTACTAATTGAAGGGTTCATGATCATAACCTCTTTCCTCTCAGATTGAAATTAGAGATTCAAATCAAAACTCACTTCTTTCTTCTGCTCTTTCTCAGTTTCTCTTTTCACTCAGCCTCTCTTTTTTTTTCTTTCTTTTCTAAGCTACAGGCGTTGAAAAAAAATCAATACAAGAAGATAAATTCGAGAGTTTTATCATATCCTTTTATTTTCTAGCCAAACGCTTCCTTAACAGATTGTGACCCTATGTGTCGAGTTAAAATTTCACCACGTGTCGATAAGATTGCGCACTAAGCTAATCAAAAATAATAATAATCCTATTATGACACTAAGCTAGTCATTCAACAACAATCAAAAACAAACAGGGATGGAGGGAGGGGGTGGCTTACCTAGGCTGTAGCCCACCCCAAAATCCCCAAAAGCTTTTCTGGGCCCTTATAATCAGTAGCAAAAAATAAAATAGCCCAGTTAGCAAACTTGGATTAGACCATTAGTAACTTAATGAAAGAAGTTCTAATAAAAATGAAACGTAATTTGAAAGAAGATCCAACGGAGCTGTACTCTATGAACAGGAGAATACATCGTTTAATTTATAATTAATGCATCGTAGTAGAGCCAGTTCTTCTTTTAGTTTTGACTACACATAAATTAACTATACCTAGTCGTGTGTTGTTGGGGTCCCTAGGATGCATTGTGTCTCAACTTATAAGTGAGCATTTATAGTAAGGACTTGCATTTTTATTTCTTTTTCCGAAGGCGTGTCCGATGATCAGTCACATTTTCATTTTTTGTATGTGATGTTATCGACATTCTCTCGGCCTACCATAAGCATCCTGGTAGTTTATATTTTCATATTATTTTGGTCGGAAATTGTGTTTCACTTTCACTTAATTCATCTTATGTTTATTGACATTTTATTAGTATTTTTCTTAAGTACGTATTGAATCTCTTATCTACATAATGAAGCCTCAATTCTATGTTGTACCGGTGGGGATATACCGTTAGACTAATGGTTGTTGTTAATTGAAATAGCTCACTATGATGGAAATAAATTCATATTTAAAAAAAAATCCTCAAAGAGGTCTGCTACCTACAAGCCTAGGTAAAGAAAGAAAAACCCCATCCGATGATAAAAAATTGTTGGGATCATTTCTCAACACATTTACCAACAGTTTGAGTAAATTTGATCCAAGCGGTTATTCTTCAAGAAAAAAACGACATGTTGCTAGGCTTGTTGTATTTATTTTTTTCGATGATGGGACGATTGATATTAGGTATTCAGGAAGAAAAAAAAATAGCCCACCCTAACACGAATTCCTGGTTCCGTCGCTGAAAACAAACCAACCGAATGGTTGACTAACCACAGAAATTGATATACTAGCGTCAATTATTAATAATTGTGCATTCTTAATACCAATAATCAAAAGATAAATTATTGGACTGCTACATCCCAACCGTTAGTTATAAATTACGGCAAGGATGATATGATATCCTAGCCGTAAACGCTTCATAAAGCCGACTTGAAAAACCATAAAATCATCAATCGAACCTATTTTTTCAATCTAAGGGTAAAATAACTGGTGGGTTTTTCGATTCTTACCTAGTAGGAGTCATTTATGGAGGATTCGCAGGTGTTTGAACAGATTGGTTCACCACATCTCCATTAAAAGGAACATTAATAACTTGCCTAGTTTCAGAATCAGGGTTCAATTGGCTGAATCTTGTCACTCTTGATCTTGCTTCCATCTTAAGAATCAACTTCAATAATCAGTGGAGAAGATGGGGAGATATTGATAGGTTTTGGAGAGGTTTTGGAGAGTGTTTTTGAGAAGAAGAAGTGAGAAAATGAAAGAGTCTTTTTTGGGGCTTGAATTTGGAATAGGTTTTGATTAAGGCTGCACAAGACCTGGTCTGGGACCGGTGACCCGGTCTGGAACCGGAAAAACCGGACTTGAACCGTACCGGAACCGGTGTAGCCGGTACAGGGACTGGGAATAAAATATAAGAACCGGTGTAGAGCGGGACAGATACTGGTTCTTACCTTATTCCCGGCCACCCCGGCCCGATATACCCGGTTAGCTGGATAATAAGATATTAAGATTAGTATTAATCTTGACCGTCCGTCTAGCATATATATTTCTAAACCTAAACCTAGCCACAATTCACTCGATTCTTCTCAAAAGAAAATTTTCTTTCACTTCTTCGGTCTTCTCCACAGAGAGCCACCGCCATCACTCACCATTACAACCTCCACCACCTTAGTTTAGGGTTCAAGTTCAATTGATTTTGGAGAAATTAGGTTTGTGATTGTTAAATCGGAGGCTTTACTTGATGAATTTAAGAGAAGTTGCAGAAGATGGAGAAGATATGGTGGTGCAATTTGCTAGAATGGAATGGTGTTGTTTCACCAATTATTGATAAATCGATTTTTATTCTTCATGTTCTTCAATTTTGTATTAATTTGACTTGAGATGAGTTCAAATTGATTGTGCTGCTGAGAGATATGTTAAATTTGATGAATGAATCTGGGTTCCGATCTGAAGTTGTTGGTTGTTAATATTAATATGGGCCATTGACGCTGAATTGAGAGGGATGGAAGATGAAGATAAGATGGGTATTGTCGTATTGGTTCTTCTGCCGTTAATTAAAGAGAACAAAGACGCGGCGGTGTTGGTGAACCTGTTGATCTGTTCAAGAAAACGGATATGAAAATTGAGCAGAGAAGCAACATGGGATTGGTTTGAATCAAAGAAATCAAGAGATGAAGATCTGGGAATGGATCAATTTCTGTTTATGTCTCTATTCAAATTCTATTTAGTTATGTTTAAGTCTCTATGCAAACAATCATTCTATTGTATGATTTGTATCTCTGTTCAATTTCTCTGGTGAATTTGTGAGTTGATATTTTGTTCAGTTGAAGTATGGGTAAAAACCCGGTACCGGCTAGAACCGGAGTTGTATAACCGGTAGAAGTACAGGTACAGGTACCGGTCCTCAAAATGAGGAACCGGTCAACTCCAGGTACAGGTACCGGGTTCATAAGAAACACGGACTTTACCGGCTCATGTGCAGCCCTAGTTTTGATTATGTAAGATTTGATTTTAAAATTGATTTATTAGGGGAGGGTAAATCTGACTTTTCAATCACTTGAATCTCCTCTATATATAATTTGCCTACCCAAAGCAATTAAGCCCCCAAAATGGTCAATGGGTTAAGCCCCAATAATAGTCTTTAGCTATAGTAAGGAACACCAAGCGAACTGGCCGACTCGGTTGCTGAACCGGACGACTCAGTACAAGTCAAAATTCAGAAAACCGATTCAGGATCATTTTCGTGCAAAATTATGGAATATAAAGGGAACTGGCCGATCAGGATCACGATCATTTTTCTGCGAAAGTAAGGAACATCAAGCGAACTGGCCGACCCGATAGTTGAATCGGATGACTTCGTATAATTCAAAATTCCAAAAACGATTCAGGATCACCCTGAAAGTGCAACATCCAGGGCTATATTTTATTGCCAATTTGGGCAATAAGTTTTAACAAATATAACTGTTATCTGCCACGAGTGGCTTTAATGCCAAATTTAGCATTTTTATTCCACAAAGTGGATGCCTGTAAGGATTTCTCAACCATTATTTTTTAAAACTAGTTTCTCAACCGTGCGATGCACGGGTCTGTTTGTTGCTTATGGAATATTTATTGCTCTTTTTAAATAGGGAATATAACCAAATTGTGCAAGAAAATAAAATAAAAAAATTTTCATAAGTTTTGATCAGAGTTATCTTTATTATAAGCTATTGTTAAACAAAAACAAATTTTGAAGCACAATTCAAAATTCTTGATAGTAATAAAATTTAATTATTTTTTTAGCTCTGCAAATAACAAAGAATTGATTGAAAATAGCAAGTAGGGTAAATTTAAAATATTTGGTCGGGATTAAACTTCTTTTGGCTGGTTGAATAAAACCATACCATTCATATCAAATCGAAGATTCACAATCCTTTTGCCTATGGTTTCTTTGTTGTCTTTGTATGTCTCTTCTTCTTTTTTTATTGATGTGAAGTTCTTCAAGGTAGATATAAGTTTACTTTTCCTTTTCATAATGTTCCGCAAGTCTTCTCTGTTCTTCTTTGTGTGAATTTGTTGTTTTCTGCCATTTTTGTTGTTCTTTTTTATTATTGCGTGTAGGTAGTGATACTCGTACTTATATATTACGAAGCTCTTCTAGCTTTATCGTTTTTTTTTTTTGGCTAAAGGTAGCTTACACTTGGTTTCTATGTACAAAAAATAATTCGGGTTTAATGTTTTTTTTCTCCATATTTTGTTTCCATATTTAATCTAATTTTTGGTTAAATTCTAAATATATCTTCGTTACACGAAAAAAGATATCTTTCGTGTTTATTTAGGGTTTCTAAATAGACATGGTTTATTTAGGGTAAGAAAGATATCGTTTTACATGTGGTTTATTTTACCCTAATCTAGAATATAGCTATTGAAATTAATTTACTACTTGATTTACTATTTAAAATTTACGACAAGAAGATCTAAATTCATATGGTAATTATCCCACACCATGTAAAGGATGATGGGAAGATTGATTACCCTACGATCAGTTTGTAAATATTCTGGACAAAACCAATAAATTAAGGGTCAATGCTACCGGGAGGACTTACGAGATGAGTCATTGTTTGGCAATTCAATCCATAAATAACAGAGAATATCTTCTATTACACGAAAAACTACTTCACAATAATGTTTCAAGTAAAATAATTTATTCTCTCTGTTTCGAAAATGGTAGCATAAGAGCAAAACTAAAAGAACTATAACATTTACAAAAGGGGAAACCATAACAAAGTTGGAATTGTTTGTGATTTCTAAAAATCCCATTTAAAAAATCTATTCCAAAGAAAAATAAAAGCAAAACTCATTCCTAAGAAAAAATAAAAGCAAATCTCTAATTAAGTATCTAAATCACTTTAACCTTCAATTCATGATTCTCATTCCTATAGGTCACTTCTTGGAGAATAATACGGTTTATAGACAAATGTGTTGATGGACAATAGTTTTGGTATATCCATCTTGTAAATCATTCTTTCCATGCCACCAACAAAGCAAAGTTTTCTTCTATTTGCATTCTACAAAAAGCGCCAAATTCTTGAATTGATTTGCAATAGATTTCAAAAAAATAAACGTACAAAGGAATGAGAAAAACCAAAAAGCTTAAAAATCAACAGAAATCAAGATATTTCTAATAGATTACATACCTGATAGCAGCAGTGGGAAAAAAAGAAACAACACCTGCTGGAGACAAAAAAAAAGAAGAAGAAGCAATCGAATATATTTTTGAATGATACTTGCTAACAAAATAGTAAAAAACATCAGATGACAAAAAAAAATTGCTTTAGAAATAAAAATAAGATGACAAAACCCTAAAAGAATATACAAAAAAAAGTAAAGCGAGGACTGGCACAAAACAGAAAGAGTACCATGCGCGAAAATATATTAGGAATCCCATTAGAATGACATTTGCAGCGCCAAGGTTTCAAGGATTCCTGCAAATTACCAGATGGCGGATTAAACAACAAAATAACATATTGGAAAAGAAAAAAACAAAAAACGAAGTCGTTATAGGAAGTGAGAAGCAGCATTGAAGATGTTGCTTGGCTTATGCTCTAATAATTTATATAAAGACACTTCCCATAAATAAAAGGATTTTGTTTTGAAATGGATACTAATCAATATCTAAATATCTTTGAGATTTTTTTATTTTTGGCTAGTTGTTCTTTTTCCCATATATATTGTGTACTTTGAATTACATTTGGCAAGTTCAGACTATAAAAATCAGAGTTTAGCTAATTTTTGTAATATTTTATTTCCATAACTAAATAAGTAAATATTATTTTTGGATGGTTATATCTATTGGTTGAGTATTTATTTTCCAATTTTGAGTATCTTCTAGACGTCCAAAAATTCTATACTTATCAGATACCATCTTACACAAAAAATGCAACTTCCTAAATTTCATTTTCCCTAATAAAGTTGACGAAACAGCTTTCCTAATTTATGGGGTTGAGAATCCTTTAGCTTTCTGTTTTGTATTTTTTTCCTCTCTTGCAAATTTTATTTTCCTCGATGATTTTTACTCCTAATGATGTTGTATTATTAAAAGAACCCTCGAAAGAAGATTTCTATACAGGATTAAAAGAACCCTAATGATGTTGATTTTATCTATATAGGATTAAAAGAACCCTCGAAAGAAGATTTCTTGACTCATGTGTGACATCCACAAATCAAAAATTTTCTTTTAATCATCAATATAAATTTTCTATGTTCTTTTAATACCAACTCAAAGTGTAATTGCAATTAGTACATTAAAAACTATAAATATTCTAATAAGGTTTCTTCTGCAGGCCTGATGGAATCTCTCTGCAATGAGAATGGTTCCCTCTTCAAATGAAGAGGGGCAAGATATTTTTAATAATATTGCAGATAATCACAAGGAGATTAACATTGTGGAAATTTAATGTGAATCTTTTCCTCATGTCTAGCGTTATTTTGTGGACTTGCATTTTGTTTTTGTATTTGGCTGAGGTGTCTCAAGTTTTTGTTGCTCTTGAGATACCCCCGTCCCGCAAGTTAGCCTTTTTTTTTTTTTTTTTTTTGGGGGATTTGATGTAACCGCTTGCAGTGGTCTTTTTGTTTTTCAATCTAATTATATGTAAAGAAAAAAAAATACATATTACAATTCTTTTTTTCAAAAGAAAATGATGGATTTTCTTATGAGTGGAAGGGAAGAACAAAAACACCACGCACACTGCCTCCCTTCAAAAGTCAATCACGAGTATGCAAATTCGGCACTCTACAAACCCAAATACATGCCCCTCTACAAACTCAACCATCAACCAATATTGTAGTTCCATTTTTGTCATAATTAATTAAATTTCCAACAAACATCGATGATACAAAACATTGAACAAATAACTAATTAAGCATATACCGGGAAAGGAAAAACGGCCAGAACTAACCGCCATAGTCGTAGATGATCCGGTTAAAATACAAAAACTTAGCACCAAATGGAATCCAACTTAAATTATACCCTTGGTCCTCCACACGCTGAAAATATCATCAAGAATTGCAAAAAAAAAAAAAAAAAAGGATGACTTCATATTTTTATTATCGCAAAATTATTAAAACATAACAAAATAATAGATGAGAAGAATATGCATGTATGTACATATTACCAGCCATTATCGCACTTGAGATAATGTATATGTTAGATATAATTTTGCAACCATAATAGATGAGTCTTCTTCACTGCTATTTCTATCTTTCTTACATCAATCAAGATCTATTTAGTTACCTGTAATAACATAAAAAGGGAAAATAAACAAACAACAATCATATATACACGATCGATAATAAAATTGATAAAAAAACCTTAATTTCCTGATGATTTAGCAACATGTGAAGAAATAACAACCTAAATAAACAATGTCAGGAGCAAAACACGTTTTACACCCAAAACATATGGTGTTTGGTTTGATATCGCAAAAATATTTGCAAGAATTAATAGGGGTATACCTTGATGTTGCTTCTTTTGGAACAACGCATGTGTGCATGATCGAGGATACCTACAAAACAAAATGACAAATGTCATAAAAATCCTAAATCGCAGGAAAAAAAAAGAAATAACAACAAAATTTTAAAAAGCAATGTGGAAACAAAAGGGTTTGGCTAAAAATGGAGTTTGGGTTTGTTTGATTGCTTTATATAGAGACACCAAACCCAAAAATAAAATAATTTTATTTTTGATATAATATTAATTAATATCTAAAATTATCTGGAATTTCCTTTTTATTTTGAACATAATATTAAGCAATATCTGCATTTTTCCCGATTATATCCATCTATTTTAATATTTTTGGCAACTTCAAGCAAAGAAAACCAAAAGTTTACCTATTGAAGTATATTTTTTGCCAATCTTAGTTGAAAGTATCTTTATTAGTGCATTTAATTTAATATTTTTCTAAATAAGCAATATTAAAAAGTATAGTAATAAAATCAAGATATTCGGAAGAAAAAGATATTATTTCCGCACTTATGTGCAATTTCTTTTTGTAGTTTTTATAATTCGGATAGCCACTATTTTTGGATACTTGGCATGTACTTATTGCAATTTTGTGTCTAAAAGATATTTGGCATATTCTACATCTCATAATGGAATCTTTTTTTTTTGGTTTGTATTTACGGAATGAATAAAATTAATGTTAAAATCATTATTATTATCGCATTTTTCTACTAAAGCTTTTGTTTTTCTATTCTAAACTTTTTGTTTGATATCATGTATTGATCATCACGATTTTCTATTGATTATTTTGTATCTTTAATATTCTACAGGACCAACAATTAAATGTTTCAAAGAAAGGGAGGAAAATTGAAATATTGGTATGTATCCACGACTCTAAACATTTTTATTTTTAATTTGGGCTATTGACTCATATTTGGTTCAAGCATGATTTAACTTCATTGTTGAATTGTTTTTGTAATTTCATTTGGAGTTGTAATTGTAAATTGCAATTAGAATTAGAATTTATTCAATTATTAGTAGTTTGGAACTATAATTAAAATTAGTTTCATTGGAATAAATGTAATTGAACACTGGACATTGGATTTTTTTTTTTGTATGATTGATTTAATTTGTGATGAAATCATGATTAATAATGCATATTTTTATGTGATTTTATTTTAATTTGTTTGTTAGACTAAATTAAAATAAAATATATTATGATTAATTTGTCAATATATTTTTGGTAATTTTATACGATTTTTTCAAGATTTAGTTGTTTTCGGAAATAATTTTTGTTGAATGTGATTGTTTATAAAATATATTGTGGAAAAAAATATATCTTCTTGAATTTTATTTCCAGATTTTTGTACAATTGCCATAAAAATAAAAATGGTGGGGCCAGAATCACCAGAAGCTCCGATTAACCACGTCGCTCGAAAAAAACTCTATTTTTATATAGAGAATTTGGAACCTAATATCATCTATAGCAGTTACAGCCAAGACCATAGACCAAATACGTCCCTAAAATAATCATGTGAGATCTCTGTTTTTTTTTTTTCTCGGTAGGTTCCCATCTAGGCACATATTAGTTCAATGGGTATTTAAACAAAATTATATTTGGAGATCTGTACGATCTTCAAATTTTCATCTTCTTGTTTTCAATGAAAATAGGTGATAGAATACCAGCTGAAACAAAACTAATTGGCTTTTTAATTAAAATGACTCATCATCGTCAACAAATCAACAACTTTCTAATTCCTTCAAAAAGTACATGCATAACCTTAAGAATCGTCTCTCTGATCAAGAACACTCAGCCAGACTCAACGATATCCTCAACAAGATTACACATAGTAGTATGCACTCTTCAATTCTGAGACAAGCATTTTTTTTTTCCTCGCTAGTTTCTCCAGAACTCAAACTTCCAACCTTTA
Organism: Papaver armeniacum; assembly: GCA_023531295.1. Classification (NCBI taxonomy): domain Eukaryota; kingdom Viridiplantae; phylum Streptophyta; class Magnoliopsida; order Ranunculales; family Papaveraceae; genus Papaver; species Papaver armeniacum. The sequence goes on along the minus strand of JAJJWW010013567.1, from coordinate 399,184 downwards.
GTGGTTCTAGTCATAGATGAGGAAAGACCCACACTCCCAAATGCAACAGAATCCAGGATTTCACACCCTCTAGATGCGGCAAAACTCCAATATTCTTAAGAAAACCTCACAATCAGTCTACAACGGGTCTTCCATGATCTATGAGTACAGCCTGGATTTACTAAGAAAGAATGTTTTTAGGTTCTTATATCCGAGACCTACATTGGTTCAGTAATTCAATAAAACTTCCAAGTATCCTTCTGACAGTAAATTCCGAGATCAAACTAGTAAAGGTTAACTCAAGATACTCAAACAAACTAGAACGGTAAAACAGACAGTACGGTAATGACACTTGTGCAGCTGTGCTTTGACTGCCTTAGCAGCTCTTGCAGCGGTCTGTCCATGAAGACACCCAGTTCTCCTAGCAGCAATGACTGTTAATGCTGCAGGAGGTGTCTAACTGATTGCCAAGAGCTAGTTGCAGTGGTATAGCTTATTCAGCAGAACAAACAGACCATTCAGTGGTTGCCGCGGTACTTGGAATATTAGTGAAATAGATATCAAGACAAAGCATACAACAAATCTTTTTCGTAAAGTTTTCATTTACCTCAACTTCTATCCTATCATGTGGAAACAATACACAGAACCCATGATTTCTCTTCCTAAGTGAGGAAAGACCTCACACTCTCAAAATTCAACAGCATTCATACCAAAACCTCTATCCTATGCCCTCTAGATTCAGCCAAACTATAATTTTGTTAACAAAATCTCACAATCAATCCACAATGAGGTCTCTGTGATGGATGAGTGCTCCAAAGATTTACTAAGAAAGAATAAATTGTTGATTGTCTGCTCCTATATTCGAGACTTACATTGGTTTATTTTCTAAATAAAACTAAACAGCATCCTTTTGACAGTAAGTTTCAATAAGAAACTAGAAAATATTAACTCAAGATACGGAAACATTTTAGAAAAGTAAAACAGACATTATGATAGTCAGGCTTGTGCTTTGACTGCCGTAGCAGCCTTGCAGCAGCCTGTCCATGAAGGCACCCAGTTTTCCTAGCAGCAATGATAATTATGTTGATGCTGCAGGAGGTGGAACTTCTGACTGACTGCTAATAGCTAGTCGCTGTACCATAGCTTATTGAGCAATGCAATTAGGCCATTCAACGGTTACCGGACTGTAAAAATAAGTATCAAAACAAAGCATGCCACGAAATCTTTTCGTAAGGCTTTCTTTACCCCATTTTCTATCCTACCATGTTGAAACAATACAGAGAACCCGCATATGCTTCCTTTCTCTCTATCGTGGCATACCCTGCCTGTGAAGTATACATCTTTGGGTTGCACACTTGAAAATTCATAAATCCTACCAGCAATTGTAGATAAACATGGCAATAATGAAGATTCAAATTAACAACTACACCATGATAACATATATTCGTCATGATGTTCATACATAGGAGGTGACACAATTTTTACTTTGTAAATAGCAGAACATGCATAAACCAAAAGGGACTATGTACACTGTAAAAATATGAAATCAGATAATCTACGTACCGGTACTGCACATTCATCTCGACAATTCCTTCAGTCCTGAAGTAGCTTTTGGTAATTCAACTGACCTTGGAATACCTTCATCAGTTCAGGAACTTCTTGCTCATACTTTATTACAAACTTCTCCAGAAAAGACTCGTCTAGCATTGTTGAAATTGTGCTTATACGAATTTTTTCCTTGATCAGACCTCTGGAGACTAAAATCCTCATAACAGAACACCTTGGGATAATCCTCGCCTTCAAGCTACAATTAATAACTGTTGGGTATTCCGCAATACTCAAAGACTCGTAACCCATTTCATTCACAAGAAAATTCATAATCGCCATAATCTTCTTCTCTGAGGCCGTCATACAACCAGGATATTTCCTAAATGCTGTTTGAATGTGATCCTCAGACCAATCCCACCTCTTGTAAACATCCATCTTATTTTTCCAACTGGCTTCGTTCATTGATGCCAATCCAACTATACCTCTGAGAAATGCAGTTCGGTAAGGATTAAAACCCATATTTTTAACCTTTTCTACAATCTCTTTAAAACTATCCACATCTCCAATAAATTTTCTTGGTTGGTTGATTAGATAGTTAGGAATGTTAGATTCAGGGACACCTTGATTTCTCAAAAGCTCTAGATTGAGCATCAATCTTTTAACATTTCTTGTATTGAGAATCCTAGAATTTCGTTTAATCAATTTAATGACGTTTTGGTCAGACTGAACAATGCTCTTAAGGATATCGAAAGAAGGGCTTATTACTTTACTGAAACTGTTCATCAGAATCGTCGGGTCAATTGAGAAGAAGTTAGGTTTGAGGTCAGGTCTAAAAAGCCCTTTGGATTTGAAAAAATCTAATTTTGGTTTTAGGGTTTTATCTGGTTTGAGGGAGAGGATGGATGGATAGTTGATGATTAATTTAGAAATGTCGGGTTCAGTAAATCCATATGTTTTAAGTAGGGTTAGTACTGAATCTGGTTTGGTTTTGGTTTTGAAATTGATTTTCTTAGAAGCAGCAATTGCTTCAGATTCAGATAACCCACATGAATTAATCAGATAAGAAACCACAAATGAATTCGAAGAATCAGAAGTATTAACGTTACTAGCAGTAGTAGTAGAGAAGGAAGAGAAAATTGAAGAAACCCTAGTTTCTGTAAAGAGAAAGAAATACTTAGCTGTTGGTGCTAATAATAATGTTGAAGAAGAAGAAAATTCTCCATTGATGATGGCAGTTGCCCTTTTCAGATTTGCACCTGATTTACACCAAACTGATTGAAACATTTTGAGCTTCACCACAATAACAAAGTGAAGAAGAAAGAGAGTTGAGAATTTTGAGACTGGTTTTCAGTAGGAATGGCCTAAAATTTTCGAAAATGCTAGATGTCCCCCATTGGCTTCCACCACTCCCTTCCCCGCCTATGTGTCATGTAGCTATTGGCCAAAACCAATAATAGAGGGACCCCCTGCTCTTCCATGGAGATCAAAGTTGATGAAACCAAAGGTCCAGATGTTGCCACCTAATGGTGGAAGCTAGAGGGGGAAGGGAGTGGGGGAAGTGTAGCAGCTTCGTAAAATTTTCCAGCATCTGTAAATAAGTCGAAATCCGAGCCTGATATCTTAACCCCTGATATTTTTACCCCTTGTGTTTACTTTTAACTGTGTCCTTGCGGAGTAATCTCGTGCATTTATACCAAATTTGTGGAGGACCACAGATTTTCTTTGAAGGAAACTGAAAACAATTCAACTCTTGCAATAATCATATGATATGCATCCATGTACATGCCAGACTCTGACCAAAGTCGACGAGTCCCGCAAAATGACCAACCAGATTACACATACCATTCAGGAAACACTGACCTCAACTCTTGCAAGACCAACTAGTCCCTCAAAATGCAACAAAATAAGAACCAGCTTTAATCTTTTAGTGCACCTATCTCACACAACCTCCAAGAAAAACTCAAAAATCATGTTCTCAGCCTACCAAAAGTGATTTTTCTATGACCTGTGTCCGGGTTTGAAAAATGATATTTATAATTTTTATTTTCTTTTAAAACCTACCAAGAAAAGTTTTTACAACATGGGGACTGGACAAAAGCTGGCAGGTGAGAATAGAACCATCAGCTGATATGCTTTGCAAGCCCCCTGCTCCTGTTGGTGTCTCTCCCTCCTGCTTTTTCTTCTTATGTGAATTTGGAGGGAATTGCAGTGCGCACACAGCCACAGTATACATGTTGCGTCAGAAGGCAATCCTCGAGCTGATAGCAGATTGAGGTCCATTTGGGAAGTAAACATCTGCAGTCTCCTTATTAGATACCATTTAGCTAGTTGCATGGTCCAAACTTGCATCCATGGCACCATCTCGGATTGCTTTGGCTACACTGTTCTCAGCACACGCCACAGGGTTTGGTGAGTTCAACCTCGGCAAGTATGAAAGATGCTTATATTGCAAACCCCTGTCCTGATGACATTATGTCGCAACCTCACAATCAGATTAGGAGTCACGTCTGAGCTGAAAGTACCTCCAAACTTATCCGCAACATTCATTTTTGAAGTCCAAATGCATCACCATATTGGCAGGTAAAAGAAAACATACTTATCCGCAACATTCCTAAACAACTCCAAATCACCTATACGAAGAACCTGAAAACCAAAAGATCTCTTGTGAAAATTCTTAACCAATGTGTAACAGTTAATGTGATATTTATTACTTGACTAGTGAAAGGGCTCACACCAAACAATAACTCAGCAGTCAGTATCCATCTAATTGAGTCTAGAGACTTCATTTTAGAAGTTCAAATGTATAACCATATTGGCAGGTCATGGAAAACATACGAATACAAAATTTAAAAAAGAAAAAAAGAAGATAGAGAGAGAGAGAGAGAGGAAAAAACGACAAAAAAGCAAGCTGGTGTTCTTAAATATGAGACTTACATTGGTTTAGCATCTAAATAAAACTTCAAAGTATCCTTCTGACAGGAGCACTCAAGATACTTGAACAAATTAGAACAGTAAACCAGACAATATGATAGCCAGACTTGTCCAGCTGTCAGCTGTGCCTTGACTGCCGTAGCAGCTCATGCAGCTGCCTGTTCATAAAGACCCCCACTTCTCCTAGAAGTAATGACAATTATGTTAATGCTGCCGAAGGCGTCTAACTGATTGCCAATAGCTAGTTTCAGTACTATAGCTTATTGAGAAAAATGACAGGCCATTCATTGGTTACTGCACTTGCATCATGTTTGATGTTTGTTTGTTTTCTCCTGGATCTGACTGAAATTACCTCCAGACGCCAAGTCACCAAAAAGCAAACACGCCATGTGGAAACGATACACAGAACCCATAGTTTCTCTTCCTAGGTGAGGGAGGACCCCACTCTCAAAATGCAACAGAATCCGGAATTTCTCTCTTTAAGTGCACCAAAACCTCTATCCTACCTACGCCCTCTAGGTTCGGCAAAACTACAATTTTGTTAACAAAAATCAAAATTAATCCACAATGAGGTTTTCTGAGATCCATGACAATATGTTAATTGTAGGTTCTAGGTTCGTATATTTGAGACTTACATTGGTTTATTATCTAAATAGAACTTCAAAGTATCCTTCTGACAGTAGCTCTCAGTATCAAACTAGGAAAGGTTAACAAGTTGGAAGAGTAAAATAGAGAATATCATATCAGACTTGTGCTTTGACTGCCTTAGCAGCTCTTGCAGCAGTCTGTCCAAAAAGACACACAATTTTCCTAGCAGCAATGGCAATTATGTTAAAGCTGCAGGAGTTGGAACTCTGATTGACTGACTGCCAATAGATAGTCACGGTATGATAGCTTATTGAGCAAAGCAATTAGGCCATTCAGTTGTTACCAGACTGTAGACTGTTAATGTAATAAGTAGCAAAACAAAGCATGCAACGAAATCTTTTCTTCAGGCTTTCATTTACTCAAATTTTCTATCCAACTTGAAGCAATATACAGAACCAATATATGCTTCAGATCTTTCTATCGATGCATACCATGCCTGTAGCATACATCCTTTGATTTCACACTTGAAATCCATAAATCTAAGCAGCAATTGTAGATAAACATGGCAAGCAATAATCAAAATTCAAGATGACGTATATTCTTCATGCTGTTCATACATAAGAGGTCACACAATTTTTACTTTGTAAAAATCAAAACAAAAGGGACTATGTATGCTGTAAATATGTAAATTCGGATAATCTGCGTACCAGTACTGCGCATTCATCTCATAAAAATCATTCAGTTCTGAAGTAGCTCTTGGTAATTCAACTGACCTTGGTATACCTTCATCAGTTCAGGAACTTGTTGCTCATATTTTTTCACAAACTTCTCCAGAAAAGACTCATCTACCAATCTTGAAAGTGTGCTTATTGGAATTTTTTCCTTGATCAGACCTCTAGAGACTAACACCCTGATAACAGAACACCTTGGGATAATCCTCTCCTTCAAGCTACAATTAATAACTGTTGGGTGTTGAGCAACAACTGATGAATTATAACCCATTTCATTCACAAGGAAATTCATAACCGCCATAATCTTCTTCTCAGAGGCTGTCATACAACCAGGAAACTTCTTAAATGCTGATAGAATTTGATCCTCAGACCAACCCCATCTCTTGTAAACATCCATCTTATTTTTCCAATTGGCTTCACTCATTGATGCTAATCCAATTATACCTCCGAGAAATGACGTTTGTAAATGATTGAAACCCATGTCTTTAACCTTGTCTACAATCTCTTTAAAACTATCCGCATCCACGGTAAATGTTCTAGGCTGGTTGATTAGATAGTTAGAAATATTAGTTTGGGGGACGCCTTGATTTCTCAAAAGCTCTAGGTTGACCATCACTCTTTTAACTACGTTTGTACTGAGAATCCTAGAATTTCGTTTAATCAATTTAATGACGTTTTGATCAGACTGAACAATGGTCTTAAGGAAATCGAAAGAAGGTATTATTACTTTATCAAATCTGTACATCAAGATGGACGGGTTTATTGAGAAGAAGATAGCGAGGTCAGGTATAAAAAGCCCTCTGGATTTGAAAAAATCTAATTTTGGTTTTAAGGTTTTATGAGGATCAGATGAGAGGATGCATGGATAATTATTGATCAATTTAGAAATGTCAGGTTCAGTAAATCCATATGTTTTAAGTAGGGTTAATACTGAATCCATATGTTCGGTTGTGGTTTTGAAATTGATTTTTTTAGAAGCAGTAATTGCTTCAGATTCAGATAACCCACATGAATTAATCAGATAACAAACCACAAATGATGAAGAATCACAAGTATTAACGTTACTAGTTGTAGCAGTAGAGAAGGAAGAGAAGATTGAAGAAACCCTAGTTTCTGTAAAGAGAAAGAAATACTTAGCTGTTGGTGCTAATAATAATGTTGAAGAAGAAGAAGATTCTCCATTGATGATGGAAGGCCTCTTCTTCAGATTTGCACCTAATCTACACCAAACTGATCGAAACATTTTGAGCTTTCACCAAAATGAAGGAAAAAAGCGAGTTTTGAGACTGGTTGGTTTCAGTAGAAACGGGGAAGAAAAAGTAGAACCAAAACCTAATTCCAGCATCTGTAAATAAGTTAAAATCCGAGCCTGGTATCTTAACCCCTGATATACTCTTTTTACCCTTGGTTTTTTACTTTTAACTGTGTCCTTGTGGAATATTCCGGTGCATTTACCAAATTTGACAAGGACCATACATTTTGTTTAAAGAAAAATGAAAACATTTCAATTTCCGGCTTGCTACATATTCATATTTGATTACACTTGCCGTCTCAGGACCTCAACTCTTGCAAAAATCTAAGCAGTCTGAATCGGAGTGAAGCAAGACCCACCAGTCTCTCTCAAGATGCAACAAAATCAGAACCATAGATTTTGCAACTCCAAAAAAAAACTCAAAATCAATCCTAATAGATTTTTCAGTGATCTAAGACCAGTTTTTACAACATGCGGAATGGTACTGTCTCGGTAACAACTTGACAAAAGCTGGCAGGTCAGAATTAGAACCATTGCTGATATGCTTTGCAAGCTCCTGCTCCTGTTGGGTCTCTCCCTACTATTTTCTGCACTTTCCTTTTCCCTTCTTATGTGAATTTGGAGGGAATTGCAGTGCGCACACAGCCTCATTATGCATGTTGAGGCAGAAGGAAATCCTCGAGTTGAAAGCAGCTTGAGGTACATTTGTGGAGTAAACATCCCCAGTCCCTTTGATACCATCCAGCCATTTGCATGGTCCCAAGTTGCATTCAATGTCACCATCTCGGACTGTGTTGGCTACAAAGTTGTCAGCATCCGCCACAGGGTTTGGCCAGTCCAACCACAGCTTGTGAGCAACATTCATAAACAACTCCAAATAACCTATATGAATATCAACAGCCTGAAAACCAGAACAAAAATGGAAGATCTCTCGTCAAAGTGTAACATTTAATGTGATGTTTTCCTGCTTGACTAGTAAAAGGGATCACACACCCATCTAACTGATTCAAGTAACTTAATTTTACAAGTTCAATTGTATAACCATAACACCATATTGGCAGGTCACAGAAGACAAACACACATACAAAATGAAATAGATACAGAGAAAAGAAAAAACAAGGTGGGGTTTAACCAACGTGATCAGAAGAATAGGCAATAACTCATTTAGTGCAAGTTTGAAGAGTCAGACTCAAATTTTTAAGCTCCATGTATGGCCTCAAAACTGTTGCCATGCCTTTCTGCATGAGACAGTTCTCTCTGGTATTTCCCCCAATAGCAATGCAACTATGATGACCATTCGTTGCATTGAACTCGGAAGCTGATTTTTTTTTCTCGGTAGGTATAGACACTTTAGAAGTAGAACCACTCTTTTCATGAGGTAGGTTCCTTCATACACTCTAGGCACATGTTATATCTTAAAAAAAAAAAAAACTGTGGAGATCTGTACGATTTTCAATTTTTCATCTTGTTGTTTTCAATCAAAGTCTAGAAATAGGTAACATAATACTTCCAATCTTTATTGGCAGCACAAAACCCAATTTTCTCTTCATATATGAGGAAAGATCCAAACTCTCAAAATGTGAATCCAGAATTTCTCTCTAAGTGCAGCAAAACCTCTATCCCACACCCTCTAGATTCGGCAAAACTCCCATATTCTTAACAAAATCTCACAATCAGTCTACAAAGGGGTTTTCTGTGATCTAGAAGTACTCCCAGGATTTACTAAGAAAGAAAATTTTCAGGTTATTACATCCGAGACTTACACAGGTTTCCAAAGTATCCTTCCGACTGTAACTCTGGATACCAAACTAGGAAAGGTCAAATTCAAGATGCTTAATAAAACTAGAACACTAAAACAGACAATATGATAATTAGACTTGGGAAACTGTAATTTGACTGCCTTAGCAGCTCTTGCAGCAGCCTGTCCATCAAGACACCCAGTTCTGCTAACAGCAAGGGCAGTTATGTTAATGCTGCAAATAGCTAGTCACAGTGGAACTCTGACTAATTGCAAATAGCTAGTCACAGTATGATAGATTTTCGAGCAAAACGAATAGACCATTCGATGGTCACCGGACTGTAGACTATTAATGAAGTAAATGTCAAAATAAAGCATACAACAAATCTTTTCCTAAAACTTTCATTTACCCCATTTTCTACCCTACCATGTTGAAACAATACACAGAACCCATATGTGCTTCCTCTCTCTCTATGGAGGCACACCATGCCTGTAAGCATTCATCTTTTGGTTTCACGGTTGAAATTCATAAATCGTATGCAGCAATTGTAGATAAACATGGCAATAATGAAGATTCAAACACCTACACCATGCGATTTTTGCTTTGTAAATTTAAAAACATGCATAAAACAAAAGGGACTATATACACGGTAAAAATGTGAATTCAGATAATAGACGTACCGGTACCGCGCATTCATCTCATAAAAATCATTCAGTTCTGAAGTAGTTGATGGCAATTCAACTGACCTTTGGCGGAACCAGGATTTCATAATAGGGGGGGCTAAATTTGTTTTCTTGTCACACCTAAATCTGTGTATAATTGTTTTATTTGAATGGTTAACATAGAAGAGTGTAGCTGAGACTAGGAACTTCACCTTGCGCTATGAAGAGCTGGTGCAGTCATTGCTAGTGGAGGCACGGGATATCCTCCATGTGGATCATATGGTGGAGGAGGTGGAATAATCGTTCAATCTCCAGGTGTAGTTACACTGCGTAAGTAGTGACTCATACGTGACACCATTAACCTTTCCGTCGCCTAACCATGCATCGTTAGCTAGTATGACGCTCATCTATAGGTGTACTCAATCCCAGTGGTGTACTCATCACTGTGGTGCACACTTGTGTATCAACAAAAAGAAAAATTCAGTCAACAATGAGCCTTTGTCGCAGCTAAGTTAATGTTCTTTAAATGGTTAACATAGACGCGAAACCGAGAATAAGAACCGTACCTTGCATTATATGTGACTATGCCGAGACGAGTAGCTTTCACACCATCTTCTTCCTCTGAAATCCCGTATATAAGGATGTACTTCACATGGTTAGTTGTCAACGGAATTCCATGCTATCAAGCTTCCAGTTCGCACTTGGTAGTCGTTCTTCTGAAATTAAGAAATTCATACTCTTTAGGCCTTTGACAACTAGTAGGATATTGTAAACTCTAAGAATCTACATCACCGTGATCTTATCTGTTTAGCAATAATTTTGATAGAAGACCCTAATTCATTGATAAAAAAGCTTCAGTTTCATTCGAATAACATTATAACACACAATTCTAACAAACCCAAACCCTAGAAAATTATTAACTGGTAATAAGCAGCAAGAAACTAACAATTTCACCAATTAATATCAATCTTAGAAAAGTACGAACTTTTAAACAAAATCAACTATCAAGCCAAACAGAAACCCATCCCTAGAAAACAGTTAACAACATAAAATAGTTCTTTGAAATTCTGCAAAACCTAATCGAGTAACATTAAACAAATTAACTATTTAGCTACTGCCGTTGTGGATGATAATAGGAAGCATAGAAGAAAAACTCTTACCCAACATCGTTGATGTTGTGATCAATAACTGCATTCAATTTCAGCTCCCTCCCTCTTTTTCTCTGTTTTTCTTCTTAGTTTTTACTCCTTACTCGGACGGATGTGAAATGGTGGACTAAACTCAATCGTCTTGGTGGACTAAACTAATTTTTTTGTTTAGGATAAGGGTGAAATACTAACCTGGTGGATTTTTACCGGAAAAAGGGGGGCTACAGCCAGGTTTAGTCAACCTGTGCTTCCGCCCCTGCAAGAGACTTCATTTTAGAAGTTCAAATGTATAACCATATTGGCAGGTCGCAGAAAACATACGTATACAAAATTTAAAAAAAAAAAAAAAAAAGATTGAGAGAAAAAAAACGACAAAAAAGCAAGCTGGCGTTCTTATATCTGAGACTTACATTGGTTTAGTATCCAAATAAAACTTCAAAGTATCCTTCTGACAGGACACTCGATATCAAACTAGGAAAGGTTAACTCAAGATACTCAAACAAATTAGAACAGTAAACCAGACAATATGATAGCCAGACTTGTCAAGCTGTGTCTTGACTGCCGTTGCAGCTCATGCAGCTGCCTGTTCATAAAGACACCCAGTTCTCCTAGAAGTAATGACAATTATGTTGATGCTGCCTAAGGCGTTTAACTGATTGCCAATAGCTAGTTTCAGTACTATAGCTTATTGAGCAAATGACAGGCCATTCATTTTGGTTTCTTCTGGATCTGACTGAAATTACTAGACTCATCTGGATCTGACTCAATGTGTTTGTTTTTTTAGTCAGATCTGACTCAACTGACTCAAAAATATGCGAGTCAGTGGCTTATACCCATGAATCAGGGGCACTTTATTCCCTGACTCAAATGGGCCTGAGTCAAGGATTAGGTCACGAGTCAGATCTTACTCAAACTAAAAAACAAATAGTCTGACATCTAACTTGTGCCGCGTCCGGGGCCGAGTCAGATCCAGACGCCAAGTCACCAAAAAGCAAACACGCCGTCGGACTATTAACGACATAAATATCGAAACAAAGAATACAACAAATCTTTTTCGTAAAGCTTTCATTTACCCAATCTTCTATCCTATCATGTGGAAACAATACATGGAACCCGTAGTTTCTCTTCCTAGGTGCCGGAAGATCCCGCTCTCGAAATGCAACAAAATCCGGAATTTCTCTCTTTAAGTGCACCAAAATCTCTATCTTACCTACGCCCTCTAGATTTGGCAAAAAATCAGAATCAATCCACAATGAGGTTTCCTGTGATCCATGAGTAATCACAAGAATAATATGTTAATTGTGGTTCTTATATTCAGGCCTTACATTGGTTTATTATCTAAATAGAACTTCAAAGCATCCTTCTGACAGTAGCTCTCGGTATCAAACTAGGAAACATTAACAAAATGGAAGAGTAAAATAGAGAATATCATAATCAGACTTGTGCTTTAGCAGCTCTTGCAGCAGCCTGTCCACGAAGACATCCAGTTTTCCTAGCGGCAATGTTAAAGCTGCAGGAGGTGGAACTCTGACTGACTGACTGCCAATAGCTAGTCACGATATGATAGCTTATTGAGCAAAGCTTAGGCCATTCAGTTGTTACCAGACTGTAGACTGTTAATGTAATGAGTAGCAAACCAAAGCATGCAACGAATTTTTTTCTAAAGGCTTTCATTTACCCAATTTTCTATCCAACTTGAAACAAAACACAGAACCAATATATACTTCAGTTCTCTCTATCGAGGCATACCATACTTGTAGCATACATCCTTTGATTTCACACTTGAAATTCATAAATCCTATGCAGCAATTGTAGATAAACATTGCAATAATGAAGATTCAAACAACTACACCATGATGACATATATTTCTAATGTTGTTCATTTATAAGAGGTGACACAATTTTTACTTTGTAAATAACAAAACAAGCATGCATAAACCAAAAGAGACTATGTACGCTGTAAATATGTAAATTCGGATAATCAACATACCGGTACTGCACATTCATGTCATAAAAATCATTCAGTTCTGAAGTAGTTGTTGGTAATTTAGCTGACTCTGGAATACCTTCATTAACTCAGGAACTTCTTGCTCGTACTTTATTACAAACTTCTCCAGAAAAGACTTGTCCACCATTGTTGAAATTGTGCTTATAGGAATTTTTTGCTTGATCAGACCTCTGGAGATTAAAATCCTCATAACCAAACACCTTGGGATAATCCTCGCCTTCAAGCTACATTTAATAATTAATGGGTATTCAGCAATACTCAAAGACTCGTAACCCATTTCATTCACAAGAAAATTCATAACCGCCATAATTTTCTTCTCAGAAGCCGTCATACAATCAGGATTTTTCCTAAATGCTGCTTGAATTTGATCCTCAGACCAACCCCATCTCTTGTAAACATCCATCTTACCTTTCCAATTGGCTTCGCTCATTGATGCTAATCCAATTATACCTCCGAGAAATGTGGTTTGTAAAAGATTACAACACGGTTCTTTAACCTTCTTCACAATCTCTTTAAAACTATCCGCATCTGCAGTAAATGTTCTTGGTTGGCGGATTAGATAGTTAGAAATATTAGTTTGAGGGACACCTTCATTTCTCAAAAGCTCTAGGTTGAGCATCAGTATTTTAACTGCGCTTGCACTGAGAATCCCATAATTTCGCTTAATAATTGTAATGACATTTTGGTCAGAATGAACAATGCTCTTAAGGATATCAATGGGTCTTCTAAGATGAAGTTTGCAAGGTCAATTCCATAAATCCCTTTGGATATGAAAAAATCAAATTTTGGTTTAAGGGTTTTCTGAGGCTCAGATGAGAGGATGGATGGATATCAAGGGATTAATTTAGAAATGTGGGATTCAGTAAATCCGTACGATTTGAGTGAAGTTAAGACTGAATCAGGATTAGATTTGGTTTTGAAATTGATTTTTTTAGAAGCAGTAGCAGCTTCTTTTTCAGACAATCCACATGAATTAATCAGATAAGAAACCACAGATGAAGAATTGGAATCAGAACAAGTAAGATTACCATCACTAGTTGTAGCAGTAGAGAAGGAAGAAAAGATTGAAGTAACCCTAGTTTCTGTAAAGAGATAATACTTAGCTGGTGGTGCTAATGAAGAAGAAGAAGAAGAAGAAGATTCTCCATTGATGACAGACCTGTTCAGAGTTGCACCTAACTTACACCACGCTGATCGAAACATTTTGAGGTTTACCCCAGAATGAAAATGAAGAAAAAAAAAAAAGAGTTTCGAGACTGGTTTTTCAGTAGAAATCGGGGAAGAAACAGTAAAGCCAAAACCTAAAAATTTCCAGCCTCCAAGAAAATGAAATGAGAATCTTGATATACGAGGCTGACATTTTTACCCCCATGGTCTTTTAAGAATTTGTTTTTTACATGCTCATAAAATACTCCAATTTCCGGCTTGCTATGATCGGCCGATAACAGATTACATATACCGTCTAACTCTTGCAAAATAAAATAAAATAATAATAATTGATAATTGATTATCTTAACAAAACAAGTTGATAATTCAACACCAGATCATTTTTAAAAAAAATGGATAAGCCCATAGGCTAATACAAAAACAAACCATGAAATGGATAAGCCCCTCTTGTTATATTAATATAAATCAAGACCAGATCATTTTTAAATTAGACTACAAACACTGGCAAACACTAGTTAGTCAAATTTACAAACACCAGGTAGGCACTTTCACAAAAACATTCATGAACAGAGGAAACACATAATATCTTCCATACCCAACTTAGATCCTATTAAAATGAAGCTAATTCAAGTTAACAAAAAAAAAAAAATTACTCAAAGAAACTAAACCAGTAAAACAGATAATATGACTTGTGCTTTGTCTGCCTTGGCAACTCTAGCAACAGCCTGTCCACGAAGACGTGCAGTTCCCCGAGCAGCAATGACAAATATGTTGATGATGCAGGAGGTGGACCTCTGGCTGATTGCAAAACAGCTTAGTCGCAGTACGAAAGCTTATTGAGTGAAGGCCATTTGGTGATTGCCAGACCGTACACTGATGATGAAATAAAAGTCATAACTGAGCATACAGCGAATATTTGTGATGCTTTCGTTCCCTGTCCTGCGAAGCCCTGTCCTGATGACATTATATCGCAACCTCACAATCAAATTGAGAGTCCTGCTGAGCTGAAAGTACTTGCAAACTTATCTGCAACATTCCTTAACAACTCCAAATCACCTGTACGAACAGCCTGAAAACCAAAAGAAAATTTGAAGATCTCTTGACAAAAGCCTTAAAACAATGCATAACATTTAATGTGATTTTTTCCTAGTTGACTAGTTAAAGGGCTCACATGGAACAATAACTCGGCAGTCAGCAGCCATCTAATTGAGTCAAGTGGCTTATTTTTATAAGTTCAAATGTATAACTATATTGGCAGGTCACAGATAGCATACATATATACAAAACAAAAAGATACAGAGGAAAAAAACGACAAAAAGCAAGCTGGCGTTTAACCGACGTGTGCAGAAGAATAGGCAATACCTCATTTAGTGCAAGTTTGAAGAGTCGGGACTCACTTTTGCAAGCTCAAATGATGGCCTCAAAACTGTTTCATGCATTCCTGCATGAAGACAGTTCTGTCTGGAATTTTCCCCAATAGCAATTGAATTTCCCCCAAGGGTTCCAACCGGAGCTTTACAAGAAGCTTTCAGGAGGTTCTCTTTCGCATTAGTGTGCTCCAACTGAACAGTCCTAATCTTTCCCAAGGAAAAAAGGTATCGACCGCACTGCATAAAGAGAGTACAGTTAAATAACCTGCCAACAAGTGCCTCACTAAACAAATCATTATTATACAATAACTTGCAAGCAGATTACCTAAGCTTCCTTTAATCATAACAACACAACCCCCTCAGAAACGGCATACGCATTCCACATGTGAGTGACATTGATATACATCGCACATAGGGTAAATAAATAACTTACCAGACTCGATTTATGTTTTATATTACAATGCCTAGTACACAAAAACCATGAAATAGATAAAGCCCCACTTGTGTGCATGTGCGTCAAAGTTATCTAAATAATTCAGCACCAGATCATTTTTAAATGAAACTACAACCATTGGCAGACACCAGTTAGGCACTTTCACAAAAACATTCATGAACAGAAGAAACACATAAAATCTTCCCAACCCAACTTAGTTACTGTTAAAACAAAGCAAATTCAAGTTAACAAAAGAAAAATTACTCAAGATACTCAAACAAACTAAACCAGTAAAACAGACAATATGATGACCAGACTTGTGCTTTCTCTGCCTTGGCAACTCTAGCAACAGCCTGTCCGTGAAGACGTGCAGTTCTCCAAGCAGCAATGACAAATATGTTGATGCTGCAGGAGGTGGACATCTGGCTGATTGCAAATAGCTTAGTCGCAGTACGCAAGCTTATTGAGCGAAGGCCATTCAGTGATTGCTAGACCGTACACTGATAATGAAATAAAAATCATAGCTGAGCATACAGCGAATCTTTGTGAAGCTTCAATTCATGTTCCTACACAATACCCAGAACCATTATATGCTTCTTATATCTCTACTGACGAATACCCAGCCAGCATTTGATACCCTTTAATTTCACAATCGAAATTGATGAACCCTGCGCAGCAGTTGTAGATAAACAGGGCAGTGAGTAAGATTCAAACAACTACACCATGATGAAAGATATTCTTCATGCAGACATAAGAGGTCTTGCAATTTTTACTTCGGAATAACAAAGCACGCATAAAGCTGAAGGGACTATGTATGCTGTAAATATGTCAATTCGGATAGTCTACATACCAGTACTGCACATTCATCTCAACAATTCCTTGAGTTCTGTAGTAGCTCTTGGTAATTCAACTGACCTTGGAATACCTTCATCAGTCTGGGAACTTGTTGCTCATACTTTAATACAAACTTCCCCAGAAATGCCTCATCTATCATTGCTGAAAGTGCACTTAATGGAATCAGTTCCTTAATCAGACCCTTGGAGATTAGAATCTTAGTAACAGAACACCTTGGGATAATCCTCCCTTTCAAGCTACAATCAATAATTAATGGGCATTGAGCAGCACTTGATGAATCATAACCCATTTCGTTCACAAGGAAACTCATAATTGCCATAATCTTTTTCTCAGAAGCCATCATACAACGAGGATTCCTTCTAAATGCTGCTTGAATTTGAGCCTCAGAGCAACCCCATCTCTTGTAAACATCCATCTTATTTTTCCAATTGACTTCAGTCATTGATGCCAGTCCATGGATAGCTACAAGAAATGTCGTATATAAGGGATTAAAACCCATTTCTTTAGTCTTTTCTACAGTCTTTCTAAATGTATCAGCATCTCCAGCAAAAACTCTAGGTTGCCTGACCAGATATTCAGATATTTTAGTTTCAGGGACACCTTGATTTCTCAAAAGCTCTAGATTGACCATCAATCTTTTAACATTTCTTGTACTGAGGATCCAAGCATTTCGCTTCAACAATTTAATGACGTTTTGGTCAGACTGAACAATGCTCTTAAGGATATCGAAAGAAGGGCTTATTACTTTACTGAAACTGTTCATCAGAATCGTCGGGTCAATTGAGAAGAAGTTAGCTTTGAGGTCAGGTCTAAAAAGCCCTTTGGATTTGAAAAAATCTAATTTTGGTTTTAGGGTTTTATCTGGTTTGAGGGAGAGGATGGATGGATATCTCATGACTAATTTAGAAATGTGGGGTTCAGTAAATCCATATGTTTTAAGTAGGGTTAATACTGAATCTGGTTTGGTTGTGGTTTTGAAATTGATTTTTTTAGAAGCAGTAATAGCTTCAGATTCAGATAACCCACATGAATTAATCAGATAACAGACCACAAATGAATTCGAAGAATCAGGAGTATTACCATTACTAGTAGTAGTGGAGAAGGAAGAGAAAGTGGAAGTAACCCTAGTTTCTGTAAAGAGATAGTAATACTTAGCTGTTGGTGCTAACACTGGTGAAGAAGAAGAAGACGATTTCCCATTGATGACCACCCTCTTCAAATTTGCAACTAATTTGTACCAACCTGATCGAAACATTTTGAGCTCAGAAAGAGAGTTTTGAGACTGGTTTCAGTAGAAATGGATGGGGAAGAAAAAGTAATAAAGCAAAAACCTAAATAAAATATTACCGCATCTGTGGAAATCCGATCCATTTTTTACCCCATGGTTTTTACCAATAGGTCCTCGTGGAGTAGTCTGGTAAATTTCTGTTCTATCCCCTCTGTAAGGGCTACCCCTGTAGTCTGCCTTTCTCTTAGTAGCCGTGTGCCCCAGGAAAGTTAGTTAGGCTGTTATTGGTTAAGTGAGTGACCGTTGATCAATCACCATGCGTCAGTCTTAGGTTGAGTTAGATCAGGGCTTCATTGATTTGCTATTAAGTTGTAAGAGATTCATTGGTTGGTCCTTATCGGATTAATGAAAAGAAAACTTTTTGGTTGCGCCTTTGTGCACAGATTTTTAGGTGATTCTTCATCATTTCTATCCCACCTATGTGTTAATTGTTGTAGGGATATAAAAATTGGCATCAGAGCCGTTCAATCCACCCAAACTTTTTTTTACAATGACTCTCAAAGAGGTTGCTGATAAAGCTGATGCTAATACATCAGTCATCACTCAACTCAGATCTGAGTTCAAATCCATTTCAATGGATCTTGCTACTCAACTCGATGCAGTGAAAGCTAGCTTCAAAGAGACATTACAAGAGAATAATCGAAGTCTCATCACATTATTAAGTGAACCCAACAATCACAACCGGTCTCATGATACTGAAGCTGAGAGTGGATATCACCTCCATAATGAGGAAAATTCGAATTACGTTCATCAACATCACCATCATCGAATTCCAAAGTTGGACTTACCACGTTTTGATGGAGATAATCCTAGAGGATTGATCCAGAAAAATCAAAGGTATCACTAGTGGAAAATGGAAGTTAAACCACTGGCAAGACAAGAGGTAATATCATCAAAAACGACTGTGTTCATCAGTTGGAATATTGGAGTGTTTTTTTCCAAAACGATTTGTCTCATGTCTCATGAAGTTGATATCTTTAAAAATACGACTTCCGCTAACAAATCAATTGATAACACCGACATTCACAAAGTGGTTTCTAAAGTTTTAAATTAGAAAATATAAATGTTAATCGCCCGTTTTGAGAAGTAGTTTATATGGGTCAATACTTTTTAAAAGTCTCGATTCGTTAAATCAATCCCAAACTTTCATCCGGCCTAAAATTTGAAATTCATTAAAATTTATAAAATCTGATTCACAGCTTATTTTTGACTGGCATAAAATTTGAAATTCACTAAACTGAACTTTAATAGATGCTCATTTGATAACAAAACATTCGCCATTCAATCCAAATTCAAAATATGTTTACAACAGTAACTCGATTTACATTAATGGGGCTGACAGTTAGGTCAAAAACCACAAAAAGTTTTACACAGGTACTGAATTCACACCATTCTAAGTTATAATTATACTTGAGCATTCTGAATTCACACCATTCAAAGACCAAAGCTCAGCAACTGTAGACGAGTTCAAAAAAATATGGTAGGCAAAGGCAGCTACAAAAGAACCATATGAATGTCGTATTACACCAACTGTTCCTGCAAAAAGAGAGTAAAATGATGAATCTCCATCACACTTCAACTTATTGAAAGGAAAAGGAGGACATTTCCAGTTTAAGTGAGCAACAATCTTTAGGTTAACATTCTTGAGTTTCTGTTTTTCAACCAAAAACCAGTATTATTAAGCCTGATTGTAAGCTAAATCAGTAACCTGGTCAGCACTAAAAACACGATTCCCAAAAAGGTGATTATTTCTAGCTATCCATATATTCCAAAGAATATAAGGATAAAAATAAGACCATGACAGACCATTACAAGTATAAGTGCTGCAAGCATTCAAGCATTCAGTCGAGAGATATTACCTGATCTCCATCCAATACTCGTCGTCATCTAAAGATGTTGAAGAAATAAGGTTAATTCATGGATGCAGCAAACACATATGGATCTTCATAAGGATTCACCGTTAGGCCGGATCTCTTGGGAGATTCTAATATAAGATGCAAATGCTTTCTAGTCTCATCAGCGCAATAAAAGACTTGGGCAGCTTGAGAAGCATGGATGAAGGGTTCGTCAACTTCTTTAGAGCTTCTCTTAAGGAGATGGGGGGCGTCCTACTTTACCATTTGTTTCCGTCAACCACAAGTCAGGTTTTAAGTTCAGCAGTTCCAAATCCTTGCGCGCTGGATCCCCATCCTTAGACTTATCCTTGTGGTTCATGAAAGTCCCAAACATGTTCTCAACAAAGTTCTTTTCTACATGCATCACATCCACATTATGACGAAGTTGCAGAAACTAAATTTAAGATTAACTCAGTTAGCAAAACTTATAAATAACAAGAACATATTGATTAAAGTTAGCAAATGCCTAAAAATAACCACACATTCACTTACCTTCCAATATGGAAGATTGTATAGAATTGATCTCTTCGAATACGGAGAATCAACTAGTGACCGCTTTACCATCTTCCTGAATTCCTTGTTTGATGTTGTTGTCCTATCAAACAATTCAACGCAACTCAAACGAATTGGTGCACCCCTATCTTCCTTAAATCCATTGAACTTGTCGGTTTCACGTCTGTAAGGGTGATACCGATCTCTTAAAAATCTTTTATGACCCATGTATGCAAACTTTACCCCATTTCAGCCTCAGAGCCTCAGTATCTTCACCACATGCTGGACAACCAAATTTTCCAGATGTTCGCAGACCAGACATATACGCATAAGCCGGATAGTCATGTATACACCACATTAAAATTGCTTTCATTGTAAAGGAAGTCTTTGTCAACTGCCATCTAAAACCTTTGTAGGAATTCATTTGTCAGATTCAAGACGACCTGCCCAAATCCAAACATGCATACTTCTACTCCTCTGCTCATGAACAATAAAAACAACTACAGACCCTTATCTACAAAGAATCATCTTCTGTTTTTGACACATAATTATTAAATAGAACATGTACTTAAGTTTACTAGACCAGCTTCAGAGAAATATGAATTTCTCAGCAAATCTGAAGAGCTAAAGAAATTAATTTCCGAGTAGAACAACACCCTCCTTACCATTGTTTTTTAATTCACAAGTGGGCTTCCTGAATTTCTACTCGTTACTTCAATCAATTTCGTCAAAAAAAGGCAGAATTTTCGAAAGTACAATTTTCATCGTTTAGATGAAGATCAATTCTAGTATCATCACTACAGATTCAAACATTCGACGATGGCATAAGATTTGATCTTAATCTAAATGATACCTAAGGAACTCAGAGAAGCACATGAAGAATAGAACCCCAACTGTCATTTCACAGCACATCAGTAGTTTAGTTATTTAGGAATATGTGTGCTAATGAGTTCACCTACAAAGAAGAGATCTTCCAATAGTAAACAATCAAAATAATTATTAAAAACCACATTCACAAAAACACTACATGATATACAAGAACATAATGAAGTTTTTTTTTCTATTACCATGGATTTATGTGGCAAGTTGGATGTGAATTTAACACAAACAACACCATCATACCATGACTCCTCCGAGTCATTTCTAATTTATTTATCAACTACAAAAAGAGAGGGTTTCTAAATAAGAAAACTAAAACCAAGTATTACAAATATCAGAACACTAACGCTGGCAAAGCGTAGAGCTTCCGGAATGTTTCACCTAAACAGGAGTTGCTGCTTGGATGACGATCAACCATATAAACATTAGATTGAGTAGTTCAATCTAGACAAGTGTACCTAAACCCAACTGGTCAAATGAAATATCCACATGTTAAAGATGACTATCCAGATTTTAGCAGATGTCTGTACACAACAATGTCAAAGCACAAACTATTGAACCGCTGCATCAACAGAACAAGTTTATGGATGAACCATATATTGAACCAATGTTCAGTTGGATATATACGATGTGTCGTTCATATCCACATGCTCTCTCCATAACCATTTGAAATAAGGGTATATTTAGAACTATAACTCAAGAGTCTGTGAAGAATATTTAGAACTATAACTCAAGGGTCTAAAAAGCAAATTACAATCAGTAATATAATTATATTCATTCAAAGGTATTTATGATAAAGCTTGTTTTTTACAACCTGAAAATCAAATAAGAAAATCTCAGTAATTTATCATACTAAGTACTGGGGTATAAACTATAAAAGCATTCAATGAATAATAGAAATCTCAAGGATACAGAGTACCCATTATACTTACTTTGTCAAATTTATTTAGTATCTTTACAAAATGAAGCATGTTTAAGTCCTGAAAAGTACACACACCTGTTCACTATGTCTCGGTTCAAAGTAACCCAGCAGTCTGCCCACTGGAATCAAACACACCAATGGTCCAGCACAAGCGCTAACTCTGAAGTGATGAGCTTTCTGTCACCTGTTTCAAACCAAATATAATCCTTTATTTTTATCTGCATAATGAAAACAGAGACGTGAATTTATATTGATCCTTTGCTTACAAATTCACCTCCAAGTTCATCTAGCATCTTATGTTTGGGTCTATTAAGCATCTTCGAATGCTTCTTCAATCCCCTCGCCTGAGAATTTTCAAACAATTAGGAGATGATAAAAATGTATGTATCTATTTATGAGAATATGGCATGCAGATTCGAATGACAACTCTATTATTATAACTGTTCATACAATTCAAAATTAAATGAAAAATAGTATAGATTTCAACAAGCATGCTTGAAATTTTCAATATTCTAATGTTTTTTCCTATTAGACTTCTATTACGATTCTACTACCGTATATGTTTTTTAGCCAACTAAATTTACAGAATCTTTTTTCTTTTAATGTGTGTATACCAAAAGAAAACATTTACCATCAAGTGGTATGCAGAGAGGCATTTTAACTGCGATACCACACAACATACTCCATCTCTTGAGTCTCCATGTATACCTTTTGACTACCACAACATCATTATTTGGTTACGTTCGTGGAGTCTCTAAGGCGATCGACCTGAAACCAAGCACAACACTATATCCAACATAAAGCTCATTACAAACTAACTTCACGCTTTGTATTATAGCTACCAAAGTACATCAAACAAGGGCAGTCTGAGAAAAGAAATGAACCATTTGTAAAATAAAATCAAGGCGGTTTGAGTAAATATCTTTGGAACTCTATAACTCTTCATCTCTGGTGTTGATTAAGGTAACTAAGCAACTGAGAGTTGTTTCAAAAATACAGAGTTCAAAAAAAAGTTGTTCGTGGAGAATTGAATCCTTTCTGCTAGGCATTTACATGAACAGTTAGACTGTTGATGATAATAACGCAAAGATCAGTGCCAATAGAGCTCTACTTAATATCACAATTGAGAAAATCCCGAAATAGTTTACTAAAAATGTGTAAAATCATAGTGTCATTCAATCAATTGGTACAAACAGAAAACCTAAACACCAAATCAGGAAAAAAATAAAGCCAAATCCTAGACTTAAGAAATTATAATGGAAAAGATTTAGTAATTTAGTAAGGTACTGTCAATTATCATGGCTACAGATTAATTTTTTAACCAATACTTATCCTAATTAGATTTCTGGACCTATCATAGGTTCGTCCCTGCTCATTTGCACATAAAAATAACAAAATTGAAAGTGTAGACAAAACCCAGATTGAACCTTAACCCATAAAGTGATGTAAATGTTATACCTGTAGATCCAACAGAACCCGAGAGTCTGTTACATCACAAAAAAACAGAAAAATAATTAAACCCTATTATCAAAGAAATTGAAAAGATAAAAAAAAAATTTATTTTATGAAAAACTATAAATTTACCTTATGAAGTTTGAGAACGAGAATATGTTAAAGAAGAACTCCATCAGCACCCCAAGATCTTCTCAATCAAAAAAAGTAAGAAAATAATTAATACCCTAAAATCAGTGAAATTGAAAAACAAAACACAAAAGGGTAACGAAAATCAATTGATAATGACAAATTAAACCCAAGCGAGTTTCAGATCTACCACTTGAATAATGAGATGGGGGATTTCAGAAAAGAAATAAAGACAAGGGTTTGCTGATTTCACTCATGTCTGGGATTTTTTAGGTTAGAAGTGGAGAAGAAGAAGAAGAATCAGATAGAAAAGAAAAATGAGATTGGAAATGGGAGAGAGGAACCGAGCAAGGAAATAAAAAGAGAGAAAGAGGTAACATAGGTTCTAGTGAAAATTTTCTCAAGAAAATTCTTTCTCTCGCAGACGTTTCTGAAGTCCATTATTGAGCTTTATTATTTACAAAAATACCTCTCATAAAAACTACTGTGAGGGAGATTAGTTTTATTTTTCTTGATAAAACTACTGTGGATCACAGCACCATAATCAAGTACAGCCCAGTAGCAGTCGTTTTAGTGTAGCCCAGGAAGTGGTTAAAAACCCATTTTCCACTAGTGTATTTTCAGCTCAATGACATCGAAAACCATAAGAAGGTGGATATAGATGCTATCTACCTTGAGGATGAGGCTGAAAAATGGTTCTTAAATTTTCAAATTAATCGGCATAGAATTACTTTGAATGATTTAGCTCAACATTTATGTGCTCGATTTGAATACCCTGTCGAAGAAAACTTTGTTGGAAGTTTTAACAAATTGGTGCAGACATCATCAGTTGATGAGTATTTTGAAGAATTTGAGTCCCTATAGGCATTAATGCTTAACATGAACCCTTCCCTAACTGAAGCTTACTTTGCTATGAGTTTTCTCAGTAGCTTAAAGGATGAGATAGGCATCTGTGTTTATGTTTCACCCTGCAACATTTTCATATGCTTTTTCTTTAGCTAGACTGCAGGAACATAAGCTTAACTTACAAGATGATGCCACTAAGCCTTATGGCAAACCCTTCACTACATCTTTCAACTAAAATAGGCAGTACCCCTATTTAAACTTTCCACCTAAAAATATTCTCACTTCACCGATGTCTACAGGTGTTACACCAAGATATTTTTCCTCTCCATCTTCCAAATCCACTACTTCCTCTCAAACTATTAAAAGACTTGCCCAAGAGGAAATGAATAAAAGGAGAGCTCAAGGGCTTTGCTACAATTGTGATGATGTTTATAAACCTGGGCATTTTTGTAAACGCAAGCAGACAATATTCATGTTACAAGTTGAGAATAGTGAATTACAAGAAAATGAGGAAAATGAAGAAGTATTTGAAGAAGCAACTGAATCCCCAATTCAGTCTGATGTTGAAATTTCTTTACATGCTTTTACAGGCTCTGCTATTGGAGACATTATTAGAATTTCTAGTATTCTCCAAAAACAACATGTATCTATTCTAATTGATACTGGCAGTACCACTAGCTTCATTGATAGTACTTTAGCAAGTTCACTTCAATGCCATATTGAGCTCACTGATCCAATACTAGTCACTTTTGCTAGTGGGGAGAGAACCGTTAGTATTGGCATTTGTCCTCACCTTACATGGAGCATGCAGGGACACCAATTTGTAGAAAATCTCAGAGTCTTATCATTGGGGTGGATGTGACATTGCACTTGGTGCAGATTGGCTCAGGACTTTAGGTAATGTACTTTTTAAATTTTCCAAGTTAAGTATTTCCTTCAAGTATCACAATAAGAAAATCACTCTGCAAGGTACACCTCCAAAGTCTTCCTTATTGATGATGAGTGGTGAAGCAGTCAAGAAATTTTTTTCAACCAATCCCCATGGCATAGTAGGCCATCTATTTTCCATTTCTACACCTTCTACACCACCCACAGTCCCTACAAAAATACTTCCCCTACTTCAAGAATTCAATGACATCTTTTCAAAACCTACTCAGATACCTCCAAAAAGGTGTTTAGATCACACAATTCCCTTGCAACCTAACTCCACTCCTGTGAAACAA
Organism: Papaver armeniacum; assembly: GCA_023531295.1. Taxonomy (NCBI): domain Eukaryota; kingdom Viridiplantae; phylum Streptophyta; class Magnoliopsida; order Ranunculales; family Papaveraceae; genus Papaver; species Papaver armeniacum. The sequence goes on along the minus strand of JAJJWW010013567.1, from coordinate 373,647 downwards.
ATAGCCTATAAATACCCCTATATCCAGAAAGGAGTAGTGGAATAGCCTGTTAAGGAAATGTTGGACACTAGCATCATCTAACCTATCCATAATCCTTTCGCTTCACCTATACTCTTAGTCAAAAACAAAGACAACACATGGAGATTCTGTGTTGACTATAGAAAGTTGAACAACATTACAGTCAAGGACAAATTTCCGATACCTATTATTGATGAATTGTTGGATGAATTAAATGGAGCTACTGTCTTCACCATAATTGATTTGAGAGATGGATACCATCAAATCAGAGTACATGTTTCAGACAGCTTTCAGAACCCATCGGGGCCATTATGAGTTTAAAGTGATGCCTTTTGGCCTCACTAATGCTTCAGCTACATTTCAAGCTTTGATGAATGAGGTCTTTCAACCAGCATTGACAGAATTTATTCTGGTATCTTTTATGATATTTTAATCTACAACAATAACATGTCTGAACACTTGGATCATCTCAAGTTACTTTTCTTTACTCAGTCAACATACACTCTATGCTAAGCTATCTAAATGTTATTTTGGAAAATCATCTTTGGAGTATTTGGGACACATAATCACAGGTGCAGGAGTTTGTGCTGATCCAAATAAGATTGATTGCATGCACTCTCAAGGAATTAAGAGGATTTCTTGGCCTTACAGGCTACTACAGGAAATTTGTCCAGACTTATGGGGCCATCAGTAAACCACTCATTGATCTTCCCAAGAAGAATTCCTTTCTTTGGACTTCAACTGCCACAACATCTTTTGAACAACTCAAGCAGGCAATGTCAAACACACCCATCTTAGCATTACCAGATTTCACTAAATAATTTATGGTTGAAAGTGATGCAAGCGACTTGTGTAGTGGAGATGTCTTACTTCAAGAGGGTAAGTCCATTGCTTACTTTAGCAAACCACTGGGACCAAGAGCTAGAGCTTTATCTACTTATGAGAAAAAGTTTCTGGCCATTGTCATGGCAGTACAAAGGTGGAGACATTACTTGTAAGGTACTAAATTCACAATCCAAACTGATCATCAAAGCATTAAAAATCTTTTGGAACAAAGAATTACTATAACACTACAACAAAGTGGTTGATCAAGCTTCTAGGATTTGATTATGATATCAAATACAAAAAAGGAGTTGTGAATGTGGTAGCAGATGCACTTTCTAGAAGACCACATCCTTCGGCTACTTGAAACTTGATGGCTTCTTCCGCACCAACTTGGGTTCAAGAGGTACTCTCCAGTTATGTTAATGAAGACAAAGCACACAACCTTATTTCTAAATTTCTGCTTAGTCTCAGCAGTGTTGAGCATTTTACTTACAAGGAGGGGATCTAAAGATACAAAATCAAACTCTACATTGGGACTGGAGATGTTATAATACAAACTCTCTTGCACTCTCTACATACTTTTGCTGTGGGAGGCCATTCAGGCTACTTATACAAGAACTAAAGCCTATTTCTACTGGCAAGGACTGAAAAGAGATGTTTTGTCTTTTGTATCTCACTGTGACACTTGCCAAAGAAATAAAAGTGATCACACTCCTCCAACCTCTCCATGTCCTTGACCATGCTTGGCAACACATCACAATGGATTTCATTGATGGTATGCCTATCAGCAATAGGAAGAGTGTCATTTTAATCATTGTGGACAGACTCACTAAGTATGCTCATATCATTGCTCTGCAGCACCCATATACAACTTCTTCTGTGGCACAAGTTTTCGTAAATTAAGTATTCAAACTACATGGTCTATCTGCATCTATAGTGTCTGACAGAGACAACGTATTTACTACTCCCTCCGTCCTAAATTAACAGTCCTAATTGACTTTGTCAAAATATCAAGGAAATCCTATAAAATGTCAAGACTAACCCTTGACCAGACATATTTAATGTTATGTTATTACCAAAACTAAAATTGATACAAAGATATTGAATAGATGTTTTTATTTAAAAAAAGAATGATGATTAATACAAAGACATTGAATAGATTTTTTTCTTTATATATGGTGATAATATTTAAGATTTGGAATTAAGTTTATATTAAAAATAATTTTATGGTTATAAAAAATAAAGGGTATATTTGATAGCTTAAGGAAAAAATATGTCTATAAACAGAGCGGACAGATAAAAAAAGACAGACCAAAGTAGAAATTAGGACACATAAAAAAAGTCAGAGGGAGTAGTACTTTATGGAATAATTTATTCAAATCTTTGGGCACTAGCTTGAATTTAAGCACTGCATATCACCCTTAAACAGATGGACAAACTGAGAGGGTTAATGCTTGCTTGGAAAACTATTTGAGATGCATCACAGGTCACAAACCTAGCAGTTGGAGCAATTGGTTATCACTTGCAGAATGGTGGTACAACACCAGCTTTCACAGAAGCTTGAAGATGTCTTCTTTCCAGACATTGTATGGCTATTTACCTCCCCATCTAGCTTTTCCCTCTACTGCTACTACTTCTGTGGATTTTGCGGAAAGCTACTTGAAAACAAGGGACTCTATGCTTGACATTATTAAAGAATCTTTACATCAAGCTCAAGATAGAACGAAACTTTATGTTAATTCCATAAGGGTTGAAAGATCATTTGCATAAGGGGACCTGGTCTATCTAAAGTTCCAACCTTACAGGCAAGCATCAGTATATTTGAGGAAGAACTTCAAACTGTCAGCTAAATATTATGGACCATTCAAGGTTTTGCAAAGGATTGGTGTAGTAGCCTACAAACTTCAGCTGCCATCTCATTCCAGGATGTACCCAGTTTTTTATGTCTCTCAATTGAAGAAACATATTGGTATGAGACACACTCCTTCACCTACTCTACCTGTTGTTGACCTTCATGGTGAGGTTATAATGCTTCCAGAGAAGGTGCTGAAGACAAGAACTGTGCTCAGAGGTAGCAGGCTAGTGCGCCAAGTGCTCATTTAATGGACCAACTCCTCACCAGAAAATGCTACTTGGGAGGACATCTCAAATATTCAGTCACATTATCCTAGATTTGCCCTTGAGGACATGGACAATTTCCATGGGTAGGAAATGTTGTATTCCCTCTGTAAGGGCTACCCCTGTAATCTGCCTTTCTCTTAGTAGTTGTGTGCCCCAGTAAAGTTAGTTAAGCTGTTATTGGTTAAGTGAGTGACCGTTGATCAGTCTCCACACGTCAATCGTTGGTTGAGTTAGATTAGGGCTTCATTGATTTGTTATTAAATTGTAAGAGATTCATTTGTTGGTCCTTATCGGATTAATGAAAAGAAAACCTTTTGGTTGCGCCTCTGTGCACAAATTTTTGGCTTGAATTCTTGATTCAAGAGGTGATTCTTCACCAATTCTATCCCATCTGTGTGTTAATTGTTGTACTCGTACAACAATTTACCGAAGGACTATATCTACATGTAGTATATCTCTAGACAGGCTCGTAAATTTTCTTTGAAGCAAAATGAAAACATTTTGATTTCGCCTAAAAACAAGATCTCGTAGTACCATATTACAAATCTACACATACCATCTCACAAAACACTGACCTCAACTCTTGTAAAAATCTAAGTGAGACAAGACAAACCACCACACTCAGAACATCTTTTAGAGCAACTGCAGTGGTGCGAGTATAACCAAAGACCAAAAAGGGGAAAAAAGACCAAAATTTGGGTTTAGTCCGTGCCGTGACACAGTGGTAGAAGACTAAATTGTGGGGCGTAAATTATAAGTTCGCCTGGTGTGGGGCGTAAACTTTATCCCCGCCCGACTAAAAAAAAAAAAGAAAAAAAAGAAATGGGGCGTAAACTTTATCCCCGCTTGGTGTGGGGCGTAAACTTTATCCCCGCCTGGTGTGGGGCGTAAACTTTAAGTTCGCCTGGTTTTGGGGCGAACATTATATCAACGCTCGACTATATTTGGGTTTAGTCTTTGGTCCCCGACCAAATATAGTCTGGAATTTGGATTTTGTCTGGGATTTGATCGATGGTCCGTCCTGCTACGCCTGGTTCAGAGACCAAATAAATGGGTTTAGTCGCCCACTGCAGTTGCTCTTAGTGCAACAAATTTCTATCTCACACCAACTCCCAACAAAAACTCAAAACCGATCCTTGTAAATTTTTATGTGATCTACTGCCTCATTTGATAAAATTTATGATTATCAGTTAATGTTTTTAGTTAATAAAAATTTGAAAAAATACACCCTCAGTTTCTAAAAAAAGTTACTTTTACGAGAGTTATTTTCATTTTCCCAATTTGACCTATTTTCAGGCTAAAATAAAAAAGTGAAAGTACCTTTATTTAGAAGCGGAGGTAGTATCATTTTTATTTTACTTTAAAACCTACCATACCAGTTTTTACAACATAGGGAAGGGTAGTATTGTCTCGTTAACAACTTAACAAAAGCTGGCAGGTGGGAAAAAGCTGGCAGATGAGAACCAGTACTCCCGCAAGCTCCTGCTCCTGGTGGTGTCTCTCCCTCCTATTTTCAGCACTTTGCTTTTCCTTGTTATGTGAATTTGGAGGGAATCGGAGTGCACACACAGCCTCATTAAGTAAGTCGAGGCAGAAGGCAATCCTCGAGTTGAAACCCAGCCTCCTTAGATTCCATCCACCCATTTGCATGGTCCAAAGTTGCATCAATGTCACCATCTCGGATTGCCTTGACAACAATGTTCGCAGCATCTGCCACAGGTTCGGTGAGTCCAACCTCAGTTTGTGAGCAACACCAAGAAGTGAAATGTGAGAACAAGAGATGCTTATACTGCGACGCCCTGTCCTGCAGACATTATGTCGCAACCTCACAATCAGATTGGGAGCTGAAAGTACTTGCAACCTATCCGCAACATTTCTAAACAACTTTGTATCACCTGCAGGAACAGCCTGAAAACCATAAGAAAATTCGAAGATCCCTTGACAAACTCCTTATACAATGCCTAACATTTAATGTGATTTTTTCCTACTTGACACATGGCAATAACTCAGCAGCCAGCACCAAAGTTGAAATCTGATAATCGTTTTAGAAAAAAGCAAATCTCTGATAATCGTTTCCGAAACCCTAACTTCCAAAATATGGTTTTCTCCCTTTCTAATTCAAATGTTCTCTCTCTTTCTTACAATAGATGGTCTCTCGGTACAAAACACTCCCTCGCACATGTGTTTCACACAAACTAGACACACTTGGTCATTCTTACCAAGTCGCAATTTGCTTTGCAAATGGAACAGCCGTTTGGGGTTGCTATTTTTAGGATATGAGTACAAATACTCTTCCAAATTAAATACTTGAGGTAAATTCAAGATACTCAAACACCAACTCCAACATACTAGACAATCAATCTATAATAGATTTTTCTGTAATCTATTACAGAAATAATAAACGGTTTATTGTAGGTGTTAATATCAGAGACTTGCATTGATCTATTATCTAAATAAAACTTGAAAGTATCATTCTACAGTAACTTTGAATATCAGACTAGGAAGGTTAACTCAGGATACCCCAAAAAACTAAAACAGTAAGTGTAAAATAGACAATATGATCATCAGACTTGTGCTTTGTCTGCCTTGGCAGCTCTGGCAACAGCCTGTCCACGAATTCTCCTAGCAGCGATGACAATTATGTTGATGCTGCAGGAGGTGGGACTCCGGTTGATTGCCAATAGCTTAGTCGCAGTATGAAAGCTTATTGAGTGGGCCATTCAGTGATTGCCAAAACGTACACAGATAATGAAATAAAAATCATAACAGAGCATACAACGAGTTTTTTTTTAAGCTTTCATCCCCTTTTCTATCCTATCATGTTGCCACACAATACATAGAACCAATATATTCTTCCTTTATCTCTATTGAGGAATACCATGCCCGAATTTGACACCCTTAAGTTTCCGTATCAAATTTCAAGTATCCTATAAAGCAGTTGTAAACAAACATGGTAACAACAAATATTCAAACAACTACAACGTGACATATATTCTTCATGCTGTTCATACATAAGAGGTGACACAATTGTTGTGGGAATAACGAAACATGTATAACTAAAACATGCTATGCATGCTGTAAATATGTGAATTCGGATCATCTACATACCGGTACTGCGCATTCACCTCATAAAATCCTTCAGTTCTGAAGTAGCTGTTGCTAATTCAACTGATCTTGGAATACCTCCATCGGTTCAGAAACTTCTTGCTCATACTTTATTTCAATCTTCTCCAAAAAAAGACTTGTCTACCATAGTTGAAAAGATCGAATAATTTACTAATACCAGTTAGGCACTTCCACAAAAACATTCATGAACAGAGGAAACACCAGTTAGGCACTTTCACAAAAACATTTATGAACAGAGGAAACACCAGTTAGGCACTTTCAGAAAACCTTCATGAACCAGTTAGCAACAGCCTGTCCATGAGGACACAGTTCTTCTAGCAGCAATAAGATATGTTGATGCTGCAGGACATGTAACTCTGGCTGATTGCCAATAGCTTAGTCGCAGTATGAAAGCTTATTGAGCAGGCCATTCAGTGATTGCTAGACCGTACACTGATAATGAAATAAAAATCATAACAAAGCATACAGTAAATCTTTGTGAAGCTTTCATTCATCCCATTTTCTATCCTGTCATGTTGCCACACAATACACAGAACCAATATGCTTCCTTTATCTCTATTGAGGAATACCCTTCCCGAATATTACACCCTTTAGTTTCCCAACAAAATTCATGTATCCTATCAAGCGGAGGTAAATAAACATGGAAATAATGAAGATTCAAACAACTACAACGTGACATATATTCTTCATGCTGTTAATACATACAAGGTGACACAATTTTTGCTTCGGAAATAAAGAAACATGTATAACTAATTCATGCTATGTAAATAAACATGCTATGTACACTGTTAATATGTGAATTCAGATAATCTACATACCGGCACTGCGCATTCATCCAATGGATCTTTCATGTCTGAAGTAGCTGTTGCTAATTCAACTGAATGTGAATTTGATCCTCAGACCAATCCCCCAATCTATTGTAAACATCCGTTTTCTTTCTCCAACTAGCTTCGCTCATTGATAACAATACAACTACCACATCTAAACATTCTCATTTGTTTAAGGGCAGCAAACAAATGAGAATGTATTATAAAATTGCCAAATTGCCAATGCTCAAAATGGAGGATTTATGGTAAAACAAAATGATAATACAGCAAAAGAAAATTTCATTGTAGAAACTCATCTTTAACCTTGAGACAAATTGAACATGAAATTCAAAGATTCATACCTGACAGGTGCCTCCTTCAGAAGATTTCCTACCCTGTGCTGTAATAATTGAACATTTTAAGGAAATGCTTGAATTATTAGGTTAGGGAAGGGAGAATCAGACTAGAATTAAGCTTTATGATAAAATTGTTAATCTACATCAATCCAATTACACTACTTAGACAGAATAATTATTTTACAAATTAGAAAAATAAACACATTCCGATTGGACTAATTTCAGTCTAAGGTTTAGGGTTCTTCCGCAGCCAATCGAACTCTCCTCCACGCGCCGCCATCATGACATTCTTCCTAGCACAACTCATACAATCGACACCTCCGGCATCCAACAGTACGAATGATTGTGTAGAAACAATGCAACCACAGTGCAGCCGTTTTCCACAAGATTCGCAGTTCCTCCAACCAGCAGCACTACTGTGGAACATATCGCAGAACCTCCCTGAGTCGTAAGCGGAAGCACAACTTTCGCAGAGTTGAGCAGAATCTCCGGTTCTGAGACGCCATCCTTTCCGGTAAGTTGTTTCGGATTTAGTGTCTCTTTCACAGCTTGGATTAAAACACATCTTCATTTTCATCATCGGAGGAAGAGAAGACATCTCCAAAAACCCTAGAAAATTCCACTGAAACCCTCATCAGACTCTTTCCTTTATGGTATGTTTGTAGTCAAAGTCAACAGTTTGACCTGACTCTCAATATGGGAACCAAGGACTTACGGGGTGTACAGAATGCCCGGAAGCCTGCGGCCTGCCATGTACCGCTCGGGTCCGGAGGAGCCCATGGGCGCCCGACAGCCTATCATGGGCTAGCTCGGCTTGCCCGATAATTATAAATGGGCGGACCCAGATTTTTGTTCAAATATGGGAGTCCGGCCTGTTAGCCTGCCCGGTAGCCTGTTTAGTTACCCGATTGGTCTGACTACCGATAACCTGAAATAAATTTTTCTATTAGTGTGATGGATTTCTCAAGAACTTAAATTTCATATTTGGACAATTTATTAGGGTTAGAAAATATTTTGAATTACATTTCACAGTAATGAATATAGATTGCTTGAACTATTACTTGAACGAGTTACAGATATATCAGCATTCATCAAGCAAGAAAAACAAACCTATATACTTTAAATTTTTGAATTATCTCTTGGACCCGAGGCCTTCCCGACCCGACCTGGTCTGGCATGTATTGTTTAATGTGTATGAACGGGCCATGGGCATTAAAGTTTTGCTATTGCCCGACCCGGCCTGGCCTGTTAAACTTAATGGGCAGTAAGGACTACAAGCCCGTCTGGCCCGGACAGTGTTATAATCGGGCTTGGGTTGGCCTGCCCAGAAAGATGTACACCCATACAAGCGCCTGCCCTGAATAGTGGTTAATTTCGAATCTAGATCTTGTCCCAGCAATATGTTGAACAATATGTTGGGATGGTTCGATAGCCATTATTTTCTAGGAGTGAGCAACTATGGCTCGCGTCCAATCCATCTAAATGACTGATTTGAGGTTTTTATCCGCATCGAATCCATTATCCGTCGAATGTGATACCTGTGGGTGAATGGATGAGCAGATGGAATGCAAATGGATATGCAGATTTTAAAAAAAAAAAAAAAAAAAAAAAAAAATGAACATGAATAATATAATATATATAACTTAATTTTAAAATTTAGATTACTAAAATTTAAGTAATTAACATAACAAGAACAACGTAATATCTTCCCGACATCCAAAATTGTACTAATATTTATTGATATGAAGGCTGCTGATCAGATCAAAATTGATACTTTTGGAATATCGTTGGGGATCTTCGATGCCTTCAAGAATACAAAACAAAGCTAGGCTAAGTTTGCCTGTCTGAGTGGTGGTCAGGATTTGTCCGTGGGAAAGATAAATCAAGGGCTGTGGTTCTCCTGACCACCCCCTACAACTCGCACACGTGGCATGAATTCCAATATTATGAATGAAAATGAATACTCAAGTCAAGATATGGAATTTCAAAATTATAAAGGGGAGGATCGAACTCATGACCTATTGTGTCTTAAGAGTAGCCTCTAACCAGTGTTCCACCTTGGTTGGAATTGATAGAAAAGATAAATCAACAGTGGTGGTTTGTTCAACTTAAATACCATAATTGCTTTATTAATTAGTGTTTCACTAATTGCACATAATAAATAATCTATTCATTATAAAGTGTTTTATTAATTAGTGTTTCACTAATTGCTCATAATAAATGACTAATCATTTTTTAATTATAAATATTTTCTTAATTAATTATAATATTTATTTCTATTAATAAGTTATTTTGATAAATAGAATCAATAGACATTTTCTGATGACAATGAGTAGTAGAAGAGGTGGAGGCCGAAAGATTAGTGGTGGTTAAGGGCGGAGCCAAGCACAATTATATTTATTTTTGTTCTTTTATCGTAAAATGGGATACAAAGTCCATTTTTACCTGTATCCAACTTGCCAAGAATTGTTTCTCCCTCTCTCCTCAAAATCCTGGCTCCGCCCCTGGTTTGTGGTGGAAGAAGTAGTGACGGTGAATGATGGTGAGTAGTGATGGGCAATATTAATTTTATGTTGTCGTTACAACATCGATAACATCGTAGTGTGGAAGATGTGGTTGGTTGTTTTTAACACTTTTGATAAAGGAAGGTACCATATATTTTAGGGATGATATCATACACGACAATATTTTCATGATCGTAGTTGGATCACCCAAATGGTACCCCTGTTATCTTTGGTACTATATCGTATAAATCATGATTTTTTAATGTTAAAATAAAATTGATTGCAATACAAAAAAAAAAAACATATATACACGGAAAAAAATGAAACTAATCAATTGACGAAATTTTGTTCAATCTAAACCTCATACATGGCATTTGTGATTGAAAATTAGAATTGCGTCCAACAACCTACATGGGATGGGCGGCAGTGATGGTGGCAGTGGTGGAGTCAAAAATTGACATTAAGGAGGCCTATTTTTTTTAAAAAAGAAACATGTAAACTTTGGTGGACTAAACCATAAATATATATTGACAAAGTACTATTTATAAAATAAACTAAGAAATTTATGTAGTTATTAAAAATTTAAGGGGTTAGAGCCAGGTTAGTCAACCCTTGGCTCCGCCACTAGGTGGTGGTGGATAAAAAAAGTGGATTCATATGGTTTTATGGTGGTGGCGGTATTGGTGAACAAAAACATATTATGCTAATTTCATAACGCCACAAAATGTGTAACGCTATATTATAAAGTATAAAACGTGGTTGATCATTCTAATGTTAAATTAAACTCGATAAAACACATGTCCATTTTAAAAAATTGGTGCAATCAATTGCCATGTTATGTAATAACTAAACGAACGACACGAATCAAGATCAGAACATATGAAATTATTTATTATCGATTTGTTTATGTAAAGAGTGGTCGGGATTTGTCCTAGGCAAAGATAAATGATTAATTAAATTTCTATTATAAATGTCCCTTTAATAATCTAACATAAATACATAATTTTACTAAAAATATATTAATTCTAATGGTGGTAGTGTAAGTAGGGTTAGTATAAGCGGTGGCGGGTGTTTGTGAATGGTGGAGGCGGTAACATTACTATTGGTGGAAGAAATAGTGGCGGTGGATGGTTTTTATGATGGTGCGGGTGTTGGTAATAGTAGTGTATAATAACAGTTTTTGCTTTTTAGTGAGTTTTATTGTATTGTGAAAGATGTAATTGGTTGTTTTTAGCACGATTGATAAGGACAAAAACCAAATATTTCGAGGATGATACCGGAACGTATAAGACAATATGATCATGACTGTTCGATCACCCGTATTATATAAAGGCAATTGGTGTACCCGCGTAAGAGAATATTATCGCTCTCTCAAGTACTATTACATTCTTTTTCCTGAAAGACCATCAATGTCGAGTTGTTTCGCGACAACTACCTACAAAGACAACAACTTTCACTCAATTACCGATATAAAACCTTATTGACCAGGAAAATGTATTTGCATTCTAAAATATTTGTTTGAAAATTATGTTTGTTCATCAAATTCATCATAAAAACCTCTAAATCATAAATCTAAATTTCGCCTCCGATGTTTATAGAATATTTTTTATATTTTACATTCTCAAATCATGCGACCTCTTAATGACAAATCAACAATATCAAATTACGGATCAATATGTATAGGTTTCATTCACTGGGTTAGAAGGTAGAGTATACACAGATAGGTAGATCACACGCAGAACATGACTGAGAATACTTCAATAATTTGGTCAAGAGATAAGGTCAAAAATTTAAGATTAACTTTCTATAGGACTAATTAGATCGGCTTCGATAGGAGCTGAATAAAATATGGATTAATAATAATTTTCACGTAAGACAATTGCAAAACATAGTTTGGCTAACTCTACCTATGTAAAGAGTGGTCAAGATTTGTCCTTCCTCAATTGCTATGTTATGTGAGACGAAGGTGATATCTAAGATTGAGGTATAATTCAAATCTATTAGATTCATACCATTTACAATTGGATGCCTTGAAAAAATTGACGTGTTGTTATTATTATTACAGGAAAGGGATACATCGACCACACTTGCGCAAATAGCTCACTTCGCAAATGATTGGTGTTGCCTATCTTGTCTAGAATGCAACGAGGAATTTGAGGAAACAAGGCACCTAAGAAGCGAGGTCCTGAGTATTTTGGATATAGTAACTTAGACCCGATGTAATACTTATGTTTTTTTTTTTTTTAGTTTTTCCACAATCTATTTATTTAAGAAAAATGAACATTGCAAATACATAACGACAACAAAAATTAGACAGATTGCGTTTGACAATAATGGCTACTGATGGTCCTAAACGACAAAAGAAAAGAATTGTTGTAGAAGAATTGTTGGGATATACAACGGAATACTTGATACGAATGAAAGAGGTATAACTATTTCGATTCTCAAAATCACATAAAGTTCACAAAGAAAATGACATCAAGTTTAAAGTTAGTAACAAACATAATATGGATAACTAAAATGTTAAAAACAAACAAGATATATAAACTTAGAAAGCCGTGGGACTTGAAGAGGCCAATTTTGAAAACTACAGTCTTAGAAACCAACGATCCACAATACCATAATTTTTTTTTATAAATATTCAACGTAGAATATGTCAACCTTTGGTAAAGGATCTATTGACAATCTATTAATTTGAAATAGGATCATGGAGTACAATATGTGTTCAAGGTTCTTTATAAGGTAATGTGTCGCGTATTGTATTCCAAGTGAAGGTAGGAACATACGGAAGTGACAAAATGTCCAAGACTTTTGAAATTACTAAAGCCTTCATTAAGACGAATTGTTGGGCACAATACTTTGTTGAAGATTTAATGGCAGAGGTTCGCATATATACAATCCATTCGAAAAGGTAATGGGTACACATTTTAAACATTGTCATCTAATGGGTGTTGCAAAATTACAGGAAAATCATGTCACATTGGATAGTTTGTATCATTCGTTCGATGCAAAAAATACTATTCTCTGCCTATTTGGAGGATCGACAACATAACCATGATAAAAGAGTCAGCTGGAGCGAAATAGGAGCATGTGGAGACTTTTATGGACGATATTGATTAGTTGATTTCACTGAGATGAGCGTTGCTGACGACATATTTCCAAAAAATATTTAAACTTCCATGTTCATGTAGAGCATTTTCTCATTATAAGCAATGAACCTAAATAAAAAAGTGTCTGGAAGTTAAGATTATATTTCTTTCGTTTGAGCAAATCTCCGGCGGTAAAACATTAAAGGAAAAAACAAAGTAAAAAAGAAAGGAAAATCCCAACTATTTTTATGACAAACACATATTAAATCATAAGGAGTTGATAAGTATTCGGGACACAAATTATACGATATATTAAAAATGAACCAACATCATGGCCTGTGCCGTTACGGCACGGGTTAAGGGCTAGTCTTAATAACAAACTATACATATTATATATGAATTTTCCATAACACAACGGCCTTCATATATGTATACTACTAATTCGTGCTCAACCCGCAAAAACGACCGGTCTCAAAAATCCACTCGCGTCCAATCTGTCGAGAAACGGATTAGGTGTCCACCCGCCAAAATGCGGATTGGTTTGGGTAAAATCCATGGGTTTGGATACTTTTGCTCACCCCTATTATTTTCCAATGCTCTGCATCCTGGTAAAACTTTGACTAATGACACCAAAATTTAATTATTTTGCTGATAGCGGTTATGATCAATGTTGTAAATCTCGTCCGAGATGGTCGAGATCTCGTCGGAAATTTCGATTTCGGCACTTAAGATCTGTCGGGAATCTCGGTTTTCCCGCCAGAATTTGGCCGGCAATAGCCCGGAATCTCGGTGTCTCTGACCTAGCCAAACTTAATTTACAGTTAAGTATAAAAACTTTAAGATATTTTAAGTCACCTATACTTCAATCAATTTACAAAAAACTCAATTTGTCCAACCTTGAAATTTCAAACTGATACAACTTCTCCCCCATTGGTTACAATTACCCCGCTACCAAATCAAACAATTTAACCGAAAACATTCAAAATTGAGAAATCGAATTTCTCGATTACTAAGTGATAAGATTTTTAATGTCGTAGTAGTAATTAAGATTCGAACTCTAAGACTTGTGAAGATTAACTTTAAAGATTTAGTAATAAAGGGAGAGTTACTGGGTCTAGGATTCCATCGAATTCATATCATAAGGCTCAATTATTTATTCTCAACAATTATCGCTCAATAAATAAAATAACATCGACTCTTATTTTGCCAAAGTAGATTCTCAAAAGATTGGTTGTAAATCCTAAGCATGATGTATCAAAACATTAAGCTAAGCATACTTCATCAAAGTAAATGACAACCAATTAATTCAAATCATAATTCTATTTTAATTAGTGAAAAAGTCAAATAGAAAATAAATTAAATTCACTCATTTATGAAATTCGGCTTCCTCCGTCGACCCAGTGTAGGGGTCTAGTTTCTCATGATAAAAACACACTCAAAAATGTAATTCATAGTTCAAATGGTGTTTTTAGTAAAGAAAACTAATAATTCTCCCCAAACTCTCGATACCATCTCCTATGACTTCCAGTGATTATTTATAGCCCAACATCCACTCCAAATCTCCCAGTAAATGCGAATATCTTTGATTTATTCCCCATGCAAGTTACGGGAATTTTCTTATCAGATTTATCTCCTCACACGTTTTCTTCTCAAAAAAAAAAACACTCTAGCACGACGGTAATAATTCTCTGATGGAGTAAAACTTGCAGAAGTCACACGTCTAAAACCAAAAATATATCAATAATATCCCGATAACTCTGATTTCTCGTGTTTGCCTATTCATCCCCTTCTTTTTCGAATTAATCCACGTAGCTTTCCTGTTTTAGGGAAACATGATAATTAAGCATTTAATTACGACAAAACACTCCAACAAAATCTTCTCCAAATTCAAAACAGAATATCCAGTCTTTATCACTTTCCTTGTTGGTGAAAACTTCCTTCTTTTTTTCCCAAACCACTGGAGTTATTAGCCCTGTTTTATAAAGATCGTGAATATTTCGAATTTATGCACCTTACCAATCTTGTTATTTGACAACTGATTTATTACCAAAACAGGCGAGAAAATCTCAAAGAATATCACCTCAATCAAAGAAAATATTTTACAAAATTCTTCGCAGCCGTGAGAATATTTTCTCCCCTGTTTAACCCAAATCTTCTTTATTTGCGTGATGAAGTAATTACCACCCTTGTTTAGGTAAGAAAGGATCTTTCCAATTATAATCCACCAGAAAATCTCGTGAAATTGCCACCAATTCTATTCCATAGTGTTACGCAGATTGAAAGAAATATTTTCCCGCCAAACACTTCTTCAAACCGTGAGGAAGAAGGTCATCCCATATCCAAGCAGCTGGGGTGCGAATATCAAGTGGGTGTCCCTTAACCAAAGTGAGAGTCCGAATAACATGTGTCCTCCGGGTGCCAAAATCAGCTTTTTCGAGCCAATTCTCCACAAGAGCTTATTCTTCCAAAAACAACTAAAATAAGTTTGTTAGTGATAAAAATGAGTCTCAGCTAATGTATTTATGGGTGAAAATGCGTCACACTTGCGTGTTCATCAAATTCCCCCACACTTACATTTTGCTAGTCCTCGAGCAAAACCGAAAATTGACGCGCTACACAGCTGGTCATATAATAAGAGATAGAGAGACCCGCTACACAGCCGGGCATAATATTTTTTTTTTAGACCCGCTACACAGCTGGTCATAACATGCAAAAAAGAAAAGACCCGCTACACAGCTGGTCATAATATATATATGTATCTTTCTTTTTTGTAGACCCGCTACACTGCCGGTCATAATTTTTTTTATTTTTTTTTATTTTGTCCCGTTACACAGCTGGTCATAATATGCAAGAAAATTCCTGAAAAGGAAAAATAAAACGTTAACCACTCCCCCACACTTAAAGATTACATTGTCCTCAATGTAATTGAGTCATCCAATGCAAAACTTAAGATGGGAAATCCTTAGGATGCAAAAAAAAAAACTAAACGAAAATATAAAAATAAAAATACACCTACTTTGAATGTACAAAAAGGATCCCCATAAACTAATAACCTGAAAACTTAGGGATCGACCCAAAATACAATATTTATAATCGACAGCTTCACACTTATGTCATGAAAACGCGGGGACGCTGAAACTATCAAAAACCAAGATTTACCCCTAAACCAAGTTTTTACTGCACAAGGAAGTGCGTAAAGAAAAAAAATATGGGGATTCTATTGAGACTGAGAAATTATCAATCGGCTCATGCACTGTATCAGGAATAGGCAAGTCCTCTGGGTATTTAGATGCAAAGTAATCCAATAACACTTTAGAATCACACAATTCTAAACCTAAATTAGGCAACTTTTGGAAGTCTAGGGGTATAGAAACAACCTCTAAGTCGGGTGAATGATCTTGTGAGGTAGATTCATCTATGGAATTAGGTGAATCATCCACACAATCATCCACAGGGTCATCTATATGTTCTGTTTAGAACAGAGAGTCACTACCAGATTCATCATCATCAGCAAATAATCTTTGACATTCAAGAACTCTCAATCTTTGTTCCAAACTAGGCGGTGTGTGTTTGTAATACTTCTCATATATCTCTAGAGGAGATTCTTCACTTACCTCATGTGGAGCAGAAACTCCATACCATTGCCTACGCATATATTCAGCAAGCGTCATCTCAGATGAGGTTTCCTGATAATTTGACTTTCTACGCTAATATTCTGCCAGCATCATTGTAGGTGACGTCTCCTCAGAAGAAGTCATCATCCTCAAAAAGTCCCTGAAAAGAAATACAAAAAGAAACGCATAAAAAGGAAAAAGAAATTCTAAAATAAAATGAAAATACTGTACAAAATAAAAATAAACCTAAAAATTAATCTAAAAACAAGTCCGCGTCGGCGGCGCCAAAAATTGGTAAGATTTTTAATTGTCGTAGTAGTAATTAAGATTCGAACTCTAAGACTTGTGAAGATTAAATTTAAAGATTTAGTAATAAAGGGAGAGTTACTGAGTCTAGGATTCCATCGAATTCATATCATAAGGCTCAATTATTTATTCTCAACAATTATTGTTCAATAAATAAAATAACATCGACTCTTATTTTGCCAAAGTAGATTCTCAAAAGATTGGTTGTAAATCCTAAGCATGATGTATCAAAACATTAAGCTAAGCATACTTCATCAAATTAAATGACAACCAATTAATTCAAATCATAATTCTATTTTAATTAGTGCAAAAGTCAAATATAAAATAAATTAAATTCACCCATGTATGAAATTTGGCTTCCTCCGTCGACCCAGTGTAGAGGTCTAGTTTCTCATGATAAAAACACACTCAAAAATATAATTCATAGTTCAAATGGTGTTTTTATTAAAGAAAACTAATAATTCTCCCAAACTCTCGATACCTTTTCCTATGACTTCCAGCGATTATTTATAGCCCAACATCCACTCCAAATCTCCCAGTAAATGCGAATATCTTTGATTTATTCCCCATGCAAGTTATGGGAATTTTCTTACCAGATTTATCTCCTCACACGTTTTCTTCTAAAAAAAAACACTCTAGCACGACGATAATAATTCTCTGATGGAGTAAAACTTGCAGAAGTCACACGTCTAAAACCAAAAATATATCAATAATATCCCGATAACTCTGTTTTCTCGTGTTTGCCTATTCATCCCCTTCTTTTTCGAATTAATCCACGTAGCTTTCCTGTTTTAGGGAAACATGATAATTAAGCATTTAATTACGACAAAACACTCCAACAAAATCTTCTCCAAATTCAAAACAGAATATCCAGTCTTTATCACTTTCCTTGTTGGTGAAAACTTCCTTCATTTTTTTTTCCAAACCACTGGAGTTATTAGCCCTATTTTATAAAGATCGTGAATATTTCGAATTTATGCCCTTACCAATCTTGTTATTTGACAACTGATGTCTAACCAAAACAGGCGAGAAAATCTCAAAGAATATCACCTCAATCAAAGAAAATATTTTACAAAATTCTTCGCAGCCGTGAGAATATTTTCTCCCCTGTTTAACCCAAATCTTCTTTATTTGCGTGATGAAGTAATTACCACCCCTGTTTAGGTAAGACAGGATCTTTCCAATTATAATCCACCAGAAAATCTCGTGAAATTGCCACCAATTCTATTCCATAGTGTTACGCAGATTGAAAGAAATATTTTCCCGCCAAACACTTCTTCAAACCGTGAGGAAGAAGGTCATCCCTTATCCAAGCAGCTGGGGTGCGAATATCAAGTGGGTGTCCCTTAACCAAAGTGAGAGTCCGAATAACATGTGTCCTCCGGGTGCCAAAATTAGCTTTTTCGAGCCAATTCTCCACAAGAGCTTATTCTTCCAAAAATAACTAAAACAAGTTTATTAGTGATAAAAATGAGTCCCATCTAATGTATTTATGGGTGAAAATGCGTCACACTTGCGTGTTCATCACAAAGAAAAAAACGTATAAGCAACCCGAAATTACCTTTCAAAAAAAGAAACTACTTACAAAGCAGGGTATTTTCAAAACACAATTTGAAAGACCAAATACTGATTTTCATCACCAAAACACTAGCTAAATAAGTTGCACTGAATTTGAACTTTGATTTCACCACCAAAATACTGAATTATAGACTTACAATATTCTTCTTCTTTGTTAGGGTGAAGGAGCGAGTGCGGTATGTAATGGTTCTCGTAAGTGAAGAAGAGAAGAGAGAAAGGAAAAACATGGGTCTGGCTTTGACTTCTAACACGTAAGTGAATAGGTGTCTCATCAACCATAAGACACATGTTTCTGTATATATAAGAAACTTCTCAAAACTAAGAACTCCAATATTTGGCCAGGTATTTTGTTGGAATACCGGTATCTCGGACCTAGCCGAGACATCCCGAGACACAAGATTAACTAAACTGGTTATGATAAAACCGCTACTGATTTCAGATTTATTCTTTCTCCATTAGTGCATGAACGAGTTCCATCTTTTTTAAAGTGTGTTCCACTGACTCTATATTTGAAACAATTAAAACAGTTTCTATCTTAACCTTCATCCCATGCATTTATAACATAGATAATATTAAGCCCGGGTAAGTCGATCCATTTCATCCCTGACTCATCTTTAACACGTTTTTACGTGTTTCTTTCGTTCATCGTTCCAGTTTTAATCTAGGTTGCACAAGAACCGAGCCGGGCCGGTCGACCGGATCAAAAGCGTCCAAATTTACACCGAACCGTACATCCAATGAACAGTGACAGTTTCAACATCCATAATCGTAGAATCTTCGGCGCGGTCAACAGTTTGACCCTCAAAACCGATCGAGCTGAACTAATAGAATCAAAGTAATTTTAGCCCTTCATTTTCTCCAATTCTAGCCCTCAATGTATATTTATACCCGCAAAATTCTAAGAAACCCTGACATCGCTCACGTATTTTCCTCTCTTTAAGATGTGGTCGAGCCGCATATATTTTCTATCTGAAAAACTTAACCTTCCCCTGCATACATTTTATACCCGCATCTTTATATTTTGACACGTGCATAACTTAACCTGCCCCCTCCAAATCCCCTCAACTACTTTAATTTTTGAGAAAAAGTAGGAAGTTCACAACAAAATAAAGACAAGCAGTTAGGTAATAAAACTGTTTTAGAGATTTTTTTCTACTTTATAAAAAGTGTCAATATATAAATAAAGGCCACATACTTCCCGACCACATATATTGTAGCCGCACCGCACTACTTTTTCTTCTTCTGTTTTTTTTTCTCCACTCTTATTTTCTAATTTCTTATCACTCTGCTTCTCCACTTCTTACACATACTCGCTCAACCGCCAACCATTCTCCACCTCCATCAACGATTCACCAATGACTCTCGGCAATAATTTCTTCTTCTTTTTCTTTTTTCACATGTAGCGTCGCCAACCATTCACCACCTCCATCACTGATTCACCAAGAACACCCCACTATCTTTATTCTCCTGATGAATTAGTTATTTGATTATGTTATTTGATTTGTTCGCATAGTAATGAGATATTTGATTTATTATTTCGTTGTATTCATTAGGGTTTATGGTGGTGCTTGATGAATTAGCTTTATAATATTTGGGATTTTATTTTTGATTTTGAAGTGATGTTCAAAGTTAATTTTGAAGAAATTCAGGATCTGTTGTTAATAGAAATCATTAATCAATTTTGAAGAAGTTAAGGATCTGATGATTTTGGAGAAGTTGTTGATTCTTGTGTTTTCAAGATCACCAACAACGGTGAAATTAAATCATTGTTTTATGTATAATTGTAACTATGGATTTCTGATATAACATCTTTGTAAATTTTTCTTTTTTTTAGGCAGCATCACATCTGTGTAACTGAAAAATAAACAATTTTTTTTTCGTGTGTATAAATTTGAATCGGTAAAAACCAATACAAATACCGAGGGAAAACTCGGACCGGTTTAAAACCAAACTGATACATGGCCTGCTTTGTGACGCTTGTAGTTTCCAAAACCGATGGATGGTCTGTTCGGTGACCGGTTTTGATAAAAACAGAGCCGACTGATGGTTGTGCAGTCCTATTGATCATATAACGACTACATATAGAATTTTTTCCCAAATATATAGCATTATCCGAATCATCAATTTCTTACGCTAAACTTCTCATTTTAGATAATTTTAAACATAAGATTAAGATCTAGCATGCGAAGTTTTGACAAAATCTTTCTTACCTTTTTATTTTAATGATCCAACAGTTTGATGCATTTAAAAATAAAAATATTTGAAAGGATAGTACAGTGGTCCCTCGACTACATCCAAACTCCTTCAAATTGGAGTTGGAGTTGGTTGGGTAATTACAAGATTCGAACCGCTAACTCTGCAGTGGAAGGAGCATCAGAACCAGCAGACCACTTGATGGTTCTTATATATAACAATAAAATAGTTAAAGCCTTTAAGAAAATAAAATGTGTTTGTGGGTATATTGATTTTATTTGAAAATGGAAGGTCCTAAGTATACCACTAACTTTTTCATTATGGAACTTATAGATAATTCCTTGTGTGAGCTCCAATCATAGACTAAACCAGATGAGAAGTATCTTTGGATAATTATAATTAGAGATTCTTGAATCAAAAGGATCGATTAACGTACAACCTTCTTATACATTTAATTATAAAGATAAATAGAACAACTTAAACAGAGGACCTCGTCCAATTTTAACACACTGTATTAAGCCGCTACAAACACTAACCTACTGTTTGACTTCAGTCTGGAATGTAGTTGAGACAAAATAAATGTTCAATACCACTCTGCTGCAGTGGTATCCCTACGCTTCTTGATTCTCGCAAGAACCTATGCACTTGATTATCCTAGCTGATGTCCTTTACATCCCCAGGAGCTCCACAATCTCCGTGAAAACTAGCGCTACCTTGCCTCTAACATGGTGCATTGTGATTTCCTTTGGATTCAAAATCAAGGAGACATAAATCAATTCCATAATTTAGACGAATTTAAATCAAGAAGACTAGATTTTATTCTCTTAAAAATCTATAAATATACATAATCAACTTTCTTCACAAGAATATCAATCTAGAAAGAATTCTAAGATGAATTCTTATGGAAAACTTATAGACATGATTTCAATAATTAAGAGTTACATTCAATCGTGTTTGAAGTAACTCAATGACAGGAGCCAACATATTATGATGATATGTGGTGATACATAAAAGGAAAAAAATTGTTTGTCCACTAAAAAATATTACACTTTTTTGTTTTTGCATAAACATGCTTAAAAGGTCATTTGTGTATGTCCAAAAAGTCGGCACCATTCAAGATTTCAGGAATCATAAGATGAAGATATCTCAAATATTTTGGACGACACTACTTTAGGGCATCCAATTCTCAATTCTCTTTCCTGCAAATGTCGTAGGCGCCACTCTCCCATGACACCGACCCAATCACTTCTGAGCCTTTTGATGCCCATACCCTTCATTAAACACTCCCTACCTGACCCCTTCCCTCTCATACCAATGTTAATTTCTGTCTAATCCACGTAAAGAAATTGTAGATTCCAAGAGTGATAATAAACACAGCTATCTCACTCAAAACCTTCATAAATAAACTAAAACCTAAACTCCTTTTGGTTGCATGATGCCCCTGTGGTATCTCTCTATCTTCAGTATGCTGATAATGATGATGAACGCTAACATCAGAAGAATCAGTAGTGACGTTTGATACTGCAGTATATTTTGGGATTAAGAAGTGTAAATAAGTAGTGAGTATGATCAGTAAGATCAATTCTCCGATGGTGTTCATCTTGTTGAATTTGCAGTATATTTTGAGATTAAGAAACAAAATAACAAGAAGCAGAGTTTTTGATCAGTGGTTTTTTTTATAACAAAAGCTAGAGGTAAAATGGGTTTGAAGAGTTTCAGGTGGTTTTTATATAAGAAGAAGCCAGTGTTCCATCATCTATATAAGGAAAAAGTTACATCTGAATATATAATGTTGAAAACATAATGATTTATATACATGCATATTTACATGTACCATAATCATCTAGATTTTTGAAATTAATTGGAAACTTTCTAATGTAATATTTCCCGGATCTTTCACTAAGAAACATATACATGTCCAACCAATGTGACTTTCTGGGATCCTGATTTTTCTTATTGTAAATCTTAGCTTTACATGTAACATAATTAACATATGCCTTGCTCTTATGGAGCTTCACAAGATGACTTGGAGAGAGAAAAGATTCGCCAATACTCATCCTTCATGATGTGATTCTCTGCTTCGCTTGAATCACAACTTAAATTTGTTTCCAAACGTATAAGAAGTATGCGTTAGAAAATAATGAAAACACATAATGATTAAGCTTTTTCAAGGAAAAAAACATATAATTATTATGCGTTTTTATTTTTAATTACATATTGACAGGTGTTATAATAAATACATACACACATTATAACTTTATTGCAATTATTCATCATGTGTTCACAAAAAAATTGTGGAATTTCCACAAGGTGCAACCGAATGATTTTACCTATGTGGATGGAAATTGTGGAAAACATATAAGTTTTATAAGAGCCAGCCTTAGAAGATGCTTTTAGGAGGAGGGCGATAATTATTCGAGAGAATCTTTAATTAGTTAATATTAATTTATTTCACTTTTTTTGTTTGACGTCATAATACAAGGATGTCTTTGCGGTAACATTTAAGATTTTACATCAACCATAATAAAAATATGACCATCCACCACCATCTACTACTAGAATTATCTAAAGAGAGAGAAAATCAAAATTGGAACCTAAGTTGTCATGTCCGCAAACAAAAACTCACAACTCAATTTCGTGCCCGGGGTCGATGAAGTTTGTCCCTAAATTCCTTCTTCGTTTCCTTAAGTTTGGACCTAAGGCTTTGAGATCTCTCTTAATATGTTGACCTCCCATGGAATCTCCTATTTGGTTTTCAAGAGAGTGAAAGATATTAATTGTGAAAGAATTAGAGAGAAACAAAATTAATTTTAACTTTTATTTGTTTCTTGTATTCTCTCATTGTTCATTATAACTTTTAATCATTATACACAAACTATTTTTTTTTCACTTATTTTACACATGCGAAGCACCACTTTCTCATTTAAGATAATTTTAATCAGAAGATCTAGATCTTAATACATAAAGTTTGGAAAAATCATTTCCACCCTTTTATTTCAATGATCTAACAACTTTATGCATAAAATAATATTAATAAGATGGTTGTTGCAATAGAAGGAGATGCAGAGAAGGAGAAGGACTTATATTCACTAATATAATCAGGTTAAATGGATATCATATCATTTATATACATGTAAAGAGAAAACCATAAGTATCTACTTGTTCCGTACATCCATGGCCCGTAGGCCCTACAACACCCCTCCTTGTGCGGTCCAATAGAACTTCGTATGCAGTGCTTCACATATACTGCTTCGAATGTAGGTATTCAAATGTATTTTTCTCCTTGATGACTATTGTGTCTCAGTCAATTGCTCTATTAAAACTTTTCTAGTAAAACCCAGAGGGACAAAACCTTGTTGCAGTTCTTCACATTTAGAGTTTCACATTTTGTGCTTTACATGTAGTGCGATCTTCAAAGATCACTGAGTCTAAGTTAATTGCCTCGTTAAAAGCTTGTTAGGAAAATACATATGGACAAAACTTGAGCTACGGAAAAAGAGTACAATATTGAGAATACTTAGAGCAGAATTGGACTCGCAGATGTTACCTCATTGAAACCTTGAAAAGAAAAACCCAGTGAGACAAAACCTTGGCGAAGGGAAAAGAGTACAACGCGATAAGTCCACATAAAGTTACTTCGTTGAAGTTCACTTCTCTTGTTGCTTCATGATGGATGTCGTAGGCTCAACAAATTAATAATATTATTTCCACACAATTAACTGGTAATATAATGGAAGTAAGGATCGTTCCCACAAAGAGCGATGAGTTTTAGTTATCAAAGTGTCACAAAGGGGGGTTTTGTTTTAGATTTTGAATAAAATAAATAATCAAAACAAATAAAGTTGTATTGTAATCAATAAAGAGAGATATGATCGAGGAATCCTTCTTCATTAATAAACCGTCAATGAGTTATTATAATTGCCTACTCGTCGTTAATCATATATAATCACCAACCGTGGAATAACAGCTAGCTCAGTGTTGTTCCCTAAATTCCTTTTATCACTGAGTATGGAAGCTCTCCAATACCAGATTCTATTCGCCTAACCACCTAGTAGTAGCTCACTCAAGGTGTAATTTGGTCGAATGCTTTATCTTTTGTGAATTTATAGGTTGATCCTAATAGTTAGACTCTTAGCTCAAGGTCCACTTTTTAATGTTGTTTATACCCACAATCGCTCCACAGAATCCCTCTGTAAGGTTTTGTGTTCTCTACTTGTGTAAAGGTTATTCGACGATTACTTATCTCCTAACACAATACTAGAAATAGATTGAATCAACAAATCAATTTAGGTAGCCACCTAAACAATCTATCAACCAATCATAAATATTCATTATAATATAAACAAACGATAATCATATGAAGAACTTCAAAGCAGATTAATATAATAACTCAAATCTTTTTTACAACTTAGAATTCATCCTCAATCAATAGGTGTTTAGCTACTCATGGATTTAGAAACACCCATGATATACATATAAGCAAAGGTTAGAGATATCGTTACGATTGAGAATCACTCCAAAACCCAAGATTTCGCTCCGTGTGATATTTCTCCTCTCCAAAACCTTACAATTTCGCGATCCCTTGATGTGATATGATTTCACATCACCAAATACCTTTTTATAGGTTTACATTGCTTGGCCTTCACGTATTTAGTTCGGTTTAATAACCCAACCCGAAAACAAGAAATAGCGACTCCAAACGTGACCTTAGGCCTTCCAAGGTACTAATACACGTTTTCCACTTGCTAAGTACGCGTACCCAGTCCGCAAACTTCAAATTCCAGCAGATCTTTTCAGAATTAAAGTATGCGTACACGGTTTGCATACTTTACTATCTTCGGTATTCAATAAAAGTTTGTTTTGGCCACAACTTCTTCATCCGAACTCGGAATGACCTCATTCTTTTTGAATTCTTTTCCTATTTCAATTATATTCAAGATGGTGATGAGAAATACTTAATTTGAATGAGTTAAGATCGGTCTTTGGCCCTTCTCTTGATTTTGAGCGTTTTGCTCCTTTTCGTTGCACTTCTTCCACTTCTCTTGGACTTGGGCGCTTGGATTCTTGGAATACTTCTCTTCTTAGCTCCTTTTTGGATGATTCAACTATTATAGGCAAATAAGAGAAAACAAGAGTAATAATACGAAAATATGCAAGAATAATAGCTAAAACAAGTATGAAATGGACACTAAAATCATATGAATTATGCACTTATCACTTCACAACTCAGAAAAACCGTGTGGGAAAAAGAAGAACCGTGGAAAATCAGATTCCAGGTATTTTTTGTTGTCTCATTAAAATCCTTGTAGAGTAACAAAACCGTATGGGAAAAAGTAATCTCGGTGAGGAAAAAAGAGTTCAACACACCATTGGATGCTTCCCATGATGTCATACGATTTCTTTAGTCATATGCATTTGTTGGGGCTCGAAAAATTTCTTTAGTCCTACGCAATCAACAGAGTTCGGACAATTTCCTTAGTCATGTACTTTTCACATGTGGACTTAGTTAATAAGTTTGCCACATTTTCATCAGACTTCACTTTGCTGACTTGAAATGTCTGAAGACATCATTGTTGTTGTTGATTGCATTATAACGTATAACAGACTGTCGCATATCATTTCTTTGATTAATTTAGATATTTTCAGTAATATCAATGCGGTCATTAGGCCTTGATCGCGGTCGTAAGCGTCAAAAATAAATTACACTTTCTTACTACTCAAAATATAAATATAGCAAGGGCAAGAAAGGATCGATCCCACAGAGAGGTCTTGGTTGTCAATATGTTATGGTCTCCTATATAAAACACCGAGGATTTTCAGATTTTTATAAACGAAAATAAATAAAAGCAAAACAAATAAAAGTAAACACGCAAATCAAGGATGTGAAAATATTGGATAAAGGTTTCATCTTCAATTGTAAACAAGTTTATGAATATATGAATAGAATTCGTATTTAATCTCGCTATCATCAAAAGCCATAGAATACCTTATTGCAAGAATACTCCGTAATTTCCAAAGTTATCAACACACACATTAGGGCTGCGTATGTGAAATCTACCTAAAGAATAACCTAACGCCTTGCGCTAATCAAGTTCATTCCTAGGAGCATTAAGTTTCAAAAAATAGGCTAATCAATGCAATTGAAATACTTTGCGCAAAACAATTGAACAAAGGTCAATTTCTACATATGATTACAAGGATGTATCACTACAACCTAGAATCATATCATGCTACTCGTATTCAAGGTTATCGCTCGATGAAAACCCTAAAATAGCTATAGATATGGATGTGAGTTCAATCAATTCTAGACTTAACTAAACAAACATTCAATCATGTTGCAATACATCAATCATGCAATTATTATAACCCGTAGAAATCAAACGATAATATTGAGAGGAAACTAATTCATAAAAATCATAACTTGGTTGCAATATCCAACTACATCTTCAACCAATAATAAAACTCTAGCTCATATTCATGGAGTTCATAACAAGAAGAAAGAGAAAAGACTTCATGGTTCTAAACCCTAGAACAAGAGTAGAGGCAAAAGAATAGAAAAAGATATTCAAAAGATTCGATAAGATATATAAAAAGTCCTCTCTTTATATGTTTCTCCAATTTCCATAAAGGATACTCCTTCCAATATTAGGTCTTCTCAAAATCCATCTCCAAGTGGTCCACCAAGCCCATGTGTGAGAAAAACCCATGTGAAAATTCTCGCCCAAAAATCGTCACGGAAAAGCGGGATTGTGGCGGAAAGATTGCCGGAAAGTAGTTCAGGTGACCGGCAAAGTCTGCCCGGTCACCGGTCAACGAGTCAACTCAGTCGGGTCAACGGGTCAGCTCGGTTCAACTCGGTCAGACCGAGTCAAACCTAGTTAGGAAGAGTCAGGGTGTGAGTCAGGTCACGACTCAGATGTGAGTCAGCTGTTCTCTGGCTGATTGAGCTGAATTGCCAGGCCTTGAGCCATTGCACAGGCCATATATTGTTCAGCACAATCATTGTGCTTCACGGCTCCTTGGCTAGCCATCTTGGCTGACCCATAGTAGCACCAGAAACTTCAGTTCAACTCCTGCAGTGCTAATCCATTCATTCCATTCAAGCCATTCAACCTGCCATGTCCGCTCACCAATTCCATTGCACCAATACCGGACCACCAATCATTCTAACAAAGTACCCTTCTCTATCTCGAACAAAGACAAACCTCCGCTTCTTCATCTTCCTTGTCTCAATCATCTCAACATCAAACACCACAAAGAATCGCTCAACTCAATCACTTTGCCATTTCTTATTCAAGCTCGCTACCGCATAGTACCAGCCTCGACTTACAATCTTCATCACGAACATTTCAGAAGCACCGTAAAACAACTGCAATTCCCATGATTTTCCTGTCACATCTCACTGCAATTCTGTCCATGCCTTCACTGCAACAACAGCACTGACAAGAACTTTATCAGAACTCAGGCCACTTCTGTTGTTCTGCACTGGCTATTGCATCACTGTTTCAAGCACACTCCAATTTCAGTTCATATTGATTTCATCTCAACAATAGCTTCAGATCCTTCGTATACTGCTCACAAGCACCAGCAACCCTCGCCCCATTCTCTTCCACCCGACCTTCACAACCACTAAAACCCATTGCGAACCATCCCCGGCCATGGCTCCCAATCTCGCACTGCATCTGCATCCACATCCAAAATTGCCTCTCATTTCAGCTTGACTCCGAGCCAAAACCCAATTTCTCATCCTCCATCCATCCAATTCTCACTTAGTTCGAACCCTTGAAGCAACTCATTGCACTGAACTTGAACCAATCAGATTCACCTCAACCATACAAATCACCATCTGCAATCCTCAGAACCCTGCCATTACTCTCCATTAGCTTCTACACAACTGCACTCAACTAACCAACACTCCCACCTATTCCAAACATCTGCACTCCTCCAACCCTTCTTACAGCTCCTGTAACTCTCCAGCACCAATAACTCCATCAAGCCTCTCTATGGCACCTTCCCTGCAACCACCTACCAACTCAAGAACCCATCTGCTCATTCAACACCAATTGCATAACAGCTTCACTGATTTCCCATCTCAACTCAAATAATTCATGGCATCATTCATCTCGGTAAACCCTAAATAATCCATTTCCAACTTCAATTTCTTCTCCAACTCGAATATCCAAATTCAACCAAAACCCTGGATTTCCACTTCATCTTTATCATCAATCAACAACTAATTTGACCTAGACCCACTCGTAATTCATCATCAAGTTCTCCGACCCATTTAATCAACTTCTCAACATCTCCATGAAAATCCATGACCACTTCTCTCTCTCAATTTAGGACTTTTAATCAAACCCTAATTCCCGAGCAACACAACACCGAATTCCTCAACCGATTTATCCGAACAAAGACATCATCACATCTTCTCAACCTCGTTGAGCTATATTCTTCAATTCTTCGACTATCGGACCCTAATTTCTTCTCTATCACAAGAAATTAATCTCGAGCAACAACCTCGTCCTGGATCTCAATCCACCATGGTCGCTTCAATTTCTGTCGATCCGAATTAACAACAGATCCACTCATTGTTCTTTCTCAATTTTTGGTTTTAGGTTTGCAAATGATTGAGAAGAGATATTTCTCAATTTGGGGTGGACGGATAATTACACCCAATGATAATTACACCCTCTGATAAATGATAAGGGATACCCTGAGTGGCAACCCCTTAACTACAGTCCGCCTTTAATCATGCCTCCAAAAGAGAGTTACCCCTTAACCTTAACTAGGCTCCAGATAGTGTTCGCCTCTCGAAATGACAATTTCGCCCTTTGGCTCAATTTGGATGATTTCTCCATCTTTCCGTCCGTGCGACTCCAGAGTACCTAATAAATCAAAAACACGCATAAGATACGCAATTCACAAGAAAAATAGCGAAGAAAGCATAACTACTAGATAGTAAATTAGGTGTTTTAGACACCTATCAGATTCCCCCACACTTAGACTTTGCTAGTCCTCGAGCAAATCAAACAAAACTTATTCTAAAACATACATACAACTCCGTGTCGTCGAGGCTACGGTCACTTTTAGCTTAAATAACAAGCCTTTAAACCCCTAGGTGTCCCTAGTGGACGAGTTATAGTCTCGTGAAGGTTTACAAGAGATATACCTACAAAACCTATATTTCCAACTCCGTCTATTTATGACAAATCAATGAACGAATCCAAAATGACTACAGGAGGAGGTACCTTGCAAATTCAATTCATATATTAGTAAATAAACTCTAATTAGATAGTCGAACAAGCCACAATACTTGAAACTAACAAACCACAATCACAATGAAAAGATTAAGAAGATGGATATAGATGTAGATGTTGGCGAATATTCACAAGTGTTCGATGTTTCCCATATCTCTGTCTGAAGGTCATCGCTAAGATGAACCTAATCCTATTGGATTAAGCTACTTGGTGTTGAATGCTACATCAAATCAATTGGCATATACAAGGGAACCAAGAGTGACTTTATTCAACACAATAATAATTTCTTCTCTTTTTTTTTTATTTGATTGGATCAAACTGGATCCAATTTCTCTTTTTTTTAGACGGCATGATTAGATCTTTTGGATCCAAGCGCATGCTTCCTTGTCAACATGTATATGATAGTTGCCTTGGGTCCTGCATTCCACGCTTGTTTAGGCGACGGAGACAGGGACTACGTTTCACACATACTGCTATTCCCAAGTGTCTTTTTATTCCGTTTGGTCTAATTGGTCGGTCTTTTTTTTCTTTTTTTTAGTAACTCAATCACTCTATTTCATCCTAGCAGTAATAACAACTCGATTTTTAGTGACCCACCAAAGCACTTAAAGAACAATAGATAAATATGGAAAAATAAAAATAGAATGCGATATGGTGATATTCCGAGATATGGTAACAACTATCATGGTATTTATGATTTCTGAGCTATGTTCGTCCCCTTTTAGTTAATTGGTTCCTCAACTCCTGCATTCAACATGGTTCCATCCACTAATGGTGTCATCCTAAAGGCACAAGTTTCTACATTTCGGAGTTCAAAAAGCACATATTTTTTCTTGGTTTTTCTACTTTTCTGATTTTTTTTTTCTATGCATAAAACAAACTAAAACATATAAATGCTCCCCCACACTTAAACTTTACATTGTCCTCAATGTAAAATTGAATCGTCCAAAGAAAGTTCAAGGTGGGAAATTCCGCAAATGATATGCAAAAACAAGAAAATAAAGATAAAAGCAAATGCATAAAAATAAAAAGATAAGAATAAAGATACAAAACCGGTGGGTTGCCTCCCACTAAGCGCTTGTTTTAAAGTCGACGGCCCGACTAGCTTCTTGTACGATTCATTCCCCATACACCAATAATCTGAAAAGTTGGGGATCCACCCATAGCACCTGTTTTGCAAACACTAGCTTCACACAAATATTAGTAATATAAAACAGGAATGAAGCTATTAACCGATAAAAGCTTCCCCCACACTTATTCTTTTCCACACTTGGAAGTGTATAAAGAATATAGACGTCGGGTACTTCCACGGTTTCTTGTTCCATAACCTGCATAGTATGAGAATCAAGTATCTCTAATGGCGGAAAACGAGAAACAAAGTCATTCAACAATATTCTCGAAGCACATACATTCAAACCAATAAGAGGTAAAGGAGAAGAAACAATAGGCAAAGGGTTAGATAAACCTTGCACAATCTCTTGTATCATGGAATCCTCTTCATCCTTAAAAAACTCAAGTGAATTATTCACCTCTTTTATATCATGGTCCTCTATCAAACCTTGCAACCATTCTTCGTCCGTTTCTGCCTTAACCAAAGTTTCGACATAAACATCATCATTACAATCATTTGCAAGCTCAATTGGGTCTTCCACAATATTGGTCATAATCGTCTCATTCTCAACATATTCCTCCTTTTTGTTGTAAGGCACATACTCTTTTGCGGATGCAATATTGTCCATAAGGAATTTCTTTAGAACACTCATTGCATCATCCTCAAGCTCTACCTTTTGAATAGGTTCTTGATCATTATAAAGATCAATGCTCGAGTAAGCTACACTAATGTCATCACATTCCTCTTCGTCTTCACCTTGATCGCAAAAAGACTCCATTGTAAACTCCTCGGGGATGTCACCATGAATTGGTTTAGGCGATGTATTTTCATAATAATCATCACTATCATAGTCAACATAATCTTGTTCCTCGCTGAATTTAGTGTTGCTAATCTCGAACTCATCCTTTTGAATAGGTGAATGATCATTATTACGATCAAGAGTTGAGTTAACTACACAAATATCAACAAAAGTCCCCAAAGGTTCGCCTTTTTCAACATAACTATTCATTTCCTCCTTGTATTCTTCAATGCCTTGTCTTAAAGTGGAAACACCTTTTTGAAGCTCTTGGAGTGTTCCATCCAAATTCTGAATATAGTGTTCCATTTGTTGGTAAAGCTCGTTCGACAAAGAAAAAGTAGAATTACTTACTTCAGTATTGTTAGGCCAATTATATTCCCTTTGAATGGGTGGATGATCATAACTACGATCAGAAATTGGGCCAAACATACCATGAGCACATTCGGTCGATGAAATTAGTTCCACGCTTGGTTGTCTACAAATTGACTCCATGCTGTCCATAAATTGTTGCATTTCATCTACCAAACTAGAGGAAAAATTAATAGGAGTACAACTAATCTCCCCTCCTTGTGGTTGCTCACTTACATACCCACCGTAAGAAGGTTGGAATGTATGAGAACAATAAAAGGGTACGTGGAATATTGACCATAACCAAAGGATTGGTTTTGATTGTATTCCCATAAGGGTGATAGTTTTCATGTTGTTGAGGTTGAAGGCCGTATTGATTGCTCCAATATGCTCCGTCCATAGAAATTGGTACTCAAACGAGATTCTCAAAACTCGAATAAGAACCAAAGAATAAGAAAAAGTAAAACAAAACTAAATACAAAAATAAGAAACCAAAAACAATTAACAACCGCCGCCTCCCTAAGAATCAAGCGCCAAAATTTGATCGCGGTCGTAAGCGTCAAAAATAAATTACACTTTCTTACTACTCAAAATATAAATATAGCAAGGGCAAGAAAGGATCGATCCCACAGAGAGGTCTTGGTTGTCAATATGTTATGGTCTCCTATATAAAACACCGAGGATTTTCAGATTTTTATAAACGAAAATAAATAAAAGCAAAACAAATAAAAGTAAACACGCAAATCAAGGATGTGAAAATATTGGATAAAGGTTTCATCTTCAATTGTAAACAAGTTTATGAATATATGAATAGAATTCGTATTTAATCTCGCTATCATCAAAAGCCATATAATACCTTATTGCAAGAATACTCCGTAATTTCCAAAGTTATCAACACACACATTAGGGTCACGACATGTGAAATCTACCTAAAGAATAACCTAACGCCTTGCGCTAATCAAGTTCAATTCCTAGGAGCATTAAGTTTCAAAAATAGGCTAATCAATGCAATTGAAATACTTTGCGCAAACAATTCGAACAAAGGTCAATTTCTACATATGATTACAAGGATGTATCACTACAACCTAGAATCATATCATGCTACTCGTATTCAAGGTTATCGCTCGATGAAAACCCTAAAATAGCTATAGATATGGATGTGAGTTCAATCAATTCTAGACTTAACTAAACAAACATTCAATCATGTTGCAATACATCAATCATGCAATTATTATAACCCGTAGAAATCAAACGATAATATTGAGAGGAAACTAATTCATAAAAATCATAACTTGGTTGCAATATCCAACTACATCTTCAACCAATAATAAAACTCTAGCTCATATTCATGGAGTTCATAACAAGAAGAAAGAGAAAAGACTTCATGGTTCTAAACCCTAGAACAAGAGTAGAGGCAAAAAAATAGAAAAAGATATTCAAAAGATTCGATAAGATATATAAAAAGTCCTCTCTTTATATGTTTCTCCAATTTCCATAAAGGATACTCCTTCCAATATTAGGTCTTCTCAAAATCCATCTCCAAGTGGTCCACCAAGCCCATGTGTGAGAAAAACCCATGTGAAAATTCTGCCCAAAAATCGTCAATCAGGAAAATCGGGATTGTGGCTTAATTTGGCCTGAAAAGATTGTTTAAAGTAGTTCAGTGACCGGCAAAGTCTGCCGGCCACCGGAAAACGAGTCAACTTCGGTCGGGTCAACGGGTCGCTTCGGTTCAACTCGGTCGACCAAGTCAAACCTAGTTAGGAAGAGTCGGGGTGTGAGTCAGGTCACGACTCAGATGTGAGTCAGCTGTTCTCTGGCTGATTGAGATGAATTGCCGGGCCTTGAGCCATTGCACAGGCCATATATTGTTCAGCACAATCATTGTGCTTCACGGCTCCTTGGCTAGCCATCTTGGCTGACCCATAGTAGCACCAGAAACTTCAGTTCAACTCCTGCAGTGCTAATCCATTCATTCCATTCAGTTCAACCTGCCATGTCTGCTCAGCTCAATTCCATTGCACCAATACCAGACCACCAATCATTCTAACAGTACCCTTCTCTATCTCGGAACAAAGACAAACCTCCCGAGCTTCTTCATCTTCCTTGTCTCAATCATCTCGGTCATCAAACACCACAAAGAATCGCTCAACTCAATCACCGCCATTTCTTATTCAAGTCATACCGCATAGTACCGCCTCTCGACTTACAATCTTCACTGCGAACATTTCAAGGCTAATCGTAAAACAACCGCAATTCCCATGATTTTCCTCTGTCACATCTCACCGCAATTATGTCCATGCCTTCACCGCAACAACAAGACTGACAAGAACTTTATCGAACTCGGCCACTTGTTCTCAGACCGGGTTATTGCATCACCTGTTTTCAAGCACACTCCAATTTCGATTCATATTGATTTCATCTCAACAATAGCTTCAAATCCTTCAGATACCGCTCACAAGCACCACCAACCCTCGCCCATTCTCTTCCACCCGACCTTCACAACCACTAAAACCCATTGCGAACCATCCCGGCCATGGCTCCCAATCTCGCACCGCATCTCGCATCCGCATCCAAAATTGCCTCTCCATTTCACTGACTCCGAGCCAAAACCCAATTTCTCATCCTCCATCCATCCAATTCTCACTTAGTTCGAACCCTTGAAGCAACTCATTGCACCGAACTTGAACCAATCGATTCACCTCAACCATACAAATCACCATCCGCAATCCCTCGTAACCCTGCCATTACTCTCCATTAGCTTCTACACAACTTCGACTCAACGGAACCAACACTCCCACCTATTCCAAACTGTTACAGACTCCTCCAACCCTTCTTACAGCTCCTGTAACTCTCTAGCACCAATAACTCCATCAAGCCTCTCTATGGCACCTTCCCTGCAACCACCTACCAACTCAAGAACCCATCTGCTCATTCAACACCAATTGCATAACAGCTTCACTGATTTCCCATCTCAACTCAAATAATTCATGGCATCATTCATCTCAGAAACCCTAAATAATCCATTTCCAACTTCAATTTCTTCTCTGAACTCGAATATCCAAATTCAACCAAAACCCCTGGATTTCCACTTCATCTTTATCATCAATCAACAACTAATTTGACCTAGACCCACTCGTAATTCATCATCAAGTTCTCCACCCATTTAATCAACTTCTCAACATCTCCATGAAAATCCATGACCACTTCTCTCTCTGAATTTGCCGACTTCTTAATCAAACCCTAATTCCCGAGCAACACAACACCGAATTCCTCAACTGATTTATCTGAACAACACATCATCACATCTTCTCAACCTGTTGAGCTATATTCTTCAATTCTTCGACTATCAGACCCTAATTTCTTCTCTATCACAAAGAAATTAATCTCGAGCAACAACCTCGTCGGATCTCGAATCCACCATGGTCGCTTCAATTTCGCCGATCCTAATTAACAACGCATCCATTTGTTGTTCTTTCTCAATTTTTGGTTTTAGGTTTGCAAATGATTGAGAAGAGATATTTCTAATTTGGGGGTGGACTGGATAATTACACCCAATGATAATTACACCCTCGATAAATGATAAGGGATACCCCGAGTGGCAACCCCTTAACTACAAACCACGCCTTTAATCATGCCTCCAAAAGAGAGTTACCCCTTAACCTTAACTAGGCTCCGATATAGTGTTCGCCCACGAAATGACAATTTCGCCCTTTGGCTCAATTTGGATGATTTCTCCATCTTTCCGTCCGTGCGACTCCAGAGTACCTAATAACTCAAAAACACGCATAAGATACGCAATTCACAAGAAAAATAGCAAAGAAAGCATAACTACTAGATAGTAAATTAGGTGTTTTAGACACCTATCAGGCCTATTCCCATGCACATGCCAACAAAATGGTGTTTGGCATGCCAGGTGGCATGACAAACCATTTGCTCCACTATGGGAAAACCAATAAGCGACGGACTTTCTAGCGAGCGATAATGACTTTATCGCTACCGATATTGTTAAAATCGCTCGCGTTAAATAATAATGCTGGCGATACAATGATTATCGCCCATTAGTTATTCTGCAACGGCTATTTTCCCCTATGGTTCCTATATATATGCCCTTTTACCACTCTAGATAACTCACAGCTGCTTCTACAGATATTTCACTTATATTCTCAATTTAAGTTTCATTAATCATCTCAATGTCGAGATCCAATGAAGAAAGGGATATTATTATGAATCTAAGCAGGTTACAACAAGAAAGGTATCGTATGAGGCTGCAACAAATTGACGAAGAGGAAGCTGAGGATAATAAACTAATCGAAGTTTTGATGCTTGTACATACGGGTCAAATACCAAGAGTTCCAGAGCCCAAAGAAGTATTATCAAGAAGATATACATATCGAGGGAGGGAATTTTACCATCAGAATCTCATGCACGATTATTTTCTTCCCAGTTGTGTGTACTCTGATCGAGATTTCCAAGGTCGATTCCGCATGCCTCATCATCTGGTGAAAAAGATTATTGAAGAGCTTTGTCGAGTGGAACCTCAATTCAATTATCAGTTTGATGCACTAAATATTAGAGGTCATAGTCCTGAACAAAAAGTTACTTCGGCTTTAAGGATTCCAGGTTATGGCACTCCATCGTACCCGAATGATGAGTACCTTCGTATGGGTAAAACAACTTCTTACACTTACCTTTCATTGTTCTGTGAAGTAATGATTAATCATTTTGGTCCAACATATTTACGAAAACCAACCGACGAAGATGTTAGACAAATATTAAGGGAGAATGAGGAAAGGGGATTCCCAGGAATGCTATGTAGTCTCGATTATATGCATTGGGTATGGCATGGATGCCCTGTTTATTGGGCTGGTCAATATAAAGGTCATTATCCAAAGCCAACAGTTATCCTTAAAGCTGATGCTTCTTATGATTGTTGGATATGGCACGCTTTTTTTGGTCTTCGGGGTTCACAAAATGATATTAATGTTTTGCACAAGTCGCCTCTGTTTGAAGATTTTGAAGTATGGAATTTCTCCATCTGTCCGTTTCATGATCAACGACCATCAGTACACTCATGGCTATTATCTTGCGGATGGTATCTACCCAAAATGGTCCACCTTGGTTCAATGCTACCGCCAGCCTCCTGCTGGTGCATTGGGCCTTTTATACCGATATTTTAACGATGCCCAAATGGCACTGAGGAAGGATGTGGAACGCGCTTCTGGAATTTTGAAGAGGAAGTTCGCTATCATTTGTGTCCCATATCGTGGGTTGAGTCCTCGTGAAATGCACAAGACTATGCTCACTTGCATAATTCTTCATAACATGGTAATTCAGAAACCAAAGGCGTGATTCGGATTGGATTAACTATGATGATGAAGATTTGAGGCCTAGATTCGACACGAAAGAGGCCTCCCTGCAAGGAATTATGGTCAAATGACTAACTACATTCAGAACCGTAATTTGTATGACCAGTTAAGAGATGATCGGAGATTGAATCTTTGGGAAGAGCATGGAAGATGATTTTATGTATTTTTTCTTAATGTTTTAGCTTCCGCTTTTAAGTTATGTTATGTAATTTGTTATTTTTCTAATTAATAAACTTCAACATTTCATTTCAAACTAATATTAATTGGAATGCATAACAACATATCAAATTAAAACTTAAACTAAAACATTAAAACTTAAACTACTACATTAAACTAGTACATTAATCGTTTAGAGGAATTATTTCATCAAACTCATCATCATCATCTTCATCACTTTGGTTGTTAGTAAATCCAACTTTTGCTTTTCAATCGTGCTTGAATCCCCAAAATTCGATTTTCCATACATGTTTTTGTTGGGCGTTCATAATTTAGGTGTTAGCTTGAAGAATGTTATGCTTGTCATAGTCAAACCCAAATTTTTCTTGAGAAAGACGACTTTTCTTACTCCCCCGGTTTTGAAATTTCCTTTCAATGGATCTTTGCTTCTCGACGGTCTTTTGATGTTCCATAAACTCCGCCATGTTAAATCCTCCGGAACTTCCTCCTTCTTGAGCTAATTTTCTAGCCAGTTTTGCTCGATTCCTCCCTGGAAGTTTTCCCATATTATTACCATCAACATAATTATTGAAAACTACGTTGGAATTTGAGCTTGTAGGGGTATCTGGTGAAGAATTTGATGGACCTTGTGAAAATTGTGAAGAATTTGGTGTTGAGGGAGCAGAATTATATGGTGACTTTTCAGTACTATTTGATTATTTGCTAAGTAATCTGGATTATATTTGTTCAAACCCTTCGTATATGATAACAACTTTCAAAGCGAATCGTTTACCATGTTTTCGTTGCAATCATGTTAACCTCTCTTTCAAAATCAACATTAGTCCACCACTTGTCCTTGCATTTTCTCTTGGCTTGCATTATCAATGCAACATAAGCGGCTACTTCCTCGGTTGATTACAATGAAGTGTTCTCGACAATCCTTTTGCATCACGACCATTGATGTTCATGGTTTGTTCTTCATATTTTCGAAATATATTATCCCACATGGTGTTACCATGTTGTTGTGCACCACCGATACAATCTTGGGTAAAAAAACATAATTACGACAAATACATTCATCTTCTATCATGTCAGATTTTGCACCACGGACTCGGTTCTTCTTACCTTTGCCTTGAGTTTCTGCTTGTGAATCCATTTTACAAGAAAATATATAATTGTAGAGGAGGTGTGATAGTTTTAGATTTGAAAAGATTGAGAGATTAAGAAATTCTAGAGAATTTTAGAATTTCTGGTGTGAGTTGATATGAGTTTGAAATTATGTATTTATAGAGGGGGAAAATGGTAGCCGTTAGATGAAGATCTGATGAGCAATAATCATAGTATCGAGTGACATCTTGACTAACGCTGGCGATTTCAAGACCAACAAGCGATTTTAAGACCATCGAGCGACCGAGACTCTATCGCTCGCTGGAAACTCTGTCGTGTATGCCTATATGCCAGGAAAAACATATTGGCATATGAGTTTGGCATACCCATAGTGGGTGCATAATTGCCAAATATCATGTTTTGGCATGTGCATAGGAATAGGCCTTAGCGTTCAACATATTCCTGGTGTTGTTTAACTTTGTCTCGCTAAAAACCTTGTCGAGTAACAAAAACCCTATAGGAAAAATGATCTCGATCGAAGGGAAAAGAGTACAACAAACCTTCACATTTCGAAATCAACTAGATGACCGCTGCCACGGTGGGACGGCCGACCGAAAAAATTGACGCAAAACTAAATTTTGTACTCACAAATTGATGAACTTATTGCGTAAGAAAAAGTAAATAAAATTTGCAGCTCGCAGGAAGTTAATAAGAAATACCATATCATGCCCAGAGAAGCAAGATCTCAAGTAACTATCGCGGGTATATCCTTTACAAGAGATGAAATGAATAATTGCAGTCTTACAGA
This sequence comes from Papaver armeniacum, assembly GCA_023531295.1. Taxonomy (NCBI): domain Eukaryota; kingdom Viridiplantae; phylum Streptophyta; class Magnoliopsida; order Ranunculales; family Papaveraceae; genus Papaver; species Papaver armeniacum. Next base: position 334,156 of record JAJJWW010013567.1, on the reverse strand, counting down.
AACGATTTTGTATCAAGAATTATGTGTGTTTGAGATGTTTCAGTTTGCTAATAGGGCTGCTTCTATATTACAATTCAACTAAAATCCATCTTGAAGTCTAAATGACGGCAAATAGATACAGCCATAATATACTTGACGACCACTTAATTGTTATCATTTTAGCATGTGTCTGATCATCTCGTAAATTCAAACCCCAAACCATGTATATCCATATGAGGAGCTAATTCCGTAACTAAGATGACTTGCATAAACATTTAACTTCCAAAACTCAATCAAGGGATAACCCTCGAGAACTTCACTCGTTGCAACTCCAAAAAATCCACATCTTAGTAAGTATAATATAATCAGTAAGGTCACTAAGTCATGAATCATACATAAATTATCTAATGATTCGGGAAATCAAGTAGTGCTGAGTAGCCAGTTATTAAGATTTCTTAGTACCAAGGACGAACTACGGGATCATAATAGATCATCAACGGCAGATACACTAAAACAAGCAAAGATATTGAATGGAAGATTGAAGTACACCTTTGTTAGTAATTCTACATCGTCAGGTCTAGTCTTCTTCTCATATCCTGGTGGAGGAAATGGAAAGCAGCGAGACATTGCAGGTTATCAAGAAACCAACATTCTTTGGGTTTCCCTTGACCAACAAATAATCTTCACATAGGTTTAGTACAAATAAGATACAGAACCGCCAAAGTTGCTCTTCTCCATGCACCATGTCCTCATACTCATTTCCAGTTTCAATAAGACTCTCAATATTGTCTTCCTTATTATTCTGAATCACAGACACATACCACAGCTTCATTAGAAATCACATAACTCAATAATGGAACCGAATAACTCTACTATGTTAACTAAAAAACATTTACCTTAAGTTATTATCCTCTCAGTTGGAGTCATATTCCTATCTCCTTTAACTTGATTCAATAATTCATCTCAAGAACATCAACACCCATCAATTCAGTTTAACCCATACTCAGCAATCTTCATTTCCCCCATGGATTCTGAGAAAACCCTGATTCTATTTTAGGGAAGAAAGAAAACTCTAATTTTTCTATTTCTCTGATTACGTGCCTCACTGTAGCTAAATCCTCAAATCAACCTAACAAACATTTTCTTCATGGTATGTTCCTGAAATCTATCTTCAATTACTCGATTTCAAAACCAATTTCTTATTGAATCAATCATCAACCCTCAAAAATCCTAATTACACTATCTGAATTACCTTTTCTTCTTCCTCCACACCTTAATCAACAACAACCTCGACTCCTCCATCATCATACAACTTCATTACTGATTTTCTTCAATCGATTCTCACTCTGAACTCATAAATCTCTCGCAAGTGAAGGACAATAAGATGGTAGTTTCTGGTTTTGTGAACCAAAATCGAGAGAAGAGGAAGAAGAAGGAGAAAAAAAACAAATTGAAATTTTTGGAGGTGGTCGAGAGACGATCTTGTGACCTCTACCTCGATTTTTACTAAAACACCCTTAACAATTCAAAGATTTCTAACCTCTGTGTCCTTTTTTCTGTCCGTTAAATTTACCCGATTACCCTTCTTTTTTTCAGCTTATCTACGAAAATATGTAAAAGAAAAGAAAAAATAAATTACGCATGTGTCTCTTTTGAGGGTCATTTTCGGATATTCATTAATGGTCAGACACCAAATCCAATCTTTTTGTGTCAAATTGGAAGAAAAAGTCATGTCCCACATTGACACAAAGTCACCATATATAGAGTCCTCCCGCGCTTCGCTCGGTCGGCCTAATTATGTCGACATCATATCCTTGGATCCTCCCCTAATGTCGTTATCTCCCCTTGTTTCCATTCAAGGGAGTGTCTAGACAATTACTTTAGTCATGTTTTTACGAAAGTGAATTTAGATAATGTTTAGTAAATAATTCTACCACATCTCCCATGATTATTTCCATGGAATGTAGCTTATTTTTCCTTCATAATAAATAATTGTTCGGATTGCATTTTCGCTAGCAAACGTTTTCATGTATTTGTACGGATAAACTAGCATATTTTAAAAGTTTCGTATATGTATATGATTACTGTTAGAGCACTGCTGGGTCGAACTTGCAAGCGTTGATATCTCAAGCTTGTTTGTCAAGTTTAGTTGATCAAAACTATATACTTGATTTCTAGTCTACTTATAGCTATGTCTCTGATTAGGATATAATGTGTAGTTGAGTTTTAGACTTCACGGTGTTCACTAGTTGAAGATGAAGATCTAATGAGGAGCTTGGAGGAACTTCATCAACAAAAGTTATGTGGAGACTAAAACTTATCTATCACTCAGAAATCTGTTTTATTATATCTTCTAATGAGACTAAGTCGTATAGCTATATAGACTTTTACATTATACATATTTTATATTTCGAGCCGAGTTTATCTCGCTTATCTATTTCTCTAAATATGTGTTGGAAACTTTTTGCTTTAGCTATGTTCATCATATTCCTGACGAGTTTAGTTGGAAACAATTTATTTGTTGGAAACTAAATATAATGTCAAAAGATGATCATGTGAAATTTCCTTGAACATCTTATATGATTTGTGTGAGACAGTCATTTGATGTTAACTTGGAAAGTTTCGTATTGATCATTCGATCACTTGAAGCTAATGGTTTTTGTGCGACAACCATTGTCGTCTTCCAAGGATGTTTTAATGATTGAAATGAGAGTTTCGAACGTTACCCATATCTGGATACAACACGGTATGCATACATAGTATGCGAACTATTTTGTAATGATTCAGGTCCGGGAACCTTGTTTGCGTACCTAGTATGCGAATGGTTTTACTTGAGAAGGTCTTGGAACCTTGTTTGCGTACCTAGTTTGCGAACGGTTTTACCTGAGTAGCGTTCGAGACGGTTGTTCGCGAACCGGGTTTGCGAACGGCTTGACTAGGCCAAGGTCCGGAGCTGCTGTTCGCGTACCTGGTTGGCGAACACAGTAAAGTTAAAGAATGGGTCATGTATGATTCTCATACTCATGAACTAATATATTTATGATCTAAGGAATGCAATATATGCAAACCTTGGCTTAATGTTCATGAATTGATTCTTGTATAAGTACTTTGTACGATTACGAATCAAACCGATTTCGATTCAATTTCTTCATATATATTTTTACGAGATAGTGAACATTTGAACAACTCTATTTGAAACATAATTAGATTCATTTGATTATATTTCATGATTGATTGATCTTCATAACTGATCTAGAAGTGTTAGATGAATACGGCTAAGACAAAAGTGTTCATATGGCTAACTTCGGTTAACTATTATTGAGCCAACTCAATATACACGTTTTGGTACGGTAACCCATATCTAACTAAAGGTATATTTCATTTGTGTGTAACATGCTAAGACCATTTAACGGTGGAGATTGATTGCTTTATTTTTAAGCAGACTTAGCTTGAATCTTAAATCAGGTTTTCATATAACGGTGAATATTGAATGCTTTGTTACTAATCTATCTTAGCTTTGATTGAAAGCAACCCTGATTTGAAAAACTATATAAGGGAAAACTCTAGCAACGGAAAAACCTAATCCCCACACTTCTGTGTGTTCATAGTTGCGTACTAGAGTCGATTCTCCTTTAACCTAGGTTTTTCCTAAAACCATTATAGGTTAACGACTTGAACTTCATTGGGATTCGTGAAGCTAGATCCAACTATTTTCTCTGTAGTTGCGTATTCCGATCTTACTTGTTCTATCGTATTGAGTTTTATCTTCTTTAAGATTTACTCGAGATTTATCTCCGATAGGTAAGATATAAAAAGTAATCACAACAGTTCTTCGTCTCAGACTCTTGTGATTCCGCAATAACTTTTCTTGTTAATCGGTTGGGTTATTGTGAGGTGATTGATATTTCTAGACTGCTCTTCGGGAGTATAAGACCGGATTATGAATTGGTTCCTGTTCACCTTGATTTATCAAAAGACGAAACAAAAATCGAATAATGAATAGACATATCTGTGGGAGACATATTTGTTTATAAGTCTCCGACTTTGGGTCATAGCATCTCTTTGTTGTGGGTGATATCAGCTAAGGGAATCCAGTGCGCAGAATCCGACGTGGTTCTAGAGGTGTAAGGAACGCGACTGTACCTTAATCGGTGTGAGACTTTGTTAGGGCTCAATTACATTCCAGTCCGAGATTAACTTGTAGTAGGCTAGACTCTGTAGCGGATTAATACACTGTGGTGTTCAATCTGGTCTAGGACCCAGGATTTTTCTGCATTTGCGGTTTCTTCGTTAACAAAATTTTCTGATGTCTGTGTTATTTCTTTTTCGCATTATATCAAAATCATAGGTTGTGCGTAGTTCAATCAGTTGATAAATCCGACCTTGTCTTTTGGATAGATTTTGATTGACACTTAGGCACTGGTCTTTGGTAACGTCCAAGTTATTTCTCATATCAATCAGGCTCCCAGATTTGTATCTGTTTGATTTGTTGATTGTATTGAGAAAGAGATATAAACTCTTTGATTTAATTCTTGATTGAGTCTATATTTTAAGTTTGTACTCTCGTAATTAAGTTGGATTTTTAGTCCATACAGATTTCCGAAAGAATTATTGGATGTGGTTGTTATACCCAAGGTAGTTAATCTCGGTTGTACAGGCCGATATTAACGGTTTTTATAGGATATAGGAAAAAATCTGTACGATACAGCAAATATCGGCGATACGGAGGAGGAACGTTAAAAACGCGCGTATCGTCCTGTACGGGCCGATATACCAGTTTCACTTGTACACCTATAATATAGGGAGAGGGTATTTGCGTAATTAAAAGCTTATAATCGAGAGATTTCTCACGGTATTCTCTCATTCACTCATTTTTTCAACACCAGAAAGAGAGAAGTAAATCTTGGATTTGATGATAACTTCCTTGAAGAGAAATGTTCTCCCCAGGACCAATATATATAAAACCTTCATAATATTTTTTGTCATTACAACCAAAGTAAAGGGAGATAATCTCCTAACGGAAAATAAGGCAACAGGATAATATAATATCTATTAGTAAAAGTTGCAGCCAGAGAAATCGAGAATTGAAAGAAGCAGCAGCAGCTGCTGCTGTTGATCGAGAACAAATCGAGAGATTCAGGGGAAGGTGGTTCAAGGATTGATAGAATCAGAGCTAGGGTTTGTATGGAACTCAAAGATCGAAGATGGGTTCGAATCTGAGAAGCTCATGGTGGTTTCGAATTGGGTTTGTGTTGGTGAAGCAAAAATGGATTCTGTCATCGATTTGAGAGAGATGGGTTCGATTTATGAGTTGAGAATTAGAGACGGGTTTTAATCAATGGAGTTGGAAGAGCTGTTGCTGCTCTAATTTCAACATGGGTTTGAATCAGAACAGGGGTTTGATAGGTGCTGGTGATTTCTGATCGCAGAGAGGTCTGTTTTCAAACCCTAATTTTCTTCAGTTTGAGAAAATTAATTTTAAATTTGGAATTATTATTACATTATGATTGAGAATTTGCTGATATTCGTTTTGGGATTTTTGTTAGAGCTGAGAAACTATATGGGGGGAAATTATATTTGGGACTTCGAATTCCTGATCCCGACACTGGTTCTAGACAAAACATTGATATGGTTGTTGTCACCAAAGAGTAAGTTTCATATAGAAATTAGGTTTTGTTTTCTTCAATTGAAATTCTAGGATGCTGTTCTGTAAGTGAACTGTAGTGATTTTGTTCATTGTTTAACAGGGAAGTAGTGGTGATCAATGTTAAGAACTTTTCTGGGTTTGTAAACATTTATTTCTTCTGCCCAGTCTCAGAAAACACACCACTTAAATTTATCGTTTGTTTGTCAGTTTCCTAATGCGGTTCAGCAGGGTGCACACTACCTGCAACACCAACAAGCTCAAGCAATGACATCGCAGTCATTAATGGCAGCCCGTTCTTCAATGTTGTATGGTCAGCAGCCAATATCTGCAATGCAACAACAGCAATGGATGAGAGCTAGGTGGAGGAATTGGCTGGTGCAGTTTGTGGCTCTGCAATGGTTGCTGTGAAAATAGCCATGAAGGTGAGCTGATGCTATTAGTGACAGTGGCAAGGGCCTGAGTTAAGAGAAGGTGGTGGTACTGTTAGTAGTTGGTGTGGAAATGGTAGTGCAGCTGGTAATGGATGTATGTTAGGACTTGATTTTGCAGTGCAATGCAGGGAAGATGGTTAAGTGCAGTGAAGCCATGGGAAGTAAATTGCAGGAGATACATGGAAGGCATGACCATCTTGGTTTTTTGTAAGATTGAAGTTTACAACAATTATTATTTTCTATTATGGTTTTTTTTTTTGAAGCATATTATGGTTATATTTTCCCCTATAGTTATAACAATATACATTTTTTCTATTATATTATAGTTATATAAATAATAAATATTAAAAAAATATATTAATGGTGTATCGCCTGTAAAAACAGAGATTATCTTTTGTATTGGTGTATAGGACCCGACCTGTACGATACCGATACACGATATTGACTACCTTGGTTATACCCCCGCTTTTTTAATTACATTCCGTATATCATTCCAGTGACATTGCGGTGGCACTGAGCTATATCTAGCTAATAAGTTCAAATGAGGATGTTGTATTTTGTCGAGCGTACAATATCTAAGTATAATAATGCGTCTATTGCGTTATACAAAATGGTCATTCATGTACATTTGAAACTCGACTAATCATGAGAGTGCTAGCAGGATGCATGTCCTTGTTAAATTGTCCGACAATGGACATATGCAAACTGGTGGAACGATATACCACAAGCGCGGTCTTCTAGTTCAGAACATAGATAAGATCGAGATTTCTAGGATTTTCGTCTGAAATTCAGATTTTAAATAGCTCGTAAGATCTCTTATTCCATTAAGAGTACTTATCATGTCCATACCGTCGACATAGATAGCTATAATTCTGAATTAGGAACTTAATTAATACGCATGGCACTAAACCTTACTTGTTTATCCCTTCCCAATCAAATAGTCACTTATACGGGTGTACCATATCCGCCTGTTTGTTTTAATAAATAAGTGAGTGTTCCAGTGTAACTGCAAACACACTCCGTGGTTTAGAGTCATTTGACTTGGGAAGCAAAAGACCATCATGAATTTTTGTAAATATCTTTGAGTCTAAATCTCCAGAGATATGTACCACATCTACTGTGTTTCAAGTTCTTTTGAAACTACCAAGCAAACTAATTAACATAACATTATGATGTTTAAAAGAGTAATCGATCAACGGGTTTGTGAGAAACCTCGCACCACAAGGTGATTCTTTATACTTTAAGACCTCATTCTTCTTACTACACTTTGTGACAAATAACCAAATATGTCCCACAGGCTTTACATTTGGTTGGTTAGCACTACCACATCAAATACCCATATATTTGTCAAAGAACTAAGTTCTACATGGATTGCGTTGGCCAAATATGCTCTTTATTTGAAATTAATAAAAATAAAGCATGGTTCGATCTCATTATGCTCTAATTATGGAGCAACTATTTATGGATTATATGATCACTGTGCACACATGATCCTTCCATTGACTCACATTCTTATAATCCTTCAGGATTTCATTTTTCTCTAGAATCATTTAAAACTTCGAAGCGTCCTCCCATTTAATTCATGTACATATTTATATACAATTTTATGAGATAATTTCAGATGATATAACTAGGTTGTGCCTAACTCACCTATATCCTTTCTAGGTGAGCGCTGATCGAACCTAATGGTCTCTTCATTTTTGTTTATGGAGCCACGACCTCAACCACACTTTCACCAAGTATAGTTGTAACACCTTAGTTTATGGTGCATCTCCTTTACCAAGTATTTTTAAACTTACATGCACGTTTACAATTGGTACGTGCGATCTCGTCAGTTTAGCGATATCAGTGTATATTGCGAAAATCGATAATCTTTTTTTTCACTTCACATTTCCATTTGTGGAGTATATGAGTCTATATGAGAGAAAATGGGAACACACCATGACATTCCTGGTCGTTCCCTCAAAAAATACTTTTTCTTGTCTCCCCCTAATGACGGGAAGACTATCCTATTAGAGTGACTATCCGCAAATCAGCGGTTGAGAGATCGCATGTCAAAAGGTTTAAAACTACGGATAATTATTGGAAATTCTTGTACTACATAGTCACTTAATCATTTTGATGACCCATCATAGTAAGAATTGGAGTCGTAAGGGCACATATATAGTGCAACCAAAAGTGCGTAAGAACACAAAAATTCAGGCTTATATCAAGTTACCAAGTGGTACACAAAGAATGGTTGAAGAATAGTGGGTCTAAAACGAATAAGTGAAGATGCGTGTAATATTGCATATTCCCCAAGCAGTTAAAGGTAGGTTTGCATAACCATGCCTTAGGCACCATCTGTAACCTTTGATGATAGCCTTTGCGAGACCAGGGGGTATAGGATGCTCTACATTGATCCTATTAAACATGCAATAACCATCAAGTTCTTTTGATGTATACTCTCTAGCATTTACAAGGAGTGGTGAGTCCTTACTTGTATAATATGTGCTAGTAGTTTCCAAATGCAACATTACTTGTGAACTATAACTAGTCCAAAGTGTCAAAACATCCACGAGAGCCATAAGTCACTTTAATGGCTCGCATTCTGCATTTATATTTTTCTAAATTAATATCACCTCGTTTTATTTATAATTTGGATTGTTTACCATTTTCATCTTAGGATGGTCTCGATACTGTTTTACTGAAGATGTTGTAAAATGAGCGATATGCTTTCTTACTTAAAAGCATAATGGCAGGGGGGAGGTTGTGCATCCACTACTTTAGAAAACACTTATTGAGAGATATGTTATCACTTCACATTCTGAAAAGACGAGGGTACCCAAATACACCACAATCTTTAAAATATCCACCTATAAGTCCTCTTACCGAAAGTGATTGTCTATGGACTAAGTCGAGACAATACGAAAAATCGGTATTCACACTTTGTGTAATCGTCTATGGATACGAGATCAAGATAATATAACAACCAAAGTGTGATTACTTGATACTAGATTCAGACTTAACCAAACTCTATAGGATTACTATAAAGTAATACGGAGTTAGCATTTGTGTATTTTACTTTTAATTATGATAAACAATTATAATTGCGGAAATAAAAAAGTAAAAGACACATCAAGATTTTGTTAACGAGGAAACCGCAAATGCAGAATAACACTGGGACCTAGTCCATAATTGAATACTCTCAGAATTAAGCGGCTATACAAAATCTAAACCAACTTCGTATAGTTGAGACCAAGCAACTAAACCTAGTGCACTTAGTTTCTTCAGTATCCCTGTGCTTTCGACATTCAATAAGTGCACGCACTGGAACAATTGCCGAACTACTGACCAATCAGGTCTTTGCTCATTAACCAACTTTGGCTCTGTTTGACTAACTCTTAAGAGCATCTATAATTTTTGGGGTCAAGTCATCCTATATGGGGGTGTTATTAATACCTTTTGGTTGTGGGTCATTCACAACATGACAAAAAGTAATAAAGATAAGACTCTCTACCTAAATTCCATCTACAAAGTCCTATCTAACACTTTTTGTCTAAATTTAGAGACAAAAAATGAGGTGGACTTAAGACCCAGGGTCATAAAGAAAGTCTTATTTAGACCTTCTCCTTTAACCTCACTTGGTCCCCACATGAACATGTCATCTCTTTTTATGACCTTTACCATAGTGTTGGGATGAAAACTTGGTAGAACAAGTCTTAAATCCTATGTGTCATATCAATTTAAGACCTTGACTCCTAGCATTGAAGATGCTCTAATCTCGGCTAACTATCTGCCCCTGCAATCTTAATTTATAGCTTAAACAAATTTGGTAACCTCGATCAAGCCTGCCTATTTTAACAAAGATGAGTCCAGTCGTAGCAGGGACGGGTTTAACAAGGGATTAACCTGGGCTATAGCCCGTCCCTATTATTGGCCACTTATAGTTGTGATAAATAAACGTAGTTTCAACCCAAATAATATTTAGCCCATGATTTATTTTTAGATAGTGTAAAACTTTCTTAGTGTATCCATTTATTTTCTCATTTTTGTACTTTAATCCATAAATTTCTTTATCCATTCATGTTTTATTATTAATTTTTTTTTTTATTTTGAAGGAAAGAGGTGATCCTCTCAATTTCATTAATATAGAAAGATTGAATACATCATTGAAAACACAATAAAATACAAATTCTTTGTATCACAATAGTAAGTAAATTGTAATACAAACGTATTAAATACATGAATTTCAAGGAAATTGATGATACTTGAGGGATGGCACTTGAATTAAAATTCTGCCATTTGAATTTGAAGAATTTGTATTCTTCATCAAGATGGAATTGTCCCATATGGGAGTAATAAGCACAAAACACCATTTTTACAACCAAATCCGGTAGCCATTGTTCTTCATGAGAATGTAGAATTACGTCATGCCTAAGAAATGGGTTCTTGATGTACTTGAAACAATTGTAACAATCGTTTGAAACGCCTATAAGGCTATAAGAAATCTCTGATGGGTTTGAGAACACCATGAGAGCAATAATGAAATTGAAATAGGAAAAACCTAAAAATCGCATTGAATAGCGGTGTTTTATTCAAAATAATACTAATAGAAAATATTTACTTATTGTATCCAAATCTGATTGGAAGATCTGAATACTTCAGATAATATCCAACATATTTGGAATACAATTTTAGAGAATCAAAGATTTAGAAAGATCTGTTGCAGAGAATTTCTTTTGGAGAAAAACGGTTAAGGGAGAGAAGAAAGAGGGTCCTCTATTATTAATTTATGGATTTTAATCTTTTAATTTTCAATTTACAAATATCCGTTTTTTTTTTGACAAGTAAGATTTACAAATATCCGAGTTAAGCACTAAATATGTAGAATTTTCGATTTATCTAGCATTTTTTTTTATAAGAAATCCAAGTTAATCACTGACTATGCAATTCCTTCTATAAATATAGCGCTGCCTTCGACCACGGCTAATATTCTAATCCTCCATGTGGAAGATTTCTGAGCCCATCCTAAACAGTGAGTCAGATTTTTTTCTTTTAATTTTAAGACAAGCAGCAAGCCAGGATGATACCTACTTGTTTTACCAATGACTCAACCTAAATATAGTAGGTCAAATCAGATCTGACTTAAAATTGAAAACAAACGGTTCGACTGCTGACCCGGTACGAGTCAGGAATTGACTCAGACGCAAACAAACAAGGTCTTAGTCGGATATCACTTTTTGGTCCGGCCTCCGGTGACTTCCCTCCGGAGCCCAGTTGTGTTCCTTAAAATTTCAGCCAAACTATAGTGGTTGTCGAAATACTAATGGCAGAATGGTGTCACCAGTCTCATCACATATCCATGTAAAAAAAATCAAAGAATGAGTCACATAAACTGACCGTTTTAATGTCATGGTTTGGTAGGACATATTATCCACCACCACCATAAATAAACGACACGTATTTATAACGCCACCGCCTCCCCTTTTTATCATTTTTCTTTTGTTTATTTAGGGTTTCTCATTTCTTCATTTTCATCCCCCCCCTTTGAACCAACCTCCTTGAGGAAGAACCCACCGCCGCCTCCTTCCGCTCCCTTCCTCCGCCCCTCCTTCCATCAGCCCCAGGTTCCGATCATCTCTCTCAGAAAAACCCTTTGTTTATTTATTCTCTTTTTTTTTTCCAATTTTTTAATTAATTTTTAATTTATTTTGGTAGGGGAGTGGAAGTTTTAAACGAAGAAGAAGAAGAGATCTAGAAGCTGAGATTGCTAAGTGCAAGCTTTAATCACTTTTTAATTAGATGTTATCATCTGATTAAGAAGAGGAGGGGATTTGGATTCTGAGTTCCACGATCAGCTGATTTCTGTTAATTTAATCAGGTCTGGAGCTGTATGAGGGTTTTTATTTTTTTCAAATTTCAATCAGTTTGATTTTGAGATATGATTTGCTTATATTTATGTGATAATTGTATTTTAGGAAATTTTTGATGATTATTAATACTGGTTTCTAGAAACTTCCAGTTTAGGAGTTTAGTATTTTTGGGTCTCTTCTTAAAATTGGAAATTAGAGGTTTATAAATATGAATTAGAGGGCTGCAATTGTATTCTGTATGGTAGACGGGTAGTTAGGGTTACGCTAACACTAAAAATGTAATGATCTAATAAACCTTGCTATTTTTTGTTCTTGTGACTATGTTTGTGTTGATTATTCTTAAGAATTTTAGGGTGTCGTCGTTCAATTGTAATAGCGAGTCGTATGATATGTTATGTTCTCATTATGCGGTTTGTGAAAGAAGAAAAGCATATTAAGAGGAGTTTTGTTCTTCATTGGATCAAAATTTGAAGCTCTTAGTTTAACTAATTAAGTTAGGTTATCAATTTTCGAATTAGTTTCTTCAGACTACTTTGGACAGAATTAGTCTCTTCTAGACTACTTCGGACATTAGGTTGAGGTTATTGATAATTGTTCGAATTAGTCTCCTCTAGACTACTTTGAAGTTTGAACATTAGGTAGAGGTTATTGATAATTGAAATAATGTGTCCAAGTTGAAATTGTTATGTTGTTTATGGATTTTTAAACTGAATTAATCAGGTTCTGTTGTTGTTTCAGTATCTAGGTTTACTTTTGAGAGGAGAAATTTAATCACAAGAAAACTAGGCAGCTAGCAATCAAAGACAAAGATGGCAGAAGAACAAAGATGTCAAACTCCACCAGAACACAGATTGTGTGCAAACAATTGCGGATTCTTTGGTAGTCCAGCAACTTTAAATTTGTGTTCCAAGTGTTATCGGGATCATTGCCTTTCTGAACAACAAGCTTCTTCTGCGAAAATTGCCGTTGAAAAATCTCTAGCTGGATCATCCTCTTCAATGACAACAACCAAAGTGGTGGTCTCTACTCCTGCCTTGGTGCTTCCATCAACTTCGGCTGACAGTTCAAGTCTGGTCTCTTCAACTCCATCTCCTGCGGAAGAACCTCCAGCAGTAGCTTCACCAGTGGTCGATGCACAACCAGGTCGATGCTCGACTTGTAGGAAAAAAGTCGGTTTGACAGCAATCAAGTGCAAATGTGGGATGACATTCTGTGCTACTCACAGGTATCCAGAAAAGCACGAGTGTACATTCGATTACAAGGCTCTTGGAAGAAATGCTATTTCAAAGGCTAATCCTGTTGTCAAAGCGGATAAGCTCGAGGAGAAGATTTGAAAGCTAATTTATTTGTGAAAGCAGAAAGCCAGTCGTCAAGATTTGAAGCAGTGAACTTTTTTCTGCAGTTGGGTATTTGTGGTTTAAGTTTGAATTGTCTGTTCTTTTATCATGATTTGGTTTTATAATTCGACCGATGGGATAGAAACGATAAACGATTGATCGGTCTGGTCGGATAATTGAGAGAGGTATTTATCAGCTTGAGCCTAATGGCAGAGGTTGGTTGTGAACCCTGTTCTGTTCTGCCTTAGCAAGACTATGGTGTTATTGTTAACGACTATGTATGCATCTCTCTAGCTCTCTTTGGTTGATATGAAACTGTTCTTTCTCTTCTGCTTTTAACTTTTCATGTTGCTTCTGAAAGTAGATGTTTGGTGCGAAAATATAGTTTCTTATTTTCTGGTTTACTGGAATCAAATTCAGATTTAGAGCTATCTACTACCAAGTTTGCAATTGATAGCCAATTTATTTTAATTTTCTGTTCTTTTTTTGCACGACAGTTGAATGTTTGTTGCAAGTTAGCTAGGCGTGGTTGTGCATAACTTCCTTGTGTTCAAATCTGATGCAATCTTATGTTTCCATGCATCTAAATGCGACCCGTCCATGCATCTAAATGCGACCCGTCTGATCCCCGACTGAGGTGTAAAACACTCTTTAGCCTGAGCCAACCAAGATAGAAAAATGTTGATTTGGAGGATTGAACATAAATAAGGTTTGGGATTTGTTCAAGACTTCATAGGAAATTGGTACAATTTTGCATCTCCTTTAAGGTATGGGATTTGTCTACATTGCTATGATCATGCGTGAAAACAGAAGAGATATTTTGCTGCTTTTCAAAGCAAGGATAAAGAGATGCTCCTGCCATCTTTGTCATTGTCTTGTACATATCAGTTTTCTGAGATTCCTTCAAAACCCATCTTCTTACAGTTTAATATTCTCAAGATACAACTTAAAGTTATTGCGCAAAATTATACAAAAAAGAAAAAGGATCAATTAAAGAATGCGTGACAAAAACCTCTCTAGTAATACAAGATGTTTCACACCTCTGGTAATAAATCTGTAAGCAGTCTTAGCTGGTGACAGATTCATTTTCTTCTTCATTAACTTCTTCTTCGTCCATTTCTTGTTCTACACTTTTCACCTGCAACAGACAGAACTCGGTTCTTAATTCAAAACGGAAATTATATATCATGGCAAGAAAAAAAAAGACCCTCTCAGAATGGGTGATTATATCACATATTAGATGAACCTGCTAATTACACAAGAATACTAGATCTGGCTATAAAACTGACGCTTCCCCAGCATTTGGGGTTGGTCAATCTGTGAACACCAGAACGACAGATCCGATTTGTTTTTGCAGGTGGGCTAAAACAGCTTATTTAGTCAATCTTCCGTGTTATCAGTTATCAATAAAATGATATTTTTTTACAACAAATATCAGTGGGCTAAAAGAGAATATTGTTCATGAGGCTGCATCCATTGGATATGCACTCAAGTGTCCCCAGAAGGACTAGTGTTTTGTTAGCCTTCAATGTAAGGCCTGTTGCTGATCAACCATAGGCTTTATCGTCTTTTACTTTTATCCTTCCCATCAAGATTTTTTTTAAGCTCATTTCTAAGGTATCCAATGTGTAGTAGATTGTAATAGTAGTTAGTCTGCAATAATATGTAAATTCCGAGCCATTCGCTGCAGATTACTGAAATTAGAAGATAACTACTTAAATACAAATTAAGGGTCCTTACCTCTGGTACATAATGCATGAGCATGTTCTCAATCCCTGATTTTAGAGTGACAGCTGAGCTAGGGCAACCACTACAAGCTCCCTGCATTTGTAGCTTAACTACACCAGTTTCCCTAAAGAAATATAAAACAACAAACATTTAATGGTCTTTGATCCAAACAACCACTTCTCAAATACTACAATTGACCTGTATTTAACGATGAACAGTTCAAAACACCCACGGATCAAATCCTCGGTACACAATGTCCCCACCATCATCTTGTACTGCAGGCCTAATACGAGTCTCCAGCAATTCTTTGATCATAGCAACAATCTCTGTATCATCCTGTAAACTCTCATGTAAGAATGACATCTTCAATATATGTTACAAACTAAATCCTAAGTGTTTCAAGACAACTTGATCATCTTAGACACATGTAACCAGGAGAACATCATGTAAAAAGCTTATACCATCTTAAACTACTAATTCATACTAAGTTTTTAGAGTGTCAAAGAAAGTACACATATGCGATAGATAATGGTAACCAATACAATAGATGCGATAGATAATGGTAACCAATTCAATAGATCCATGAAAAGGAAAAGCAGAAACCCTGTTCTATTTCATATTCTCTTGTACATTAGATATGTTTTTACTTTTTAAACTTCTGTAATCACTGGCAACTTAACTCACTGGGCCTTTTCTACTTTGTTCTCAGAATTTGCTATCGTATTTAAGCTGACAAAATAGCTGTTGTTCTAAAGTGAAGCATGGCAAGAGGACACCAGAGGCTCCTAAAAGGAGCATGGCATTAGATTTGACTACCTAGGCAGACGATCTGTTTCCAAACAATCACAAGCAAACGCGAAAAATTTAAAATCCAGTGTCGTCAGAAAAATACCTCATGAATTGCTGTGTCCTTGGCAGATGCAACACTTGCATCCAGAAACAGTGGCTGTCCAGAGGTATAGAAGTCCATAATCGCTGCAAATATTTCAGGTTTTAGAAGATCCCATGAAGTTTCCTCTGACTTTGTCACAGTTACAAAATCTGATCCAAAGAACACACGTGTAATGCCTGTATTCACAGCAAGAAATGGCGTCTGTTAGTCCAACTATCTTCAATCCAATTAACAGAAATTTTGGAAAAACTAGCATTTCCAGTAGCGACACCCTCAAATTGGGGCATTTCAGCTCTTAACTGTCTGTTGTTACCTTCTGCTTAAGAAGAGAAAATTCCATTTGCACCTTGTGGGATGTAAAAATAAGGAATAACGGAACAACCTCACATCACAAGGACAGGGAAAGCCAACTGGTCTATTTTGATATAAAATGAATTCTATAAAATGTCAAACAATTTGCACAGTAGTACAAATCTGACCACCACCTCCATCTCCACCAATACTACTATCACTATCACTAGATTAAAGTTCACAATTTTGACCACCATCCCCAGAAGGAGGTATACGATCACCACCTCCATAATGAAGAACACATTTTTGACTATCAATCCAACGGTCCAATCACCAAGGCCTCCTCTACAACTTAGTAAAAGGAGTTGAAGTTGTAAGTTTCAGTAATACGAGAAGATTTTGTTTTGCCAGTCCAGTCAACCAACCTAGAAGTTATAAGCTTACTCTACTATTCCAAGGGGGGATCCATAAAGAAGTTCCGTAAAGTTCATGGTGGATATCCCCGTTCCCAATTCCATAAATTATTACTTTGTTCGGGTATAGATAATATCTTTTGAAGTTGTGTATTTTGTTTTTGTAATATCTAGTTTACAACTTCTCCTCCCATCAGTTCTAGTTAATTTGTTATCTAGGGAGCATATCTCCAACTTTGCAATGTCAACCTCAAACATAGTGTGAATTAACATTATGCAAAGATAGCAAGTTAAACACGACACTACAATTGCAACCTAAATGACATACAAGACAGGCACATACCGTCAACTCCATAGATGGCTTTAGCTAGAGGTGAATTCATGGCTGTACGCGGATTCGGAAAGTCGGCACTCCCAACTTCCATAACTGGTTTACCAGGGTAAAACATCAATGAAGAAGGATTGGGTGTTGATTGGGTTTGTATAAACATACTCCTCTTCTGTCCTGTAAACAAAAATTACAAATTGAATTTTTTTATTGGCATAATATCCCTAAAAATCCATGAAAAACACTCTGAATCAAGAATATAAACAAAACCCAGAATCAACAAACCATTCATTTAACAAAAATTATATTAAATTAGTGATGAATTACAAAACCCCCTAGACAAAAACTCTATAAAAAACTAAGAAATAAACAAAACCCAGAATCAAAATTTGTCAAACTAACCTCCGAAACCATTCCATTTCGTTGAATTAAGAAATTGTATTCTAGATGGATTGAAAGCAGAAGAAGAGAAGTGTTTTTGGTTCGGTATAAAGAAAGGAAAAGTTCTGGATAAAGAAGAAGAAGAAGAGAAGGAACGAATAAGGATGGATTGGGGTTCTCGTTGTTGTTGTTGTAATTTTGTTTGAGTAATAACTCGATTAATCAATCTTCTTCCCAAGTTCCTCATTATGAAACCCAAACTTATGAAATTTTCTGATGATTTCTGTGAAGAAACAAAATTGAATACTGAATCTATCAAACGGTGGTGACGAAGAGGTTAATGTTTTCTCTTTGACCTTACAAGAAACAAATATTATCAGAAATGCCACTGGTAGATATTTCCTCGCGTGCGCGTCCGACTAGGAACAGCGTATCCACGTTTCGTACACAGACACGGTGACGACCTTTTTGTGCAAACGGAGAACCCATTTACCTAAATGCGGGCTGATAAGAGGAGCGAAAAACGTTTCGAATCACCACCAACGAGCAAGCAAACGTAAATTATTTTTGGTTTGCGATTTCAAGCAAGGAAAGGTCATAAAGTTTGATCCACTCCATTAAATTTTAAAGACTTGCTTGTGTTGCATACAAAGGAAAAACAAACGCAATGTAAATAATGCATCTTACAAGACAACATGACCTCTGCGAAGCACTTGCTCAACAAGTGAAAACATGGTGCATCTACAGGTCAGGAAATCATCCCATACCAATTCCAGAGTCTCCTTGAGGATTGCAATGGTAACTTCCATTTCAACCACGTCCAACCTAGCCACTAGGGAACTGTTAATTCCTGTTACTTCCAGCGTAACTTCATTGCTAACATCACCATCAGAAGCCCAGAAATCGAACCGGTCTGCATTTCTAAGCCTGAGTTTCAACTGGGAAGTCTTAAAAGTCCGCACATTTGTGTGCCAAACACCTATGACCGTATATCTCCCATCTGCAGAGAACTTCTTTCCCATTGCCCATCTCACACCACCTTTTGCATTAGAATCCAATATTGCAGAATCAACCAATTGCCTTAAGCTAGTTAACTTCTCAGCATCGCCCTTCACTGACGTCGCCAACCCCCTCTTGGTGGATAACATCAACCTCAGGTCCAAATCTTTATCAAGGCAAGATACATCCACTACTAGGCACCTTTTCTGGTTCAGCTCAATTTTGTGCATTTTAAGTTTTCCAGATATAACTCGGCATTTGATTGAAATAGATGTATCAGGGTTGCACTTGTCAAATACCTTCACATGATAATACTCCTTTGCTTGGTGGGAATAAACTCCAAGTTTTGGAACAACCGTAGCAAGAATGGAATCCATGTATGAGTCAGGAAGGTTTGTGCAAAATGATCTTCCGACGTGACCGAAACAAGATTCCGCATCCGCCCTGGTTGCTACACCTCCAGAAAAGTTCTTGCCATGGAAGAGTATTTTTCCAATTCTGATTACAAAAGAAAGCTTTAGTTCTTCTCCGACCTCTCCCGAACGTATTTCTTCTCTGACATTTCCGAAAGACTCAAGTAGTTCATTCCGTATGTTCTCAGCTACGGATACCCATGGAGTTGTTTGCGCCTGCAGAGATCCACTGCAGCTGTGGGGGTCGCAAGTCAAAACAAATGCTTCTCCCCATCGTTTCCACTCAAACGACTCGGAACGACGAAAAGGCTCCATACGAACTGCATCTGGAGGGAGCTGATCACCATCAGATGTTGAACTTGAACCACCTTGTATAAACCATTTAGAAATGGCACCTTTTGCATACATCATCATCCCAACCTTTCGAGCGTTATAAACACTAGTCCTTGATTCGGAAACAGTTGAAGACTCCAAATTAGATCTTTTGTGGAATTTAGGAACAGGAAAAGAAGGTGTAGGAACAAGATCATTATCACCATCCTTAGATTGCCTCTTATGTGGTGGTATGTATGCCATCGGAACACTGAGTGATTGAGAAACAAAGAGTGGAGAACCAATATTTAAAATGAACTTTTTCAGATTCTGACCAGCAATCTCTTTAACTTCTCTTAGTGCATGCTTCTGTTCTGTTATTAATTCTTCCCGCATGCTGTCAGTACAACTTCCAATGCTAATGGTGTAAATTCAGTTCAAGAATCGATAAAGGGAAGCTGGAGAGATTGCAGCATTTCCCAACAAAACTCTCACCATTCCATTAACTCTAGTTAACTACCCACTAATCTAACATTAACTATAAAAAAAGAAAAAGAAAAGAGTAATAGGCCGGGTTTGGACCGGTCTGCTCTACCCGTTTTGTATGTTTAAGAGAGTAAAAATCTGAAGAGAAAATTAGGCTAAGGCCCCACCCATGTATAACCCATAATATGAGGCCCCTAGTTAAAAGAGTTTTAAAAAATGTGCCCCGAATTAAAAAAAAAATAATTAATGAAAGCGAAAAGACTAAATTAGCCTCGAGTATATAATAAACATCACCTACCTTTCTCTCGTTCAGAAGCCATTATTTCATTTACCAGGAGAGAGAAAACAAATCTCACTCACTGAAAACAGTTCGAGATCAAAAAAAATCTAAAAATCAAGAAATCTTCCTAAATCAGTTCGAGATAAAAAACTGTTCATCATCAGCATTAATCGCTAATCAATCATAATCCGCTAATCAAAAGCAGTTTGATTTCGGTTTAAGTTTCGATTTCGATTTGAGATTCAAAAACTAAATCGCCGTTGTTAATGATTCTTGTTGATGAAATACTCCGACGATGAATCACTAGGTATGTTTTGATTTGAATATGTTAGTTTTGATCTGCTTTTGATGAATCACGATGTCAACTGTTTTTGGAACTCGTTTTTGATCTCAGTATTTGATTTGTTTTTGATATGTTAATTCAAAGACGAATAAAGAAGAAGAAGACGAAGAAAGAAGAAGAATACGAAGAAAGGAGAAGAAGACGAACAGAGGTTTGAATCATTTTGGATCTTCTACTTTTCCTCTCGGGTTTTAGGGGTTAGGTTTACTTGATGATTTCGTTGATGTATCATTTGAATCTCATGTTTAGGAGTTTAGGACTACTGCAAATTGATGTTTTCTTACTTTGTTAAAACTATGATTCGATTCAATTTACATTTTGTGAACTAAAATGGCGCAAGGAAGAAGGAATCCCACGAAGCGGATGCTTTAAGAGGTACTTAGATGTGAAATTATTTGAGTATACGTGTTGTTGTGGTATCATGCTAGTGAAAATGCCTTTGAATGTTTAACTATACAAACAAGGCCTTGTGTAACTTGAAGTTACACATTCAAAATCTAACCACCGACCGTATTGTGGTATGTATATTGAGTGTGTAACTTGAAGTTACACATACAAATGAGCATATATTACCGTGAGTTACACATTCAAGATGTCGCCTCGAGCCGTGTAACTATAATTTACACATTTGGAATCTCATGTTTTGATGTGTAACTATAATTTACACATTAAAAATCTCAACACTAACTTGCCAATTGACCGTGTAACTATAAGTTACACATGGAAAATCTCGTCATGAACTAAATTTGATTCACTTCAATTTTGCTTGTGATGATGTCATGAACTAAATTTGATCTCATGATATGCTTGTAAATTTTCATAGAAATAGAGAGTATGTAAATAAGAGTTACACATTAAAAATCTTATAGAAATAGAGTATGGTTTGTATATTGATTGTGTAACTTATAGTTACACATTAAAAATCTTATAGAAATGAGCCTAGATTTGTAACTATAGGTTACACATGGAAAATCTCACCACTGACTTGCTAAGGGCATGTGTAACTATAAGTTACACTTTAAACAATCTCGCCAATGACTCTACAATGGGTTATATATTGATTGACCGTGTATGTGTAACTATAATTTACACATTGAAAATATCAACACTAACTTTCCAATTGACCTGTAACTACAAGCTACACATTCAAAATCTCACCACCGACTTGCCTTGTGGTCTCGATTAACTTATAGTTACACAAAGAATCTGATTCTTATGCATGTGTAAATTGAGGTTACACAACACATAATAGAATGATTCAGTTTGTGTACTTGGAAAATACACATAGTTTATGACATGAATTTGATTTTGCGATTATAAAGGAGTGTATTTATTAAGTACACAAAATACCGACTCATGCTATTTTTTGTGTGTGATGTGTACAGAAAATTAAGGCAATCCTTGAATGCCATTAAGGATTTGGTAAAGGTGATAAAACCTATAGGATTGACCGACGTGGCTCAGAGATATCTTTTAAGAGTTGCTTACTGTAAGCTCGTAATGATGTATTACGATGAGTATGATCCAGTTGTACCAAGTACAACAAAACAAATCACTACCAACAAAAGCGGCGTATTGAAGCTTTTGAACCGCTTTGATATGGATTGTGACACACCTTGTTCTTTCAAGTTTGGTGATGATAAGTTTATAGAGTCTACACCGCAAAGTCGGCTGGTTTATTTTACATGCAAAGGATTGGAAGTAGAAAGGGTCAAAAGCTATTAAAGAACTTTTCTCATAAGGATTTGACTGACAATGTTTTGTACAACAAGTTCTTCACCGATATTAAGTCTACAAAGACATCAGACAACAGTGACTAAGACAAAAATTTTAGAGAAGATAAAACAACTTATGACCAAAAGGAGAAAAAGTGGGCGAAGAAAGAAAATTGATGATAAGGATCTAGTTTGTTTGATAGGTTTTTATCTTTGCTGTGTATTATTTTTTGGAGACATAAATGCTAATGGAGTGAATGTGAAATATCTTAGTGTCGTTGAAACATATGAGACGGTGCTCAAGGTGTCTTGGCCCGACTTAATACACGAGCACTTGTTTGAAGAAATTCATGATAATATTAATTGCTTGGCAAATGTGAAGGCTTGTGTGCGGTACTTTCATCGGTAAAGCTTGTGTGTAATTTCTATTCCAAAGACTTTTAGTGTTATGTTCAGATATTTTATTTTAATATTATTTGCTTGACTAATTAAAATTTATATATGTTGCGAGATATTGTTTGCTGAACATGCACCAAGGCTCAATCCCGAAAGTTGCAAACCACGAAGAAGATATCCCGCGGGTTGGAAGGTGGGATCTATACCAGTTTCGGATTACATTTCTATAACGACATGACAGAGTTTTCGGTAAGTGTTAGTTGGTTTATGTTTTGTAAATTTATGGTAATATCAATATAATTTAGATAAAACTTTGATGTAATCAGAATTGTCATGCAAACATAACACCAGTGAATTCAATTTATATGTGTAACTATAGGTTACACATATAAAATGTTCTTATGTAACTTTAAGTTACACATACAACTGAAAATTTGTACATTTAGAATGTTCAACTGTTTTTGCTATCTCTTTTTAACCTCTCCATCTCGTTAATTGCAGCCAACTCCTAGCTTTGTGGTTGAGTTTTCACAACTTGAGAAGCAACTAGGTATATCAACCGTGGTACCCAAAGAAGGACGACCCGCAAAGTCGGGCTGAAAGCGCAAACCATTGAGAATGGACAACTCGAAAGAGCAACCGCAAGCAAACCAAGCAATGTTTAAAGCAAGTGTATGCAATTGCAAGAGAAGGAATATCGGGCGGACCTTTCAGAACAGATAGAATTCAAGATTCACAATTTTAGTTTCCAAATTATGCAAGCAATGGGTATTGATCCTTACAAAGTGACCCAGGAAGAGTTTATGCAACATGAAGATGCTTGGACATGGAGGTACTGATCGTGGAGCTACCGAGCATGAAGAAGTAGAGTTCTTGCATGGAGCAACTGATCAACAAGGAGATGGAACTACGAGCATGGAAGTAGTGAACATGAAGAAGAAGAATCCGAGAAAGAGACTGAGCAAGAGAAAGAGAAAATGACACGGAAAAATCCTTCCATGAAGAATGTAAGTAGTTGTAAATTTTTAATATGCTTCTTTAACTTGATAGAGGTACCCAATTAGTTGACACTAAGGTCTTTGAACATTTTTAGGTTCATATTTTAGTTTTTCAGTTTTAATATGCTTGTTTAACTTGATTACACTTGATTATTGTTGAGTAAACTAATCATATGGATGTGTAATCCCTAGTTACACATGCTATATGCATGTGAAACTTCGGTTACACTAGTTAGATGCATGTGTAATCGCATGTTACACTAGGTATCCATGCCATACTCATGTGTAACATGAAGTTACACATGCTAGTTATCGGCCACCAATCACACATGATATATTCTTCTTGAAATTTTATTAAAAAAATTTAACATCATAATCATCATCCTAATTCTCATTTCAATGCTTGTGCAGTTCCATGTATGAGCCTGGCACTGAAATACGCCAAAATTTCTGCAAGCTCAAACTTCGCAGAGGGGCGCAAGGCTCATCAAAAGAAGAAGCCCGCTAGTAAGAAAAAGCGCACTACCGCAGTGTTGTTGATGAGGCGCAAAGAAAGTCGATGAAGATACGCATGCTGCTGATGAGGCACAAAAGAAAGATGCGAGAAGGTGGTGTTGTGGTTGAGCCGCGTGAGAAAGCCATAGGTGATGATGCAAATGTCATTGAAGAGACACCTGCAAATCGTTGGTGACGGTTTGGTTCTCGATCGCTCCAACTCGGCCAACATCGAAACTATCGACGATAGTTTTGCTTCAACACACGCTTTGAGGACTCCATGGTGATAATCGCTAAACACCGCAAACACAAACTCGACAATGCTCGGACCTACATGTTGGTGCAACTAGGAGCTAACCCTACCGATATGACGGATGTTGAAGTGAGTAAAATGCTTGATGAGATTGTCGGTGACATTAACAAAAGTGAACCTGGACTGCGCAGTGATGGAGAATGCGAACCTAGCTCAAGTGGTAACCACTCTTCCGTTTTATTTTTCCTTTATGTTTTGTTTGTAATGGAAGTGTAACTTCAAGTTACACATTGCAAAAGGCATGTGTAGCTTGTGGTTACATACATTACGTTATTATTTTGGCTTGTTTTGTTTGTAATGGAAGTGTAACTTCAAGTTACACATTGTAAAAAGCATGTGCATCTTGAGGTTACACACGGTACATTATTATTTTGGCTTGTGTAACTTTAAGTTACATACATGTGCTAATTTACCGAGATTTTGCCTTTTTTTTTTTAAGCGCAATGCTACAACACAAGGGAACTTTTTTAGCCTTGGAATAGATAAAACTCCACTACCCTGCAGGAGAGTTGTCAAGGAAGTTGCGAATACAATAAGAGAAAACCAACCAAAGATTCATACAACAACGTGTCTTTGAGGAATAGAAAAATTCCAACACAAGATCCGAAGCGAGATGAAAAGAGGACGAAGAAGATTAAGAAGAGTGTTAATGAAGAAAGAATGACCACAGTTCCAGTGGAAAAAGAAAGAATGGACGCAGCCTCCAGGAGCGTAAGAAGAAACAATGGATGAGGTTGTTTGAAGAAGATGACGGAACAATGAGAAAGGATGTGAAAGGTTCCGAAGTTATCGAAAGGCTAGAAGGCGAGAATAAGGAGAAAGTTCTTGAATATTTCCATACTCATTCGAAAAACGTAAGTAGCTTGACTCCAAGTAGGCTTGATTCTCGTTATTGATTATTGGATATTAATACTTGATTCTCGTTATGTTGATGAATAATAGTTTACTTCTTTGTAATGCAGACATTACTTGGATTGAACATGACGAAAATGGTAGCCTTCTGTTTAATATATCTGGAGAACTAATGCTACAACTTACCAAGAAAGAATCCTTATTGGAGTCAGAATTCATCGACTTCTATATTAGCAGATTGAGGACAAAGATGAACTCTAACAGCAAGTATGACAAAGCGATACTCCTGTCGCCACAAGCATACGTAAGTACTTCGATATATTTGAAATCTTATTCCATTTATAATGTGTAGTGTGTGTTGTAAGATTATGATTTTTTTTATGTCGGAAAACAGTTATAATGTAGTAATCTGAAGTTACAAATGCTGTTATAATGTGTAATCTGAAGTTACACATTCTTATTTTTCTAGTGAAAAACCCAAGCCCCTATGTGTAACTTGTGTTTACATAATCACTTGTTCATTTATAATGTGTAATCTGGGTTACACATTCTTATTTTTCTAGTGAAAAGCCCAAGCCCCTATGTGTAAACTTCTGTTTACATAATCACTTGTAAATGTGAGTTTGACATTCCAAATGGTTTTTGCAGATCACGTACTTGAATGATTATGGAGAATTCAAGAAATTTTGGATTCCAAAGCTTGCGAAGGAGTATGTCAAGTACAAGAACGATGCAGTCAAACTTTTCGCCCCAATGTGCAACAACAACACACACTACACACTCTTTGGAGTATGAGTTGAAGAGCTCTAATGCTTGGTCCTACATGAACTCATCAAACGTTAAGCAACTCAGGAGTGAACACCTTAATCAAGCCAAGAAATATGCATTTGCAATTACTACAGAACTGAGACTCTTGTGTCCTTATGCTCTTGGGATGAATGAAAACACCAAGTATATGGCTTCGCCCCCACAAGGTACAATTCCTGACTGTCTTCCATGTGTATGCAATTACATGAAGATCAGGATGAAGAATAAACCACTTGACAAAAATTAACCTCAAGTATGATGCTATGGTGGACCGACAAGCTCAACCGCATGAGAGGAAGCATGCTATACAAGATTATTTCGGATCCATTCGTAGATGCGTAAAAGCGTCATTAGGATTAGAAAAAAATCTATACTAGCAAATATGTTGTTTAGCCACAAAGCAGATGTTAGACTTGGAAAATATGTTGTTAGAAACTTTTAAATTTCATCGCTTAGTAGATTTTAGCAGTTCTTGGTTTTGAAAATATTTTTGGATTGAAATTCTTTGAATTAAAAACTTTTATCTTGTTAGAAATTTTACAAAAGTGTACAGTTTCATAAAGTATGCAACAGGTAAGTAACTATACATCTTAACATGATGCTTTAGGTGTAACCCGAGTTTACATATGCATTTATCATGTGTAACCTAATATTACACATGCATTCACAGCAGAAGTAACTTCGGTTACACATCCATATATTTGAGTGTAAACCAAGTTACACATCCACGACTAAGTATCGTCTTCGCACTTTATATCCCAGATGTGTAACTAGCGTTACACATCCTCGCTAGTTCGTATCACCGTTCGGATTATTTACATTTTCGCTCATCCATATATTTGAGTGTAAACTGAAGTTACACAAGCCATTGATCGGACTTGCCCAATAAATCAAAATAAAATAAATTTAAACCAACATTTATCATGTGTAAGCTAATGTTACACATGCATTAACAACAGTGTAACTTCGGTTACACATCCGATCGAAGTTACACAAGCATTTGACCACCGATCGACATACACAATAAATCAAAAAAATAGAATAAACCGCATTTCAACCGTTAACCGACAAAATATAAAATCAATGAATAGATCCTTGCACATAATCAACGTTGCGAAAAATAAAAACGTTTGGTCCATGCGAACCGAAATGAAGAAAACTAAAAAGAAACAATCCAAGACAAAAAAAGAATCCACACATAAAATCATTACTTGCGAAATGAACTTTGGTAGGTTCAATCTAGTGAGGTGTGAACTTCCGAGGATTCCTGCAACCTTTGCCTTGTTGTGACCTATTTCCTTGCAATTCTTTGCAACGAACTTTTCTCTTCACCTTTTTCTCACGTTTACTTATAATCCTCTTTCCCTGGGTCTACCCGTGGCTTCTTCACTGTAGGCGGGATGACGGTGTTATCCGGATGATATTCAACAGGCCTGTTGTAGTTGGGAATCGGCTGGATGGCATGCATATAAGTCTTCCTAAAATAGTCGCTTGTAAAATATGGTGAAATGAAATCAATAGCCTCACGTTTAATCTTCCGTATGGCTGCAAGAGCATGAGCACAAGGAAAACCATATACGCGCCACCTTGAAAAAAACAAAAACAAAACAAAAATCGCTTAGTTGCACATACAAATCATAAAACACTCAAAATTAGATATTAGAAGTGCATATACGGGATGTGTATCTTTAAGTTACACTTGCAAAATATATGTGTAACTAGTATTTACACATGCATATATCTAATCTTAAAAGGAGAAAAAGAACATACAGAGAGAAGAAAAAGCATAAGAAACCAAACCTTTGACAGGTGCAAGTCTCGTGTTCAAGGTCCACCATGTGAGACCTTTCGCTAATAACTTCAAACACGGTAGGACTAGCAACCAATACTTCCCAAGCCAAACCTTCATCTTGAAGAGCCACAAGCTTTTCTTCATACTCAGGGGTTAATAGAGTCATCATATTAGCACCAATTTCACGACGCTCGCCATCAAACACATTATTTTCCTCCTAATCTCGAAAAGGAAAAAAATGATGAATACATAAAGTGACAAAACATGAAATAAAAAGACAAAGAAACAACAAAACACACACACACACACTTAATTAACTCCGATCAAGAAGAGCAGATGCAGGCATCTTCTTGTGAACCGTAACCCAAACTATTGACCGATTCTCCGCTAGAGTACTAGATGTTCGTCCATAACGACAACCTTTGAAATAGGCATTCGCATATGATTCGGTGGGATGGTCTCGATGTAATCAGCCACCCAATTGCAGGTTCAAGTCTCTAATCTTCCGTATGGCTTTCGCATGGTTTTCGGGTGAGAGTGAGTATGTCGCCTCTCGGAAATGGTCCATCACAAGCGAATACCTAGGATCTGTTTGCGGTGATGGGTATATTTTTCGTCAAATGATAGTAGCGTGTCATGGAACCCATCTGGATAGACAAGTGGAACACCCGCAAGAGTCCTTCATGGCGATCCGAAAGGAAGGTGATTGGCCTCCCATCACCAACAACTTCACCAAATTCCTCAAAAACCACTCCCGAGTTGTCGATAGTCTCGTAATCGACTAGTGCAAAAGCAAGGGGGAAAAATCCTACAAAAAAAATTGTGCATAATCGAAGAATAATAAGTTTCACACAAACGAAACAATGTGTAAATACAAGTTACACATGCTAAAACAAATGTGTAACTTAAGGGCTACGATGATATTTTCTTAGTTACACACTTGGGTAAAGTAATGTGTGGCGAGAGTTACACATGTGTAACTCTCATTATTTGTCAACCAAGTTGTTAAAAAAGAAAAAAACATACCTTTACCACCATTGATCCCGATGAGCTGCCATCAAGCAACCTTTGAATGTACCAGAAGGGGAAAGTAGTATCCAAGTATACCATTGCACGACAAAACCGGTACCCTTTGATGCATGCAACAAATGCGATGAAAATCCGTTGAACCATGTTTATTTTCACGTTCAAACTTTATCACGCTACCAGGGTTGGTTTCCCTTATAGCATTAATATACCATACCAAATGCGAGTAGGACTTGACATCGCCGCCATAAATCGTCTCATAAACCTTTTCCCTAGCATTATATGCCCGATAGTACTCCATGTTAATCCCATAATTGGTCCGGAAATCAGCAGACAATTTGGTTGGGCTTCTTGTGAGGATTTTTGCGAACTTCTTCCTCAATCAAACTAGACGAGAAGTCAGGTGGAGTATGTTTGGTTCAAGTTGCGCCCACCAAGCACCACAAATGTGCTCAGGGGTTATAAGACCTGACCTGGAGATGTTAATACAAAATATAAAAAATTCAAACCAAAAAACAATATGGTGCAAAAACATCATGTGTAAACCAAAGTTACACATACTGTAACAACACATAACATGTGCTAAGCATTAGATGACGAGCAAATGAAAACCTACCTCGAAACATTTCGTTCCTCTCATCAATAGAAGCCGCATGGAATTTCCAAATGCATTTTCATCCGCACACTTAGCCGTGAACCTAGAACGCTCATTGTGAGTTACAATCATTTTGAAACCAGGTGCGAAGACGATACTTGGTGTAAGCAACCCTGACTTGCTTAACTCCTTCAACAAACACATGACCAATCTCACCAAGAACATTGGGCCAACCATCCGATAACAAAGGTTTCGCAGGCTTGCTTTTATCTTCCAAATACATTCCAACAAAAAGATTGTTTCCGGACGAACACATACTACTAGACCCGCTAGAAATAGAAGAATCGCCTAGAGCTGGAGGAAGAGGCCACACGAGGAACATTTTGCAAGAAAATATCAACACTTTGGTCTTTTGTTTACTATTTGTGATGGATATAAGAGCTTGCAACGAAAAATCACGAGTCAAGCGGAAATCTTTCCCACTTTCTCGAAAGAAGAAAGTAATACCAAGAGGAGTAAAATGCTTCCATTCCCGGCAAACTTGTTCCTTAAACTCTTCAAGTCCGATATCGAGTATTAACACGCAGGGTAATAAAATCAAAAGTAGCGAACAACAAAATGCAACTAACAAAGAGCGCAACTAACGGAATCCATGAAAACCTAAAAATATCAATACACACAATAACAATATCAAAATTTTAAAAACGAACGCAATTCACTCGGGCGTTGCCCTCGTGAGAAGTATATTCTATGCATGCAAGCTAAATATGAGTAAAAGATACAAATGATATACCTATTTACACATAAACATGTTACGGGACATATATATGTAACTTCAACTTACACATGCTTAAAATACAACAGATACATATGTGTAAACTAAAATTACACATGCTACAACTAAAAAACATGTGCATCTTCCTCACACATGCTTAAAATACAAAAACAGGATATATGTGTGTAAACTAAAATTACACATGCTTAACTAAATAACATCTCGCATCTTCCTTACACATGCTTAAAAATACAACAGGATATATATGTGTAACCTAAAGTTACACATCCCGTAACAAAAAAACAACATGTCCAACAAATCAAACTGAACTTGTTCTCATCAAACAAAATTGTTTCTTCATACTCCTCTCGGATCAAATTAACGGATCGGACATGGAAGAAGAACAAATAATTCAAATTTTTTTTTGAAAACAGATCTCAAATAAAAACAAAATAAGATTATTACCTAGATTTGTTGTTTTCTTACTTAAAACAATGTTCTTAGTATTCCTCTTCTCGGTATCAACCAAACCTGTAAAGCATCAACAAAAACATACTAGGTATCAAAACCAAATAAAAATGTGAAAAAACTAGATCGCAATTGTAACAATCAAAAATCGGTTGAATTGAAAACTAGATCAAAAATCGGTTGAATCATTCGTACCTACGTTGATTTCTATATCTCTATTTATAATGTGATAAATCCAATGAATAACATCAATAAAAATTGAGAAAAAGCAACAATGAATCCTTGTTCTTCGTCTCGTCTTCAACACAAAGAATGATTAACGACCTCTTGTTCTTCAATGCAACAATTCATGTAGAAGAAATCAACCTAATTTACGGAGAAGATATCAACAATTCGTGTAGATTAAAGACCTCTTGTTCTTTAATTCTGCTATCATTATAATCGAGAGCTAATCGAGAGAAGAGAATAGAGAGCTAAAACCTAACTCGAGTTGGATTTACATTTTTACATTTTACGTTATAAAACGAATATAAATACCGAGGTTATTTTGGGTATTTTTACTTTTATTAATGAAAGTGCTTGACGTCGGCAATCCGGGTTAATTCAAAACCAGCCCCAAAAATAAAAGTTCTGGGCCTAGAAATATCAAAAATAGAAAGTGTGGAGTTGATAGTGGAGGATCCACTTTGAGGGGCTTGTATATGTTGAACCCATATAGTAGGGGGATTCAAGTATTTTTCACAAATCTGAAAGCCGGCCAGCCGCAGAAAGATAACCCTAGGGTTCGAGGATCTGCTGCTGCTTTCAGATCTATTCTTAATTTTGCGTAACGATGCTGGAAAGCAAGGGTGTTCACGAATTGTCCTATCAAGAAGAAAAAGATGAGGGGGTTTTAATGGATGTGGATGCTGCTGCTACTACTGATTGGACTTTGTAGGCACACATGTTTGACAAAACATCGTGCCCACAACCAATGTTCGCATTAATGATAAATACAGAAATAAATTCAATATTAATGAGTGGTGAGTGAGGAGAGAAACTCTGAGCCTTCGGGCTCATCATAGTTTCTCCGTGGAGGCGATGTGTAGTATGATTAATCATACAAACAAGAAATGTAAGAGCATAAAGTAAATAACGCACTGATTTACGTGGTTTGACACTAAGGCCGACGTACAAGGGGTATTGGTTTCACCATGTGTCTCATAGGGTTACAATAATTAGTCAAATGACTTAGAGTAGGGACCGAAGGTCTAGAAGATAAATTCCTACTTACCACACTACTCACTTCCTTCCTATAGTTCTCTCTCCTAAATATAATTCTCTCTCTTTGGAAATCGGTCGACCCCTCTTCTCTTAATGGAGTTGGGTATTTATAGGGACTCCGTGTGGGACCTTCACGGAACAGTTGTATCTTTATCGTCTTGGTCTCTGTGCCGATACCGCTGATGTCTTCGTTTTGCACCGATTATCCTAATGGTAGCATATTTTAACGATGGGTCGCCGCTTATTCCACCACAGGATACTTGACACGTATCCTATGCATGCAGCATCGAAGGCGGGTGGTTGGACAGTCCGCACGCGTCAGACAGCTGTCTGATGCCCCTGTCACATCCTTGTCGGTTGGGTTTATCTCTACCCTCGATTTTGGATCAATCTTGGGATAAAGTAAAGTATGTCTTTGGGTCTTCTAGGGTACTTCGCAGTAGCTCACTCCTTAGGTAGCCCTCGTTTTGTTATCGTCGGATCTGCATGATGCTCGATATGTGGCAGGAGATGGTGATCCTGTTCCTCTAATATTGCGACGTGGCATCACTGTCTTGATGCTCCTCATATTGATTTAACACACACGTCTTTTTCTTGACACGTGGTCGGCCACAGATTATGTGTATAAAATTTGCCCCTTTTCTTCTTAGTTTGAAATTAGTCAAAGCATGAAGAAAACTGTCTTCACAGTATCCTCAACTTATCGCAATAACTCCTCCTAGTTTTTAGGGCACGTTTCTCACTTCTAGCAATAACTCCTCCTTGAATCATGGGACGATTTTATCATCTTTTGTTTTAAATACGAGATGGGGGGCTGGTGAAATAAATTTTATTCCTTCCCTTTGTCTTCTTTTTTCTCTGTCTTTTTCATTCTTATTCTCTGAGGAAAACTCATTTCTCTTCATTTTGTCTTTCATTCTTAACTGCTGCTGTTATTCACTCTCTGCTACGAATTATAACTGTTATTCACCCTCTGTCACGAATTCTAGTTAGGTCTTCTTTGGCATATTCTACTGCGGCTGCTTCCTGATTCTTCTTTCTGCCATTGTTATCGGTAAGTAGTTTTCTTGCATCTGTAATTTTTACTTCTGTTTCTTCTTATTTGATGATCCTAAGGTTTGTGATGAAGACCAATTCATACGAAATTATATATACTTGCCCCTGTTCTTTATCACAAAAATCTAGGGTCGTTCGTTCTTTTAGTATGATGATGCACTTAATATGAAGTTGCTCTTGATATGATGATTAGAGCTTTGTTCGACCTTCATTAAATCTGTAATCTGACCTTCGTTTTCTCTCTATGCCCTTGCAGGTATGGCTGATCGTCCTCGTGTTCCTTATAAAACTCCACCGTCGATCCCTTACAGACATCCTTCGTCTAGAAGTCCTGATATATCTCCGTCGAGGGGTGGTTCGTCTGGATCTTCCCAACCGGATCCTCGTACCCTCAAGGCTTCATCTTCATCAGGCCTTGGGGTTTCTTCTCAGAAAAAAGGAGATCTGCCTAGAGGTTCTCGGTATGCAGTTATCAGTCCTTCGCCTAATCCATCTCCTCAGCGCTCGGAACCGATGGATGTTCAACCTCTTCGTTCTATAGTTCCTCATACTGCGACGCCTTCTCAGAAACCAAAAGCTTCGCAAACCACTGTTTTGGCGAAGGATCCTTCTTCAAAAGGGGTTGCATCGAAAGTGGATTTGACTAGGAATGCCTCGACCAAGAGAAAGGCTACGGATATGAGTCCTCTGAAGAAGCCGTCTTCGGGCAAGGCCGTATCTTCTGAGGCTGCCCCAATTATCCGAAGTATTTTAGTTTCGAAGAAGAAAATGAAGTTTTCTTACAGTCATATTGACCTTGAAGTTTTTAAGGCGAAGCATGGTATCGAAGCTTTCGATGTTAAATTTTATAATCAAGGGGACGATCTCACTTATGATATGATCGTGAACTATAAATACGATGCTTTCCATTTGCTAACGACCATGGGGGCTTTCGAAGATGGTCTTATGTTGCCCTTTTATAAATCAGGTGACTCTTTCTAATATGACGCCTTGGCAAACCGCGAGTGTTCCACTTCTCATACCTACCGTCGCTCAGTAGTCCAGTTGAGTGGGAACTATCTTCGGACACTTAAGGAGTGCTATCTTCGGAGCAAAGGTGAGACGATGATGACCTGCTACACTCCTAATCCTGCGGAGAAGGATTGGTATACCCCTGAGAACTTCAATGCTTCTTTTGGGGATTACGTCAATGGTAGGAATCGGAAGCCATGGAGCGTTGGTCTTCGTATGATGGCAGCTTCCCAGGTTGAGGTTCGTCTTTTGAGTGAAGTGAGTGACTCGAAGCTTCGATTCGTCCCTGGTACTGAAGAGACTGAAAATACGAAGATTTTTTCCAAAAAATGAGCATCTCAAACGTGATCACAACTATGAGTGGCATGCCACTCCTATTGAGAACATCGGCCCTTGGGATCACGGTTGAGTGCTCGGTCTACATGGATGGCTCCCTCTTGCTGGTAGCCAGCCTCGTGATGGCGCTCCATCTCGCTATGGTGACTTCTGTCCTTGGCGGATAAATTTTGCTGGTATGAATTTTGACTATACTGTTGATGCCGCCGATGTTGATGATGAAGAGAGTTCTGATGCAGTTCTTCCTCCGAAGGGTGCTACCACTGTTAAGGTATGATTCCATATAATAATGCATGGTACTTCTATGTTTTACCCTGGAATTAGACGTTGATTATATGCTTGTTGCAGGTTACGAGGGAGAAAAAGCTTGGTCCCATTCAGTCTTCTACCACTGGTGTTGAGGAAATGAAAATTCCCGAGGTTGCCAGCCCGGTGAATGATGAAGGAAATTCCGAAGAGGATGTTACCGATGATAAGGAACGCACTGATACTTCCCCGCACGGCCACGAAGATGTTGATGGTAAAGACAATGGAGAGAAAGTAGTTTCTAAGGCTCCAATGAATGATCTTCCCACCGGTCCTACTCATGTTCAAAGGAAAGAGGATTCTGATATTCAACAAGCGAACCCCAACCAGGAATTCTCTTTTGGGAAGGTTTATTCCACTGGGGGGTCAAGGTTATATTGTTGCAGCTATGGGGATGGCCAAAGACTTCTCTCTGCTCTCTCCGAACGGTGAATGGGATGTTTTTGCCCAGGACCATGTGAGAAGGTGGCCGAGCGCGAAGTGAGTTCTGGTGGTGAGGATGCTGAGGCTCGCGCTGCTAGAGAGGCCGAGGAAAAGAAGAAATCTGAGGGTCGGGAGACCGCTGGTAATAAAGGTACCACTGTTGGTACATCTTCTAAGGGCTTCGTACAGGCCGTGATGCACGATGGGGACGATGCCACCTTTGATTGGTTGATGAAGAAAGGTTTGATGTGCATTCCTCATTCATCTCCCGTGGTTCCTGGTGAAAGGAATTCTGATGCCTTCACGCGTCAAAG
Organism: Papaver armeniacum; assembly: GCA_023531295.1. Lineage (NCBI taxonomy): Eukaryota > Viridiplantae > Streptophyta > Magnoliopsida > Ranunculales > Papaveraceae > Papaver > Papaver armeniacum. The sequence goes on along the minus strand of JAJJWW010013567.1, from coordinate 299,100 downwards.
GATGGGGCTGTTGTCTGAGGATGACGTCGCGACGCTCTGGGAAAAGAACTTGGGAGCTACTTCGACTAGTCTGTTGGTTGATCCCCCTTCATCCATCACTGATATGATGGCTATAGCTGATGGGTACCAGTATGGTTTCCCTGAGCAACGTATTCTTGAGGTAAATTTTTGGGTCCTTCGATTTGTTAATTGATATTGTATCCTTCGATTGTTGATCCTTATACGCCTATTGTTGACGCAGCTGGTTAGGAACGAGAACTGTAACCATACTTTGTACCATTTCTTTAAGGAGAAGGCCCTTAAGCTAGAGGCGAAGCTACGCCAGAGAGATGACCAGCTGAATTCTGCTGAGGAAATCATTTCATCTAAGGATAAAGAGATATTAGATCTGAAGGAACAGTTGAAGGGAAAACAACAACTGGGTGCTACGGAGACAGGGCTTCGTCAGGAAGTGGTTTTTCTTAAGGCTGAGTTAGAGAAAGCTCGAGAAGAGGCATCGTCTGCTGGTGCATCGTCCAAAGGTTCGTTTCCTTTTTTCTATCTTCGTTTTTTCTATCTTCGTTTTTTAGTGTTCGTTCTGAGTTAGACAGCCCTTCCCTGTCTTCAACGGGCGATGCCAGAGAATTAATATGGCTCCGAGGAGAGAGAACTCGTCAAGCTTCCCGGATAAAGGAGTTAGTTGGTAAGATCATAAAGGAGGCAAATAAGTGGAACGGCAGCGCTGATCAGCACACAAGATGTTGGTCGATGTGCGCAAGCAGAGGGAGTATGTGATATCTTTGCAAAATTCTATGTCCGAAGCTCGCACTCAATATGAAAGTGCTATGGAATGGACCCGTCAATCACTGCACGAGGCTAGGGATGAAGTTTGTCGATTGGAGTCAAAGATATCGGACTTATAAGCAGAGCTTCGTCAAGCTCGATCATCCCACGGTCCTGATATGCAGGAGTATATGCACTAATTGGTTCGTGAGAGAGATGATGCTAGGGCAGAAGCACATGATCTTAGCAAAGCCTTGTCTGCTTTTCGTGATGACGTTGCCCATTTGGTAGATTCGTAGAAGGACCTTGAGGTTAATATGTATAAACTTACCAAAGGGATAAAGGAAATGAATACCGAAGTTAACCGACTTCTTCATTTAGACTCTATGAAGCATGTAGAGTTGGATGAGTGTCAGTTTACTCTGAAAAACCTTCAACCATACTATAAGAAAATTTCCGACGAATATAATTTTCTTGATGAAGCCCGAGGCGCTGTAGTTAATGAATTTGAAATAGCTTCGGCTAATGTCGAAGGTATATGTTTGTTTGGTCATGGATAACTTTGTAATTCTTTTCTTCTAACCATTTTGTTTCTTCTATCTCAGAGCTCTAGAGATAGCTTAGCCTTGCAACTTGAAGAGTCTCAGTCTACCTTAGCGCACCAGCAAGAAAAACCTAAGTACTATGAAACGTTGGCTGGATCTCGAGACGAAGCAGTGAAGGAGGCATCCAATGAAGTGGGGCGACTGAAGTCTTCGTTAACACAGTCTGATCTTAAGGTTACCGTTATTACGCATAAGGCTCGTTTCCAGCTTGCCGAAGAGGTTAACAAAACTTTAACCAAGATAGAACAAGGCCTTTTGAAATAGCATGACATCGTGAAGAAGTACATCCGTCGTCCTGTGCCGGAGCCTCTCACCTATAACTCCGATCCTTCTTCGGGGTAGTGTCCCTTCGTCTCGGAAGAATTGTCCACCTGATCACGTTGAGTCTCCCAAGGGGAAGTAGTCCTCTGAATTGTTACAGAAAGTTGATCTTTGTTGATTACTTGGCTTCGGGCCATTTTTTTGTATATTTTTTGTATTTCTTGCTTAACTCTCCAAGCGTGTAATCAACTTTCATGGAATGGATCATAATTTCTTTTGATGTGTATAATTTTGACTTATCTGCATTGTTAGTTCATTTAGCTTTTTAGAGAACGAACAATTCTACGTTTATCGAGAAACGAATAAGTAAAAGTTAAAAAGTGTGTGGGCTGCAATAACGAAGGTATGTACCGACTATGGACACTGTCACCCCGTCGGCTAACCCCGAGACATAGGGTTACCAAACGGTGGGGGTTGATGCAACTTTCTCGGATATGTGATGCGTTATTGAATTGTTTACATGCACCATTCTCAGAACATTTGTCTTATTGATTGGTTGGGTATCTCTTTCTACTGGAATCCTTCCCCGTGGTCATACACTCATAGACGTTGATAGGGGAGTCCTGAGAGATTGTATATGATTACTTTCCCCAATAGTATGGTTACAAAAAACTTGTTTGATTGATGTGGTGAGGTCTGCTACTCCTCAACCAGAGATAGAAACATGTCAAGCGGATACGCTGTCTTCTTCTTCTGGTACTCTTCACACAGATGCAGAACTGTGTTGCTTCATGGATAGTACGTCTTGAGGTATTTTGCATTCCAGGGGTGCCTCAGGACTTCTCTTTTTAAATTACGCAGGTAGTGTGACCCTTTCTGCGATATCGTGTATGACGAACGGTCCTCCCCATGTGGGTGCTACTTTGCCACATTTCCTTTCTCGCTGATATTGCGGTATGGTACGTAGCACATATTGTCCTTCTATGAAATTTCTAAGTTTGACCTTTTTATTGTACTCTCTTGCTAGCCTTCGTTGATAGTTCTCTATCCTTTGTAACGATGTTTCCCTTCGTTCTTCTAGATCATCAAGTTTTTCTAGCATCATGTCCGCTGTGAGATTTTTTTCCCATGTTTCGGTATTTGTTGTAGGCATGATGATCTCTATTGGAATATCTGCTTCGGCTCCGTAAGTGATGAGGAATGGGGATTCGCCGGTCGCTGACCTTCTTGTGGTTCGATATGACTATAGAGCGTTGTGTAGCTATTCGCATCATCGGCCTTTATGTTCGTCCAAAGATTTCTTGAGGATGAGGGCAAGGGTTTTATTTGTGGCTTCGGCTTGGCCATTGCTCCGAGGATAGATGAGATTAGACTTGTTTTTTCTGATTTTGAATGTGTCGAACAACATGTCAATGTTCTTCCCCTACAGCTTCCGTCCATTGTCGGAGACAATTTCTACGGGAATACCGAACCTGCAAATAATGTTCTAAAAGATGAACATGAATACATCTGCATCCCTGATCCTTTCTAGGGATTTGGCGTCCACCCACTTGCTGAAGTAATCAGTAGGTACTATCAAGAATCGTCTCTTCCATGTTCTTCGATTAGTGGTCCAACGATGTGGACTCCCCATTTTGAAAATAGCCATGGAATTCCCATTGAGTTTAACTCTATTGCTGGAGCATGGATTCTTTTGGAGAACCTTTGACATTCTCCGCATCTTCTCATCTTGGAAGCGTCTTGAATCATCTGCGACAATAATATCCTTGCGTTTTAGCTTTGTCGGCCAATGATCTCATTCCGCTGTGGTTACCTGCGTCTCCGTAATGGATATCTTTTAGGATGCGATGCCTCTCCTGCCTGGATAGACAACGTAGTAGCGGTCCCTAGGAGGGATTTCTTGTACATGATCCCATTGCGAAGTTCATATCTTCATGCCTTTGATTGTACCTTTCGGGTTTGCTTCACATCCATAGGCATCGTTCCTTCTTCAAGGAAAAGATGAACTTCGACTTTCCAATCTTCTTCGTTACTGAAATCTTCGTCTTCATTTGCTCTTGTTAGGATGTCATCTTCGGTGAAGTCATCGGCGATATCTTCTCCCGTATTGTCCTCGCCGATTTCCTCACCTACATCGTCTTCACGATTGGTTGTAGCGAGGAGTAGATGTGGAGAGATTGAAGGTTCGTATACCCTTGCTATCTTGATGGCCTTGACATTCTCATCTTTCAGCATTGATGAAATATAGGCTAAAGCATCGCGTGCCTTAAATCCTTTCTACATAGATGTCGGAATTTGATATTTGGTATTTGAGATGCTAAGGTTTGAACCAGAGCCATGTATGCCGATAGAATCTCGTCGTGGTTGTTATATTCCAACTCTATTTGTCGAATGACTAGCTATGAATCGCTTGTTAGGCGTACGTCTGTTATTCCCATTTCCATGATCAATCGAAGTGTATGTACCACGGCTTCGTATTCCATGATGTTGTTGGTGTGCCCTTCAAATTCTAATCTAAACGCATGCACGATCTTGTCCCCAGTGGGTGTTGTGACTACGATCCCTATGCCTGCACCTTCCCTATTCCTGGACCCATTGACGAAGACTTCCATCTCCTTTGGCTTGATGGCTCGAGTACGTCCTTCGGATCCTTTCCATCTTCTTCAGCTCCTGGTATGTCCTCCACTTTTTCGTCATTGTCCAGAGGTAGATATTCTAAGAAATTCGCCAGGACATGTGACTTTTGTGCAATTTGGATCTCGTGAATGATGTTGAATTGCTCCAACTGCGTATTCCACTTTGCTATTCTTCCTACTTTCCCGACGTTTTTGAGAAAACCTCTAACGTTGCTTTGCATGGTACGCGAACATAATGAGTCAAGAAGTAAGTTCTCAGATTTTGGGTCGCCCATACGAATGCTAGTATGAGTTGTTCAATATTCATGTAATTCCTTTCCGCTGTATTGAGAGTCTTACAGACGTAATAGATCGGTTGTTCAACCTTCGTGTTGGTTTTGACCAGAACTGCGTTGACTGCATCTTCGGTAGCTGCTATATAGAGGGCCAACACTTCGTCGGGATCAGGCTTCTGAAGGATCGGGATCGTGGCCAGGTATTCTTTGATCTTCTGGAAAGCTTTTTCGCATTCCGTGGTCAATGCAAACTTAGTTCCTTTCTTGAGAATATTGAAAAAATGCTTAAACTTGTCTGATGACATGAAAACAAATCTTACTAGCGCTGCTAGGGAGCCATTGAGTTTCTGAACTTCTTTCAAATTTCTTGGGGATGACATCCCCACGATTGCTTGGATTTTGGCGGGATCGACTTCGATGCCCCTCTTCGTTACTAGGTATCCGAGAAACTTCCCTGATGTGACACCAAAGGCACTTTTCTCGGGTTTACCTTCATGTCAAATTTTCTCATTGTACTGAAAGATATCTTTCAAATCTTGATGGTGATCTTTGCGCAATTTGCTTTTGACTAGCATGTCTTCAACGTATACTTCTAGAGTCTTTCCGATCCACATTTTAAAAATAGCATCGACCATCCTCTGATATGTTGCCCCTGTATTCCTTAGTCCTAAGGGCATTCGGGTATAACAGTAGAGGTCGTGCGGAGTGAAGAATGCCGTGTGTTGTTGATCTTCTTCTGCTAGAGCAATCTGGTTATAGACGGAACATCCATCCATAAATGATAATTCTTCGTGTCCTTCTACAGCTTCTACCAATTGATCAATGCTTGGAAGGGGGTAGCTATCCTTCAGACAGGCCTTGTTTAGGTTGGTGAAGTCAATGCATATTCTTACTCCGCCGTTCTTTTTTGGTACGATGACCATGTTTGAGATCCATGTGGGGTATCTTACCTCTCTTATGAATCCTGCCTCCATAATTTATGAAGTTCCTTTTCAACTTCTAGATGATATTCTGGCGCTATCTTGCGTAATTTAAATACAAGGATTGGTCCTCTGGTTTTATCCGAAGTTTGTGTTGTATTATCTTTGGGTCAATCCCTGGAGAAGATGTCTGTGTATTCCTTGAGTAGGTTGATCAATGATTCTTCTCGATCTTTGTCCATCAAGGTTCATATCTTGATCATCTTGGGCATTTCTTCTACTCCTATGTTGATCTCCTTCGTGGGATTTACTGGTACGAAGATAGGATTTGGTTCCCCCTGGAAGGGAACATTCTTTGATTGCTATTTGGTGGGATCTTCAGTCTCCTTTGCTCGTGCAATACTTACTTCAGAAGTTAGTACGATGCTATCCTTCGTCAAGCTTTTCCCCGAGATTTCTTCGAGATAAAGGTCGATCGTTTTTTCTTTTGCGGCTGCCTTATTTCTGCTTCTTCGAGTTTTTTGTAGTTCCTCTTGTTCGTTGTTGAGATGGTTTTGTAAAGCCTGACATTCTCTTGTGTGACTTGATCTCAATTACCCCTTCGGGTGTTGGGAACCTAAGGTATTGGTGATACGTTGCTACTACTCCTTTGAGCTTGTGTACCCACCTTCATCCAATTATGGCGTTATAAGGGGATGACGCGTCCACTATGCTTGAACTCAGTGCTTACCTTCATCGGTCCCGCCTTGACTTCCAATACGATGTCTCTTAATGGCTTTGTTGGAGCGCCGTTGAATCCGTAAATAGTGAAATAAGAAGACATCAACTGCTCATCGTTTAATTCCATATTCTTGAACGTATCATAAAATAGAACGTTGACTGAGCTTCCACCGTCGATCAAAATCTTCTTGACGTTTCACCTTGCTATTGGTAATGTGAGGACCAAGGGATCGTTGTGATCATCCATGTCTTCTTCGACATCATCCGCATCAAATGTCATTGTCGCGTTCATCCATTCTTCATGCTCATCAACCTCGACTCCATCGATCTTATACAAATCGCAGTAGTCCTCAAATTGCTTCCTCAATCTTTTTCCTATCTCAGGCGATCGGTGAAGGGCTGTTGGGTTGTAACATGACATAATGTTGAGCGTCCGATTGCCCTCAGGTAGTTGGACTTGCTTGTTTTGTTTGGCCCTGTCATCGATTTTTGCCTTCTGGATATATTGTTTGAGGTCGCACGCATCAATCAATTTCTGGATCCTTATCTTGAGATTCTTGTACTTCTCCGTTTGGTGGCCGTTGAAACAATGGTACTCGCAGTAATCCCCGGATTTCTCCATCCTTGGTGGTTGCTTTCCCTTGGACCACGACCATCCTAGGCTAGTTAGATCTTTGATTTATCTCAGGATGCAAGCGTGGCTGGTGTTAAGCTTCGTATAGACTTGATCTTCGAATTTCTTATTACTGCGTCGATGATCATCTCTTCGTCCTCCTTTATCTTCGTTAAAATGTTCGGTCGAATTGGTTCGTTTTGATATGCTGACTTGCTCTACTGAATTAGCTCGATGAGACTTTTTTGTGTGTGCCCTTGGGTTGTCGTGTTGTATCTCTTCCAGCCTGGCGTGCTTTTTGATGATTACTCAAAGATCTCCTTCAGCTGTGGGAATACTTCAATGAATTTCGACGAACAATGGGCTCATCCTGTCCAGAACCCACTTTTAGCAGTTGATGCTAACCACCGGATCAACATTTCCTATTGCTTAACAGATTTTGTGCCACCTATCAGTATATTCCCTGATCGTCTCCTTGTAGGCGACCGCTAGCGAGAAGAGCTTGTCTCTCCCTGCATTGACAGTCTTGTTGTACATATAAGTTCTTAAGAGTTTCTCAATGAGATGACTGTAGGAGTCGATTGAGTTAGGTGGTAGGTTGTCAAACCAAGATAGCGCCGATCCTTTCAGGCTTGAAGGGAAATATCTATAGAGGACTAAGTCATCTTGATCCCACCGGGCCAGGGTTCGGTTGTAGTATCGAAGGTGAGCTGCGGGGTCGATGGATCCGTCGTATCATTCAAAAGCTGGGATTGGGCATTTTTGGGGAATGAGAGCTTTGTCTAGGTGGACGGTCAGTGGTTTAGTAGCGTCTTCTCTCATCACTTCCTCTATTCTTCCCCCTCCCTGTCTTGCTTTCAGTAGTCTGATTTCTGCCATCATTTCGGCACGAAGGTTTTCCATTGCTAGGTTATGTTCTTCCTCTATGGTTGCTCGTCTTGTTCTTTGATCCTCGTCATCGATGTAGTTTGATTCATCGGTAATAGAGTCTTGGTTGTACAATCTATTTCCCCTGACAGCTCTCCGATTTTCGGGATTATGTGCGTTAGCCATCATCATCCTTCGGTCACGATTTGGTGGAGGTGCCTTAGAGTTTGCCTCGTTATGTTGATTTTCCACTTCTGCACTCCTGGCGATCCTATCTTTGAGTTCTCGGTTTTCTTGCGCGAGTAACGCTACAGCATCCGCATACACCCTTTTTTTTCTTCTCACCTCTTTAAGCTCTGCTAACAGTTGGACGGAATGGTTCGAACCTTGGTTCGGAGTCCCCACTTGCATTTGTCCATCGGAGGCTACAGTGTGATCTTCATTAACAGTCTAAACCAGAGGAATCGACGGATGGCTGAGTGGGACCTGAAGTTCTGGGGGTTTTTGTGCTGGATGGTCCGCTATCAGGGGATGTTGGATGGCCAGTAGTGGTTGGTTTTGTTCGTTAGTGGGTGGCATTCCATAATTGGAATGTTGCATCGTTGACTTTGCCATCCCCTCCCTTGGATCGTTTGCATGAATTACGGCTGCTGCTTTGGAAGCATCAGCTTTGGTGGCTGATGCTTTTAGAGATGCTTCCGCTATTGCGCTGGCATTTAGAGGTGTCGTGCATTCTGCTCCATCTTGTCTCTTGGTTGCTATTTTAAGCTTTTCACCCTTTTGTTTGCTACGTGTCATAACTGGAGTTATCCTCGGTATTTCTTTTGACGATGCCTTGTCTTTTCCCGCATCCTTTGCTTTATACATCTTCGATTTTTTCTGCGAAAACAAAACATTGTCGAAGAAACGATATCCGCGTGGGCTCTGTTAGCAAATTTAATCCGGAAAGAGGGTGTAGACCACAACGTTTTTCTAAAGATTTTTAAAGAAAACGTAGCTTGCAAAGAGAAATACATAGATTCAAAAATCACAAACAATCACAAACATAGATCCGATGTAAACCAAGGAAAACGTAGATCCAACAATCACAAACATATATCTACTCGCGGGTCTAAAAATACTTCGTGAAAACAGGCAAATCCAGGAATTTTTATACATGGAAACAGAAAGATCCAGGAATTTTTATGCATGAAAACGTAGATACGATGCACACTTGTTGATAAACACATGATATGAATATTTTCTAATGAAACAACTTCAAAGGTATTGTCGCGCCCCCAAAGCTAGCAGCTGACTAATCCAAGAGATTAACTAAATAAAGAGGAACTAAAGATCTAAATCATTTACTTAAACATTTAATTACGAATTCTGCTACAAAACTTAACCCAAAATTAACCCCTCTCTGAAATATATATACAAGAACTCCTTCCAGATGATACATATACAATAGTAATTTGGTTTACAAATAAAATATACAACATAATAAACATATCAGAAGTTAACCAAATAACGGACTCAACTTCTCGAAGCTTCCGCTGCGCAACTCTAATCTGTCTCTGAAACTAAAGGTGGGAATGGATGAGCACATCATCCCTAAAAGGGGTGCCCAGTAGAAATAACATTTAACTTTCAAGTAATCATATGCAAGATTTGGAAAACAATACATGTTTTCCGAAACTTTAAACAATGAACAAGTCACTGAAATAGACAAACATGTATATGGACAAACTCCTTCTTCAAACAATGTATAATATTGATGCCACTTCCACACCGAATACTAATATTTAAGATAAAAATACCACAAGTTCATTCAAAATATAAGAGCCGGAAAAAAAAACTCCTTGTACTTTGAGACCAAAATAAAGACAGTAGTAATGAATTCTGTCACAGCATCAACACCAGTTTAAAAAAATACTAGAAGAAAAGCAGTCTCCCATTCGAGACTAGCAGCCAAACCCATTTGAATTGTGGACGAAACCTTCAAATATGAATTGGGTTATTCCGTTTGCTTCTGAAATCTCGTTTTCTGAAACACTAGAATTTTAAAGTGTCCGTTTCTCAATCAGTATTTATTTAGCTATATATTGATTCGACTTATTTGTTGAAATCATAATATTTAGAAGAAGTAGCCTAGATGGATACTACGGAGGTGAGTTCTAAGTGTTTTATTTCTGCTGTTCGGTCAAAATTCATTTTTTTTTCTTAGTTCCAGAATGGTAATTGTGTTCTTTAAAGAAAAATCAATTGAATCTCACCATTGGCATTGAGATTGAGAAGAAAAGTTTCTTTCGGATGCAAAGAAGAGTTTTTTGGGCTGAATATTCAATGAGAATGAGACTTTGGTCTCTACCCTTCACCTAAAATTCTGAAAGTACCCTAGTGTTCGCACCAAATTCCGAAAATATCCAATATCGGGCAAATCGGTTGTATCGTTTTCGCCTGTATCGCCGATATTATCGGCAAAATATCGTGTCGCGATATTGGTGTTTCCGTTTCGCTCTACCACCGATACCGGTAATATCGCCGATATATCGGTCGGTACGGGCGATATTGACTACATTAGTCCAGTACACCAGAGTCAACTAACGGTCAATAACAGTCAAAGAGCTCAACTAACAGTCCACGCCAAGTCGAAGTCTAGGGTCAATGGTCAAGTCTCTGAGTCAAAATGGGTCAAAACCTGGTTACAGAGTTAACTCAGTCAACAAGACTGATTCAGGTAAGTCAGATTCACTATTGACTCAGTCAGATAGACTGAGTCAGAAACACTAGGTCGAGTCAGCTAATCTAAAAGAACTCAGACTAAGACTCTTGCACAAATCATAACTCAAGTACAACTTTAACTCATAAATTCTTAAGCAAACTTCATAATCAAATTACAAACACAATCAGTGCTTAATTACCTTCAGTCGCAGCTCTAAGGTTTTACAAGAGAGATCCAACTCCACGCACACTCATCAAACCTTCATTCTCAACACTTGCAGTAACATAACCAATCAAAGCACCATAACCATTCTATCTTCAACTCCAATTCCAACTCCATAAAACTGTAATATCACCACCACTTCTGCAACACTGCTCACACACACACTTTATCTCATGAACAACAACCACTGAAACTAAACTACAACCTTGATTACAGTTCTAGTTGCCACTGTATCTCTATTCAACACAACTTAATTACACATCACCACAACAGTTCAGCTCTATTGCTACACTGCAACAAACCTCAACTCTCACTTCTATTACATACCACCATCACCATTCACCTGCACCTTCACAGAACAACATTCTAAACATTCGTTTTCATAATCAACATTCAACACTTCATTCACACCACCACCAAGTCACTCATATTCATTCTGCAATTCCAACTCTAGGTACCAATCATACATCACTTCCCATTAACCACTTCATGCACTCAAACAACAACACAAACACAATGATTATAAACATCTAAAATTCAGTAAAGAAGATTTACCTCAGTTCAGGTTCCTTGAACAAAATAGTTGACCCTTATTCCTTGCCTTGTCCACTATACAACCATCTCAACTCTAATAACATCTTCATCATCTTTCTATTAAGAGAATCGATTCCTAATTCTTCATCAGTTACAAATCATTAACCTTAAACTCCAATATCAGGTTCAACTTCAAATCTCAGAAGCCCAAATTTTGATTGGGGAAGAACAGAACACAAACCCTAACTCACTGATTCACCAATTCATCATCTGTAACTTAACTTTACCTTTAATTCAACTTCAATCCCTCCAATCACTCATTACCCAACTCGAATATCCAACTACATCATTTAGAACGAACCCTTCCTCCAGATTTATGATTAACTCAAAAAAAGCAGAAGCCCTAATTAACTTCAATCTCGAATTCAAACTCAAAACATCAGTCAAAGTCTTCCAATCCAGCAAACCCCTACTATAATTCATTCTTAATCACCCTTAATTGAATCTCGAACTCATTTCAGGAACCCCAATTTCTTCACAGTTTCGTTACATCTCAATTCTTCTTCAAAAGAAACATTATATCTTCAATATAGAAACAACCCTTTGATCTTCAACTGTTAACTTATCGATTTCCAAATAAACTCAACATCAAACTCAAATCCTAACTTTCACAGGAACACCTCTCTTCAACTCAATCGAGGATTCTAACCACACCCAAACTATAAACTCATCGATACCTCACTCGACTGATCGATCTCACCAATTTTCTGCAAGGTTTTCTCATCGGATAATTCCTCTCTGAATCGCTAGAGAAGAAGAAAAAAAGAAGAGAAGAAAAACAGAAAAAGAAAGAAGAATGGAGAATGGAGAAGAAGAAGAAAACAGAATAATAACGAGTTTATCCTCTCAGTTGGGTAGATAAGACCAAAGATGGTTAATGGGACACTCCTCAAAGGATAAGGGAAGCCGGGTCGGCTAAACCACCAAATGACCATTTTTCCCTTCACACGGTTCCGATGATATCTTCTTCGTCCGATATCCGATTAACATGTTCAAGTAGTCCATTCTGCATAACTTTTCGAGACCTATCTAACGATACTAGTTTCGTATCGAGATCGCTGTTAGATTAATTCCTATTAATTAACGTTTATGTTAAACTAATCGGGATATTATTGGCTAAAACGTCTCTTGATCGACTCTTGACCGATCTAATAGCGTTGACGAGCTTGAGGGTCTTTACATTCTCCCCACCTTATACATTTTCGTCCTCGAAAATCAAACCATCCTTCTGGTCTTCAAACACTCCCCACCTTATAGAATAATCCCATCCCTTGTCTAAGCGCAAACAACATAAAACAAACCACAAACCTATATGGCTTTTCACAACTAAAATCTAAAATTTGTAGCTGTAGGTTCAACTACACTGATTTAGATTCTATCAAATAGGGAAGTCTAAGTTTCTCAAACTAATTTCTATTTTCTAAGATATCTGTCTCTAACTTCAAGAAAGAATCCTACAAATCTTTCTAAGTAAGATTGAAACTATCAGTTCTCTAAAGATTTAAATTATACTTCTATGATTAGTCATTTCTGAATGCAGTTGCCCTATCAAGGTTGTCCAAGCCCAACAATGCCTTCCTACTAACAGAGAAAACATAACCTTCACTATTCCCCAGTGCTGGATTAAATAAATGCTAACTTATTATGACTGACTAATTTCTAAATTCTATTGTAATTGATTTAACTTAAAAAACTTAGTTCATAAATTATATACATAATTCACAACATTTTAAACAATTTAATCATCAAAAGTTATTTTATTTTATTTTCAATTATTGTTATTATTGTTGTTGATAGCTGTTACAAAGCTGGTGTACCTGCGCGCAAGGAAGTCTCCCTTGGCATTATCTCAGATGAGGATAAATATTTGAGGCTTGCTGATATTCTAGTTCTCAACTGGGAAAATGGTCAAGGTGTTTGCATGGATGTCACTGGTGTCTCGCCCTTTACTGGTGATGGTATACGCTCTTTTGTCCCAGGGTGTTGATGTTGGTTTATAAACAAGGGGTAAAATCATAAAACCCCATGACCTAGTGTTACCCGCAACACATTAACTAAGAGCATTTAACTCAGGTGTAAATAATTAATAGGGGTATTTTTTCAAAATACCCAGTTAGGGTTTTTTGACACGTAACCCTAATTCCAAAACCCACCGCACACATCGCGCACCATGGCAACAATGCCAAACCAAGCCGCACATCTGCGCACCATGGCAACAATGCCAAACCAAGCCGCACATCAACTGCGCACCATGGCAACAATGCCAAACCAAGCCGCACATGCTGCGCACCATGGCAACAATGCCAAACCAAGCCGCACATCGCGCACCATGGCAACAATGCCAAACCAAGCCGCACACATGCGCACCATGGCAACAATGCCAAACCAAGCCGCACACTGCGCACCATGGCAACAACGCCAAAACCAAGCCGCATCACTGCACCATAAGCGCCGACGCCAAAACCAAACTACATATCGCACTCATTGGCAACCATGCCAAACTAAGCCGCTATGCCATTGGCACACGCCAAATATAGCACCCTAGGCTTGCAAAACGTGCAACTAGGTCAACATGGCCGTACGTGCCATTGGCACATGCCAACATGTACCACAAGCCATATTTCCAAGCCGCTATGCCATTGGCACATGCCAAATATAGCGCCCTAGGCTTGCAAACCATGCAACCTAGGCCAAGTCGGCCACGCATGCCATTGGCACATGCCAACATGCTCGCCGGTAGCTTTCCCTACCAAGGCCATGACCCTAATCTGGCCACGCATGCCATTGGCACATGCCAACATGCTCGCCGGGTAGCTTTTCCTACCAAGGCCACGGCCCTAATGGCCACGCATGCCATTGGCACATGCCAACATGCTCATTTGGTAGCTTTTCCTACCAAGGCCACGGCCCTAACGGCCACGCATGCCATTGGCACATGCCAACATGCTCGCTGGTAGCTTTTCCTACCAAGGCCACGGCCCTAACGGCCACGCATGCCATTGGCACATGCCAACATGCTCGCTGGTAGCTTTTCCTACCAAGGCCACGGCCCTAACGGCCACGCATGCCATTGGCACATGCCAACATGCTCACTGGTAGCTTTTCCTACCAAGGCCACGGCCCTAACGGCCACGCATGCCATTGGCACATGCCACGCACGCCACTAGCAGCTCTGGCATTGCCACTTGCACTCAACGTACAACCTACCACCATGGCATTCCGCACATGCCATTGGCACATGCCACGCACGCCACCTGAGCTACGGCATTGCCACTTGCACTCAACGTACAACCTACCACCAAGGCATTCCGCACATGCCATTGGCACATGCCACGCACGCCACTAGCAGCTATGGGATTGCCACTTGCACTCAACGTACAACCTACCACCAAGGCATTCCGCACATGCCATTGGCACATGCCACGCACGCCACCAGCAGCTCTGGCATTGCCACTTGCGCTCGAGGTACAACCCGCAACAAGGCATTCCGCACATGCCAATGGTACATGCCACACGCGCCACTAGCAGCGCCACTTGCACTCAAGGTGCAACCAACACTAGGGTTTTGGTTTGGCGGTCACAGCTTGCAGCGCACACTACGCTCACATTAAGAAAGCGTGAAAAGGAATAAAGCGGTCAAATAAATGAGAAAATAATGGTAAAAATGTCTTCACCCATTAACACCATGCGGTTACCACCTCCTCCCATTATTTCACCCTTTACTCTCTTCCTTCATGAGGCCAGGGTACGTTTCAATCTCGACTTGTATAAATAGGTCTTACCTATTTCCACCGCAGAACAAGTCTCGGTCGAGAAAAATACTACACTCTCGTAAAAGGCAACTTTGCAATCTCTCCAAAAAAGCTTTCATCTCTTGCAAGCTTACGAAGCTTCCATTTTCTCGATACAAGTCGAGACACTACTCTCCTGCACTATTCGGTCTCAATACCTTTCTTTGCTTCCTCCCCAAATCAACCCTTCTCCTCTACTTTGTGACCGAAGCAAGTCCGGAATGGCCATTTCTTGGTTTAGGCCGGACTTGTACGGGTTGATCTCTCGAATCTATAAAGTGCTCACGTGCAAAGACATTTGTTTAGGGTTTGAACCAGTTTCTCACTCACCTACCGAATTTACCGAAATCGGCAGAAATGATTTTTACCCATAAACAATTGGCGACCACAGCGAGAGGATTGATCTATCGGCTACAATGACAGACTGTCGATATCGTTCTTCGACCCAGATGTCAAGACGATTGGGGACTCGCGACTCGTCGACTCAACCGCCGTTCAACCCTTACCAATTGTTAAAACTACACCCGTAAAATCGGGACTCGCTGAAGACGCTACCAGCAATTGGGGACTAACTGGCGATGCTACCAGCAAAGCCGCCTTTACTTGGAGAGGCGTGTTTGCAAGTGAGTAAAATTAGATTGGGCAAGATAAACGATCTGTTTTTAGGTTCTTAATAAAACCGTCATACTCTTGTGCCTATTGCTAGCACACACTTTCATAAAAGCAATATTCCTTTCCCAAAGCATAATCAGAGTCATATAATCAAAACCATTCATCCCAGAAATAATCCAATATCCTCAAAAGCTACCACATTTGTCTACCAAAACCGGTCAAACTTTGAACCAGACATTCAATATGTCTTTCAAAAAAAAAGGGAGAGAGAGAACCTAAATGAAAGTTTAACATAGAAACATTCAAGGAAAATCATCCAACAAAGGTCTGTTCTTCTTGGAGAAAGTCAACTTTGCATCTTCAAGATCCGCTCTCTTCATAGTCAACATCTTGGAAAGCTTTTCGAGTTCTACCTCCTGTCGTGCAATCTTCTCGGCGGAAAGGCTTTCGGTTGCTGCATCTTTCAACTTTTGGATCTCAGCAAGGCCTTCGACAAACCACGAAGTGTTGAACTCCTTTTCTACGCACACGTCGTGTTGGTGCTCCCAATCGGCAATAACGTCTTCAGAAACGGTGTGACCAACACCACGCATGTCCTCGATGGAAGATAAAGCCTCTTCCACACGCCAACTAGCCGCAAATCGACTATTGACCTTCTTGGTTGTGGCCATATGTCCGTACTTCTCCCAGATTCTGGTGTACAACGCCTCATACTTAGCCAGCACCGTGCCAAGCCAATGGTCCACACCATACCGAAATCCAAGCCAGAGTCCATGCCTAACCAGCGTCCACACCAAGTAAGCGCCCATTCCAAGACGATCCAGCGCTACCAGACGGGTTTCCTAGATGCGCTTGCCAGACGCGCATGCCAGAAGCGCTTGCCAGACGCGCTTGACAGACGCACATGCCGAGGCACACATGCCGCACGCGCATGCCAGCCAGCAGAGACGACACTTTGTGCTAACAGTTTGCATCCTTCAGCGCTAACATCTTACGCCCTTCCAAAGACCATCCTCGCCCTTCGAAACATCGCCATAGCTCCAGCACTTCGTGATCAAAACCGTGTCATCTCTGCACGATACACTTACGATCACCAGAACCAGAGCCGCTTCCGCCACCCCAACGGTTCTTCAAGCATGGAAGCTCCAACCGTCACCAGAGACGCTACTCCACCATCGTGGCAAGATACTCGGAAGATTCGGAAGAAGCCGACCTTTTAGCACCGTTGATTTGATGAAAAGACAAAAGATACTCACAGAGGCGCGTTTATAGATGAAGAGGCTCGCGTTGCTCTTGAACGCCTTGAGAAGGGGATAAGCAATCCAATTTCGTCTCACGTGAAGATCAGGAAAGACTTCTCCAAAATCGAAAGCAAGGGAAATCAACAACTCTCCTGAGTTCACGGAGATCCTTCTTCCATTAGGACCCGCATAATGGGAACTTCGCCCACAAAGTCGTACAGTCTATGATGAAACAGTTATGTGAGATTTTATATTTCTCCAAGGCGTAGCGTGATAGGTGTAGAATACACCTAATTTACTATCTAGTAGTTTATGCTTTCTTTGCTATTTTTCTTGTAAATTATGTATTTTACGCTTGTTTTGAGTTTTATAGTTACTTTGGAGTCGCACGGAGGAAAAGAAGAAGAAATCACTCAATTTGAGCAAAAGGATAAAATTGTCATTTCACGAAGGAGGGAATACTATATGGAGCCCAGCCAAGGTTAAGGGGAGGTCAAAGAGGTGTCCCTTATCCAAAAGAAGGGAGTGAAAATAGCACATTTTGGGTGTACTAATGGTGGGTGTCTGAATCCACCCACACCCTAAACTTAGTACACCCATACCCGTACCCGGATCCATACCCGCCCCATTTAACTTAAACCTAAATCGAGAAAGAGTTATTTCTCTTCAATCATTCTTCCACCTGAAACTAATCGAGCGATCATGGCTGCCGTTAATCGAAAAAATTGAAGACGGAAGAGATGGGTTTTTGAAGATCGAAGAACACGAGAGAGATCGAGAGGTTGTGCCATGATTGAGAGAAGAAAACCATGGAAGCTCGGTGAATTAGAGATCAAATGAGATGGGTATGAGGTCGAGCCGAGAATCGATCTTGCAATTAATTCAGAGAAGAGGAAATCGGAGATAAAATCAAAGATTGGGTTCGGTTGCAAAGAAGGTAGTGATTCTTTGAAGAACAAATGTGACGGTATGAGATTGAGGTTGAGCTGTGAGATGATTGAGAAATTGATGTCACGATCAATGAGAGACGGAGAACGAGCTTGCTAATGATGATTCCGGGGAAGAAAAGAGGTTCGATTAGAAACCTCGAAAGCAGTGGCCGGGTTCGAGTCGAGTCTGTGATTGAAGAACGGGGGTAGGAGCGGATTCACAACAGTGGTGATGGAAGAACCGATGCCAGGGATTCAAGAGCTGGGAATGGGTGTGTGTTTGAATTTAATGAGAATATGAGTCCGAGAAGGAATGCAGTGCCGTGAAGGCTGATGCGTGATTGATAGTTTTGCGGGATGAAGGTGGTAGTGGAGTTCATTGTGGTTAGTGCGGGTGGTCTAGATACGAAACGGTGGAGCCGATCTTTATAAAGTACAATGGGAGTTACATGGCGGGTAGTTGCGGGCTCCGAGTTTACTTGGTGTTACAGGTGATGGAGTTGTTGGAATTACAAGATGGGTCGAGAAGCTTGGCGTTGTTTGTGGACTGTATGGTAAGGGCAAGAAATCGGTGAAGAGAATGGGTTTTGAGAAAAGGTACTGCTGCTTACAATTCAACAATGGGTGGAGTTCTAAAAGGGGATCTTGTGGGTTTTTGAAACCAACGGATGAGAAAGAAGCAGATAGTTTGAGCTGAAATGAGCTGAGATTGTAGGGAATTGTGAACTGTGATGGAGCAAACGGGTCTCGTAGCTTTGCTTTGGATATAAGAGTTGAGAGATGCAAACAGCTTGTGGAGCGCGATGGTAGTGTTGTTGCGAGATGGTGGTAATTGTGAATGCAGGAAAGAACAATGGATTTGTGAGTCCGAGGCAAGGAAGCACCCGGTGGAAGCTAAGAAGTTTGGCGGGGAAGCAAGGATTGCGAGGCGTAGGCATTGGGGGTATGAACGAGAGCGGCTTGTATCCGAGCTTGAGCTCATATTGCGGGTGGAGTGGATGCCATGGGTCTCGATGGGCTCACACTGTTTTTGTTTGGAGCTGCAGGGAAGTAGTTTCAATGAGGAAGAGTAAGTAGTGAATTTGTATAATCGAGGACCGAAAAGAAAGATGGGAATGAATGCCATGGTGGTTGCGGGGTGTATAGCCTTAATGGCTGGAATTGAAGTGGTGATGCACCATCCACAGTGCGGCACGGATCATCGCCCGTGCAATGGCACGAGCCAAGATGACCGATCCAACCGATCCGTAGATCCAGCCATCCAAGACAATGAGTAAGACGAGTCAGCCACCTAATCACCGACTGTTTGGCCGACTCGATGTCGACTCCTTATTCCCTTGACCCGGTTGACTGACGGTTGACTAACATTGACTAGTTTGACCGTTAGTCCCTAACGGTGGATCGACGGAATATTCCGTCGAATATTCTCTTGACGGAGAAATTTTCAGGTGGCGTCAAGCGTTTCGGCCAAATTTAATCCATAATCCCATTTTCCGGCGAGCCAAAAATTCCAGAATTTTCTATGGACTTCTCTCATGGGTATGAAGACTTGGGCTAGGAATTGGATGGAGAATTGGACTCAAATTTGGAAAGAGAAGGTGGAAGAGTTGAGAAAAGCTTGGAATTGGAAATTGAATTGCAAAAGGAAAAGGATTCTACTCCTTGGAAGATTTGGAGAATGTTGAAGCCTATAAATGGAGAAGTTTTCTACAACTTCTACACACCTCTCTACACACACATCACTTGCGTTTTTGCTTGCTTTTCTAAGATTTTTCTTTTTAACTATTTGTGTGAACTCTTGAAAATTCTTCTTTTAATTATTATTATTTGTGTGAATTTCAAAAACATGAGTAGCTAATTTTCTTATTGATTGAGGATGAATTCCTAGTTCTTAACATATGATTTAAGTTTTTGTTTTCAAATTCTATCTTGAAGTTTTTCACATAATTATCGTTTGTTTTTACTAATAGGAGTGATCTTAAAGACATTCATGATTGATTGATAGATTGTTTGGAGTGCACGCTAAATTGATTTGTTAATTTGATCTAAAGCTAGTGAAAGTTAGGAGATAAGTAATCGTTTCTTGACTCTTTACATAAGTAGCAAACACGAGACCTTGCGGAGGGATTCCGTGGAGCAATTGTGTGTAGAAACAACGTTAGCAAGTAGACCTTGAGCTAAGAGTCTAACTACTAATATCAACCTAAGAAATTCACAAAACTTAATGCATGAGCCAAGTTACATCTAGGTTGAGCTAATTCTAGGTGGCTTGGTGATTAGAATCCGGTAGTCGAGAACTTCCGTGTCCTGATACAAGGGATTTAGGGGTTTAGCAACGAGCTAGCTGCTTTACCTACGGTTGGTGATAATTTGTGACTAATAACAAGTAGAATAGAACATAACTTGATTCATTGTTTCGTAACGAAGAAGGATTCCTTGATCTTCTCTCTCTTATTGCTTTCATCTTTCAACTTTCGATTTTAATTGCTTTGTTTATTTTTATTTTGCTTTTTACACCCCCTTTCGTGACAACTTTTACAACTAAGATCTCTTGCTCCTCGTGGGAACGAACTTGACTTCCATTATATTATTTTTAATTGAGTGGAAATATTGAATTAATTTGATTGCACCTTCGACACGCATCAAATTTTGGCGCCCGTTAAGGGAGAAACGGCGATTTTTAGTTGTTTTTATTTTTCTTTTTTCTTGCTTTGTTAGATTCTTTACCGTATCTAACTTAGTTTGTGAGAATCTTGTTTCAGGTGTTATTCCTTTGGTGAATGCTTAAGAAGGGCGGACCGAGTCCAATACGTCTTCGATCCGGCACTCAACTAAAGGATTTCATTCATGCGGTTAACACTCCACTTCCTCCTTCTTCATCAAGTGATTCGGACAAAGAGGAAGAAACAATGGCTGATCGTACACTAAAGGACCTAGCTTCTCACAAGCTTGATACACAACAATGGTGTATCCAAACTAATTCAACCTTCGAGATCAAGCCGGGGTTGATTAGAGAGTTACCAAAGTTCCATGGCATAGTGAATGAGGACCCAAACAAACATCTTATGGACTTTTATGCCATAGTTATGGCCATGCTTCCACCGGAGACTAATGCGGATGGAGCATTGTTGAAAGCTTTCCCCGTTTCTTTGGCGGGTATGCTAAGGAATGGTTATATTATTTGCCTTCCGGAGTATCACAACATGGAATGGGATGAAGAAACTTTTCCCTGGAGAGATATTTTCCCGCATCCAAAGCTACTCAAATTCGCAAGGAGATTTGTGGATTGAAACAACAAGTGGGAGAATCATTGTATGAATGTTGGGAGAGATACAAGAGGTTGGTGGCAAGCTGTCCACACCATCAATTTAGTGATGTTATGATACTCAATACTTCTATGAAGCTCTTCACCCAAGTGATAGGTCTCTTCTTGACGCCGCGGGTGGTGGTGCACTAATGAACAAGACTTTGACCGAAGCTAGAGTTGATTGAAAGTATGGCGGCAAACTCGCAACAATTCTACACAAGGGATGAACCAACGGTTAGGCGAGTGCATGAAGTTAGTGATTCGTCATCACATCTTGATCAAAGGATGAGTAACATGGAGATTATGATGCAAAGAATGGCCGCGGTAATTATTCCGGATGATGAGACCGAACAAGTGAATGCTTTATATCCAAATCAAAGGCCAAGGTACGATCCATACTCCAATACCTATAATCCCGGTTGGAAGGATCATCCCAACTTTAGTTATGCAAACAAGCAAGCGGCGGCTCCTAATCCATATGCACAACAAGGTGGTTTTCAACAATCACGATTCCAACCTCAACAACAAGGTGGTTATCAACAATTCCAACCTCAAGTGAAAGAACAAGGATCTTCAATTGATGATAAGCTTAATGTCATGATGCAAGGTATTACGTCATTATTTCAACAAAATCAACAAAAGACCGATTCGGCTATCAAGGATTTACAAACTCAAATGGGACAATTGGCGACCGATGTGAATTTATTGAAATCTCAAGCATCCACAACACTTCCTTCACAACCATTTGTGAATCAAGAGAGAATGTTAATGCGGTTACTTTAAGAAGTGGAAGGCAAGTGGAGGGTCCAAGTCATTATGAGGAAGTTAGTGAAGAGGTAGTCAATGACAAGGAGGAAACCGCACCAAAGGAGAATTCCACACCAAACGACCAATCCAAGGAACCGGTTTCTACTTTCACTACTCCACCTCCTTTTCCTAGTCGTTTTGCTAAATCCAAGAAAGAAGCTCAAGACAAGGCACTTATGGATATCTTCAAGAAGATTGAAATCAACATTCCATTCATTGAGGCTATCAAGACAATTCCAAGGTATGCCAAGTTCATGAAGGAATTATGCATCAAGAAGGATAGGTTGCTTGATAATGAAATTACTAAAGTTGGCGAGAGTGCGTCGGCTATGCTATTGAAGAAGATGCCTACAAAGTGCACGGATCCCGGTGGTTTCACGGTGCCAATTACTATTGGTAAACAAAGGTTTGAACATGCTTTACTTGATTTGGGAGCTTCCATTAGTGTGATGTCGGCGAAATATATGACTCCTTGAATCTTGGACCTTTGAAAGAGACAAGAGTTATTATCCAATTGGCAAACAAGTCTAACATATATCCAAAGGGGCTTGTAGAAGACGTGCTAGTGCAAGTAAATGAGCTTATTTTTCCGGTGGACTTCTTTGTGGTGGATATGGACAACAATGAGAATCGATCATCTACTTCTTTACTTCTTGGGAGGCCATTCATGAAGACCGCAAAGACGAAGATTGATGTTGATAAGGGTACACTCACTATGGAATTCGACAAAGAGATAATACACTTTAACATATTCGAAGCCATGCGCTACCCAAGTGATGTGCATTCCGTTTACTCCATTGATGTGGTTGATTCATTAGCGCAACAAATGGTGGAATTGAACCAAGAGGATGAACTTGATGTGGTGTTGCAAAAGAGCATTGAATTGGACGTCCATGGCTTATCTAACTTGGATGTTGAAATCTCCAAGGAATTGGTGGAGATGTGTGGTGCTTTGGCGACATTGCAAGAAGCTAAAAAGGGTGATGTTTCATATATTTCTTTACCCGTGAATGATGAAATACTTGTACCATCTATTGTGAAGGCGCCCAAACTAGAATTGAAGCCGCTTCCGGACCATTTGAAGTATGCTTTCTTGGGGGATGGAGATGAGCTTCCGGTGATTATTTCTAAAAACCTCACACCGGTACAAGAAGACCGTTTGCTTAGAGTCTTGAAAGAGCACAAAACGGCTATTGGGTGGACAATTGCGGACATCAAAGGTATTAGTCCATCCATGTGCATGCATAGGATTCTAATGGAAGAGAACGTGAAGCCGGTGCGTGATGCTCAACGTCGGCTTAATCCTCCCATGATGGAGGTTGTGAAAAAGAGATACTCAAATTGCTAAGTGTGGGGTAATCTACCCAATTTCCGATAGCAAGTGGGTAAGTCCAGTACAAGTGGTACCAAAGAAATCCGAGTCACGGTTGTTCGAAATCAAGACGATGAACTTGTTCCTACAAGAGTTCAAACCGGTTGGAGAGTGTGCATTGACTATAGAAAGCTTAATTCCGCAACCCGCAAGGATCACTTTCCTTTACCTTTCATTGATCAAATGTTGGAGCGGTTAGCGGGGCATTCTTATTATTGCTTTTTGGATGGTTATTCGGGATACAATCAAATTGTTATTGCACCGGAGGACCAAGAGAAGACCACTTTCACTTGTCCGTTTGGAACGTTTGCATATAGACGGATGTCGTTCGGCCTTTGCAATGCGCCGCTACTTTTCAAAGATGCATGGTGAGTATATTCTCGGATTATGTGGAGCGCATCATCGAGGTATTTATGGATGACTTTAGTGTTTATGGCAATTCTTTTGATGGTTGTTTAAATAACCTTGAACTAATTCTTAAACGATGCATTGACACAAACCTTGTCCTTAATTGGGAGAAATGTCACTTTATGGTAAACCACGGCATAGTACTTGGTCACATTGTGTCCTCTCGAGGGCTCGAAGTGGACAAGTCAAAGATAGATTTAATAAGAAACTTACAATATCCCACTTCGGTGAGGGAAATCCGTTCTTTTCTTGGCCATGCAGGTTTCTATAGGCGGTTTATCAAGGATTTCTCCAAAATCTCCATGCCGATGTGCAAGTTATTACAAAAGGAGGTACCTTTCGACTTCAACAAGGAATGCAAGGATGCTTTTGACAAATTAAAGGATATGTTGACAAGTGCGCCAATTATCAAATCACCGGATTGGAATCTTCCATTTGAATTAATGTGTGATGCTAGTGATTATGCGGTTGGAGCCGTTTTGGGTCAAAGGGTGGACAAGTTGTCCCATGTTATCTATTATGCATCTAGGACCCTTAATGATGCACAAATCAATTATTCTACCACGGAAAAGGAGTTATTGGCTATAGTTTTCGCATTGGAAAAATTTCGTTCATACTTGGTGGGTACAAAGGTTATTGTGTATTCCGATCATGCCGCACTAAGACACTTGATAAAGAAGAAAGAAGCTAAGCCAAGATTAATCCGGTGGATCCTATTGTTACAAGAGTTCGACATAGAAATTCGTGATAAGAGGGGTGTGGAGAATACCGTTGCGGATCATCTTAGTAGACTTGTTATGTCTCAAGAGGAACTTCCATTACATGACCGTTTTCCGGACGAACAACTTTTCTCCATGGAAGAATCAACTCCTTGGTATGCGGATATAGTGAATTACTTGGCGACAAGGAAAGTACCTAGTACAATGTCTAATTTCCAAAAGATGAAACTTAAGAAGGTCGCTAAGCAATATGTGTGGGATGAACCATACTTATGGAAATATGGCGTTGATCAAATAATGCGAAGGTGCGTGCCTAATTCCGAATTTCAATCCATTCTCTCCTTTTGCCACACTTTTGCATGTGGTGGCCACTTTGGTTCGAAACGCACCGCTCTCAAAGTTCTCGAAAGTGGATTTTATTGGCCCACCTTGTTTGAAGATTCATATGTTTTTGTAAATCGTGTGATAGATGTCAACGAACGGGCAATCTAGGTGCTCGAAATCAAATGCCACTCACACCAATTCTCGCCGTTGAGATTTTTGATGTGTGGGGTATTGATTTTATGGGCCCTTTTGTCAATTCGAATGGGAATTTTTATATACTTCTTGCCGTTGATTATGTTTCGAAATGGGTGGAAGCTAGAGCCACCAAGACTAATGACTCTCAAGTTGTTTGTGATTTTGTAAGGGAAAACATTTTCAATAGGCATGGTACACCAAGAGTGGTGATAAGCGATGGAGGCTCACATTTCAAGAAGGCTTTCCACGCTCTCCTCGAAGAAGTACAACATAACACACAAAATTGGTACGCCTTATCATCCACAAACTAGTGGACAAGCGGAAATTTCAAATCGTGAGATAAAGTCCATTCTTGAGAAAACGGTGAATACCACGAGGAAAGATTGGAGCTTTAAGCTCAACGATGCACTTTGGGCGTATAGAACGGCGTATAAGACACCGGTTGGTATGTCTCCATATAGGATGGTTTATGGCAAGGCTTGTCATCTTCCGGTTGAACTTGAACATAAGGCTTATTGGGCGATAAAGAAATTCAACATGGAGTATGATGAAGCGGGAAACAAAGGAAGTTACAACTACATGAGTTAGAGGATATACGCAATGATGCTTACGAGAGTGCTCGGATTTACAAGGAAAAGACCAAGCTTTTTCATGACAAGATGATTTCTCGTAAAAGTTTCATCGTGGGACAAAAAGTCCTTTTATATCATTCTCGCCTTAAACTATTTCCCTGAAAGTTAAGGTCCGTTGGATTGGACCATATGTTGTTACTAATGTTTTTCCTCATGGTGCGATTGAAATTACTAGTCTTCGAGACAATTCGGTTTCCAAAGTCAACGGCCATAGGTTGAAGCCATACTATGAGAACATCGCTTATGTGAATTTGGATAAACTTTCATTTGGAGATGCACTCCCTCCGGGAGGAGTAATGTGCCGCAAGAGCTAAGTCGGGCCGTCGACTTTAAAACAAGCGCTTAATGGGAGGCAACCCATCGGTTTTGTATTTCTTATCCTTTTGCTTTTTGTTATTTCTTTTCTTGTTTCTTA
Organism: Papaver armeniacum; assembly: GCA_023531295.1. Lineage (NCBI taxonomy): Eukaryota > Viridiplantae > Streptophyta > Magnoliopsida > Ranunculales > Papaveraceae > Papaver > Papaver armeniacum. Next base: position 273,169 of record JAJJWW010013567.1, on the reverse strand, counting down.
TCATGTTAAAATTTCCCACCTTTACTTTACTAGGAGGATTCAATTACATTGAGGACAATGTAAGGTTTAAGTGTGGGGGAGTGGTTAAGCATTTTTTTAAAACAAAAAATTACAAAAAAATTAAAAAATTTTTAAAAAAAAAAAAAAAGTTTTACATAAAAATTCCAACTTTTAAAGATTTTAGAGTCACTAGCATACTTCTAGGTATGTTTACATAGAGATTTTAACCGACATAATTGAACTTGGAAATGTTAGAGAACTACATTCGGATTTCTTGTTTGTTTGAGTGTTAAATAATGGATTTAATCATGCCGGTGATGCGAATTTGGTGCGAGGAGAAGTGCATTATTAGAGTTGCTGATCAATCATTAGTGGAGACTACCCGTATTCATATCATGAGAGGCACCGACCAGAAATTTTCCATCTACTAAAGAGCTTCTTTTGAGTGTGTGTCACCGTACGTTAATTCCGGGTAGAATGGTGAGCTACCCAAACCTCCCACCAATAGAAGCACTACTCTTTGATCTCTTGAGTGCTAATTTTGTCAATCATGAGGGTGACGTCCATGGATGAAAGCCTCCTTCTTGTAGTTCGATTTGCAGTTAGCACCATTCTCTCTCGCAACAACAACGGATCCATAGAAACACTCTCATCATCAACAAGGAGCGACATCAAAATCTACAAGGAAAGTTGGAAAAGGTTTAAGGTTTACAAGCAACGGAATGAGAAAAAGAGCAAATTTCAAATACAAGTAAAGCGACATACAAAGTGCATATTTTTACATATATGTTGAAGACTTACAATACAATGAGGTAATTTTTATATTCAAGTATGAAGACTTATTCATGAAAGCTAAGAAAATCAAAAGGTGAGAATTTTTGAAGTTTATGATTTCAAGACGACACAAGTTGTGAAGAATCAAGCGGTAAAATACTTCTTCCACGGCCATGGTTTATTTGTATTTAATTTCTCTTGTTAATTTTCAAAAAAAAAAAAAAAAAAAAAAAAACAAGAGAAATATTTGTTTTGTTAATAAGCCGTGGGAAAGGAAAATATATAAGGAAGTTTCAAGCAACAAGGATATTTAAGGTAAAAAGAGTTAAGAATTGTTAAGAATTTATGAAATTCAAGGGTTTATCATCAATAGTTGAAACCGAAGACGAAGACGAAGAAGAAAGACGAGGAGCGGAAGACGTTTCTATTGGATGCCGTGAGAGTGGTGTTATCATAATTGGCGATCGGATGTGAAGGTGAGTAAGTAATCTCATCCTCGATAATAATGGTTGATTTCCTTTCGTAGAGATCGTCAGAAAAATGGTTTTTCAAAATATTAAAAGATGTGGGTTTTAAAAATATTTCTAAGATGTCCTTCCCACCATTCAACGTGATGCGGGATTTCTATCTTCATTCCTACCCGCACACATGTGAGAACCATAAAAAGTCAGTCTTTTTGAGTGCAATTATCATAAAATCTTATTTGGTGAGGCGTGTCGAGGCGAAATGCTTATTGATCGTTTCTCAAACACGCGTTCTCTCATTATGGTGTAGTTATTTCTCACTCAACATTTAAGAATGAGAATATGTTCTTTAGTACTTCTAACTTCTTATTACTAGCATGCGAAATTCTATGTCCCCATAACTCTTTGGATGCTTGTGACGCTTGAACGCTTTGAAGTTGTGAGTTTTTAGTTTGATTTGCTCGAGGACTAGCAAAGTCTAAGTGTGGGGAATTTGATAGGTGTAGAATACACCTAATTTACTATCTAGTAGTTTATGCTTTCTTTGCTATTTTTCCTGTAAATTATGTATTTTACGCTTGTTTTGAGTTTTATAGTTACTTTGGAGTCGCACGGAGGAAAAGAAGAAGAAATCACTCAATTTGAGCAAAAGGGTAAAATTGTCATTTCACGAAGGAGGGAATACTATATGGAGCCCAGCCAAGGTTAAGGGGAGGTCAAAGAGGTGTCCCTTATCCAAAAGAAGGGAGTGAAAATAGCACATTTTGGGTGTACTAATGGTGGGTGTCCAATCCACCCACACCCTAAACCCGTAGACCCATACCCGTACCCGGATCCATACCTGCCCCATTTAACTTAAACCTAAATCGAGAAAGAGTTATTTCTCTTCAATCATTCTTCCACCTGAAACTAATCGAGCAATCATGGCTGTTTAATCGAGAAAAAATTGAAGACGGAAGAGATGGGTTTCGCTGTTGAAGATCGAAGAACACAGAGAGATCGAGAGGTTGTGCCATGATTGAGAGAAGAAAACCATGGAAGCTCAGTGAATTAGAGATCAAATGAGATGGGTATGAGGTCGAGCTGAGAATCGATGCCGCAATTAATTCGTGAGAAGAGGAAATCGTAGATAAAATCAAAGATTGGGTTCGGTTGCAAAGAAGGTAGTGATTGGCGGAGAAGAACGAAGTGACTGTATGAGATTGAGGTTGAGCCGTGAGATGATTGAGAAATTGATGCTTTGCCGATCAATGAGAGACGGAGAACGAGCTGCTAATGATGATTCCAGGGAAGAAAAGAGGTTCGATTAGAAACCTCAGAAAGCAGCTGGGTTCGAGTCGAGTCTGTGATTGAAGAACAGGGGGGTAGGAGCAGATTCACAACAGTGGTGATGGAAGAATCGATCTTTGTGGGATTCAAGAGCTGGGGAATGGGTGTGTGTTTGAATTTAATGAGAATATGAGTCTGAGAAGGAATTGCAGCCCCGGTGAAGGCGGTCTCCGTGATTGATAGTTTTGCGGGATGAAGGCGGTAGTGGAGTTCATTGTGGTTAGTGCGGGTGGTCTAGATACGAATGTTGGAGCCGATGTTTGCAAAGTACAATGGGAGTTACATGGCGAGTAGTTGCAGGCTGCTCGAGTTTACTTGGTGTTACTGTGATGGAGTTGTTGGAATTACAAGATGGGTGAGAAGCTTGGCGTTGCTTTGTTGACTGTATGGTAAGGGCAAGAAATCGGTGAAGAGAATGGGTTTTGAGAAAAGGTACTAACACAATTCAACAATGGGTGGAGTTCTAAAAGGGGATCTGTGGGTTTTGAAACCAACGGATGAGAAAGAGCAGATAGTTTGAGCCGAAATGAGCTGAGATTGTAGGGAATTGTGAAACTGTGATGGAGCAAACGGGTCCGTAGCTTTGCTTTGGGATATAAGAGTTGAGAGATGCAAACAGCTTGTGGAGCGCAGTGGTAGGTAGTTGTAGATGGTGGTAATTGTGAATGCAGGAAAGAACAATGGATTTGTGAGTCCGAGGCAAGGAAGCACCGGTGGAAGCTAAGAAGTTTGGCGGGGAAGCAAGGATTGCGGAGTTTGTAGGCATTGGGGGTATGAACTCGAGAGCAACATGCCGAGCTTGAGCTCATATTGCGGGTGGAGTGGATGCCATGGGTCTCTCGATGGGCTGCAAATTTGTTTTTGTTTGGAGTCACAGGAAGTAGTTTCAATGAGGATGAGTAGCTGAATTTGTATAACTGAGGACTGAAAAGAAAGATGGGAATGAATGCCATGGTGGTTGCAGGGTGTATAGCCTTAATGGCTGGAATTGAAGTAGTGATGCACCATCCTGGTGCAGCACGGATCAGGCTCCGTCAATGGCCCGAGCCAAGATGACCGATCCAACCGATCCAAATGATCCAGCCGATCCGGACTGGGTAAAGACGAGTCGACCACCTAATCACCGACTGCCGACTCGATGTCTGACTCCTTATTCCCTTGACCCGGTTGACTGACGGTTGACTAACAGTTGACTAGTTTGACCGTTAGTCCTAACGGTGGACTGACGGAATATTCCGTCGAATATTCTCTTGACGGAGAAATTTTCAGGTGGCCGGCGGCGACGTTTTCCGGCCAAATTTCGGCCATAATCCCAGTTTTCCGGCGAGCCAAAAATTCCAGAATTTTCTATGGACTTCTCTCATGGGTATGAAGACTTGGGCTAGGAATTGGATGGAGAATTGGACTCAAATTTGGAAAGAGAAGGTGGAAGAGTTGAGAAAAGCTTGGAATTGGAAATTGAATTGCAAAAGGAAAAGGATTCTACTCCTTGGAAGATTTGGAGAATGTTGAAGCCTATAAATAGAGAAGTTTTCTACAACTTCTACACACCTCTCTACACACAACACTTGCGTTTTTGCTTGCTTTTCAAGATTTTTCTTTTTAACTATTTGTGTGAACTCTTGAAAATTCTTCTTTTAATTATTATTATTTGTGTGAATTTCAAAAACATGAGTAGCTAATTTTCTTATTGATTGAGGATGAATTCCTAGTTCTTAACATATGATTTAAGTTTTTGTTTTCAAATTCTATCTTGAAGTTTTTCACATAATTATCGTTTGTTTTTACTAATAGGAGTGATCTTAAAGACATTCATGATTGATTGATAGATTGTTTGGAGTGCACGCTAAATTGATTTGTTAATTTGATCTAAAGCTAGTGAAAGTTAGGAGATAAGTAATCGTTTCTTGACTCTTTACATAAGTAGCAAACACGAGACCTTGCGGAGGGATTCCGTGGAGAAATTGTGTGTAGAAACAACGTTAGCAAGTAGACCTTGAGCTAAGAGTCTAACTACTAATATCAACCTAAGAAATTCACAAAACTTAATGCATGAGCCAAGTTACATCTAGGTTGAGCTAATTCTAGGTGGCTTGGTGATTAGAATCCGTGATCGAGAACTTCCGTGTCCCAGGTGATACAAGGGATTTAGGGGTTTAGCACTAAGCTAGATGCTTTACCTACGGTTGGTGATAATTTGTGACTAATAACAAGTAGAATAGAACATAACTTGATTCATTGTTTCGTAACGAAGAAGGATTCCTTGATCTTCTCTCTCTTATTGCTTTCATCTTTCAACTTTCGATTTTAATTGCTTTGTTTATTTTTATTTTGCTTTTACACCCCCTTTCGTGACAACTTTTACAACTAAGATCTCTTGCTCCTCGTGGGAACGAACTTGACTTCCATTATATTATTTTTAATTGAGTGGAAATATTGAATTAATTTGATTGCACCTTCGACACGCATCATAGCGTCAAGAAATATTTGCACCCCTCAACCGCACTACATCAGTAAAGCAGGCGTTTCCAGCCAGGGAAGTCGTTCCCAAACCCCAACCTCTCCTAGAAAGCACGATCGACAGATGTAACTGGGGACTCCTAACCTCTGTTCTCTTGAGGGATGTCGAGTTTGACAGAACGTGACGCGGCCTCCGACTTCAAAATGGTAGCCGTCAAGGCTCTGAGAGTTGCAAGATGTCGTTTCAACGTTCTCTCTAGAAGTAACTACGCATAAACGTTCTCCAGCAGCGGCTTCGCTTCAACGTTCGCTTCAACGCCATTCCTTCCTGCAAAGGGTCGTGCCGCCACACTTCCCATATCAAGGAACATATCCACAGCCAGCCAATCTTCGTAGTCATGGACACCTTTTAATCCATTTCGCCAAACTCGTAATCATGGATGTTTGCTTCGCTTACGCATCCAAACAATCCTTTTACTTCCACTAAGCCCATAGAATATCAGCCAACCTACTTTGTTACCACGACAATGTAGTTTCTCCCGATTACATCTCCTACCAAGAATTGTTGCCCCTCATTCGTTGATACCAACCAGAGCTTCACCGCAGCAAGAATTACTACAAAGATGGCAACACGTATACCATACTTGAGGACGGAAGATATACACGGGATCCCTTCACTTCAAAGCTCCGAAGACACAAGTCCACCAAAAAATCCGTACCCACAACAAGGTCCTCTACTCTTCAAGGGTGCAGCACAATAATATCATCACCTCTCCGTCTGAAGACGCCTTCAAGACTTTACGAGGCCGCGGAGGATCCCGAGCCCGCACTATCCGAGAATATGTCATCATGTAATTTCGAGCATCCCGGTGTCACATCCGAGAAGAGTACGATAGGCTTATATCAAATCCCGTGGAGGGGGGGATTCAAGGCGATGTAATGAAAGTAGGTTATGCATGGGGACTACCGCGTGAGATGCTTTCACTCCCTCAACCAAAGTTATTACCGATTTCAACATCATCACTATCGAGGTTTTACGAGCCAAGGGAATTTCTCAACATGAAGCCGTACATGTGCACCGAAAACTCCAAAAGCACGCCGAAGGTTACGTTCACGTATTCATCCATGCCATCATATCAAACCGAAGTATGACCGGGGACTTCACCGCATCCCATTTCGTACGATAGTCTAAGATTCAACAGATGGTTTGAAAGATTAATTTGGAACAAAGTCCTGGAAGACTTGATAGCAGCGCATCGGCAATGGAACGTCTCCCTATTTCATCCCGGGGCGCCAGAAGTTTTCGACCATGCAAGCATTCACAACAACTTGAACATGTCCATACCGAAGTCTATGGAATAACATCAGTTTTAACCCTCTACCGCCGTTTACAACGACTTGGATACTATTGGCCGGAGATGGAAGACCAATCTCGATTACTCCAGAAGATCCCGGGTGGAGGAACATGCACAAGCATACATAAACGATTTCCGGGCGTACAACAACCATGTAAAATCCAGGTTTTTAAGGAAGGAGATCTCGGTGCTAAAACCGCCAAAACACATCCAAGAAGATGCATCGGCACCGAAGTTTTCTCCCAAATGGGAAGGGCCGTACATAATCACTAAAGCGTATGACAAAGGTTACTACAAGATTATCAAAGAAGATGGGGAAAGCTAGAGGCGGTCATCAACGAAAAGTGGCTTAAGGCATACTACGCCTAATCACTTCCCTGCAACATACTACATCAAAAATGGCCAAAACTTCCTCCTATTCCAAAGATGTCTTTTGTGGCGAGAATCACACCGGCAAGAATACCAAACTGGCCGACCTTCACAATATTGAGGCGACGCGCAACCACTAACGTTAAACTCTAAGGATTCGCAGTGGACACCATATTCTCCCAATTTTGAATGGTCAATCCGCAGCAGATGAATGGACACATTCTCCATCTCAAAGCAATCATTGGCAAAAGATAGTTCACTACGGAAATCAAAGCGGACGAACAAAGACTTCACCACGCTCCCGGTAGCAATATGGCCGTATGTCTTCCATATCCTCGTGTAAAGGGCCACGAATTCTTTCCGCACCAGAAACCACCAACATTCCGATAATTGGAGGATAGACACCTCATACGAGTCCCAAAACGACAAACTGCGGAAGGGTATTCATGACAAGAGAGCCCTAAATCGGCGTCCTCCAAGTCTGCAGTGATCAACAAGGTCGGGCTTGAAGGAAAGGAACGACTAGGTCATCCTCGTCGATAATGAAGAACGCATGCTCCGACGGGATATCTCTGCACGAAAGGGAAATTTTGCATTTATACAACAAGCGTTAAAGTGTACGTCGCTCCCGCCAAAGAAGAAGAAAAACATATCGGGTTTGATTTTCTTAACCCGAATAACCTTTGTTGGGATGCTCATGCAAGAGTCGGACCTCGCGCCTTCATCCGGAGAACCCGATTGGTTAGAAGATGATTCGAATCGCGTGACATGACAAAGAGAGAAATCCAACAAGAAGAACCCTTTTCTCAAACGAGGAGACGATGCAATTATTTTTGGGTATAAATACGGAATATTAAAAAAGGGAAAGGAAGCAATGAGGGACATAACGCTTCCAGATTTTAGCATGAATAATGCCCTAATTGAAGCCGCACGTGAAGGAAAGCAAGATAAGGAAACTTTGCTATCTCAAGAAACTCCTCCTTGTTTACATCGGTCATGCCAAGAAGCATGCACAGACTTCCACACCTTGCGCCGGTCCCACCAGCCTAGCACACTCGGTTTCCCAACTCACGCCGGTTCCCAACGTCGCCCAAGCCGCACCGGCCCCACCAATTGTGCCACCTCCCGATTTGTGCAAAACTACCGAGAGGCAAGGATTCCAAATCCTATTTATAAAAGGTCGACAAGCCTCCTCAATTCTCTTTACGGTTTGCTAGTTTGTCACCATCTTATGCTTACCTCGCAACAAAGCCCCCTGCTCCGAGCTAAGCGGGGACTTAATGTTGATGGTGGTTTTTAAACAAGGGGTAAAATCATAAAACCCCATGACCTAGTGTTACCCGCAACACATTAACTAAGAGCATTTAACTCAGGTGTAAATAATTAATAGGGGTATTTTTTCAAAATACCAGATTAGGGTTTTTTGACACGTAACCCTAATTCCAAAACCCACCGCACATCGCGCACCATGGCAACAATGCCAAACTAAGCCGCACACTGCGCACCATGGAAACAATGCCAAACCAAGCCGCACACCGCGCACCATGGCAACAATGCCAAACCAAGCCGCACACCGCGCACCATGGCAACAATGCCAAACCAAGCCGCACACCGCGCACCATGGCAACAATGCCAAACCAAGCCGCACACCGCACACCATGGCAACAATGCCAAACCAAGCCGCACACTGCGCACCATGGAAACAATGCCAAACCAAGCCGCACACTGCGCACCATGGCAATAACGCCAAAACCAAGCCGCACACTGCGCACCATGGCAGCGACGCCAAAACCAAACTACATATCGCCCTCATTGGCAACCATGCCAAACTAAGCCGCTATGCCATTGGCACACGCCAAATATAGCGCCCTAGGCTTGCAAAACGTACAACTAGGTCAACATGGCCGTACGTGCCATTGGCACATGCCAACACGTACCACAAGCCATATTTCCAAGCCGCTATGCCATTGGCACATGCCAAATATAGCGCCCTAGGCAACACGTACCACAAGCCATATTTCCAAGCCACTATGCCATTGGCACATGCCAAACCATGCAACCTAGGCCAAGTCGGCCACGCATGCCATTGGCACATGCCAACATGCTCGCTGGTAGCTTTTCCTACCAAGGCCACGGCCCTAATGGCCACGCATGCCATTGGCACATGCCAACATGCTCGTTGGTAGCTTTTTCCTACCAAGGCCACGGCCCCGACGGCCACACATGCCATTAGCACATGCCAACATGCTCGCCGGTAGCTTTTCCTACCAAGGCCACGGCCCTAACGACCACGCATGCCATTGGCACATGCCAACATGCTCATTTGGTAGCTTTTCCAACCAAGGCCACTACCATAACGGCCACGCATGCCATTGGCACATGCCAACATGCTCGCTGGTAGCTTTTCCTACCAAGGCCACGGCCCTAACGGCCACGCATGCCATTGGCACATGCCAACATGCTCGCCGGTAGCTTTTCCTACCAAGGCCACGGCCCTAACGGCCACGCATGCCATTGGCACATGCCAACATGCTCGCCGGTAGCTTTTCCTACGAGGGCCACGCCCTAACGGCCACGCATGCCATTGGCACATGCCACGCACGCCACTAGCAGCTCCGCATTGCCACTTACACTCAACGTACAACCTACCACCAAGGCATTCCGCACATGCCATTGGCACATGCCACGCACGCCACTAGCAACTCTGGCATTGCCACTTGCACTCAACGTACAACCTACCACCAAGGCATTCCGCACATGCCACGCACGCCACTAGCAGCTCTGGCATTGCCACTTGCACTCAACGTACAACCTACCACCAAGGCATTCCGCACATGCCATTGGCACATGCCACGCACGCCACCAGCCAGCTCGGCATTGCCACTTGCGCCGAGGTACAACCCGCAACAAGGCATTCCGCACATGCCAATGGCACATGCCACACGCGCCACTAGCAGCGCCACTTGCACTCAAGGTGCAACCAACACTCGAGATATCAACACAAACTAGGGGATGCTTTCCAGGGTTTTGGTTTGGCGGTCACAGCTTGCAGCGTACACTACGCTCACATTAAGAAAGCGTGAAAAGGGATAAAACGGTCAAATAAATGAGGAAATAATGGTAAAAACGTCTTCACCCATTAACACCATGCGGTTGCCACCTCCTCCCATTATTTCACCCTTTACTCTCTTCCTTCATGAGGCCAGGGTACGTTTCAATCTCGACTTGTATAAATATGTCTTACCTATTTCCACCTCGGAGAACAAGTCTCGGTCGGAGAGAAAATACTACACTCTCGGAAAAGGCAACTTTGCAAGCTCTCCAAAAAGCTTTCATCTCTTGCAAGCTTACGAAGCTTCCACTTTCGATACAAGTCGAGACACTACTCTCCCATAATTATTCTCGTTTCAACACCTTTCTTTGCTTCCCTCCCCAAATCAACCCTTCTCCTCCACTTTGTGACCGAAGCAAGTCTGGAACGGCCATTTCTTGGTTTAGGCCGGACTTGTACAGATTGATCTCTCGAATCTATAAAGTGCTCACATGCAGAATATTTGTTTAGGGTTTGAACCAGTTTCTCGCTCACCTACCGAATTTACCGAAATCGGCAGAAACGATTTTTACCCATAAACACAGGGAAAGCTCTTTTGAACAGTCTAGTGTTGGTTTATGTTAGTTTGTGAGTCTTGAACAATTTGTTTGTTTGTGTGTCTTGCTAAACTCTTTGCTTGACTTGGTTTATGTTTGATTTGTTTTCAGTTTGGAACCACATAACTTTGGAGTTTGTTCTTGTATACACTCTAGTATTTTTATTATATTTATTATGTTGATAAACTTGTGTCAAATTACCTCTTTTACAGAGTTTGAATGTGCCCATATCACTTAAATTTCTAAGTTTTTCTTGATCAGAGCATGCTCGAAAACAAGTAAAGCAATGCTTAGGTTCTCTAAATGACGAGTTCCCGGCATTAAAAACGTGTTTGGATACTATGCCGGTTGTCTGTAATCTGCATGACAAATATGATTTTGACAGAGTACCGGCACGAGTATGATGTTAACTTCAATGCCAGAAAAATCACTGATTTTCTAGAAGTTTTTTCTGCATTTCCGGCATGGGTTCAGAACAAAGATTTACGCCGGCACCGTAGTTCCGGTGTCGTAATTATAAAACACAACTATGCCGGCATGAGCATCAAAATATGATTTAATGTTTACAATTCAGACTTCAAAAAAAAAAAAAAACGTTGCGTACTAGTGAACCACATAAATCCAAATTACTCATCGTCGCCTCCACACGTAATCGGTTGTATCTTCTCCTCTTGGAGAGGTTTTTTTGATAAGGCCAACGCATCCCAAAATTGGTGATTCTCCTCATACGATGCCATCCATCCCTTCTAGATATTGGGATCTAGACCCTTGTTTTTAATCATCCCACAGATAGGTGGCAATGGACAATTTTCTTTGAGTTTTAGAATAACGAAGTGATTACCGTTCACGAACGCCAAAACAACTCTTCTCTTCTTAAGGGATCCTTCGCATTTTTTCCACTTTGGGGTAAATGTTACTTCTAAGGTGGGGGTAAATTAATGAACAACACATCTAAATGTATCCGCCACTAGATGCCCACAAAGCGGCATTCTCATCCAATATTCGAAGGAAGAAAGTTCATACATTGCTCGGGCCCCAATACTTGAGCATGCATATCATCAAACCCCTCGCCTACACCAACCAATTGCTCATAAAATCTCCTCTTGTTCACAAGTTGTTCGGCCATCCTCATTCTAGAATATTGGCATGGTGTCATACCTCTACTAACCGTCGTGTCAAAGATTCCTAATTGTTCGGTCACAGCATGATAGCCACAATTTCCATCTCCGTCGACATCATCCGTATATAAAATATACTTGCAAATAACGTCAGGAAGTTGGTCTATGTAAGACTATATCTTGGTATGATAACTTCTAATTGTCCTACCTGTTCTAGGATCCTTCTACATCTTTATATTACCCTTTTGTAACAATAATATATCCAAACCATCCTCTGCAATCTCTACGCTTGCAATGTATTCGATATGTGATGGGAGTCCGTACTTCCTTGGCCTAACCCTTCCCCTTCGAACTAAAACTACATCAACTTTGCTATCACTTTGGTTTGTCACCACCTTTGCCTCGTCACCTTGTTTTTCTTTGTCACTTGATGATGATACCTTTGGCGACCTACCCTTTTCCTTGGAACCTCCGCTAGATCGACTATGTGTATGGCTTCGAATGCTCACCTTGTTGTTCTTTGTCACTTGATGATGATACCTTTGGCGGCCTACCCTTTTCCTTGGAACCTTCGCTAGATCGGCTATGGGTATGGCTTCTAATGCTCACCTTGTTGTTCTTTGTCACTTGATAATGATACCTTTGGCGACCCATTTTCCTTGGAAACTCCGCTAGATCGACTATGGGTATGGCTTTGGAATGCTCACCTTTTTGTTCTTTGACACTTGATGTTGATACCTTTGGCGGCCTACCCCTCTTCTTTGGAACCTCCGATGAGTTGGCTTTTGGTGTGGATACATATTCCTTCGTTTGTTGTTGACTTAGCGGTTCCTTCCTAGGCCCACCTCTTTTGTTTGGAACCTGCGCTTCCACGAACCTTTGTTCCGAAATCTCACATGCGGTTAGATCTCGTTTTCTTACTTGCCGCGAGTTCTTCTTCACGTTGAGTCATTTCTTTCAATTCTACCCTTTGTTTTTCCTTTTGTTTTAGTTTGTGGTCTACCTATTGGATCTCCCTTTCTTGGCTCTTCGCTTTGTGCGATCCATGGACGAGTAATTAGCCTTAGTTGGATCAACAAGACTTGTCGGCTTACCGAGGTGCCACGTGAGTAAGCTTCAAGAATTACTTTGCTTCGTTCGTATCCCATGGAGATTGCCCGGGATCTCCCGGGGGAGGGTCGAAAGATAGTTGCTTCCAAAATGGATCAATAACCTCAATAGGTATCACTTCTTCATACTTCACAAGCATATGACTACACGGAAGCCCCAATGAAGACATGTCGGGACAAATACACACACATCACCCGGTTTTCGTAATTTTTCTCATATTCCATTTGTCTCATCACATGTTTTATTTCCCAATGAGACGTTGAATTCTATTCCTTGGAGCAACTTACCATAACGAAGAAATTAAGTCATTCTTTCCATTGAGCTTTTTTCAAAAGCCTCTGTGATCCTATTTATATCTTGCTTAAAGTATTGCTCCATTGCCTTGGTGACCGTAACCACATTGCCTTGACCGGACTGGATGAGATCTTTAAATCTCCCATGAGCGGACTCCGCTGCACTAGTTGCTTCACTCTTGAAGTGTCTATAACGGTTTGTCCATGCACGCATAAATTTTTCCTTGAACTTATCAAACAATTGAGTCCGACAATACCAGACGGCAGTCGGATAAACTTCGTTCCAATCGGGAATAAACTTCTCCAATCTCTTTTCGTACATAACCTCGGTAAAATACCAATAAATTTTCTCCCAATATCTTAGAAATTCTAACCACTTTGTTTATGATTTTCCGCATGTTCTTTGTCCACTCGCTCCTTTATCTTGCCTCTCCTCTTCTTCTTCTTCTAGGGATAGTTTGTTCTTTCGAACATCTTCCTCTAGTGGTACCATCATTCTCTTCTTAATATCCGCCTTTGCGGGTTCAAACAAGGCATGTCAAGTTTTATCACACTATTACGTATATGATATGTACATAGGAAATTTTGTGCGTCCGGGAAGACGTCGGATATTGCTTTCATTAATGCGTCATCGTTATCGGTTACGATGACCCTCAGAAGTTGATTCCCAGAAGAACAATTTCAATTGTCATAATGCCCAATGATAATTATAGTCCCTGTCGTTTTCCATTAAACACCAAGCCAATCTGAATGTTACCTTGTCCGAGGTTTTCCCCGCGATGTTGAACAACGGCATATTGTATTTGTTTGTCTTGTAGGTGCAATCCATCAAAAGAACACCACAACATGTATTTGCCAATTGTGAAAGCAAAGGATACGAAATGAATATTTGAAGGGGCTTCTCGTCCGGTCCTCTTTTAATGATACTCGTGTAATTGTGATCCCAAACTATCTTCTCAAATTCTTGCATAACGCTCCTCCCTTCCCATTCCACCCTTCTAATAGTTGCTTGTGTGGAATAAATTGCACGTAGAGAAGACACTTTAGTCGCATCCTTTTCCTTGAAGCCTCTGGGAATATGTCTCGGTTTGATAAGTGCTTTGGTCAATATCTTTACATCCTCGAACTCTTCAGGTTTTAGCTTCGCAACTAAGGAGTGACCAACAAAATCTTTCGGATCCCGGTGGTTATGACAGCCACAGAAAACCTCACAATCCCAATTTTTCATGTCATTTAAACGGAATACAAACTTAAACGGGAAATTATTCTTCCTTGTACGGGTCTTGTATACCCTATTAGTCTTCTTTGGATATACATAATCCTTTCTCTTGTGGCTATTCTTCTCCTTGTATTTCCCACTTCTATCGCAAGCCATCTCAAAATGCCTCTTCGAACCTTCGGTATTCCTCACCAACACACATATTCTTAAGAGCCGTCTCTTTATCCCAAGCGATTGCTTCCTTTCGATCTGTTATTCCATACATAAGAACAATGTCGCATTCATTAGAAGGTTCATTACTAGCAATCCATTAGTAAAGTTCAAGATACTAGGTGAAAATTATTCTTTGGTCACATACCGGAGGGATTTTATAGTATTCTGACGTATCCCGATAAAGCGGCTTTGCATTTTTTGGATCAATATATGTCACCACCTAAAGATCGAATGAAAATTAGTTCCAAACAAAATTACAACACTACGCGGAAGCCAGACGGCATGCTCCGACCATTGTTCCTGCATATAACCAAAACAAGACCAAATTTGAAACCTATTCCGCATAAATGTTTCATTAGAAAACAACGCCTAAGCACGAGTGCTTAAAGCATCCTCGTAATCTATAGTCCCAATGCTTCTGTACACAATTCCGGCATTAAAAATATTTGATATTGAATGCTTCTGGAATTTAGCTTTGGAAAACATTTATTCCTGCATGTTTTTGTAGGTGCAGGCATTGTAAAGTTGTAACCTGAACAACGCCGGTTTTGGTACCTAAGCATTATCGATATTGATGGTACCACGCCTGGTATCTAGGATTCGCGTTGATGTTTATTAAGTTTCAATGACGGTTATTGGTTTGGAATGGAACTGTTTCCTGTATGTTTTTCATGCAGTACCGGAATGGTAACCTATCAATGAAACCATGCCGGTTAAATATTCCGTAGTATATTCCTTGGTAGGTAAAAAGGTTAACTGCGTACCGGCATAGTGTTTTGGTAGAATGCTATGCCGGATCAATATTCAAAATGGGGGAAATCGGTTTACCGCCATGGTCGTAGTATGAATACCGTGACTACGTACCGGCATGATATTCATACAACTACTATGCCGAAACCTAGGTATTTCAGTTGAAAAATGGCGTGTTTAAAGAAAAAATTCGATTTTTCAACATCTTAGCAGCTTTACCTGTGTGTTGGGGATGCTACGTACTATGTTGTGCAAGTTTACTTTCCTGTGTTGGTTCTTCAAGAAACTTATCCATACTCGTCAAAATCATCATTCAAGGGTGTTGGCTCAACAAAGAGTTGCAATTGAGAGTTGTTGTCGTTAGCTGAAGATTCAAAATATGCTCCTTGTTGTAGTTGAGCTAAAGATTCAGCAGCACCAATCCTTTCTTCACAATCATCCTCCATTTTCCCCAAAAAAATTTCTCTCTCAAAATATTTTTCCCTCCTTCTACTCTCACCTCACTAACCCAAATTCAAATAAAACACACACTAATCATTTATAAAAAAATCTTATGATTTTACTAATTATTACTAATCACTAATCCTGATTAGTGAGGGGTAGATTAGGTATTACGTAAAATACATAGATAAGGCGTGACCCCGAATTGATATCTGGATCCAGTTTTTGTCCTTTTATTATATCCCCCAATTCCTTTTTATATCCCCCAATTTCGCGTTCTATTTAAAAGGAAAAAAAAAGCAGTGAAAAAGGACCGCGTTCCTGAACAACGCAAAAACAAAATTCGCTTTTTCTCTCAAAGCTTTTTTTGTGGGTCCCGATGGGCCTGTAGAGGACAGCATGGGGTCTCGCTTTTGGGATTCAAAAAATGATTGGTGCACTGTGAGAGGAGAGTGAGGCCCACTCCCCGCCCCACTCCCTATCCCGAAGTTGAGAGGGAATCCTGGACTGTCCGATCCCCTCTCGGTGCACTGCACAAGCTCGGTAAGTCGATCAAAACCCTTTGGGATTAGGTTTGTATCTGGCAGTTTTTCCTCTCGGTTTTTTTCTTAGTTCGTTAAGAATTTTTGTAATAATAAACTGATTTCCCAAACTCAGTGGACTCAGTGGATTACCTACTTATTAGTGTCAAAAGTCAAACTTATGTTTTCGTCCAAATGTTGATGCCTCCTAATAGGGGTACCAAAATTTTTGGAGGCGTTCATTCCAGATCTAGGGTGAAGGATGTTTTGTCTTATAGGGTTGGTACACACCCCAAAGTAAATTGATATCTCTACTAGCAATTTTGCAAATGCTCGTGAACCATCCATATATTTGCAGTTTTGCAACAAAAATTTCAGACATAACTTCATATGTAACCTCAGTGAACCGAGCCTTCAAGTGTATCAATTTTCTTTTGCGGCAACTGATATGTTTACCGTCATTGAGACATATATATGTACTTGGTTTGAGCTTTAACTAGTAGTGCTCTTCATGTAAATTCTGTTTATGCTATGTTTACTCAAACTCTTGCATGCGCATCATCCAGATGTTTTGCAGTTTATAAGCAAGTAGCATACTTCGTGTCGTTCATGCTCGATACCCAGATATCTACTTGCAATTTTGTAGGGAAAATCTACATACTAATATAACGATATATAGAAAGGATACATAATACTGTTAACTATGAAAAAAAGAATCCGGGGAGAACAAAGAAAGGGAGAAAATGGAAACCAATGAAGGCTGCAATGGATAAGAAGCTCACAATCACAGCTCAAAGATCAGCAATCCCTTACAAGCAACTAGGTTTCTGTTCTTCACTTCTTCCTGTTTTGGTGCACGCTAGCGCAAAC
Source organism: Papaver armeniacum (assembly GCA_023531295.1). Classification (NCBI taxonomy): domain Eukaryota; kingdom Viridiplantae; phylum Streptophyta; class Magnoliopsida; order Ranunculales; family Papaveraceae; genus Papaver; species Papaver armeniacum. The sequence goes on along the minus strand of JAJJWW010013567.1, from coordinate 256,235 downwards.
CTCGTCCTAACAGAAAAGTTACAAACTGCTAAAAAGCTTTTGCGCAACATATAAAGGGGGACAGGCACAATCACAGCTCAAAGCACAGCAAATGATTCCACACCAATTTCAAAGTCTCTTGAAGTCTTTCAATGGCAGGTTCCATGTCAAGCATCCTGTCAATTAACATATCGTTTATTCCTTTCATATCTAAAACCAGATCATTTTCAACTTTTCCATCGGAAGTGAAGAAATTAAACCAGTCTTGAGTTTTCAGCAGTAACTTCATGGAAGAATTCTTGAAAGTTTTAACAGTAATGTGGAACGTCTTTATGATGGAGTATCTACCCCCAGAAGAGTGCTCCTTTCCCGAAGGCCATCTCAAGCCCCCTTTTACATTTCCATCCAAGATTGCAGAATCAACCAAATGTTTCAAGGCTTTCAGCTCTTCAGAGTCATCCATAAGTGCCATCGTCAAGTCCCTCTTGATAGCTAGCCTCAACCTCAGGTCAAGATCCCTGTCGAGGCACGTAACATAGGCTATAAAGCATTTCTTTCGGTTCTTCTCGATCTTCTGTATTTTAAGCTCTCCACATATTATTTGGCATTTGATAATGATAGCTGATTTTGGATCTCGCTTGTCAGAAACAAGCATTTGGTAGTACTCTTTCGATTGGTGTAAATCAGCTACAATCTTCGGAGCAACTCCACCAAGAATGGTTTCCATATATGAATAAGGAAGGTTACTACAGAAGTATTTTTTGACGTGAGCTGCAGCGGTTTCAGCCTCCGACTTGCTGCTGCTGATGATTATGTTGTCCGGGGGGTCAAGCAAGTGAATGTGACCAATTGTAGCTACAAAAGTTGGCTTTACAGCTACTCCTGTCTCTCCCAAATCCATTGCACTTCTCACATTCGCAAAAGAAGCCAGTAGCTCTGACCGTATTCTTTCAGTAATAGACACCCATGGAGAATTCTTCGCGAAACCTCTGTGTCTAAGGGATGTTGACCTGAGGCAGGTAAATCCATCAACAAGCACCAACCGAATTGAAATGTCATCATCATCAGATTCCATGAACGACATAAAAATAGCATTCGGCATGTTCAGGACAAATCCACGCTTCCGAGCACCATCATTCGTAGTAGAAGATGACGCCACATTCATCTTCAACTGAGTTGGAAGTGGCCTATTATTATCATCACCATCCTTAGAGTACCTCTTGTGAGGAGGAACGTATGCTGCCATTGGAAGACCTGAAATCTCACTTTCTGCAACTTCTTAATGTGTTGTGCAATGAGAAGCTGATGAAAAAACACCAACCTGTAGGAGTATATAAAATGAAAAGCAGCTCAAAAACCAGAATCTGGAGAAATTTCAGTAAATTGTCACCATTCATTAATTCTGGTCACAACTACCAGTAAACAACTACTCCAATTAGTAGTAATTATCATTGACTCTTAGCTCCTTCTTACCTGGCTCACTAATTTGACCATTCACTGGTGGCCCATTACAAAAATCAGCAAAATCAAACAGATGTACCAAAATTTTAGTATAGAACCAGAAACAAAGATCCATATACATATAATCTATATCCTAAATTACCAACTTGAGATTTCAATCAAATTACCAAACATGATTGATTTAAGAACATATGACATCAAAGAACTAGAATTAAAGATAACCAGAAGAATGGATGTAAAACACAAAAAGAGCAAGGCCAGAAACAATAACTTACCAATTAAGATCAAATGAGAACAGACACGATAAAGTGAAAGCTTGAGCTAATCATCCGATAAGATCCATAATCGTAAATATTTAGTAATTTCATCAAATTGAATTATTGAAGCTGTGAAAAAGGAGCTTAGTGAAAAAGAGAAAAACAGTGAAAAAGGTACTCCGCTGGCCCAAAACTAGGCAGGTAAAGCCACTGAGTCGGGAAATCAGGTCATTATTATTATAGAGTGAGCATCTCTTCTGACATTATTGTACGGGGAGTACCTTTTTCACTGTTTTTCTCTTTTAAAATAAACTGCTTTTTCATTGCTTCAATTATACGCGACCCGTCATGTTCACAGGGCCGACTAATGTTATATATGCAGGACCGAAGTTCATTGACTATTGTCAACAAAAATTTAGCAAAAAAGTATGTGGTTTGAAACAAGCAATTCCACCGCCGCAAGTCTGTTTATTCTTTAAACCACCATTTTATTTGTAATTAGGAATTTGAGATTCAGGGATGAAGAAACATAACTTGTGAATAGGAAGGAGAAGAAGAGGAAGAAACTAAGTATAGTTTGGTATTCTTCTGTAACTTTTACTTTTGGTCCATCCTTTTTTTCTGAAATTGTTTTAGTGCGGTTGAGACTTGTTTCCTTGTATTTCGAATGGAGTACACCATGAAAGCAAAACAACTCCGGTGATTTGGATGAATAACTGCAAGCAAACCACTGTCTAAGAATGTTCATTAACAAGATTATGGATTCAATCAGAAATAACTTCGCGTCTAAACATTGTTAATCATATTCCTTAAAAATTTGCGACCATTAATAAACAACATGGATGGATGACTATGGACTTTTTGGTTTTTAAAGAAAAGCTCATTATTCAAATTTAATTTTCAAGATCGCTCCATTCGAACTAGGGATTCTATTTAATCAGGAAGGTGAGCAATTTAAAAGACCTCCTACCCCGGTTTCGCAAAAGTGTCTTGATGAAGCTTCTGATATGTTTGGTACTGGAGTTGATGGTACTGATACCAGTTCTATAAATAAGGTGAAGAAGCCATTATCTAGTGGCCCTTGCAGTGCTGATATTATCGAGGAAACAAATCAGAAGGGGGATACGATCTGCTGCCGCGCAAATGTCTTGGTTACTTAAAGCTAATACGAATCCACAAACAAGGGCATGATTGAATAAGGGTTTGATCAAATAAGTGTTTTGTAATATTGGTTTCAAGTTTGAAGTTGCTGTCATGGAGATGTCTGGTGGAGTCGCAGTAACAAGGGAAGAAGAATTAGAGGAAGAAGACGGTGGCGGACGGTGTTACTTTCTGGCCCTGTATTTATCACGTACAAAAAAACTTGTCTACTTTAGGCCCTGTGTAACAAATCGACGTGTGAATAAGCTTGCGGCCCTGTGTATAGGCGCGGTCTTGGGCTATAGACGAGTCGGTCAAAAGTCAAACTTTATATAGTTGGTCCAAATTTTCATGGTTGCTTTAGGCCAAGTCCTATGGGCTAGATTGAACTGCTAGATTGGCCAAAAAGTGTTGCAAATCATGAAAAAAAATGTAGGAAAAAAAATTAACACTCAATCCTGCCTTTTCTCTAAGCATTCTTTCGCAGATCCAACTATCAATGAGATTGAAATGTTGAAGCTGTTATTATTTCAAAAGTTATCCGGCCTTGGAATGGTTGAAAACATTATATATTTTTTTTCCGTAGAAAGAGAAGAAGTGATAGAGTGAGAGTAAAAAAGAAGGAAATAAAGTGATGGAGAACGTAGGGAAAGAGGAAGAAATAGAGAGAGAAGAAAAAGAGGGAGAGAGGAGAGAGGAGAGAGGAAAAGATGGAGAGAGAAGAAAAAAAGGGGAGAGAGGAAATAATGGAGAGAGAAATATCAAATAATCTGTTTTTTTAAATAAAACAGCATTATGTATTTGTTTGGTTCGGTGTTGGACGCCGAATTGTTAAGGCGTTTCGCTGCTAGATTGGCCATCCCATAGGGGTTAGGAGGTTGCCCTATCTGACGTGGATGGCCAATCTAGCAGCTAAATATCTAGCCCATATGACTAAGCCTTATAGGGAGTATGAATTACTTGTGGGTGTATTATCACTGCACCAAAATCAGGATTTTATCACAGTGTAACTTGTTACAGTTTATTTTCAGTCACTGATATACCTGTAATAAGTCTTGTAACAACTTTAACTGTTAATACATTTTGTATTTGTGATAATAATTAGGAATATTAATTTTTTTTATTAGTAATAATAATATTTGTTGACAATTATCCAGACAATCACAATTATAATCAAAAATGATGTTTCCACCCAAAAATTTCACCAAACTAAAACAACTCAAATTAATAACTCTTAGGATTTTTCTTGGAATGAATGAGCCTTACGGGTCTGTTGACCAAATAGAAATACCACCAAGTCATTTTTAGAACCGTTTTTTGGGGACCAGCCTTTTTTTTGGGACCATTGTTTTATAAGGCCCCCTACCCTACAATGTTAAGGGATGTCCTAAAAATCATGAGATTACCAATTTGCCCCTTACCCTAATTAAAATTAACCCTAACCTAATAACTGCCTCTAACTTAATCTAAAACAAAACCTAAAACTAAAAAAAAACAAAAAACAGTTTCTCCTCAAAACTGTTCTCCCTCTTGTCTTCTCTTCTTCCCCAAATACAACCTCGTTTTCATCGATATCTCGATTAATCGTCGATTCATAAAATTTTCATCGTCGATTAATCAATCGACTATAACAATGGTTCTTCGAAAGCAAACCAAAAGACTTCAAGGAGAAGGTCCTCGATTGGGACATCTAGCAAATCAGCCGACTGATTTTCAAATTCATAAAGAAGTGGAACAACCAAGTGAAGCCATAATCCGTATAATAGACGTTTTCAAGCCCCGATTCTCGCCATGGGACCGATTCGCAGGTATTTTGCAACAAACCCATTACTTTTAATTTGATTTTGATTCGTTTAATTGAATACAAATCATCAAAATAGGGTTCAAATGTAAGTTACAGTACATAGTTCAGTTAGGTCGAGTTTCTAAAAAACCCAATTTTGTTAACCGAACTTCCTGAAAGGAAGAACACGAAGAACAATTCGGTTCTCCAGGTGTCAAAACTTGGTCACCGAACTTCCAGTTCGGTTAGATCGCAAAGAAGCCTAAAATTTTTTCTAACCGAACTAAATTTTTTTTACAACAATTTGTTTTTTCACATGTAACCGAACTCCGCTATTTTTCCTGCTAATTTGAGTTTTTATGTAACCGAACTGTGCTATTGTGTTCGGTTTGTTCGCATAAAAATATAACCTTAGAAAGTAACCGAACATTACCGAAAACCAAAAAATGTAACCGAACTCTTGACAGACCGAACTCTTCAGTAGTTGCAAACATGTTGAGTTCGGTTTGTTCGCAAAAATTTTGACAAACCGAACTCTTCATTAAAATTTACCAATGTTGAGTTCGGTTTGTTCTCAAAAAATCTTTTGTAACCGAACTATACTATGGTCCCCAAAATTAGAGTTAGCCTATTTTGTTTAAGCTAATATCTTTTGTTTTCTTGATTAGTGGAAGAGGCAAAAAATCAAACAAACCTTTATCGAAGATCTTAGAACTCCCACCCTCGAGGCAAAGTACATTGCGATGTCGGTCACCGTGGAACCAAAAATGCTAAGTATAGAGGTGGGTCATTACCGGATGTTGTCATCCAAGATGGTGTTAATAGAGATAATGTTGACAACGTAATACAACAAGTTAATGAAGAGATCGTGGAAGCGATGGGAAATGAAGAGATCATGGAAGCGATGGGCAATGAAGAACAACATCAAGGTGGAGAAGGTGAACCAGCTGAAAGAGGAGGAAATGAGGGTGCCAATGATGGTGAACCAGCTGAAGGAGGAAGAAATGAGGGTGCCAATGATGGTGAACCATGTGAAGGAGGAGGAAATGAGGATGACAATGATGATGGTGAACCAAATGAGGGTGACAGAGATGAGGAAGATGGAGATAAGGATGATGCTGAATTAGATGAGGACTTGGATGAAGATGAAGTCGAAGAGGAAGAGGCAGAAGTAGAAATAGTGGGAAAGAAACCTAGAAAGACGCCTAAAAAGCCTTGTGCTAGATATTCATACATTCCTGATAAAAATTTGTGTTTGTCTCCAAAGAATCCAACTTATGGTACTCCAAGAGATGGAGGGGAGGTATTGATGGGCTACAAAAACTCATGGGCTGCCAAGATCTTTGCGACAAAGGTATGGCTCAATCTTAACCATCAAGATTTCTCAGTCATTTTATTATATTTTGACATATATTGTTCTTTTCTATATATTACTATATAATATATGATGTTGCTTTTGTAGATCATAATAATGTTGTTCGTGTTTTGAAACGTCAAAAAAACAAGATATGGAATATAGAAAACGAGTGTGATGAGGTCCGCTTGGCGGTATTTGACTGTGTACTATGGAACGAGATACAACATGCGCACCAAAAATTTGATGCTGTCACTGTTACTGCATTTGCCGAGAGGTCTTATCCAGAGATGGATACCTTTCATCTACCATTTGGTGAGATGTCAATTACTCCGGATGATTGTTTTAGAATCACATCCCTAACAATTACAGGAAAAAGTGTTCGAGATTGCTACGATCCCTCGATGAGTTATGAACTTCTTGAAAAGCTGGTTGAAAGGTGTCTAGGATGGAGCGATAAAAAGGCACAATGTGAGTTTAGACGAGCTAACAAAGAGCCTAAGGAAGGTGATGAGTATAATGAGTTTGAGGCAGACCGCGCGTACAAGAAGAAGTTGAAAAAGATCAAGCTCAAGACCTTGTTTGATGAGTTTTCCTGGACCAAAGAATTGGTTGCTCGAGGAAAGTTGGTGATGACAGAGAGAAGATTAAGCACCATGTGACCGCTTATTTGTTATATCAACTAGGAACCATTTTCTTCCCTGACACTTTAGGTCACGTGGTAAATGCTCATTACCTCCAGCTATTGGATCCCTTGACTGAGGTGAACAACTACTGTTGGGGCATTGCGGTTCTTTCATTCGTTCAAGAGGAACTCGAAAAGCTTCGAGGCTTAAGAGTCTATATTTTGGAGGCTTATACACCCTTGTTCAGTACCCGTTAAATTATCGTTTGTGTGTTTCAATATATAAGTGAATGAATGTGTATTGTTACTAATCATATTGCGAATGTATTATTTGTTGCCTCTTATTGTAGGTTTGGGTGTACGACCACTTCTCTAAACTGCAATTGTCTCATGCTCACACTCATGGCCTTATGGGAAGCCTACAACTGGTAAATATGAATTTTTGAACTCACTGGAAAAGAATAAGAAAAAAAAGGTGTTGGAGTTGAGGGAGAAATTGGATAAGTTAACAGTGGAAGATGTGGTTTTCCATCCTTACACCATTCCATCAGATGAAGACGAGGAGGATGTTGAGGTTATTGATTTCTCACCGTTGCGCGTACAATGGACCGTTGTTTCATCCTGGAGGTTGTACAATGTATAATCCTCGAAGAGTATTAAGACAAGTTTCTTGTGTCCAAAGTGTCCCACAAGTGGAAAACTTCAACTTCAAGGTGAAGAAGCAGGGAACTAAGAACACCGAGATGAATTTCACCCCCAAATACGATCCTGCTCCATTAGTGGACCACTGGAAGAACTTTGGAGATTATCTTGTTCCAGTTCAAGAGTTACAAGATTCTTTTAATGAGCCAAATGCCGCTGACGAGGGATACATGGAATGGTATGAACATGTTTCTCATCCTCGTGTAATAAACATTGTCCAACAAGCCCGTGGCCGAAAAGCAAAAGCGAAGGCAGTGGAGAAAGAGGCTAAGAAAATTATGAAGCATACCCTCTCGTGTGGTGATGAGGCCTTGATCTTGTGGAATTCGGCGGTAAGAAATTTACTCTTATTTTTTGTTTTTCAAAATGTTATGAAGTATTGAAAAATAATAGTTACTTATGTTTTTGATGAGAATAGGTGAAGGCAAGTGGTAAATTGTTGAAGAAAATGATGGCAAAAATCCGGAGTGGAGAGCCGATGGATACTCGAGAACAAACAGACCTCTACAACCAAATAACAAATGTTTTTAATCCCAGCCTTGTAGATACAAGCCAGGTTGATCCAAGCCAGACCATGCCGTTGAAGAGGAGTCGGTGAAAGGGGAAGGCTCAAGTCGGATGGTTGAACAACAAAGCAGTGGAGATGACACTCGTAGTGACGAAGGATGACCTAAAGCTCCTAAACGCAAGAGTAGAAAAGTTTCTGGTAGTGGTCGTGGTAAATGAGTGATTGAAACAATTATTACTTTGGTTTGTTATGTTTGGAAGACTTTTTAATTGCGGATTTGGTAGTTCGGTTACTTATATTTGGAATACTTTTTTATGGCGGATTTGGTAGTTTGTTTCCATATGTTCGTGTGCTTCCAACATTTAGTGATATGGATTAGTAAATAAATTTCATACTTTGGTTTTTAATTTGTGTTCTAAGGGATTAGTTTGGCTATTTGACGGTTAAGTGTTTCATTACCTTCAAATTTTTAAGAAACAATTAGTTAGTTCGGTTAAGAGACTAAATCTCGTAAACAACCGAACTCTGTATTCGGTTACCTGCAATGTTTTTGGGGCAACCGAACTCAATCTTCGTTTACATACATTAAAGGAAACCTAACCGAACTCATAACAAGAAAATTTCTAAAATTACAGTGTAATGTTCGGTTGCCTGGTATTATTTTGCAGGTAACCGAAATCAAATGTTCGGTTAACTGCAGAGTAATGCGATCTAACCGAACTCGAACAAGAAAATTTGAAAAGTTAAAGTGTAATGTTCGGTTACCCTGAAAAAAGTAATCTAACCGAACTCGAAACAAGAAAATTTCAAAAGTTGTAGTGTAATGTTCGGTTCCCTGATAATATTTTGCAGGTAACCGAACTTGGTGATCCAAAAGTTCGGTTCATTCGTTGATTTCTAATGTAACCAAACTCACACCAGCTAAATCAAAAAAAAGTTACAGTGATTAGTTCGGTTACCTGATTTTATGTTGGTAACCGAACATTACACTGTAACTTTTGAAATTTGATGGTTTGCACTGTTCGGTTACCTATGATTTACTTTAACCAACCGAACTCTGTGAGTTCGGTTTTCTCGATGCATTTGTTATGTAACCGAACTATGTAGTTTGAAATTTGAAGGACTCTTGATAATTAAAAGAGTCGTCCATATGTTTTGTTTATCGATCGACTCTGGCGTCAAAGATTCGCTGTGTTAAGTTACCTTTAGAGTCGTTAATATGTTTTCTCCAAAATGACGACTCATGCCAAAAATTTCAAACGATCTTTAGAGTCGTCACTTGTGTTTTTACGAATCATGACGATTCTTTTTGAAATATAGTTATTGAACCAATATTTGAAGTCACTCATTATTGAATCGAAAAAACATACATGTAGTTGAAATAAAATAGAAGTAAAACACATAAAATTGTTTAATACATCGCGCTAGGGATTCTCTACGAGTTTAATTATATTGGGCGAATTGCTATTCAACTTCCTCCAAGAGAGTGTAGCAGTCCTCGTGCAGAAACTCATGACCGTACCTTAATTCGTATTGAGTCCGACCCAAAGAACACTGGAAAAACAATTATTTTAATAAGTCAGCGTTGTTGAATAATCATAACCAAATAAATAATTTTTGATGAACGGCCTATTGATTCACAAACTTACTCTACTCATGCGGTCTTCGTTTGGCATAGCGTCCTTACGAGCTTTCAATTCGTTTCTCAAAGTAGACGCATTCATTGTATAAATAAGCATACCTTTCCCTTATCTGCGTGAGTGTCCTCCTTGAACGATTTCCGTTTAGTGCTTTGAAAACCTTAAACACACGTTTCCACCAAGCATTGGTGTTTTGATTATGCCCAAGGTAAGGCCCTCCGGTTGGGTCTTCGTTACTGGCCACCCATTGCGCTTCTTGAACGGAGTGCTTTGTGAGAGTGGTGTGTGCTCTGACAATAGCAACATCTTCTAGATTATTGAACGGAGTTGGAGCCATTTTTAGTGTTCCAAAGTGATGGGTGACTGATTTAGGAAGATTGAAAGTGATGGGTGAATAAGTTTGGTAGAGATAGGTCTCTATTTATAGCAAAAAAGTACCCAACGACTAGTTTTTTTTTAAAAAAAAAATGGTTACTTCTGCAATAACTGCTCCTACTAGTCAAAGTTACCGTTGGTTTTCAAAGTCTGCAATAAATTCGTAAATGTTCGGTTGACTGGTATTATTTTGCAGGTAACCGAACTCAAATGTTCGGTTAACTGCAGAGTAATGCGATCTAACCGAACTTAGAACAAGAAAATTTGAAAAGTTAAAGTGTAATGTTCGGTTACCTGCAGAAAAGGTAATCTGACCGAACTCAGAACAAGAAAATTTCAAAAGTTATAGTGTAATGTTCGGTTCCCTGATAATATTTTGTAGGTAACCGAACTTGGTGATCAAAAAGTTCGGTTCATTCGCTGATTTCGTAATGTAACTGAACTCACACCAGCTAAATCAAACAAAAGTTACAGTGATTAGTTCTGTTACCTGATTTTCTGTTGGTAACCGAACATTACACTGTAACTTTTAAAATTTGATGGTTTGCATTGTTCGGTTACCTATGATTTACATAACAAACCGAACCTTTTAGTTCGGTTTTGTCGATGCATTTGTTATGTAACCGAACTATGTATTTTGAAATTTGAATGGCACTAATTTCAAGTAACAACTATTTTTATAGCCGTTATACACCCCAGTGGTATAAATATGTGTCTCATAGTTAACATTTTGTCTCAAAATCTTCTAAAAATGACAGCCACTACTCCTAAATTTACTCTAGATGAAGATTTATCTCTTTGCAGAAACTACATACTATACTATCCAAAGAGGGGTGAAGAACGAAGAATGAATGGTATTATGAGTCAAAGTTATTGGGGGAAAATTCATGAGAAATTCTGCTCCGACACAACAAACCCACATAACCGTGATCAAATAGCCTTATTCATTCGATTCGACAAGATTAGAGCTAGAGTTGTGGAATTAATGGCTTTATTTCGTATTGTAAGGCGGTATCGACTTAGGGGTGAAGGATTCTCCGAAATCATTTTAACATCAAAAAACGAATGGTGAAGATGGAAGAGAAAGGATTTCAAATATGAATATCATTTCCGCCTCCTTAAAGACTTTTTCATAACGCGTTTCGGATATTAAATGTTATGTAGCTTTAGTTTTAGTTCGGCAATGTCCTATAATTTCATTTCCTAACCGAACTTAAGTCTTGATGTCTCACTGTTCGGCGATGTCATGTAATTAAGTTCCAATATGAAAAAAAAAAGTTCCAAAAATAACAGTCTCGTTTCTTATTCTTATGAAAATGTTCAAAGCATAACCCAAAAATAAGACCTAATTCCAAAAAACACAATCTTTGATTCTTATGTTGATGTTCAAAGCATACTTAGTTTAATTAATGGTACATTTAATCATCCGCAAGGGAAACTGCACCCTCGTGTATGATTTTTTCCGAATCCTTCAAAGTTTTCCACATCTCCATGTTGTGCTCGTACTTAATGCACCATCCCAACATTGTGTCGGGGTTAAATCCATGCCAATAAGAGTTTCCGCATATCGGAGGCAGTGGACAATCATATTCTAACCGGAAGCCTATAAAATGGTTGTTGTTAACAAGCGCAATCACCACCCTCCTACGTTTAAGTTGCTCGACATATATTTTTGTTTTCGGAGTGTATGTGAAACTAGCACCTTTTGAGAAATAGTGAACCACGCAGTTGAATGCTTCGGCGATTAAGTGCCCACATATCGGAATGGTCATCCAATGATCCCTTGTGATTGGATCCCCCACGTGGAGACGCCTTTGATACCTAACAAACTGCACATTGAGACTAGCATCCCCATCGGACAACATTCGCTTGTAAAATTCCGGGTTGTCCTTTAGCTTCATCAACATCCTTTGCCGGACATAAATGATTTGATTATCATTATACAACTTTGCACCTTCAAAGGAAAGGCCCTAGTTGTTGTACGACAACGTGGAATCCGCAATTACCATCCGAGGGACGCTCATCGGTGGATATGACGTACTTTCTAATATATGGAGGTAGCTCTTCCAAGTACCTTCTATCAACAAAAGTTGATGTATCATCAATTGGTCGACTTCTTTCTTGGATGCGGCATATTGGAGACTTAAGCTTCACGTCTCGTTGAATTGGTTGGCTAGGTTCCGATGGAGTAGGTGGGGTTGGTTGCGAGCGTAACATCGATCCTTTTTTCTTTATATCCCGTTCACTTGTTTCGCCCTTTTCCACAATATTCCTAGACCTTTTCTTAGAATCTTCTTGATACTTCGCTGCGGTATGCTCATGCCCACAAGGGTCTCTAGTAAAAGGCGTCATTTCACTTTTCCTCTTAGACAACACCTTTGCATATTCTCTTACTTGTTTTTTTGTTTCTTTGGTGATTGGCCTTCCTTTGCCCTTGCCTTTTTTCGGTTCGTGCACATTCTCCGAAGTGTGTGGATAAACAATTGGCCGCATGTCATCCCAAAAGATTTGCTTTTCGAGTTTGTTCATGTTCCGGTACATCTCGATAACGATTCTTCCCATCTCATTGTCACCAAACTCTTCTCCGACATCGCCCTTTGGAGGAGGGACAAAACTTAATTGTTGCCAATTTGGATCTTTATCGCTTAGAGGGATTATGCCATGTTCATAATTAACTATCATATGGCGACAAGGGATTCCCATAGACTTCATCATGTTGCAAACACACACCTCGTCCGGCTTGGTTCCCCATATGTCAATCAAATTCACCTCTACCATTAACCTCTTAATGCAAGCACGTGAAACATTATAATGGAGTCCCTTGAACAACCGAAGGTCCGCCATATTCTTGATGTTACCACCTTTGTCTACAATCTTTTTGTACTTCATGATGCGGCTTTTTTGGAACTTCTCTTTAATTCTATCAATCTCGCGGTTGAAGTAATTCTCCATTGCGTTAAACACAATCACAAAATTATCGACACATCCAAAAAGATTTTTCTTCAACCGGTGGTGAGCCGATTCTACCAAACTTGTCGCTTGATTCCCAAAGTGTTTATGGTGGTTGGTAAATGCATAAACGAAGCGCTCTTTGTGCGGTTCCAACCATTGCTTAACCACATACGTTACAATATCCTCTGGATATTCGGGGCTAGACCAATGTTCGATAAATGCCGCAAGATTTAGATTATACTCTTCTTCAGTGAGAGACCAAGTCAATGACTCCCATTCACCAGAGAAAGCAACCCATTTAGCGTGATTTATAGTGTATTGGATATCGAATTCCTCTTTTGCATCCGCTTGTTCATCTTCCGGTAGCTTACTAATCTCTTCAAATGCTTTCCTCTTTGGTGGACAAATTTGAGGCTTGCACCTATTCATCACATTACACCATATATGGAACGTACAAAGCATATTATGTGCTAATGGGAAGACTCTCTCTATTGCGTTCATTAATGCTACATCGTTGTCCATCACTATAACCGCGGGGATATCATCATCTCGGTATATGGCCTTCACTTGTTGTAGCGCCCAAGTGTAACTTGGTTCTTGCTCATCTTCTAGAGAACAAAAAGCAACGATAAATGGTGACTTCGTCGAGGTACGACCAACAATGTTCAACAATGGCATATCGTATTTGTTAGTCTTGTAAGTGCAATCCATTATAAGAACTTGATAGAAGGATTGAGACAATTGAACACTCTTCGGATGCGCAATGAAGAGATGCGTTATTTCATCTTCCGGACCTACCTTCTTTTGAACCGCGTAGCCTTTCTCTTTAGCGCAAAAAAACAATTGTTGCATCACTTTTCTATCCTTCCATTCATTCCTTTTAATTGTCTCAATCGCATTGTAAATGGTCGTCAAAGATGATACATTATCCTTGTTATCATCCTTTAGTAAGCAAAGCATGTTAAGTGGTGAAATTCCCATTCTCCTAAATTTAGTTATTTTCTCCATTTCAAGAGGAGTGAGCCTTGCGGCCATTGCATGTCCTTCAAGATCATCCGGACGAGGGTGGTTATGATGACCTACCACCTTATCCATAGATAGAACCCATCCATTCTTTTTTTTTTGCACTTACTAAATACTAGCTTGAACGGATATTTAATTTTCTTTGAGCACGCTGTGTTCTTCCTCGTCGTCTTTCCTTTATACACATAACCCTTCTTCTTGTGACTAACATTGGGATCTCCACTTCTCTCACAAACCATTTCAAAACGAGTTTGGCTTTCTTTTCCATTCAAAACTAATACGCACATGGCTTTCTTGGCATGGTCTCTAGCCCAATTCTTCGCATCAATAGTTTCATCAAAAACCAAATCATTGACATAGTGATTAGATGTATCTTAAAACAGCACGCCAACCGGAGAAGGTTGATTATCCATTGGTATAGGTTGACTTTCAATCTACAAGAAATGCAACAACATCAATTGCAATCAGAAATAAGTTCGGTTACATGATAATTTTATCGGGAAAACCGATTTTTGAGTTCGGTTTGTCAAGCAAGTTGACAACTAACCGAACTTTACGTAGACTATATCAAAATTTTATTGTACGTACGTTTGGTTAGATAGTGGGTTGGTATGAAGTTTGCGAACCAACCGAACTTATGGACCCCAAAGTTCGGTTACATGATAATTTTATCGTGATAACCGAACCTAGAGTTCGGTTTGTCAAGCAAGTTGACGACTAACCGAACTTTACGTACACACAATAAAATCTTGTTGTACGTAAGTTCGGATAGGTAGTGGGTTGGTATGAAGTTTCTGAACCAACCGAACTTTGTACATTAATGTGCAATCTTATTTTACTTAAAGTTCGGTTACCTGTTGGTTGCAAACTAACCGAACTAATGTACCCTTAGGTTCGGTTACATTTCGGCCAAACCGAACATTACACTGTAATCCTATTTACAGAGTTCGGTAGCATGTCCGCTAACCGAACTTCAAAAAACCTCCATTAATGGAGAGTTCGGTAACCTGCGTGTTTAGAAAAAGTAACCGAACTACACTTTCAGATGAGTTCGGTTACGTGTTCTTCACACAAGGTAACCGAACAAGCACAAATCTACTCTGAAAATTCACATTTTTTTTTGAAAATTTGGACCAATTCAACCAACATTACCTAAGTTTAGAGCATACCTGGGTACCCCAATAGTCTTCCTCCGGTTGTGGTTGGTAAAATCCATCGTTTTCACCATCTTGAGATTGGCTTTGGGGAAGAATACATTCACCATCTAAGAAATAATCCATATCCGGATCATTGTGAAGATTGACATATACTCTAGGAGAGGAAGGAGATGTAGATTCAGATGAGCTATCATCAATTGAATCATCACTTGAGTAGTCTAGATTAGTGAACTCAATTTTTTTTTATTTTCCATGGTTTTGTTCTTCATCTTCTCTAACTTTTCTCTCTCAATAATTCTATTTCCTTTTTAAAAATCTGATTTTTTAATCTCAAATCTTTATTCAAAATCATTCCACTAATCACACTAACTAATATTAACACTAACTAATCATTAACCAAAAATAATCGTGAGGGTAGTTTTGGTATTAATATAAATATTTAGATAAGGGTGACTTAGAATTACTTCTAATGTCTTACCCAAAATAAAACAATGGTCCCCAAAAAAAGGCTGGTCCCCAAAAAACGGTTCCATTTTTAACTCAGTGTGTCGGTAGGGTAATGGGCCTATCTAATTATGTCTGCAAGGCTTATAATGGGGTTCTGGCCCAATTATCTTAATTTGTGTTTTCGGACCAGTTGGGTTCCGAATTAGCTCTCAATTTCTTCCGTAAAGTTTTCGAGTTTTGAGAGACCTTTCAAATGACACTTTTTTCATCTGATTTAGATGGGTTGATGTCTATTTATGATAAATTTAGAAAAAACATCAGTTTATAGCACCATTAAAAGAATTGGAATCGTTAGTGGATTCTTAAGCAATAATTGCGAACTTGTTTGATATTTGGGTTATGAGCTTTGTTTGCGTCTATTGGTTAGATTCTTAGGATGCTCGAATGATTAACAGTTAGTCTATATTAATAACGATCGAGCAACGGTTAGTCTATATTAATAATGATCGAGCAGAGGATCAACCATTATATTGAGCATCTCGATGTTGGCGTGGCTTGTCATCAAACAGGTAGGAACTCTGTAATCTTCTGGCAATCATTAAGTTTACTTTATCTGTGAGCACGATGAATCCTTGTTCTTTGTGAGCATGTTTGTATGTAATTGCATGAGTATGTTGTGTGATATGCGTTGTGTCTGTGTTTCTCCACGGCTCTTAGCTAAGTTTAGTAGGGCGGTACGCCATCCGTCGGCAATAGTATCTTAGTAGGGCGGTATGCCATCCGTCTTGATATTATTAATTTAATTGCTTATTATGAAAGTAGAGCGGTACGCCATCCTTTGGCAATAGTATCTTAGTAGGACGGCACGCCATTCGTTCTGATATTATATATATACTACTTTGTTTTAGGGAAATCACTCGTGTGCATATTATACTTGATTGTTTAGTCTTAGTAGTATGACTGGGTTACTATGACCTTGACTTAGGAAGAAATTCTAGGTTCCTGATTGGAGATGGTCATTATGGAGACAGTGCCGACCCTGAGGGGAGGTCAACGAAGGTTGACTTCGGGGCAGCACATAATTGGGGGAGCAAAAATGGGAATTTGTTTAGAGGTGGTTTTGTGTTAAAGAAAACAATGAAGGATTAAATCGTGATTATAGAAAATTAAAAGGATGTGTAGTAAGAGATTTAGGGGCATATTGTAATTAAGGGCTTACTTTAAAGGCTTGTTGCTAAATGCAACAAATCTCATATTTTTCTCGCGGTTTCTCTACAAAACTCTAGTCTTCTTGTTCCTTAGTTCCTTCTATACACTACTTCCCCTTGATCCACCATCTCCACGGTAAGTGAAACCAAACCCCCAATTCAATCATAAGATAGATAGTCATTTATATTTTAATCACGGATTCTCATCACGGATTTTGCTTCTTAAAAAATTCCTTCAACTCTAATGATAATGATTTTCCTAGACTTGAATCCCCATTCACACTGTTTCTGTCTACAAACATAGGATCTTTAACATACAATCGTGCTAAAATTCCGACTGTGATGGTTACCATTGCAACGAGATGGAACTAAATTCTCCGACCAGCAATACCCATGAATGACGTAGAAGCCAGAAGAATTGATAAAACGCCACCTGCATTGACCAAATATTTCATATTAGTCCAAGCTAGCCGAAAGCTACACCGCGGTTATGGTCGTCAGTTGAATCACCAACAAGGGACTAAATGGCTGGTGTAACCATAGATAGTCCAATACCGTCCAAACCACGTGAAATGGCCACCTGAGTATCATAAACAAAGTCTATTAACTTGCAAAATTCACTGTTTTGGCATTCTCACGTACAACAAAATGAAAAATTATGCGTGGAAAATGAAATCTAGACATTGCCCAAACATCCATGAGTTCTCATGAGTTCCCAAACCCCAAATTACCTGCCTTTTGAAGAGGGGCAACATTTTTCAGGTCTTCTTTGGGGCAGCAAAACGTCAGGGCCGACCCTGTTTGGAGACTTCGATCTATGAATAATGATTGAGCCTTTTGTGAACCTGATGTGCGGGGTCAGATCATAGTAATCAAAACCTTATTATCTATTCTAGACTTAGATGGTGGCATCAAAATTTATGAGGTGTACGCATTCCACGATAATATTTTATGGTACCTGGATTCATGTTGTCATTTGAGACTGGAGTTATTCCTAGCATCTTCTTCTCTATTGAGTGTGATGAGGTTAGGATAACATATGTTTAGGTTGTTATTAGTTCGTTTCTGGTAGATCCATCTGGTGGTGGATCTTTCACGAATATTTCCAATGAACAAAACATCGGGGGAAAAGAGTTGAGGCAATCTCCTGCTTTGTGTTGTGTGTAAAAGATGTTTTATCGTTTTTAGTTTCTTTAGTAGAACTGTGAAATATGTTAGTGATTACTTGAATGTTATAATGGTATCCATCGAGCCCCCTTTGGGATGATGTGCTTACTCGTTCCAACTTTAGTATTTTCAGTTATCAGAAGAGATGACGCGCGTGGAGATATTCGCTTCTGTAGTTTAAAACTTCAGAATACTAAGATTATTGTTTATCTGTAAAACAACACATTAATGTATTCAGATCACCTGAGAGATTCTCATTTATAATTTATCAGAGAGATTGGGTTATTTTAATTCACTATATGTGATTACGATTCCTAATCTATATTTAAGATTTGTTACTTTAATTAGGATGTGATCCTATTAGCTAAGCAGGTTTAAGAGTTATGGCATGACATAAATATTGAATCTATCAAACGGTGGTGACGAAGAGGTTGGTATTTGTGCTTTTTTGACCTTATAAGAAATAAAATATTAGAAATGCCACTTGACACTACGCCAGAATGGACATTTTTGACAGGGGGCTCATAGGAATTTGGCAGCAAAACCATGTCATTCATTTTTGATAGGCGTTTGATATTTTTCTCTTGCTCCTAGCATTTTGCCATTTTGCAGAGAGTCTTGAGTTTGAGTTACTAACTAGGTGCATTCTCCTCTATCGCAGAGAATTGCAATGCTGAGGCTCAACTCACCGAGTCGAAGAAAGAGAAGGATTGACTGAAGGATACCAGCATCGCAGCTGTTTGAGACATCTGTTTTCTTTTGTTGTCTTTTTATTTTTCTTGGATGTTGTCTCCTTTCTTTTATGTTACTTGAACAAAGAAAAAATATATGATGATTGGGTTTTTATAATATATATGATGATTGTTTCGAATTTAAAATGTTCTTAGTTTTTTAGCTGACTTTTATTTACAATTAAAGCAATGAGAAAAAAACTTTGTATACGATTGGAAATGGATACTGGCAATTCAATATTTGAATTTATTGACAAGTAAAGCCCGTCAATAAGTTTTGACGGTTAAAGTCCGCCATTTATAGTCAATCGTTATTGATAGTAGTTTACCATAATTTAAGGTTTTTGATACCTTAAATAACGACAAGCCGTCCGACGGTCAGGGTATGTCAATAATCTCACTACACGATATTAAGGTTTTTTTTATATAATAAATCCATCACTTAAAATATTTGTTACGGATTATAAATGTGTAAAATATGGTGTTATAATTGAATGCGAAATTGGGGGATATAAAAAGGAATTGGGGATATAAGAAAAGGACAAAAACTGGATCTAGATATCAATTTGGGGTCCCCCCTATCTAAGTATTTTTTTAAATCCTAATCTACCCCTCACTAATCAGGTTTAGTGGTTAATAATAATTAGTAAAAATCTTAAGTATTTGTTAAATGATTAGTGTGTATTTGTATTTGGGTGAATGAGATGAGAGTAGAAAGATGGAAAAAAAATTTGAGAGGGAATTTTTTTTTGGTGAAAGTGGAGGATGATTGTGAAGAGAGAATTGCTGCTAAGAGGTTGAAAATTTGATTTTTTTTCTTTGAATCCACTATTGTTTCAGCTGAAATAGCTCGGTGCCGGCATTGTATTCAACCTAAAAAACCACGCAGGCATTTGTTGTAAATTTTCATAAATGTTTGCCACTATCACCTATTTATTTTTGTTTTAATCAGTCCATTGCCGGCACAGTCGGTTCATTTTCGAGCATGCCGGTACCTATGCCGGCATAGTATGTTTCTTAAATTTCTATGCCGGCACATGATGAAAAGTATCCAGGAAACTTCAATTTTTTTTCACTTGACTACCGGCATTGATAGATTTCTATCGAGCATGCCAGCACCATTTTCCGGCATGGTTTTTCACCAGTTATGGCATGGTCTTCATCACTTCCGGCGATGTAAAAAAATATTCCGTTTTGAATTTTTTCTGGTTTTAATCAGTCCACTTCCCAAGACAATTAGTTAATTCTCGAGCATGCCTAAGACCGGTTTCCGGCATAGTATGTTGCTTTAATTTTTATGCCGGCACATGATGTAAAGTATCCGTAAAGTTGAATTTTTTTTTCACTTGACTACCTAAGATTGATAGATTTCTATTGAGCATGTCGGTACTTAGTTACTGCATTGAATGTTAGTTACCAAGCATGCCGACACCCGCTTCCTAAGACGGTCTTCATCAATTCCGGCATGGTCTTCATCACTTGCAGCATGATCTTCATCACTTCCGAATTAAAAAAAATAAAATAATTCGTTTCCAAAGTGAGGAGCCGGCAGAGAAGGAGAAGAGAATTTGAAAGAGAGTCGGGAGAGTTTAGAATTTGAAAGGGAATGGGAATATTTGGGTTTCAAAGCTCTAACCCAGAAAGAGATTAATAAGAAGTGGAGATAGAAATGGGGATATGATTTTGTTTTTTGATTTTTGATTTTAAGTTTTTTGTTTTTTATTTTGAGAGAAGGGTATTTTAGTATTTTTGCACACCAAAACCACCCCTTAGCAGACACCATGGGTTGGGAGAAGTAATCAATATCCCCCAATTCGTTTTTATATCCCCCAATTTCGCATTCTTATAATTAGTGTTACACTTTTAATATGACAATTAATGTCCATTACAAAAAATAATTAATATTATAACTAAAATCCATCGCATTAAGTTTGTTATGGTTAAACCAAAAATGATATATTATCATTAACTTTGTAATGGTTGTAATTGTTAATATAAAACTTTGTTACAGGTTGTTGATGGTGGTTTTTAAACAAAGGGTAAAATCGTAAAACCCCAAATAACCTAATGTCACCAGTGACACATTTATTAGAACATTTAATGCTTGTAGTCAGTAATTAATATGGGGTATTTTTTAAAATTAGGGTTACAACGAACAAAACCCTAATTCACCTCCGTGCCAATGGCAAATCATGCCAGCCACACCTAGCCCGAGCTAGCCGCATCTCTATGCCAATGGCAAATCATGCCAACCATACCAAACGCGCCGAAGCATGCCAACCATGCTAGCCGCACCTCCGTGCCAATGGCAAATCATGCCATCCACACCTAGCCCGAGCTAGCCACATCACTATGCCAATGGCAAATCATGCCAGCCATACCAAACGCGCCGAAGCATGCCAACCATGCTAGCCGCACCTCCGTGCCAATGGCAAATCATGACAGCCACACCTAGCCCGAGCTAGCCGCATCTCTATGCCAATGGCAAATCATGCCATCCATACCAAACGCGCCGAAGCATGCCAACCATGCTAGTCGCACCTCCGTGCCAATGGCAAATCATGCCAGACACACCTAGCCCGAGCTAGCCGCGCCATGCCAAACACACTCTGCCTTGGCCCTAGCTACACTGTTCACGCCACGCCAAGCCAAACACCCTTACCTTGGCCCTAGCCGCGCCATGCCAAAGTAGCGCCCGCACCTAGGCTTGCAAACCATGCAACCTAGGCCAAGTCGGCCACGCATGCCATTGGCACATGCCAACATGCTCGCTAATAGCTTTTCCTACCAAGGCCACGGCCCTAACGGCCACGCATGCCATTGGCACATGCCAACATGCTCGCTGGTAGCTTTGCCTACCAAGGCCACGGCCCTAACGGTCACACATGCCATTGCCACATGCCAACATGCTCGCTGGTATCTTTTCCTACCAAGGCCACGGCCCTAACGGCCACGCATGCCATTGGCACATGCCAACATGCTCGCTGGTAGCTTTTCCTACCAAGGCCACGGCCCTAACGGCCACGCATGCCATTGGCACATGCCAACATGCTCGCTGGTAGCTTTTCCTACCAAGGCCACGGCCCTAACGGTCACGCATGCCATTGGCACATGCCAACATGCTCGCTGGTAGCTTTTCCTACCAAGGCCACAGCCCTAACGGTCACGCATGCCATTGGCACATGCCAACATGCTCGCTGGTAGCTTTTCCTACCAAGGCCACGGCCCTAACGGCCACGCATGCTATTGGCACATGCCAACACGCTCGCTGGTAGCCTTCATCACCTAGCCGTGTGATAGGTGTAGAATACACCGTATTTACTATATAGAGTTTATGCTTTCTTTGCTATTTTTTCTTGTGAATTATGTACTTCACGTGTGTTTTTGAGTTATTAGGTCCTCTGGAGTCACCGAGAACAAAAGAAGAAGAAATTAGTCACTTGGAGCAAAAAGGAGCACAAAGGCCAGTTCACGTGCATTGCTATTGAGCCGAGCCTAGCCAATATAGGGACGAACACCGCAATTTAGTCTAGAGAAGCATGAAGCAAAGAACTTTGGTGTCCCTTATCCTTTTAGTGGGTGCTTGTAGTTTTCGGTTACCCCTTATCTTATCGGTTGGGGTGGATAAATCCGATTCTTACATGTTACCTAAAATTCGGAGAAGAAGTTTATTTCTTCTTCATCACCGATTCGTCTCGTGAGGACGATTCCATGTCGACGGATTTGAGTTTTTACAATCGATGAGTGAAAGGAAATCGAGTTTCGGATGAGATGGGTATGTCAAATCAAAGAGAATACATGGAACTGCAATCGATAGAGATGAATAGATGAAGACTGCATTGAATGTGAGATGGTGAAACTAGGGTTTGTTTTGATCGAAATTGAGAAGAAGAGAAAGCAAACACCTGCTGCTGTTGGTTCCGAGAGACCAGATCGATGATTGACGAGCTCGTGGTGAAGATGTTGATGGTGATTTGCGCCTGGACTCGAGTTGATTTTGGAGCAGAATTCATGGGTTCCCTGAGGCGAGAACGAGCTCGAGAAATAATGGTTGGTCTGATGGGTGATGTGAATTGAGAAGACCCTGTTAATGTTGGAAGGAATGGATTTTCAATTAGGGTTTCAGTAGAGTACATATCCAAGGTTTTGATTAAGATTCCAAAGGTGATTAACAGATGGGTATAAGGTGATGTTAATGGCCTGAGCTGAGATGGTAATTTGCTATGGGTGCACAAGAGTTTGCTGGAGAGTTGGCTAACTCTCTGATGTGCAATGTAATCGATTCGGTTCTGTTGATTCGACTGAAGTGATGATGGAGTTGAGTTAAATCCCAGAGAGTTGAAGGTGTGGTATATGTTTGAAGGGCCTGAGATGAAGATGGTGCTGGTGCTTACAAGAAGCTGCAGAATGGGAGATGGTGAATTGGCAGGGTTGTAGAAATGGATTGGCCCTGAATTTGGGTTTGGTTGGAAGAGTGAGAAGATGATGGACTTGTAGAGTGGTGTTGAGTGCAGTTTTGTGTGGTAGGAAATTGCAGGTGGTAATTAATGGTGTCAAGTAGCAGATGAGAAGCTTAAGGCAGTACAGAAGGCGAGGCAGTGATTGTGCTAATCTGAGGATGCAATCAAGTAGTCTTTGTAGTGGAGAGCAAATGGAGCTTGAACTGGACTGTGGTGATATGGCTGTGGCAGGCTGAGTTGGTGCTTAAAGTTGAACTCTGATGTTGGTGCTGCTGCCTTGAATGCTTACAAGAGTCACAGGGTCAAGAAGATGGGAGATGTGATGCTTTGCTTTGTAGAATGAATGATGTATGGTGGTGTCAGGTGGTGGTGATGGTTGGAGAAATGAAATAGAAACAAGGAGAAGCTACAGCTGCAGAAATTGGAAATGCACTGAATTGCAGGATATTGAGCTTAAGTTGCAGGTTGTTGTGTGCTGCCAGGTTTGGATAGATGAGGGATTGCAGCTCAAGTTGTGAGCGAGAATGGTAGGCTTGGTGGATGCAGTGCAGGTGGCAGTGGAGTTAGAAGATGGAGTTGCAGCTGGAGCTCCTAAGCAAGCTGAAACTGAGATAAAGTTGCAGGTTGCTGTGTAGCCAAGATGGCTGAAGTGAGTTGTGATGCACCACAATGGTGCAACACAGATGTTAGTTTGGCCAGAGCAATTAGCCTTGCCAAGTTAGCTCACACTGACCGGTTTCGTTTGGCAACTAACCACTCAGCTGACCCTGATCAGCCTGACTAAACCTGACTCATCTGACACATTATCTGACCCGGTTTGACTCGGCTTGACCGAGTTGACCCGCCGATCCGACCCGTTGACCGGTGACCGGGCGGACTTTGCCGGTCACCGGAGCCGATTTCCGGCGACTTTCCGGCAGATTTCCGGCCACAATCCCAGACTTCCGGCGATCGATTTTGGGGCGTATTTTCTACACGGGGTTCTCACACATGGTTCATGGGCTTGGTGGACTTTTTGGTGATGGACTTTGAAGACCTAATTTTGGAAAGTGTGAAGGCTATAAGAAGAAGGAGTTTCTATTCTTTTAGAATGACGTATTTTTCTACTGGAGTTTTGGAGGAGAGCGATTCTACTAGGGTTTGCTTCCATTTTATTTTACATGTTCTTCATCTTATTTTTGATAATAATTATGTTGAATAAAAATACTATGAGTAACTAAATACCTATTATTGGTTATGGGATAATAAGTGGATTTCACAAATAAGATTTGATTCAATGTATTAGTTTTGTTTCAGTAATTTATTGATTATGATTCATGGTTTATAATGTTTATGATTTGATAGTTTGTTTGGTTGAGTCCGGAATCAATCCGATCTACTTTCATATCTAGAGCTATATTAGGGCTTTCAATACGAAAACGTTGTCTATCCCCGATTTTAAGTAGCATAAATGTGGGTAGTGCTTGTAGTGATATATCCTACTAGTCACATATGAATCGTAACTTGGGTTAAATCGAATTAGTGCTTTTACACATTTTGGTTGCCTTGATTAGTCTTATTCCGTAAAAAACTTATTGCTTTTAGGGAGTTAAACTTAATTGTGCTTTTACACTTTAGGTTGCTTTCTAGAAAGAATTCACATATGCATCTTTTAATGTGGTTGTGATGAAATCAGGGAATTAGCGGGATACTCTTGCGATCAAGGTATCCTAGGACTTTTAGTAAATGAGAGATTAAAATTTCAATTCTAGTCATTGTTGATAATTCGAGTTTGTGAATGAAACTATCCCGTGACCAATACTTTCTCCTTATTGATAAATTTTATTATTACTTTGCTTTCAATTTATTTTTATTGCTTTGAAACATCAACATCCCCCCCCTTGGTTACTAAGAAACTGAAAATTTGCATAACAACATAAGCCTCTCTGTGGATACGAACTCTTTCTTATTGCATACTACTTTATTTTAGTGAAGCAAGAAAGTGAAATTATTTTTGACCGGGTGACAACCGATCAAATTTTGGCGCCGCTGCCGGGGAGGCATACGGCTTGTTATTAAGTTTTTAGTTTCTTTTTACAATTTCTGCTTTTATACTTGCTTTTCGTTTATTGTCTTGTTTCTCACTTGTTTGCGAGAATTGTTTTTCAGGTACTAATCCCTGGCTTCCAAAGATTGGAATTACCAAAGGTGCGGGATAGCTACTCGTAGAGGCACAATACTCCAACCAAGGCAAGACACAACGAAAGAACAAGTCTTGGAAGTAGAACACGAAGCTCTTCATCAAGAAGAGGAAGAAGAGGTTCCATTCGTAGGAGAACCACTAATTGAAGAGGAAGAAGCAATGGGTGACAATGCAAACCGTACACTCAAGGATTTGGCTTCTCATAGGCTTGATGCACAACAATGGTGTATCCAAACAAACTCAACTTTCGAGATCAAGCCGGGGTTGCTTAGAGAGTTGCCAAAGTTTCATGGTATGGCGAATGAGGACCCTAACAAGCATCTCATGGAGTTCTATACCATTGTCAAGGCTATGCTTCAGTAGATCAAGTCGATGGTGCAATGATGAAAGTTTTTCCATTTTCTATGGTGGACAGCGCTAAGGATTGGTTGTATTGTTTGCCTGCCGGAAGTGTCACTACATGGAACGGGTTGAAGAAAATCTTTCTAGAGAGGTATTTTCCTGCGTCTAAGGCCACTCAAATTCGCAAAGAGATTTGTGGAATAAAGCAACATGTTGGAGAATCATTGTATGAATGTTGGGAGAGGTACAAGAGATTGGTGGCAAGCTGTCCACACCATCAAGTTAGTGATGCTATGATAATCCAATACTTCTACGAAGGTCTCCAATCAAGTGATAGATATCTTCTAGACGCTGCGGGTGGTGGTGCACTAGTGAACAAGACGGTGGCCCAAGTGCCGAGTTGATTGAAAGCATGGCTGCGAACTCGCAACAATTCTACACAAGAGGTGAACCAATGGTAAGGCAGGTGCATGAAGTTAGTGATTCATCATCATCACACCGTGATCAAAGGATGGACAATATGGAGCAAATGATTCAAAGGATGGCTGCGGTTATTTTACCTTCACATGGTGAAGAGATGGAGCAAGCTAGTGCGGTTTTTCCAAACCAACAAAGAAGGTATGATCCCTACTCCAACACCTACAATCCGGGATGGAGAGATCACCCAAATTTCAGCTATGCCAACAAGCAAGGTGCGGTCCAACAACCAAATTTCAATCGTTCGAGTGGATTTCAACCACAACAACAACAATTCCAACAACAACAACAATTCCAACAACAATGAAGAACAATTTCAACCGCAACAACAACAATTTCAAAGAACCACAACAATCGGTTCAAGGTTCCGATATCGATGCAAAGTTACATACAATGATGCAAGGTATTTCTACCATGTTCAAGGAGAGCCAACAAGAAACTAAGAGTGCTATCAAGGATTTGCAGACTCAAGTAGGCTCCATGGCGGTTGATATCAACAATTTGAAGGCACAAAATAGTGGGAGACTTCCTTCTCAACCTATCAACCCAAAAGAGGGTGTTAATGCAATTACATTGAGAAGTGGTACACAACTTGTGCAACCCGAAGTTGCTGATTTGGGTGAAGAGGAAGCTCCAAAGGAGCCGGTTTTGGAAGAAAAGAGGGATGAAATTCCCCAAACACTCGAGGTACCAATTCCTAACTCTAAAACTCCGGTTTCTACTTATGTTCCTCCTATACCTTTTCCTCGCAGATTTGCAAGTTCAAAGAAGGCGGAACTAGAAAAGGAGATTTTAGACGTTCTTAGGAAGATTCATGTGAATATACCACTCCTTGATGCTATCAAGCAAGTTCCCAAGTATGCAAAAGTGTTGAAGGACTTGTGTACCAATAAGCAAAGGCTCAAAGGTAATGAAGTGTTGAGTGTGGGGAGAATGCTTTGGCAATCTTACAACACAAACTCCCACCGAAATGCAAAGACCTGGGTAGCTTTGACATTCCCGTCACAATTGGTAACACCACTTTTAATAAAGCAATGTTGGATTTAGGTGCATCCGTTAATGTTATGCCCGCATCTATGTACAATTCACTTAATCTAGGTCCTTTGAAAAAGGCTGGAATTGTGTTGCAATTAGCCGATCGTTCTAATGTCTACCCAATGGGTATTGTCGAGGATGTTCTTGTGCAGGTTAATCAACTTGTATTCCCAGTTGACTTTTGTGTGTTAGAGATGGATGAAGGTTCACCGGACTCGTCTCTTCCATTGCTACTTGGGCGTCCTTTCATGAAAACGGCGAAAACCATTATTGATGTGGACAAGGGAACGTTGACTATGGAGTTCGATGGAGAAATAATACGTTTCAACATTTTCGAGACGATGAGATATCCTAGTGATGTCCACTCTTGTTTCTCCGTTGATGTTTTGGATACATTAGCTCAACAAGTGTTTGAATTGAATCATGATGATGCTTTGGAAACTGTTTTAACTACAACCATGGATGACGGTGTTGAGTGTGGTAACGAAGTTAAGGAAGCCCTTGGTGATCTCAACTCACTACAAGGATGTCCGGAAACTCACAATATCTCTTTTATTTCTTTACCACGCAGTGATGAACAACTTTTACCTTCTATTGTTAAATCTCCAAAGTTGGAATTGAAACCTCTTCCAAGTCACTTAAAGTACTTGTACTTGGGTGATAATGAAGAGTTACCTGTGATTGTTTCTAATGAGCTTAGTGAATTACAGGAGCAAAAACTTCTACGGGTGTTAAGGAAGCACAAGACGGCCATAGGATGGACAATCGCCGACATCAAGGGTATAAGCCCTGCCGTTTGTATGCATAAGATTCGTTTGGAGGACGATGCAAAGCCTACAAGGGACGCGCAACGTCGTTTGAACCCTCCCATGATGGAAGTTGTGAAAAAGGAGATACTCAAGCTCTTGGAAGTGGGTGTTATCTACCCCATATCCGATAGCAAGTGGGTGAGCCCGGTACAAGTTGTACCAAAGAAATCGGGGTAACGGTGGTAGAGAATGATGAAAATGAACTTGTCCCAACTCGTGTGCAAACCGGTTGGAGGGTTTGTATTGATTATAGAAAGTTGAATGCCACTACTAGGAAGGATCATTTTCCTTTACCCTTTATTGATCAAATGCTTGAACGTTTAGTCGACATGCTTATTATTGCTTCCTTGATGGTTATTCAGGGTACAATCAGATTGTGATAGCACCGGAGGACCAAGAGAAAACTACTTTCACTTGTCCTTTCGGCACTTTTGCTTATAGAAGGATGCCTTTTGGCTTGTGCAATGCTCCAGCTACCTTTCAAAGGTGTATGGTAAGTATTTTCTCCGAGTATGTTGAAAACATCATTGAAGTGTTTATGGATGACTTTAGTGTTTTTGGTGATTCATTTGACCTATGTTTGAACAACTTGTCATTAATCCTTGAAAGATGTGTTGAAACAAATCTTGTGCTAAATTGGGAGAAGTGCCATTTCATGGTAACTCATGGCATAGTTTTAGGCCATATAATATCTTCTAAGGGCTTGGAAGTTGATAAAGCTAAGATAGACCTTATTCGTGCTCTAACCCCTCCCACTACGGTGAGGGAGATACGTTCTTTTCTTGGTCATGCAGGTTTCTATCGTAGATTTATCAAGGATTTTTCCAAGATAGCATCACCACTTTGCAATTTATTGCAAAAAGATGTGGTTTTTAACTTCGATGAGAAGTGTATGGCGGCATTCAATCGTTTGAAAGAACTTTTGATTTCAGCCCCTATCATTAAACCACCGGATTGGAGCAAGCCGTTTGAGCTAATGTGTGATGCTAGTGACTACGCGGTTGGTGCGGTGCTTGGGCAACGTGAGGGGAAGATACCTCATGCTATTTACTATGCTTCTAGAACATTAAATGAAGCCCAACAAAACTACACAACCACCGAAAAAGAGTTTTTAGCTATTGTATTTGCATTGGAGAAATTTCGCTCTTATCTAATTGGTACAAAAGTTGTTGTCTTTTCTGACCATGCAGCTCTTAGGTACTTACTAATGAAGAAAGAAGCGAAACCAATGCAAATACAATGGATTCTACTTTGCAAGAGTTTGATATTGAGATCAAGGACAAGAAAGGAATTGAGAACACCGTTGCGGATCACTTGAGCCGTCTTGCTGTGGACAAGGAAGCTATCCCATTGCGTGAAAACTTCCCGGATGAGCAACTATTCTCAATTGCCTTTGGAGAACCATGGTACGCTGATATTGTGAATTACTTGGTAACTAAACAAATCCCGAAGAACTTGTCTCGTCTTTGAGAGGGACAAACTTAAGAGGTTAGGGAACCGATACATATGGGATGATCCATACTTATGGAAACATGGCAGCGACCAAGTAATAAGAAGGTGCGTTCCCGAATCCGAGTTTAATTCTATCTTGTCATTTTGTCACTCCTATGCTTGCGAGGACATTTTGGAAGTAAAAGAACCGCTTACAAGGTACTTGAAAGCGGTTTCTATTGGCCAACCTTGTTTAAGGATGCATATACATTTTGTACAACTTGTGATAGGTGCCAAAGAACAGGCAATCTAGGTGCCCGAAATCAAATGCCACAAACTTTTATTCAATTTATTGAAGTTTTTGATGTATGGGGTATAGATTTTATGGGTCCTTTTGTCAACTCGCATGGGAATTATTACATCTTACTTGCTGTTGATTATGTCTCTAAATGGGTGGAGGCTAAGGCCACCCCTACTAATGATTCCAAGGTTGTTTCAGATTTTGTGCAAACTAATATTTTTGCAAGGTTTGGAATTCCAAGAGCCATAATTAGCGATGGAGGTTCTCACTTCAACAACAGGTTTTTACAAAGCTTGTTGAAGAAGTACAATGTGTCGCACAAGGTTGCAACACCTTATCATCCTCAAACAAATGGACAAGCCGAGGTGTCTAACCGGGAGGTGAAATCCATACTTGAGAAGACGGTGAATCCAACAAGGAAAGATTGGAGCATGCGGCTAAATGATGCTTTGTGGGCATATAGAACCGCATACAAGACACCTATTGGGATGTCTCCCTTTAGGCTTGTGTATGGTAAACCTTGTCACTTACCCGTGGAGATTGAGCATAAGGCGTTTTGGGCGATTAAACAATGCAACATGGAGATGGATGGGGCTGGAAAGCAAAGGAAGTTGCAACTCCAAGAGCTAGAGGAGCTTCGCAATGATGCGTTTGAAAGTTCACGCATTTATAAGGAAAAAACGAAAGCATTCCATGATAACATGATTTCTAGGAAACAATTTTGTATTGGGCGAAAGTGCTTTTGTTTAATTCTCGCTTGCAATTATTTCCGGGTAAACTAAGGTCACGATGGATCGGACCTTTTATTGTTATTAATGTGTTTTCTCATGGTGCAGTGGAAATTCGTAGCATAGCGACGGGGAAGGAACTTAAAGTGAATGGGCACCGGTTGAAACCATATTATGAGAACTTCACTTCCGAAGTGGTGGAAGGAGTTAACTTTGTGGATGTGCTCCCTCTGGAGGAGTCATAGAAAGCAAGGAGATAGTCGGGCTGACGACTTTAAACCAAGCGCTAATTGGGAGGCAACCCAACGGATGAGTATTTCTTGTCTTGTATTTATTTCTTTTCTTGTTTTTAGTTTTTCTTGTTTTGTTTTTACTTTGTTTTTGCTGATTTCTTGCTAGGATTTCCCACCTTGACTTACTTTGGACGATTCAATTTACATTGAGGACAATGTAAAGTTTAAGTGTGGGGGAGTGGTTTATGTTGTAAGTTTTTGCAATTTTTCAACTTTTTTGTGAACTAGTGAATAAGAAAACTCCAACTTGTAGTTCTTTAGAATCACATAGTATACATGTCGCTAAGATTACATCGAGAATCTCACACTAGTGACTGAACTTAGAGATGACAGAGAACATGATCGGGTTTCTTAATTGTATGAGAGTTAAAGTTGGATTTAACCATGCCAAGGCAAATAAGGTGCAGGCTGAATTCGGTATTAGAACAAAACATCCCCATAGTGGAGACTACCCATGTTACATAATGTGAGGCACCAACCTTCAATTCTTTGTACCTGTCTAAATTGTGCTTTTTGAGTGTGTGTCACCGTACGTAAATTCCGGCAGAAATGGTGAGCTGTCCAATTTCCCACCATAGAAGCACTATTTTGATCTCTTGAGTGCTATTTTTATCAACCATGTTGGTGACATCGAATTGCTAACTTACATTCCACTTGTGATCTTGTTCGCAGCTAGCACCATCCACCTTATCTCTCTCTACACCAACAGTCCATAGAAACACCATCATCATCAACAAGAGGAGCATCACAAATTCGAAGGAAAGTTGAACACGTTCGAGGTTTATAAACAATGGTATAAAATGGGCAGATTTCATTTGAGTAAAGCAACAAAACAGGGAGCATAATTTTTATAAGTTGAAGACTAATATACAAGAGCGGAAATTATTAAGGATGAGAATTCGAGAAGTTATGATATCAAGACATATAAGTTGTGAAGATTCAAGCGGTAAAGTACTTACACCATGGCATTGTACTTACATTTTTATTTATTTTTTTTATTTTATTTGTATTTTACTTTCTCTTGTCTCAAAAAAAAAAAAAAAAAAAAAAAAAAAAAAAAGACAAGAGAAAAATGTTTTTATTTTGTTTTATTTTTATTTGTTATTCAAAAAAAAAAAAAAAGAAGAAAAAAAAAGAAAAAAATTTTGGGTTTGTATAGTTTGTTTGTATTTTTGTATTCTTTCAATAAAGCATATGGAAAGAAGGAATATCTATAATGAAGTTTCAAGCGACAAGGAATTTGAGGGAAAGAGTCATATTGTCAAGATTCTACGAGTTCAAGAGTTATCATCAAGAGTTGAAGACCGAAGACGAAGATGAAGACACCGATAGAAGACCGAAGACGTTTCTATGGATGCTGTGAGAGTGGTGCTAGCTGCACGCCGAACGGATAACGAGGTAAGTAAGCATATTCCCACCTTCGTTAAATGGTTGATTTCCTTTCGAAGAGATCGTCAGAGAAATGGGTTTTCAAAAATATATAAAAGATGTGGGTTTTCAAAACTTTCGGAGGGTTAAGCCTTCCTACCATTCAACGTGTCGCAGGATTCTCTCTTCATTCCAACCTGGACACATGTGTGACCCATAAAGAGTTGTTTATTATCGAGAGCAATATCATAAAACACTTTCTTGTGAGGCGAGTCGAGACTTTTGATCACTCCGAACCCGAATTTTAGTCGAGAAGGGATGGTTACTTCTCTCTCAACTTTTAAGAATGAGATTGTGTTCATTTATGTGTCTAACTTCTTATGACTAGTGTGCAGAATCTCTATATCTTCTTAGCGCGTTGGATACTATCATTACGGAGAACTAGTAAGTTGGAAAAATAGGTTTTGTGGGTATATCTCTAGTAAACCCTCACGAGACTATAACTCGTCCACTAGGGACACCTAGGGGTTTAAAGGCTTGTTATTTATGCTAAAAGTGACCGTAGCCTCGACGACACGGAGTTGTTGTATTTTATTGTTTTGTTTGATTTGCTCGAGGACTAGCAAAGTCTAAGTGTGGGGGAATCTGATAGGTGTAGAATACACCGTATTTACTATATAGAGTTTATGCTTTCTTTGCTATTTTTTCTTGTGAATTATGTACTTCACGTGTGTTTTTGAGTTATTAGGTCCTCTGGAGTCACCGAGAACAAAAGAAGAAGAAATTAGTCACTTGGAGCAAAAAGGAGCACAAAGGCCAGTTCACGTGCATTGCTATTGAGCCGAGCCTAGCCAAAGAATAGGGGACGAACACCCCAGCAGCTTTAGTCTAGAGAAGCATGAAGCAAAGAACTTTGGTGTCCCTTATCCTTTTAGTGGGTGCTTGTAGTTTTCGGTTACCCCTTATCTTATCAGTTGGGGTGGATAAATCCAGATTCTTACATGTTACCTAAAATTCAGAGAAGAAGTTTATTTCTTCTTCATCACCGATTTCTGTCTGTGAGGACGATTCCATGTCAGACGGATTTGAGTTTTTACAACTGATGAGTGAAAGGAAATCGAGTTTCTGGATGAGATGGGTATGTCAAATCAAAGAGAATACATGGAACTGCAATCGATAGAGATGAATAGATGAAGATTGCATTGAATGTGATATGGTGAAACTAGGGTTTGTTTTGATCAGAAATTGAGAAGAAGAGAAAGCAGCCACTGCTGCGGTTGGTTCCGAGAGACCAGATCGATGATTGACGAGCTCGTGGTGAAGATGTTGATGGTGATTTGCGCTGGACTGAGTTGATTTTGGAGCAGGAATTCATGGGTTCCCTGAGGCGAGAACGAGCTCGAGAAATAATGGTTGGTCTGATGGGTGATGTGAATTGAGAAGACCCTGTTAATGTTGGAAGGAATGGATTTTCAATTAGGGTTTCAGTAGAGTGCAGATCCAAGGTTTTGATTAAGATTCCAAAGGTGATTAACAGATGGGTATAAGGTGATGTTAATGGCCTGAGCTGAGATGGTAATTTGCTATGGGTGCACAAGAGTTTGCTGGAGAGTTGGCTAACTCTCTGATGTGCAATGTAATCGATTCGGTTCTGTTGATTCGACTGAAGTGATGATGGAGTTGAGTTAAATCCCGAGAGTTGAAGGTGTGGTATATGTTTGAAGGGCCTGAGATGAAGATGGTGCTTTGGTGCTTACAAGAAGGCTGCAGAATGGGAGATGGTGAATTGGCAGGGTTGTAGAAATGGGTTGGCCCTGACTTTGGGTTTGGTTGGAAGAGTGAGAAGATGATGGACTTGTAGAGTGGTGTTGAGTGCAGTTTTGTGTGGTAGGAAATTGCAGGTGGTAATTAATGGTGTAAAGTAGCAGATGAGAAGCTTAAGGCAGTACAGAAGGCGAGGCAGTGATTGTGCTAATCTGAGGATGCAGTCGCAGCTGCTGTAGCTGGAGAGCAAATGGAGCTTGAACTGGACTGTGGTGATATGGCTGTGGCAGGCTGAGTTGGTGCTTAAAGTTGAACTCTGATGTTGGTGCTGCTGCCTTGAATGCTTACAAGAGTCACAGGTGGTCAAGAAGATGGGAGATGTGATGTTCTTTGTAGAATGAATGATGTATGGTGGTGTCGAGGTGGTGGTGATGGTTGGAGAAATGAAATAGAAACAAGGAGAAGCTACAGCTGCAGAAATTGGAAATGCACTGAATTGCAGGATATTGAGCTTAAGTTGCAGGTTGTTGTGTGCTGCCAGGTTTGGATAGATGAGGGATTGCAGCTCAAGTTGTGAGCGAGAATGGTAGGCCT
Organism: Papaver armeniacum; assembly: GCA_023531295.1. Lineage (NCBI taxonomy): Eukaryota > Viridiplantae > Streptophyta > Magnoliopsida > Ranunculales > Papaveraceae > Papaver > Papaver armeniacum. The sequence goes on along the minus strand of JAJJWW010013567.1, from coordinate 221,942 downwards.
GGTGGATGCAGGTGCAGGTGGCAAAGTGGAGTTAGAAGATGGAGTTGCACTGGAGCTCCTAAGCAAGTCAAACCGAGATAAAGTTGCGTGGTTCTTTGTGTAGCCAAGATGGTCAAGTGAGTTGTGATGCATCACAATGGTGCAACACAGATGTTAGTTTGGCCAGAGCAATTAGCCTTGCCAAGTTAGCTCGGACCGACCGGTTCTCACTGGCAACTAACCACTCACCGACCCCGATCACTGACTAAACCTGACTCATCTGACACATTATCTGACCCGGTTTGACTCGGCTTGACCGAGTTGACCCGCCGATCCGACCCGTTGACCGGTGACCGGGCGGACTTTGCCGGTCACCGGAGCCGATTTCCGGCGACTTTCCGGCAGATTTCCGGCCACAATCCCAGACTTCCGGCGACCGATTTTGGGGCGTATTTTCTACACGGGGTTCTCACACATGGTTCATGGGCTTGGTGGACTTTTTGGTGATGGACTTTGAAGACCTAATTTTGGAAAGTGTGAAGGCTATAAGAAGAAGGAGTTTCTATTCTTTTAGAATCACGTATTTTTCTACTGGAGTTTTGGAGGAGAGCGATTCTACTAGGGTTTGCTTCCATTTTATTTTACATGTTCTTCATCTTATTTTTGATAATAATTATGTTGAATAAAAATACTATGAGTAACTAAATACCTATTATTGGTTATGGGATAATAAGTGGATTTCACAAATAAGATTTGATTCAATGTATTAGTTTTGTCTCGTAATTTATTGATTATGATTCATGGTTTATAATGTTTATGATTTGATAGTTTGTTTGGTTGAGTCCGGAATCAATCCGATCTACTTTCATATCTAGAGCTATATTAGGGCTTTCAATACGAAAACGTTGTCTATCCCTGATTTTGAGTAGCATAAATGTGGGTAGTGCTTGTAGTGATATATCCTACTAGTCACATATGAATCGTAACTTGGGTTAAATCGAATTAGTGCTTTTACACATTTTGGTTGCCTTGATTAGTCTTATTCCAAAACTTATTGCTTTTAGGAGTTAAACTTAATTGTGCTTTTACACTTTAGGTTGCTTTCTAGAAAGAATTCACATATGCATCTTTTAATGTGGTTGTGATGAAATCAGGGAATTAGCGGGATACTCTTGCGATCAAGGTATCCTAGGACTTTTAGTAAATGAGAGATTAAAATTTCAATTCTAGTCATTGTTGATAATTCGAGTTTGTGAATGAAACTATCCCGTGACCAATACTTTCTCCTTATTGATAAATTTTATTATTACTTTGCTTTCAATTTATTTTTATTGCTTTGAAACATCAACATCCCCCTTGGTTACTAAGAAACGAAAATTTGCATAACAACATAAGCCTCTCTGTGGATACGAACTCTTTCTTATTGCATACTACTTTATTTTAGTGAAGCAAGAAAGTGAAATTATTTTTGACCGGGTGACAACCGATCACCGTGCCCCTAATGCACGCCGGTAGCCTAACTTGCAAGCCGTGCAACCTAGGCCAACTTGGCCGTACGCGCCATTGGCACATGCCAAAACCCACGCTGGTAGCCTAACTCGCAAACCATGCAACCTACCACCAAGGCATTCCGCACATGCCATTGGCACATACCACACGCGCCACTAGCAGCTCTGGCATTGCCACTTACACTCAACGTACAACCTACCACCAAGGCATTCCGCACATGCCATTGGCACATGCCACGCACGCCACTAGCAGCTCTGGCATTTCCACTTGCGCTCGAAGTACAACCCGCAACAAGGGAATTCCGCACATGCCAATGGCACATGCCACACGCGCCACTAGCAGCGCCACTTGCACTCAAGGTGCAACCAACACTCGAGATATCAACACAAACTGGGGGATGCTTTCCCGGGTTTTGGTTTGGCGGTCACAGCTTGCAGCGTACACTACGCTCACATTAAGAAAGCGTGAAAAGGAATAAAGCGGTCAAATAAATGAGGAAATAATGGTGAAAACGTTTTCACCCATTAACACCATGCGGTTACCACATCCTCCCATTATTTCACTCTTTACTCTCTTCCTTCATGAGGCCAGGGTACGTTTCAATCTCGACTTGTATAAATAGGTCTTACCTATTTCCACCAGACAACAAGTCTCGGTCAGGAGAAAAATACTACACTCTCAGAAAAGGCAACTTTGCAAGCTCTCCAAAAAAAAAAAGCTTTCATCTCTTGCAAGCTTCCGAAGCTTCCACTTTCTGATACAAGTCGAGACACTACTCTCCCAGAATTATTCTGGTCTCAACACCTTTCTTTGCTTACCTCCCCAAATCAACCCTTCTCCTCCACTTTGTGACCGAAGCAAGTCTGGAATGACCATTTCTTGGTTTAGGACGGACTTGTACAGATTGATCTCTCGAATCTATAAAGCGCTCATGTGAAGCACATTTGTTTAGGGTTTGAACCAGTTTCTCACTCACCTACCTAATTTACCGAAATCGGCAGAAACGATTTTTACCCATAAACAATTGGCGACCATAGCGGGAGGATTGATCTATCGGCTACAATGTCAGACTGTCGAGCTCGTTCTTCGACCCAGATGTCAAGATGGTAGGGGAAGAACACTCGATCCGACTCAACTACCAGACGACCGATTACTGATTGTAAAAAACTACACGAGAAAACCGGGACTCGCCAAGATGCTACCAGCGATTGGGGACTTCTTTGGCGATGCTACCAAAAAGCCGCCTTTTACATCGGAGAGGGGCGTTTTCACAAAAACCTATGAAGTGAGTAAATTTAGATCATAAGATATATAACTGTTTGTAGGTTCTTAGTAAAACCGTCATACTACCGAGTCTTGTGCCTATTGCTAGCACACACTTTCATAAAAGCAATATTCCTTTCCCAAAACATAATCGTAGTCATATTATCAAAACCATTCATCCCAGAAATAATCCAATACCCTCAAAAGCTACCACTTGCCTATCAAAGGTCAATCTTTGAACCGGACATCCAAAAGATGTTTCTCAAGAAAAAAAAAAAAAAAAAAGAACCTAAATGAAAGTTTAACAGAGAAACGTTCAAGGAAAATCATCCAATGAAAGTCCGCTCTTCTTGGAGAAATTCAACTTTGCATCTTCAAGAGCCGCTCTCTTCATAGTCAACATCTTGGAAAGCTTTTCGAGTTCCACCTCCCCGTCGTGCAATCTCCTCGGCGGAAAGGCTTTCGATTGCTGCATCTTTCAACTTTTGGATCTCGGCAAGGCCTTCGACAAACCACGAAGTGTTGAACTCCTTTCTACGCACACATTGCGATGGTGCTCCCGGTAGGCAATAACGTCTTGAAACGGTGTGACTAGTCACCTCACGCATATCCTCGATGGAAGATAAAGCCTCTTCCACACGCTTAACCAGAATGCAATCGACTAGTGACTTTCTTGGTTGTGGCCATATGTCCGTACTTCTCCCAGATTCTCGTACAACGCATCATGCTTAGCCGGCACCTTTGAAGCCGCCAACCAGCACATGAACTGGATAAGGAACCAAGTACGGGGATCAAAATGGCGCTCGCACCTGGCCTCACGACTCGCAAGGTCTTCTTCCATGTCTACGGCAGCAACCATCGAGAGAATCATCCACCGTTTGAACCACATCTCGTGCCCTCGGCAATTGGCTAACGACCATCTCCAAGTCACCACGGTGGTCACCAAAGGAAAGTTTTCGTGTGGCTCTACCCCAGAATCATCCTCCGAACCGGATTCCTCCTGCGAACTTGAGTTAGACATTCTTCAAAAGAAGAAACAGAAGAAGAAAGAAAAGAAGCGCGAAACTCACCGAACCACTTCCCGAAAAAGAACCAGTGTTGCCAGAGGAATCACTCTCACTTGTCGAACTTTCTTCTTTCTCTGAATCATCACCGCTATGAGAAGGCTCAGTGCTGCTGGAATTCTTAGAAGAAATTGCCGTCTCCTGGCAACGTGCAAGGGCAGCGAAAGCATTAACACTACCGAAGCCCTGGAGGAAACAAGACACATGTTTTCAACAGAAATTCACGTGTTTTGAGACAAACCAATGAAGAGGCGACACATACCTGGTTATTGGAAGAACTGAAAGACACGAGAGCTGCGGGAGGATCTTTTGAAATCGTCCGGAACCCGCCAGCACGATTCTTCGTTCTCCGTTCCTTGGCCTGGGGACTTTCCGAGTTGCTAGGCAACTTTCGTTTGAGATCTCTTAACATTGGATACTTCTTCAAAACTGCTGGGGAAGGTTTACAACGAACATTCTTGGTGCGTGTCGTAACCACAACAAATTAATTAATACTTTACCACCTAATTAACAAGTAATATAGGGTAGTCAAGGTCGATCCCACGAGGAGCACGAGATTCTAGTTGTAAAAATTGTCACGAAAGGGGGGTGTAAAAAGCAAAATAAAAATAAACAAAGCAATTAAAATCGAAAGTTGAAAACAATAAGAGAGACAAGACCAAGGAATCCTTCTTCGTTACGAAACAATGAATCAAGTTATGTTCTTTTCTACTTGTTATTAGTCACAGATTATCACCAACCGTAGGTAAAGCAGCTAGCTCGAGTGCTAAACCCCTAAATCCCTTGTATCACCGGACACGGAAGTTCTCGACTACCGGATTCTAATCACCAAGCCACCTAGAATTAGCTCAACCTAGATGTAACTTGGCTCATGCATTAAGTTTTATGAATTTCTTAGGTTGATATTAGTAGTTAGACTCTTAGCTCAAGGTCCACTTGCTAACGTTGTTTCTACACACAATTGCTCCACGGAATCCCTCCGCAAGGTCTCGTGTTTGCTACTTATGTAAAGAGTCAAGAAACGATTACTTATCCCCTAACTTTCACTAGCTTTAGATCGAATTAACAAATCAATTTAGCGTGCACTCCAAACAATCTATCAATCAATCATGAATGTCTTTAAGATCACTCCTATTAGTAAAATCAAACGATAATTATGTGAAAAACTTCAAGATAGAATTTGAAAACAAAAACTTAAATCATATGTTAAGAACTAGGAATTCATCCTCAATCAATAAAATTAACTACTCATGTTAAAAGAGTTCACACAAAGAATAAGAAAAGAAAAGAATTGTGTGTGTGTGTAGAGATGTGTAGAAGTTGTAGAAAACTTCTCTATTTATAGGCTTCAATATTCTCCAAATCTTCTAAGGAGTAGAACCCTTTTCCTTTTGCAATCCAATTTCCAAATCCAAGCTTTTCTCAACTCTTCCACATTCTCTTTCCAAATTTGAGTCCAATTCTCCATCCAATTCCTAGCCCAAGTCTTCACACCCATGAGAGGAGTCCATAGAAAATTCTGGAATTTTGGCTCGCCGGAAAACTGGGATTGTGGCCGGAATTTGGCCGGAAAACGTCACCGCCGGCAACCTGAAAAGTCTGTCCGTCAAGGGAATATGCGACGGAATATTCCGTCAGTCCACCGTTAGGACTAACGGTCAAACGGGTCAACCGTCAGTCAAACCGTCGAGTCAAGGGAAGGGGAGTTAGACATCGAGCCGGGCCACCGAGTCGATTCTTTGAGTCTACTGACCCAGGCTGACGCCAGCGATTTACACAGCCAAACTTGTTGCAAGACAATCATTGTGCATGACCAGCCATAATGGCTATACCTTCGTAACATTTTGAAATCGAGTCTCGAGCACCTGTAGCTTCATAACAATTTCGTGATCTCATCACCAGTGCCTTGCTCTTCCATCTCAGAACCATCATCTCATTCCCAGTCTCATTCCAGTCATCACCACAACTCTCTGAAGTTTGAACCCATCCTAGCCAATTCTCTGCAATATATACGCTTCCAGAGCTGCACTTGCATCCACCAGCACAAATCTTCATCATGTCTTGCTGCCATAAACCATTCAATCCACTAGCCCATAATAGTTCACTCAGCTTCAAACCAACTTCCAGCAGAGTTGATCATCTCTGCCATACCTAGCTTCATATTCTCAAACATTCATGTCACCAGCACAAGTCACTTGGCCTGCAGCTCATGGCAACACTCTCACCTGACTTGCTCAGCATCACAGCTTCAATCTCTACTCAGAGGCAAGACCACCTGCAATCTTCAGCTCTGCACTAGTTCCCTTCATACCAGCACCAGCCTGCAACTCTGCTCTAGTTCAAACACAAGCTTAAACCATTAGCCATCATGAGTAACTGCAACATCTACGTGTAACACCATTCCATCCTCACGAGCACATCTGTCAAGCTCCATCGACAAAGAAACTAAAGCCCACTCAACTCCATCTCTTGCTGTTGTCTCATTATCTCAGCTACTCGCACTTGCACCTGAGTTGCCACTTCCATGAGCCTGCAATGCCTCAACTATTCCATTTAGCCTTACCAGCCAGTGCACAATTCCAACAGAGGCACTCTTCCTAGCCATTGCATCACTTCCTTGCCAGAATAACCAATAGCTGCAACTCAGATTCATATCTTCTCTTTTTAGTTCAACACAAACACCACCAATGAAACTGCAACATGCCTGACAGCATCATCACAAAAACCCTCTCTTCTTGTATCATTCTGCAACAGAGACCACCCGCCATCAATGCAATCAATTTCCCATCCTGTTTTGTTTAACACCACCATCTGCTCAGCCACTGAAACCCATTACAGCGGCAACTCAACTTTTAACACCACCTGATAGCTTCACTTGTAACACCACAACCCAGCTCACCATCTCCAATTTCTTCTCCCTGTATTGAATAACAGCTCAAACCGAGCTCGATTCCCTGAGTTCTTCAAACCCATTTCACTGATTCAACGGCAACATCTCCCTGAACTCTATTTCTCGATCTCTCACAAACCCATTCGAACCCTAGCTTGAATTCATCAATCCCATAATTTCTCACAGCGATTGTACTCGATGTCGATTCGTCTCTAATTCATCACTAAAGCCACGACCCATCTCTGATTTCTCTCATTCACTGCTTCAGCTTCATATACCTGTTCTTCATATCAGCTCCTTCAATCACTGATTTCAACAGCATCAACTCAGTCCCGAACGGCAGCCATTACTCCACTGAGTTCTCGATCTCTCGGTACATCAGCGGCAACAACTGCTCAACCACCAATTTCCCATGAATTTCTTCATCTGCTATAACTTCATCTCTCGATTCAGGTGTTTGAAGAAAATGAGTAAAATGATTGAGAAGGAGAAATTTAGGGTTGTGTAATAATTTGGGTGGATGGTTACACCCCAGGGATAAAGACCACCACACTTAATAGATAAGGGGTACCCTGATGACAACCCCCTTAGCCTTGACTTGGCCTGGCTTTAGTACTCCTCCAAATTGGGTTGCCCCTTAACTTCCACTGGGCTCCATATATCAATCACCTGTAGAATGACCTTTTTGCCCTTTTGGCTCAAATTGGGTGCTTTCTTCTTCTTTTCCTCCGTGCGACTCCAAAGTAGCTACAAAACTCAAAACAAGCGTAAAATACATAATTTACAAGAAAAATAGCAAAGAAAGCATAAACTACTAGATAGTAAATACGGTGTATTCTACACCTATCAAATTCCCCCACACTTAGACTTTGCTAGTCCTCGAGCAAATCAAACTAAAAACTCACAACTTCAAAGCGTTCAAGCGTCACAAGCATCCAAAAGTTATGAGGACATAGAGTTTCGCATGCTAGTAATAAGAAGTTAGAAATACTAAAGAACATATTCTCATTCTCAAATGTTGAGTGAGAAATAACCACACCATAATGAGAGAACGCGTGTTTGAGAAACGATCAATAAGCATTTCGCCGACTTCGCCTCACCAAAAGGATTTTATGATAATTTCACTCAAAAAGACAAACTTTTTATGGTTCTCACATGTGTGCAGGTAGGAATGAAGAGAGAATTCCTGCAACACGTTGAATGGTGGGAAGGACAACTTCCGAAATATTTTTAAAAACCCGGGGTATTTTGCGTTTCCTCCCCTGCCAAGATTGCTAATTAGCGTTTCCTCCCCAAAAAGATTTAAATTAGTGAATCCTCCCCTCGTTAGGAATTCCGTCCACTGCTCAGTTAGCACGTAAAGTCTATTTTGCATTTCCTCCCCTGCCAAGATTGCTAATTAGCGTTTCCTCCTCTGCCAAGATTGCTAATTAGCGTTTACTCCCCAAGGTCGGTAAACACGTGGACACTTTTTGTCACGCGTGCACAGTAGCTGACTCAGATAACCGAGGAGTGGACGGAATTCCTAACGAGGGGAGGATTCACTAATTTAAATCTTTTTGGGGAGGAAACGCTAATTAGCAATCTTGACAAGGGAGGAAACGCAAAATTGGCCTTTAAACCCACATCTTTTAATATTTTGAAAAACCATTTTTCTGACGATCTCTAAGAAAGGAAATCAACCATTTATATTGAGGATGAGATTACTTACTCACCTTCACATCCGATCGCCAATTATGATAACACCACTCTCACGGCATCCAATAGAAACGTCTTCCGCTCCTTATCTTGATCTTCATGGTCCTCGTCTTTGGTTTCAACTATTGATGATAAACCCTTGAATTTCATAAATCCTTAACAATTTGTAACTCTTTTTACCTTAAAATCCTTGTCGCTTGAAACTTCCTTATATATTTTCCTTTCCCATGGCTTTTTAACAAAACAAATATTTCTCTTGTTTTTTCTCTCTTTTTTTTTTTTTTTTTTTTTTTTTTTTTTTAACAAGAGAAATTAAATACAAAAATAAACCATAGCCGTGGGAGAAGTATTTTACCACTTGATTCTTCACAACTTGTATCGTCTTGAAATCATAAACTTCAAAAATTCTCACCTTTTAATTTTCTTCGCTTTCATGAATAAGTCTTCATACTTGGATATAAAATTACCTCATTGTATTGTAAGTCTTCAACAAATATGTAAAATTCGCTCATTTGTATGTTGCTTTACTTAAATTTGAAATTTGCTCTTTTTTTTTTTTTTCATTCCGTTGCTTGTAAACCTTAAACTTTTCCAACTTTCCTTGTAGATTTTGATGTCGCTCCTTGCTGATGATGAGAGTGTTTCTATGGATCCGTTGTTGTCGAGAGAGAGAATGGTGCTAACTGCAAATCGAACTACAAGAAGGAAGCTTTCATCCATGGACGTAACCCTCATGATTGACAAAATTAGCACTCAAGAGATCAAAGAGTAGTGCTTCTATTGGTGGGAGGTTGGGTAGCTCACCATTCTACCGGAATTAACGTACGGTGACACACACTCAAAAGAAGCTCTTTAGTAGATGGAAGATTTCTGGTCGGTGCCTCTCATGATATGAATACGGGTAGTCTCCACTAATGATTGATCAGCAACTCTAATAACGCACTTCTCCCTGCACCAAATTCGCATCACCGGCATGATTAAATCCATTATTTAACACTCAAACAAACAAGAAATCCGAATGTAATTCTCTAACATTTCCAAGTTCAATTATGTCGGTCAAAATCTCTATGTAAACATACCTAGAAGTATGCTAGTGACTCTAAAATCTTTAAAAGTTGGAATTTTTATGTAAAACTTTTTTTTTTTTTTTTTTTTTTCAAAATTTTTTAATTTTTTTGTAATTTTTGTTTTAAAAACATGCTTAACCACTCCTCCACACTTAAACCTTACATTGTCCTCAATGTAATTGAATCCTCCTAGCAAAGTTAAGGTGGGAAATTTTAACATGATAAAGAACAAGAAAAAGAAATAACAAAAAGCAAAAGGATAAGAAATACAAAACCGATGGGTTGCCTCCCATTAAGCGCTTGTTTTAAAGTCGACGGCCCGACTTGGCTCTTGCAAGATTCATTCCCCATACTAACAATCGGAAAATTTGAGGATCCATCCATAATACCTGTTTTGCAAACAATAACTCCATACAAATATTAGCACAAGAAAACAATAGTGAAATTATCGCTCGATAGAAATTTCCCCCACACTTATTCTCGTCCACACTCGGAAGTGTATAAAGAACATAGAAATCGGGAACTTCCATGTATTCCTCTTGGCAAACCTGCATGGTGTTAGCATCAAGTGTTTCCAATGGTGGGTATTTAGAAACAAAATCATCCAAAAATACTTTCGAAGCACATACATTCAAACCAATAAGAGGTGAAGGAGAAGAATCAATATGCAAAGGGTTAGACAAACCTTGCACAATTTCTTGTATTATAGAATCCTCGTCATCCTTAAAAATTCAAGTGAATTACTTACCTCTTGTATATCGTGGTCCTCTATTAAACCTTGCAACCATTCTTCGTCGTTTTCTACCTTAACCATAGTCTCGGTATCATCATAATCATTAGCAAGTTCAATTGGGTCTTCCACAAAATCAATGAATGTGGTTTCATCCTCTATAATCATCTCTTCAACATTCTCATCATCGGAATCGGGCCATTCACAAAAATGAATTTCATCGGTATAGATTGTAAGATCTTCATGTGCGGGTGTTACACCGTTTATAACAATAGGTAAGTCACACCCAATCTCCTCCTTTTGAATAGGTGAAGGATCTTTATTATGATCCGGAGTTGGAATAACTTCCTCATTGTCGGAACATACATACACTTCCGCGGACTCCCATCTTTCCCTAAGAAATTTTTTCCAAGCAATAAATGCATCTTCCTCAAGCTCGTCTTTTTGAATAGGTGATTGATCATTATTAAGATCAAGGCTCGAGTAATCTACACTAGCGTCTTCAAAAGTCTCTAAAGGTTGATTAATTTGTTCCGAATTCCTTTGAATTTCTCGATGTGGTTCCTCCCAAACATAAGGTTCTTTGGTCTTGCGGTGATTCTTGCAACTTTTGTTGAAGATCCCCAATCATGGCCAACATCTTATCTGAAGCGAAAACTAGAGAATTTCTGATCATAAACAAAACTATCCTCCCATCCTTGTGATTGTCCACTTACATACCCGTCATAAGGTTGTTGATATGTATGAGAATATCCATAATGTTCTGTAGGAATTTGATCATAGCCAAAAGATTGGTTTTGATTGTATCCTAAGGATGGTTGGAAGTTGTCATAATGTTGAGGTTGAAAACCATATTGATTGTGGTAATATGCTTGCTTTTGTCCACCGTACATGGAAAACTGATACCTGAAATAAGATTCAAAAACCAAGTTAGATACGGAATAGAATCTAACAAAGCAAGAATAAAGCAAAAAGAAAAATAAAAACAACTAAAATCATCCGCTGCTCCTAACAACGGCGCCAAAATTTGGTGCGTGTTGTAACCACAACAAATTAATTAATACTTTACCACCTAATTAACAAGTAATATAGGGTAGTCAAGGTCGATCCCACGAGGAGCACGAGATTCTAGTTGTAAAAATTGTCACGAAAGGGGGGTGTAAAAAGCAAAATAAAAATAAACAAAGCAATTAAAATCGAAAGTTGAAAACAATAAGAGAGACAAGACCAAGGAATCCTTCTTCGTTACGAAACAATGAATCAAGTTATGTTCTTTTCTACTTGTTATTAGTCACAGATTATCACCAACCGTAGGTAAAGCAGCTAGCTCAGTGCTAAACCCCTAAATCCCTTGTATCACCGGACACGGAAGTTCTCGACTACCGGATTCTAATCACCAAGCCACCTAGAATTAGCTCAACCTAGATGTAACTTGGCTCATGCATTAAGTTTTATGAATTTCTTAGGTTGATATTAGTAGTTAGACTCTTAGCTCAAGGTCCACTTGCTAACGTTGTTTCTACACACAATTGCTCCACGGAATCCCTCCGCAAGGTCTCGTGTTTGCTACTTATGTAAAGAGTCAAGAAACGATTACTTATCCCTAACTTTCACTAGCTTTAGATCGAATTAACAAATCAATTTAGCGTGCACTCCAAACAATCTATCAATCAATCATGAATGTCTTTAAGATCACTCCTATTAGTAAAATCAAACGATAATTATGTGAAAAACTTCAAGATAGAATTTGAAAACAAAAACTTAAATCATATGTTAAGAACTAGGAATTCATCCTCAATCAATAAAATTAACTACTCATGTTAAAAGAGTTCACACAAAGAATAAGAAAAGAAAAGAATTGTGTGTGTGTAGAGATGTGTAGAAGTTGTAGAAAACTTCTCTATTTATAGGCTTCAATATTCTCCAAATCTTCTAAGGAGTAGAACCCTTTTCCTTTTGCAATCCAATTTCCAAATCCAAGCTTTTCTCAACTCTTCCACATTCTCTTTCCAAATTTGAGTCCAATTCTCCATCCAATTCCTAGCCCAAGTCTTCACACCCATGAGAGGAGTCCATAGAAAATTCTGGAATTTTTGGCTCACGGAAAAGCTGGGATTGTGGCCGGAATTTGGCCGGAAAACGTCACCGCCGGCAACCTGAAAAGTCTGTCCGTCAAGGGAATATGCGACGGAATATTCCGTCAGTCCGCCGTTAGGACTAACGGTCAAACGGGTCAACCGTCAGTCAACCGTCAGTCAAGGGAAGGGGAGTTAGATACTGAGTCAGTCACCGAGTCAGTTGCTGAGTCGGCTGACTGGGCTGAGCCAGGCCAGTTTGCACAGGCCAAACTTGTTGCAGCACAATCATTGTGCATGACCAGCCATAATGGCTATACCTTCTGTAACATTTTGAAATCAGTCTCAGAGCACCTGTAGCTTCATAACAATTTCTGTGATCTCATCACCAGTGCCTTGCTCTTCCATCTCAGAACCATCATCTCATTCCCAGTCTCATTCCAGTCATCACCACAACTCTCTGAAGTTTGAACCCATCCTAGCCAATTCTCTGCAATATATACGCTTCCAGAGCTGCACTTGCATCCACCAGCACAAATCTTCATCATGTCTTGCTGCCATAAACCATTCAATCCACTAGCCCATAATAGTTCACTCAGCTTCAAACCAACTTCCAGCAGAGTTGATCATCTCTGCCATACCTAGCTTCATATTCTCAAACATTCATGTCACCAGCACAAGTCACTTGGCCTGCAGCTCATGGCAACACTCTCACTGACCCGCTCAAAGATCACAGCTTCAATCTCTACTCAGAGGCAAGACCACCTGCAATCTTCAGCTCTGCACTAGTTCCCTTCATACCAGCACCAGCCTGCAACTCTGCTCTAGTTCAAACACAAGCTTAAACCATTAGCCATCATGAGTAACTGCAACATCTCTGTGTAACACCATTCCATCCTCACGAGCACATCTGTCAAGCTCCATCGACAGCAAACTAAAGCCAGCTCAACTCCATCTCTTGCTGTTGTCTCATTATCTCAGCTACTCTGCACCTGCACCTGAGTTGCCACTTCCATGAGCCTGCAATGCCTCAACTATTCCATTTAGCCTTACCAGCCAGTGCACAATTCCAACAGAGGCACTCTTCCTAGCCATTGCATTACTTCCTTGCCAGAATAACCAATAGCTGCAACTCAGATTCATATCTTCTCTTTTTAGTTCAACACAAACACCACCAATGAAACTGCAACATGCCTGACAGCATCATCACAAAAACCCTCTCTTCTTGTATCATTCTGCAACAGAGACCACCCGCCATCAATGCAATCAATTTCCCATCCTGTTCTGTTTAACACCACCATCTGCTCAGCCACTGAAACCCATTACAGCGGCAACTCAACTTTTAACACCACCTGATAGCTTCACTTGTAACACCACAACCCAGCTCACCATCTCCAATTTCTTCTCCCTGTATTGAATAACAGCTCAAACCGAGCTCGATTCCCTGAGTTCTTCAAACCCATTTCACTGATTCAACGGCAACATCTCCCTGAACTCTATTTCTCGATCTCTCACAAACCCATTCGAACCCTAGCTTGAATTCATCAATCCCATAATTTCTCACAGCGATTGTACTCGATGTCGATTCGTCTCTAATTCATCACTAAAGCCACGACCCATCTCTGATTTCTCTCATTCACTGCTTCAGCTTCATATACCTGTTCTTCATATCAGCTCCTTCAATCACTGATTTTAACAGCATCAACTCAGTCCCGAACGGCAGCCATTACTCCACTGAGTTCTCGATCTCTCGGTACATCAGCGGCAACAACTGCTCAACCACCAATTTCCCATGAATTTCTTCATCTGCTATAACTTCATCTCTCGGTTCAGGTGTTTGAAGAAAATGAGTAAAATGATTGAGAAGGAGAAATTTAGGGTTGTGTAATAATTTGGGTGGATGGTTACACCCCAGGGATAAAGACCACCACACTTAATAGATAAGGGGTACCCTGATGACAACCCCCCTTAGCCTTGACTTGGCCTGGCTTTAGTACTCCTCCAAATTGGGTTGCCCCTTAACTTCCACTGGGCTCCATATATCAATCACCTGTAGAATGACCTTTTTTCCCTTTTGGCTCAAATTGGGTGCTTTCTTCTTCTTTTCCTCCGTGCGACTCCAAAGTAGCTACAAAACTCAAAACAAGCGTAAAATACATAATTTACAAGAAAAATAGCAAAGAAAGCATAAACTACTAGATAGTAAATACGGTGTATTGAACATTCTCCACCACGTTGTTCACAAAATCTTGGATCATAATAAACTCGTCGCACCAGAACTCATTATAGCCGAAGGTCGTCGAAGTTACTCTTCCCGTTTGAAAGAAAGGAAGGCGGATACTCGGCTCAAGGGCACTGGCATTAAGGGCGGCACGCAATGAATCCTTAGGGATCACCGGCTGGTAAGCAAGAGGCACCCCTTGATCGAAACCCATGTGACGATGATGAGTGCATATTTCACATATATTTGGTATCAATTCCATGCTAGTATTTGTTGGTTTTCTTGCAAAGTATTGTATATTACGCTTGTTTTCTTTTATATGTGTTTTATTAGATGAATCATCCAAAAGAAGTTAAAATAGCGACAAAGTGAAGTCACAAGTGGAGAAAGGCCAAAGACCAATTGAAACTCGTTCAAATGCAAGATTTCTACTTTTCATTGTGAAGAGGACGAGAAGATTAAGACAATGGACGAGAAGATTAAGACAATGGCGAAAGAACGGAGTCATTCGAGTCCGTATGAAGAAGTTATGAGCAAAACAAAGACTCATACGCAAAGGGCAAAATGGTCATTTTATCGGGAAGTGCTATTGGCATCCCAAATGGATGATAAGGGACACCTTCCTGTTAAGGGGCAGTCAAGTTCAAGAGAAGTGCTAAAGGGAGTCCGTCTTTTACAAAGGGGGAAGCCAGAATTCAAACATTACTAAAGGCACCTGCCTTATTGCTAAGGGCACCTTCTTCTTCTTCCCTAACTCAACAGAACTCGACGGAGGTTTGGTTCTCGGGAACCATTATTGCTGACGATAGAGTTTGGAGATTAACAGGGAATGGTGATCGATGGAGTTGATCAGAGGCTAAAAGAGATGGGTTTTGAGCTCGTGTTGGGAGCAATGAAGCTTAGCTCGTTGTGGTTGTTGCTGGCAATGATCACGATGGTGATAATGATGTTGTTGATGAAGATTGGTTGCTGTAATGGAGTTCGATGGCAGCAATGATGTTATGGGACAGTGATGACATTAGCAGCTGCCATTTCTGATCGATTGCTGCTAACGGAAGATGCAGTGATCGTGATGGAGCTGCTGCGTTAAGAAGATAGAGAATACTCGACTGTTTGGGTTGATGCCATCGGAGATTGCTGCTACTGATGGTGGAGTTACTCGAGTCTGTAGTCGTGGTTATGATGGAGAAGGAAGTTACGGAGTTGAGTCGAGGCTGCTGCATTTGTGGTGTTGATGGAGCTCGAGAGGGAAGTCCCTGTGGTGATGATGAAGGTCTCTGCCAATGTCAGTGATGAGACTGAATGAAAAATGGAAGAAGATCATTTGAGCTTGGAAGTTATGAAGCTGAGATAACGATGACGATTGAAGATGGAGTTGGTACCTGCTGCTGTTGACGAGGATGATCGGTGATTGATTGTTCATCATGAATAAGAAGAACTCGAGTTGCATATGCTGCTGTGTTCGATTGATGAAACTGTTGGCGATAAATATAAGAAGGGCTCGAGCAAGTTCGGGGAGTTGTACGGCCCGAACGAGATGGCGGACATGGAGTTCGAACGAGGAAGGTTTGGCTTACTTTTGCCATTACTAAACCTGAATATGAGAGGTGATGAGAGGTTTCTGTTGAGAAAATAGCAGCTGCCATTTCCTGATAAAAAAAAAAGGTGCTGGTACGAGATGGCTTAGAGAGATGGCAGTGATGACGCCTTTTGCATCCGTCGTTGGTCGGAGATGGAATCGTTATCAAGCTCGAAAATGAAAGAGGAGAAGTTCAAGTTATATCGAGTTGTTGATGTGATGATACCAATGGCGGTGGTGATAAAGCCGATAGGAGAATGAGGCTCGTGTTGGATTTAAGCCTGGTTCGATGGTGGTTCATGGCAAAGATATTGAAGACCTAAAGAGAATTGGAGTCCGAGTTTGCGGTTGATTGTGATAAATATTTCAGTTTGAGAAAGAAAAGAATCCAGTGACTCAACGAGAAAAACAAGGAGCTAACATGGGTACGTCGGTGCAAATATTTGGGATATGTATCAATTATGGGTAATACTTATCTTAGGCGGACTTGTGGGTGAAGTTAGGTTTCGATTGAAACCTATATAAATAGCCGTGACTTGCCAAGAGTTGAGATATAACTTTTTAGAGAGAAAAATACAGAGAGAGAGGAGGAAAGGTTCTTAATTCATATCCTATGGTTTACCCCTTTAGGGGGAAACCAATATTTTCTTCTTCTTTTTCTTATACATATTTTTTATGGGTTTTAGTAAATCCATGTGTAACTAATTTCTATTGATTGAGGATGAATTCAATGTTCTAACATGAAGCTTTATTAGTTATATAAATTTATTCGAAGTTTTATCATCTCATCGATTGTCTTTTCTATAATTAGGGTTTATGATTGATTTCTAGATTGTTCAAGTGTACAATTGGATTATTCTATTGATCATTCTATTGCTAATAGAGAGATGGAGCGATCCGTAATTATCGTGCATCTCCTACACATGTAGAGAACGTGAGACCTTGCAGAGGGATTCTGTGAAGCAATCATGTGTGAAGACAACACCGATAAGTGAACCGAGCGTCTCGAGTTTAATCACCGGATCAAACCTAAATTCACAAAGCCTAAAACGTTCGATTGAGTTATAACTTGTAAGCGTACCTCAAGGAGGCTCGATTGGATAGAATCCGGTGGCTAAGCGTACTTGTTATCCTATGATACGAGGAGTTTTGGGGATAGCTAAGCGTACCTGCAATCCTACGGTTGGTGATGAATGGTTCTAATGGAGATAGATAAGTATACTAATCCAGTTATCGCTTGGTAACGGCGAAGGATTCCTTGATCATCTCTTTCTTTTATTTGTTATTCTCTCTATTTTACTTTAATCAAACAATCCCCTTTGTGTTTTATCTTATTTGCTGAACTAAATAACCTATCAATTACACAGCTCTCTGTGGGAACGATCCTTACTACCGTTGTATTATTTATTTAATTAGTGGGAAATATATTGAATTAATTTGTTGTGGTTACGACACGCATCAGACGAGCAGCACGGTCAATATTGTAGGCAGCTATCTGGAAAGACCCCATGAAGAAAGACGGCATATAACCGGACATGCAAATTTGAATAAACAAGTTTTCACCAACGCTCAAATCGCCATCAGAAGATAAAGACATGATCGGAGCGTAAGCAAAGGTGTCAATTTGAGTCACCGACCTATGGACCGGCTCCTATGGGCAAAAACTGATTTCATACGACTTGTCAAGAAGACTAACCAAGCTCATGCCAACCTTTGGACGCCTGTTCACCCATCGAAGAATTCGGGAACCTCTCCAACTCGCGGGAATCGAAGACAACGGTTTCGGGGCATACTTCTCAAAGTGTTCCCATAACCAAGCTTGCAGGAAAGCAACGTGCACATATGAATCCACTTTCATAAAACCATTCGAGACTCGCATGTTCGCAACTAAGTGATCCAGTGCACATACGGGGAACCAAGAAATAGCTTGCCAATGGGAAGAACTTCGCCTTTGCCAACTTCACAAAGAATCGCTAGCAACTCACAGTCTTATCTCCTTCTTACTGGAACTGCTGTCATCAAAAATGTCTCTAGACAACCGAGAGAGCCAAAAATGCTGCAACGTGAAGATCACCGCTTTTAAGCAGGTTCCAGCTCGTCCGAAACCATTGAGATATCCACCAGTGTAAAGGCACCTTTCATCCTCTTCCGGGACGTAATCCTTCGACTTCGCAGATGGAGTCTTTCCGAGCGAAATCTCCCAACTTAGCGGCAAGGTCATCCCGCATCTTCACCTCACTTTCAGATAATTGGATGTTAAGATTCCCGATTACCGCAAGATTGACAAGAGAGCCACACTCTCCAAGGAGAAAGTTATCTCACCCCATCTACATATGATCGTATGGGTGTCCGAACACCATCCTGGAGATGAAAGCAACCAAGCCCGGGATATCCTTCCTAATGAGATTTCTTTGAAGCTCGGCAAACATCAATAATCTGCGTTCGAGTCAGGTTAGTGTTTATGTGCTCCTTACTCATCATGAACTTAACCCATCTATCAAAAGAACGCAATGGGCTTTGACACATCCTGAAGTCAATGTTGGAAGAGGAATATACCCCTTTATGAAGACAGAACCGTATGGTGTTCTCTGGGCGAACCGAACGTGTCTTCTTTTCATCTTCACCACCGGTTAACAAAATTGGCACGAAACCTGGGTGATTTTTTTCCGAGCAGAGGCAAGTTTTTGGCGAAGAATTCATCATTCGTGTTCGGTTTGGAACTATGGACATCCTTCGATGAGGCGAAATTCTGTTCAGGTAACATCTTGTCGGATTTCTTCATAACAACTTAATAACAAGATATCTGCACACGGAGAAAAAACAAAATTATCTCCCTGACACATAACCACGCCCAACAAAGGAAAACCTGAAATACAAAAAAAAAAGAAAAAAAGAGAGGGCGTATTCTTTACTGTCTCAAAACTGCACACGCAGTATTTTCTTCAGGGTTCAAAATTATATACGCAGTATTTTATACGGGCTCAAGTGCGTTTGCAGTATCATTCTTCGGGTTCAAAATTATATATGGAGCATTCTCTACGGGTTCAAAAATACACACGCAGTATTTTCTTCAGGGGTCAAAAAATACACACGCAGTATTTTCTTCGGGTTTAAGACTATATACGCAGTATTTTATACGGGTTCAAGTGCGTCTACAGTATCCTTCTTCGGGTTCAAAATTATATATGGAGCATTTTTCTACGGGTTCAAAACTGCACGCGCAGTATTTCTTTCAGGACCGAAAAATCATATATGCAATATTTCCTGCGGGTTCGAAGTCATATGAAGCATATATACAATATTCTTCTTCGGGATTCATGTACAGTATTCTCTACGGGTTCAAAACTGCATACGCATATTTTCTTGAGGTTCAAAATTATATACGCGTATTTTATACGGCACAAGTGCGTCAAAGTATCCTTCTTCGGGTTCAAAATAATATATGAAGCACTTTCCTACGGGTTCGAATAATATATGCAGTATTTCCTTTGGTTGCATACATACAATATTTTCTACAAGAGACGCGCCAAGAAATTATATGCGCAATATCATTGCAAGGATTATAAAGAAAACTACTTAGGGTTTACACCTACATAAAAGGGAAACAAGAGAAGTCTTGGAAGACATACACAGAAGCTAGTTTTCTTTGTGACTCTGCCGCTAGTAGGAAAGGATGAAAGGAATAAGGTGCAAGATGAGAGAAAGGGATTTTATATATATATGGGCGTGAAGATTCTGAAATAGGGAAGGATTTCCCTCTACCAAAATCGTGCGGGCTCACAAGAATGCCCAACTTCCCAATGCCACCCAAGTTGTGCCGGTTCCGCCAGCAAGCACGCTCAGCTTCCCTATCTTGCGCCGGTCCCACCAGCTAGCACGCTCAGTTTCCCAACTCGCAACAACTTCCCAATGCCGCCCAAGTTGCACCGGTCCTACCAATTACGCCAACTCCCCAGTACCGCCCAAGTTGCACCGGTCCCAACTCACGCCAACTTCCCAATGACCGCACAAGTCACGCCAGCAAGCACGCACAGCTTCCCTACCTTGCGCCAGTACCACCAGCTAGCACGCTGAGTTTCCTAACTCGCGTCAACTTCTCAATGCCGCCCCACTTCTGTCTCTCAATGATGCTGACTTCCCAATTCGTCGGCCTCCGGTTGTGCAAAACTGCCGGAGGCAAGGATTCCAAATCCTATTTATAAAAAGGTCGGACAAACCTCCTCAATTCTCTTTACGATTTGTTGCTTTGATAGTTTGTCACCATCTTATGCTTACCTCGCAACAAAGCTCCTGTTAGAGCTAAGCAGGGGACTTAATGTTGATGGTGGTTTTTAAACAAAGGGTAAAATCGTAAAACTCCAAATAACCTAATGTCACCAGTGACACATTTATTAGAACATTTAATGCTTGTAGTCAGTAATTAATAGGGGTATTTTTTCAAATTAGGGTTACAACGAACAAAACCCTAATTCACCTCCGTGCCAATGGCAAATCATGCCAGCCACACCTAGCCCGAGCTAGCCGCATCTCTATGCCAATGAAAAATCATGCCAGCCATACCAAACGCGCGAAGCATGCCAACCATGCTATCCTCACCTCCGTGCCAATGGCAAATCATGCCAGCCACACCTAGCCCGAGCTAGCCGCGCCATGCTAAACACACTCTGCCTTCGCCCTAGCTACACTGTTCACGCCACGCCAAGCCAAACACCCTTACCTTGGCCCTAGCCGTGCCATGCCAAAGTAGCGCCCGCACCTAGGCTTGCAAACCATGCAACCTATGCCAAGCCTGGCCATGCATGCCATTGGCACATGCCAACATGCTCATTGGTAGCTTTTCCTACCAAGGCCACTAACGGCTACGCATGCCATTGGCACATGCCAACATGCTCATTGATAGCTTTTCCTACCAAGGCCACGGCCTAACGGCCACGCATGCCATTGGCACATGCCAACATGCTCATTTGGTATCTTTTCCTACCAAGGCCACGGCCCTAACGGCCACGCATGCCATTGGCACATGCCAACATGCTCATTGGTAGCTTTTCCTACCAAGGCCACGGCCTAACGGACACGCATGCCATTGGCACATGCCAACATGCTCGCTGGTAGCTTTTCCTACAAGGCCACGGCCCTAACGGCCCACGCATGCCATTGGCACATGCCAACATGCTCGGTAGCTTTTCCTACTAAGGCCACGGCCTAACTGGTCACGCATGCCATTGGCACATGCCAACATGCTCATTGGTAGCTTTTTCCTACCAAGGCCACAGCCCTAACGGTCACGCATGCCATTGGCACATGCCAACATGCTCGCCGGTAGCTTTTCCTACCAAGGCCACGGCCCTAACGGCCATGCATGCCATTGGCACATGCCAACACGCTCGCTGGTAGCCTTCATCACCTAGTCGTGCCCCTAATGCACGCCGGTAGCCTAACTTGCAAGCCGTGCAACCTAGGCCAACTTGGCCGTACGCGCCATTGGCACATGCCAAAACCCACGCTGGTAGCCTAACTCGCAAACCATGCAACCTACCACCAAGGCATTCCGCACATGCCATTGGCACATGCCACACACGCCACTAGCACTCTGGCATTGCCACTTACACTCAACGTACAACCTACCACCAAGGCATTCCGCACATGCCATTGGCACATGCCACGCATGCCACTAGCAGCTCTGGCATTGCGACTTGCGCTCGAAGTACAACCCGCAACAAGGGCATTCCGCACATGCCACACACGCCACTAGCAGCGCCACTTGCACTCAAGGTGCAACCAACACTCGAGATATCAACACAAAGCGGGGATGCTTTCCAGGGTTTTGGTTTGGCGGTCACGACTTACAGCGTACACTACGCTCACATTAAGAAAGCGTGAAAAGGAATAAAGCGGTCAAATAAATGAGGAAATAATGGTGAAAACGTTTTCACCCATTAACACCATGCGGTTACCACCTCCTCCCATTATTTCACCCTTTACTCTCTTCCTTCATGAGGCCGAGTACGTTTCAATCTCGACTTGTATAAATAGGTCTTACTATTTTCCACCCCGACAACAAGTCTCGGTCGGGAAAAAAATACTACACTCTCGGAAAAGGCAACTTTGCAAGCTCTCAAAAAAAAAAAGCTTTCATCTCTTGCAAGCTTCCAAGCTTTCACTTTCTCGATACAAGTCGAGACACTACTCTCCCGGACTATTCTGGTCTCAACACCTTTCTTTGCTTCCCTCCCCAAATCAACCCTTCTCCTCCACTTTGTGACCGAAGCAAGTCCGGAACGACCATTTCTTGGTTTAGGCCGGACTTGTGCAGTTGATCTCTCAAATCTATAAAGTGCTCACGTGCAGCACATTTGTTTAGGGTTTGAACCAGTTTCTCACTCACCTACTGAATTTACCGAAATCGGCAGAAACGATTTTTACCCATAAACACAGGTATAACTGACCATTAAGGAAATGACACGTGTCTTTTTAATTATGGTTGTAGTTGTCATAATTTTTTGTAACAGATTTTATAAAATTTAACTGACCAAAAAAGGTATGACATGTAGCTTCTTTTGTCATGTTTGTTATTGTCATAGAGTATTTTGTAACGATATTAACACAATTTAACTGACCATTAAGAAATTGACATGTCTTTTCTTTTTAGTGTTACAAGTTTTCTCATGCACATTTGAAGTTACAAAATACAGTACCCGCAAATAAAAAAAAATGGATTTTAGGTGACCCGCAACTTCAGATGGTGCAGTTTTAGGTCATCCTGATCCAACGGTTAATAATGTTAAATTATCGGATTTGCATTAGGCCCGGCAAAGGAACCGGTAGCATCGGTTGCGGTGCCTGGGCAGGAACATTCACAGCTGGTGCTGCTGTTGGTGGTTGGGCCACAGGTGGAACTACTACTTGCTCGAACGCTAATAATGCAACACGGGTAAGTAATGCTAATAATAGGTTATAGAAGAAAAGTAAATTCTAATTCTCATGCATGTTGTGTTCTCCGACAGAGAACCAACTTAGAGGGATGATTATTAAATACAGCCCGTAGAGCACGGATTACAGTATCCTTGTCCCAACCACCCCCTCCCATGTCAAGGATTTGTTAGATGGCTGCCTCAAAGTTATCTCAAGCGACAAGATTGGATGCATCTTGCCCATCTCCCTCACCATTCCATCAACTCTACTAAATACCCACTAATCTAACATTAACAATTACGGAAATTGGGTCAATTGTCCGATTATTTTTAAAACATGGTTCAAATGGACGAGTAAAAATTAATATAGGTGAAATGGACACCAAAAAAATAGCAAGAATGAAACTGGTTTCATCCTGGCTTAAACTTAAAAAATAGCGAGGATGAAACTGGATACATTCTATGTAAATTAAAAATAAGAAAAAATATTTTTAAATAGGTAGGATGAAACTGTATACATCCTGACTATCTTTACATTTTTGTCCATTTAAACAGTATCAAATTTTACATGTCTTTTTACCCAAAAATTATTGATTTTGGTCTATTTAACCAATTTTGTGTAACAATTACCACCAAAGGTTGGAAATTGATTATTGAACACGCTTCGTAAATTTACGCCTTACCCATTCGGAAACACGTCCAGGTCTCTTTATCATTCTTCCGAAGAATGCAACATGGGAAGTGTGCCAGTCAAGAGATTATGAGTCGTTTATTTCAGCTGATTTGCATTTTGATGGCAGAGATGCAAATGTTCACACGATATACAAAATCCTGGCTTAAACTTAAAAAATAGCGAGGATGAAACTGGATACATCTTATGTAAATTAAAATTAAGAAAAAATATTTTTAAATATGTAGGATGAAACTGTTTACATCCTGGTTATCTTTACATTTTTGTCCATTTAAACGGTATCAAATTTTACATGTCTTTTTCACCCAAAAATTATTGATTTTGGTCAATTTAACCAATTTTGTGTAACAATTACCACCAAAGGTTGGAAATTGATTATTGAACACGCTTCGTAAATTTACACCTTACCCATTCGGAAACACGTCCGAGGTCTCTTTATCGTTCTTCGAATGCAACATGGGAAGTGTCAGGCCCGGTCCTGTGTTTCTGGAGGCCTAAAGCCCAATTCTTTCCGGTGGCCCTTGTTATGCAGAAAGTTTATAAATAACAAATATCAGCAGGGCCGGCCCTGACGTTTTGCTGCCCTAAAGAAGACCCAAAAAATGTTGCCCCTTTAAACAAGAAAAAAAGGTAAGTAGGAGCATAAAGGTAGTCTATAAGTTATGTTACCATCGTTTCCTAAATGACATATATAAGTCTATGCATATATATTTTAAGTTGCCAAATGTTTCCACAAGCATATCAAAATTCTTGACTTGTAAAATCAACGATATTCAATCAGAAATCCTTTCATATATTCCTCTCGAGTATGCTTTAAGCTGCAAACTTGTATAAAAAAATTGAAAAATGTTTCCTCTCTTTTCTCATCGAAAGATTGCAGTTGGTTTCTGTTTTTCTGTTTAACTACGTGGGTACTCGAAGTTTTGTTTTGGATACTATGATGAAGTTTTTAAACTTACATGGTCTGATCCCGAATAGTCACTGGATTTTGTTAATCTTTCTGATAACAATTACAATATTAGAATTCAAGATCCCATTCATTTGTAGTTCAAAGACAAATGATCGGTTCAAGTATATACCGTCGGAGGAGGTGATAGCAAAGTGGATGGAGAAATGTAGGAGAAATTACCTTCATTGGTTGGACGGGAAGATTATTGCATTTGATTTGGCAGATGAAAATTTCGGATATTTCCCAACTAATTCTGTAACAAGTATTGTACTTTCGAAAGCCAGCTCAAGCTGTTGAGAGGTTTTTGAGGATTGTCACCATGGATAATAAGCGTGTAGACATATGGTCATTCAAAAATAAGAAAAACCGTGACCATAGTGATGATATCGTTGTAGAAGAAGTGGGATATCAATCTTGGAATTCAAATTTGGAGTTCAATAAACCAACTTTTCCTTCTCCTCCTGAACGTGATTTTGATAGCTATGAGATGTTTGCCATTACTAAAAACAACGAAAATCTCAGGAAATATATGGGACTTGTTATATATTTAATACTAAACCATTAAAATAACTCTTTATTTACAAAATGTCCATAAATCTCTTAGGAACAAGTCCTTTATTTTATTTGTAATCATGATTTAAACCTTCCTTTTTGTTCTTAACACAAACACACCCTTACATAAAGAACCATTTTTGTTGCCCCCAGGCTCGTGCTGCCCCGAAGTCAAACTTCGTTGACCTCCCCTCAGGGCCGGCGCTGAATATCAGTTTACTTTTGGTCCCTTATAAATCTATTCTTTTATTAATAGCCCCTTGTAAGTCTGTTGTTTTTTCATTTTGCCCCATGTAGACTATAAGTTTTACATAATGTCCTTTTTTTATCATTTGAAAATTTTGAGTTTGTGGCCTCAAGCACGGGTTGCACTGCTTATATGGCAGGGACGGCTCTGGGAAGTGTGCCGCGCAAGAGATTATGAGTCGTTTATTTCAGCTGATTTGCATTTTGATGGCAGAGATGCAAATGTTCACACCATATACAAAACAAGGTCATCCTGACATTTTGGGACTCCTTAGAGGTTTGGTTTGTTTTGTTAACAACAGCAGCTGCGCGGTTCGGATATACAATGTCAGCACCAGAGAACAAACACCATGGATAAAGTCGAAAATATGCATGAATTTGGAGAAAGAGAATAGTATTTTTGAGACTGTTTGTACCATAAGTAAAAATACCACTTAATGGGCCAAATTGATACTTGAATCGTCTTTTGGGTCCTCATCCAAGCCCGCTACCCAGCCAACCAAGGCAGTCAACCGTGCACTGAGACCGGTCAATGGTCGAGAATCAGTCAATGGTCAAAGTCGGTCAACGTCGGTCAATGGTCAAAGTCGGTCACACCCTAGCTAATTTTCAGTCTCCACTCATATCGCCAAAGAAGCCAATTATGCTGCGGCCAGTCCATCCATCATCCGGTAACTATGCGAATTACCAACCCATTCTGCTGCCCGGCCAAAGCATCCACCTATCACAACCCGATCCACTGTCCGGCCCGACGGTCTCCACCAATACTGCCGGCCATTAATCGAGGCGTTTCATACATAAATTATGGTGAAGACATAAAGGAGCAGTTTTTATGCAGAATTCAATATAGGACCATAAATGGACAGTTTCATACAGAAATTATGGTGAAGACATAAAGGAGCAGTTTTCATGCAGAATTCAATATAGGAGCATAAATGGGCAGTTACATTGAGAATTCATTATAGGAACATAAATGGGCAGTTAATGGAATTTATGTTGACATTGGAATTATATTTTTTCATTGTATAAATAGGGAGAGGAGAAATCAGTCAAGAGGTAGCCAATAGAAGAGAAAAACATACTTTGTAATACAACAGTCAATAAAACATTTCTCCCCAAGGATCCATCCGTGGACGTAGGCACACACGTAGAACCAACCACGTAAAACTGCGTCAATCTTTGTCTCCTTATTTGTTCTTCAATTCATCTCCTAACCCAAAATACATACCAAACTATCCATTCATCGTGTTTCGTGCCCAAAAGTAATTTTGGGTACAAACATTAGCGTCGACTAAGGGATATACGAAAAGAAATCGTGCTTTCCCGTTGAGAAAAGTTGTAGAAAATGCTTCAAAATCGTGTCCGTGAAAAAAACGATGCCAGGCATTTTGGAAAATCATCTGCTGCGATCCGTTGATCGCAGCTGCTGCCGGACTAGTTTGGTCGTGAATGCTGAGTCATGATCCAGTGATCGCAGCTGCTGCGACCGTATAATCGCACATACTACTGATCCAGTTGATCGCATGGCTACTTGCAACTAAGATTCGCCAGTTTGATTTCTTGAAAGGCGTTAGGCTGCGGATACCGCTGAAAATCGCATCACTACAAAATCGATGATAGTATTCTTTGAACGCTCGTTTCGTGGCAAAAGATGTAGTGAAATACCATCAAAACTGTTGTAGGATATTCGATCCACAACATGGCGGATCCGATTTGATTTCTATCATCAAGCCGTCCCGTGATCGCATCAAGCAGATCGATTAATCACAATTACTATAGCTCAAAGATTGCATTGGAAGCCACCAAAGGTGACTTACTGCGAAAATCACCAAGGTTGTTGTCGATGTTCGATCCAGCGACATGATTCAAGTCCCAAGTCAGAAAAAATTGCTTCTCAAATAACGCATTATCCACCCGTTCAAGTTTGTTGTATGACAAAATCGTCTTTCCATGATCGCAAAGTCATCAAGTTGTCTACATCTCAAGGTGCTTAAATACCCAAGGAAAACCTCCGAAAAGCATCTCGAAAAAATTCCGGAAAGGGCAACAAAAGTGCAAAAAAACCATGGTGAAAGGTCCGAGAAAGCGACCAGATCCCAACCGTTACAAAGGAAATGAAGAAAATGAAAAACCGTTACAAAAGTTCAAAAGCAATGAATGATCCAGTCAAAACCGTTGCGAAAAGTTCTCGTAAAAAAAAAAAAAAAAAACCGGGCGGCCAACCACAGCGGCCAAACACGGCAGCGACATCGCGGCGGCGGCATTTCGGCGGCGGCAACTCAGATCTGTTCACCCACTTTAGGGTTTCGTTCACCTACCTTTGTTTTCACTCACCCACGTCAAGGTGTCCATCACCCACGTCAGTGTTCTTCGATGCTTCAGGTTACATCAAAGTTCGATGCGAAGAAAATGACCACCGTTGATGCTCCCAGGTACATCAAAGTTCGATGCTCCAAGATACATCAAAATTCCAAATTGAAGCATGATTGATGCAAGGCCGGTACATCAATCTTCGATGTAATAGACACACGAGACGTTGATGCTCAATGGTACATCCATTTCGATGCTCCAAAACATCAAAAAAAAAA
The DNA here is from genome assembly GCA_023531295.1 of Papaver armeniacum. Lineage (NCBI taxonomy): Eukaryota > Viridiplantae > Streptophyta > Magnoliopsida > Ranunculales > Papaveraceae > Papaver > Papaver armeniacum. The sequence goes on along the minus strand of JAJJWW010013567.1, from coordinate 193,930 downwards.
AAAAAAAAAAAAAAATAAAGCGCGGCCAACACGAAAGCGGCTAGCGCGTATCGGTGGTGCGGCAATGAGCGGCGGCGACGAGCGGCCACCAGCGAGCGGCAATCGGCGATTATTTGGAGATTAATCGAAAATGCTGATTCGGTGCGGCGCGTTACAACTTAATTCTGTAGTCCTGATTCAATGCAACGCGGAGCACATTAATCCCGTAGCCCTCGGATTATTCCGCCCCGTTTCCCTTGCCTTGCGGATATGTACACCCCACTAGGGCTTGGTCGAAAATCTTGTTTCGTCAATAACTTCTTCGTTTTAAATCCGAATCGAGTGATTTTTGGCTCGTTGGAATCGTCTTTCAATTCCCTACAACATGGAAGTGAAAAATCATGAGTTTGGAAAATTTAATTTTGAGGTTAAGTGGCGACAAACACTATCAAGATGCAGGAAACCTTGCGTTCAATGTTCGCGAGCGCTATTGTGTCGATTTTCTACCTAACGCAAAGATCGTGAGTGCGATTGGAATCATAAACCTCGATCGCGCACATGTTCGGTTCTAGTTAAAGCTTCTGATCCGGTTATACGAATCTGTTTTAGTCCATTGTCCTCGCAACATCTGCAGTCGATTGATAAGCTGCTGCAGTCCTTTCCACATAACTATTACAGTCCGGTTGATCGAACTATTGTAATCCGATTTCACAACAGAATTGTTGGCACATTAATCGAACAGCCGCATGATCCTTTTTAATTCCTCGATCCAGTGGTGGCCTGCTGTGGCAAATTTTCACGAAAAAATCTGTTTCATTTTTCCTCTCAACGGATTGATCCCGATTTTACGCATAATCACAAGTGCAGCTGATCACAATTTCTTTGAAATACGATCCCGTGGCAATGTCTTGATCGGCCTTGGACTTAATTGGTGCATTCCAGTCCACGGACAAATCAATTACTAAGTCGAGACGCTAAAGCAACTATACTAATCATCGTCGCTTAAAAACACCGACATAGCCCGGTTGGCATCCTAATCACTTGAAGCGAAGTCGCAGCAACATTTTCAATAAGGTAAGTATGCATTTTACATATTTTCGCATCTTTTCATATATTCATGCATACTTTTGTTGATAAGACACCTTTAATGTGGCAAGCATCTTCTCAACGAGGATGCACACATTTCAATTCTGCGCGCATCTGGAATAGTGGGATTGGCCCCCCGCGTAAATTCCAGATAGCAGACATCTTCAAAATCCCATGCGCAAGCGAGATGCAGCAAGGAAGTGCACCCTTGTGCAAACATTGAAGCAACATGACAATTACTATCTTCCGAGGGGCGAGTTGCATATCACTTCAACATGACCGACCATCACTTGGGGCGAGATATGTAACACCTCATCGTCTTAAATTACTCTTTTTGGGGCAAGTTGTGTAACACTTCATACGCTTGGAGGCAAGTTACATAGCACCTAATTGCAATGCGGATTAAGCTTCCCAAAATAGAAATTTGTGTAACTCTAAACTTCTTAATCCTCCAACAAGTTGTGGGATTAAGAGAAGCAACGTACACCCTAATATTTTACGCAATTTTTACAATCGGTAATGTTAAACCTATTATAATTATGTTGATTGAATTTTTGTACTTGATTTCAAAGCAAGCTACTTTGATTGGGCATGGCCCGATGCGAGTCCCGATTTTCTTACGAATTTTGTACTCGGTTGGAGACCAAGCTGATGCGGTCAGTAGCACTTTCAGTTGGGCGCATGGCCCAGTGTACATCTAGTTTTATTTATAGCTTTTACACCTATGTTTATCAAACTTTTTAAAGTCGAGTCCCTCGGCCAGTGCTGCCGATCCATGTAATTATTATTGCCGTGATCCAGTGAACGCAACAACTGCATGAGAACTTTGTTAGTTGTTGTTGCATTCGGTGACGCGGTGATGCGATTCGACCTTGCTGTGATTCTGCCCGTCGGTTTGAAACGCGAGTATGCTGAAGGAACTTGTCCGTTCTTCTTGCATTCCAGCCCGATCGCAGCTGATGCGATTTCGGCTATGCTCGCGATTCGGCGATCCAGTGAAGCCCATTTCTTCTTGGAACTTTGTTCTTCTTTCTTGCATTCAGTGGCTTGGTGATGTCGATCAGCCTTGCTCGCGATTCTGCAGTCCATTCAAACGCGGCTTCTTTGTAGAGAGGAAATTTGTCCGGTTCTTCTTTGCATTCCGGTGATCGCGGTGATGCGGTTTATGCTCGCGATTCTGAGTCTGGCTGAAGCAAACTCTTTGAAGGAACTTTATCGTTCTTGATGCATTCAGTGATCTTGGTGATGCTGATTCAACTATGCTCGCGATTCCTGATCTACTTTGGCTGAGCATTTCTTTGCGAAGGGAACTTTGGCAATCATTCTTTGCTGCATTCCCGGTGATGCGCGGTAATCACGATCAGTATGCTCGCGATTCCAGTGATCCGGTGACATTTCTTTGCTGGCGGAACTTTGTTAGTTCTTTCTTTGCATTCGGTGAAACGCCCGATGCGATCGGCCTTGCTCGCGATTCCTGCCCGATCCGTTGACATGCGAGCTAACATGTAGAGAAATTTATGCATGCTACTGCTTTGCATTCGGTGATTCGCGACTGATCTTTTGATTGACTATCTTTCGCAGTTCCTCTGATCTAAATTTGAAGCAGTGCTGCGAGAAAGGAACTTTGTCCGTTCTTTTGCATTCAGTGATCGCGGTGATGCGGATTCGACTATGCTCATGATTCCTACAATCTAGGTGGAGCAGTACGCGGAAGGAACTTTGTCGTTCTTTCTTTGCATTCCAGTGATCGCAGTAATCTGGAACCCGGCTATGCTCGCAGATTCTGCATTCCACTAATCGCGATTGATGCTCGTTGTTTATGCAGATCCAACTGATTCTGACCGGCCACAGTTAGCCAACTCCCGCTCAATGATGTTACTACTCATCACTCGCTCAAGTATCACGCTTTCATTGCGTTCAGACTTCAATTCGATTTTTGCATAACAACAATGGTTCATGCTCAACTGTTTCATGTCGATTCTCCAGCTGCAATAGCCTCACTTGGGGGCGTCCTGATTATGATTTCTGCAAACAACAAGGGAGTTCGCCAGTCACCACAGTATCAATAATCCGCACTTGGGGGCGTATTTTATCAATGACTTAGGAAAACGGAATTTTCTTAACCCCCAACAAGTTGGAGGTTAAGAGGGGGCGATGTTTGTACCATAAGTAAAAATACCACTTAATGGGCCAAATTGATACTTGAATCGTCTTTTGGGTCCTCATCCAAGCCGCTACCCAGCCAACAAGGCATCAACCCGATGCTGCACTGAGGCCGGCCAATGGTCGAGAATCGATCAATGGTCAAAGTCGGGTCCAACGTTCCGGTCAATGGTCAAAGTCAGTCACACCCCTAGCTAATTTTCAGTCTCCACTCATATCGCCAGCAAGCCAATTATGCTGCCAGCCAGTCCATCCAGTCATCCAGCCAACTATGCAGTCAGCCAACCCATTACGGCGCCCGGCCCGGCATCCACCTATCTGCCGAGCCAAGATCCAATCCCAGCCCGGCCGGTCTCCACCAATCCTGTCAGCCATTAACCAGGCAGTTTCATACAGAAATTATGGTGAAGACATAAAGGAGCAGTTTTCATGCAGAATTCAATATAGGACCATAAATGGGCAGTTTCATACAGAAATTATGGTGAAGACATAAAGGAGCAGTTTTCATGCAAATTCAATATAGGAGCATAAATGGCAGTTACATTGAGAATTCATTATAGGAACATAAATGGGCAGTTAATGGAATTTATGTTGACATTGGAATTATATTTTTCATTGTATAAATAGGGAGAGGAGAAATCAGTCAAGAGGTAGCCAATAGGAGAAAAACATACTTTGTAATACAACAGTCAATAAAACATTTCTCCCCAAGGGGATTCATCCGTGGACGTAGGCACACCGGGCCGAACCACGTAAAACCTGCGTCAATCTTTGTCTCCTTATTTGTTCTTCAATTCATCTCCTAACCCAAAATACATACCAAACTATCCATTCATCGTGTTTCGTGCCCAAAAGTAATTTTGGGTACAAACAGATGCCAAGATGTTATTTTGGTTTCGATCCTACTACAAAAAAAACATAAAATGCTAGGGTGGCCCCTAAAACTGGATTCCCATTTTATGTGAACCGAGTCTACAAGTTCATAACATGCTAGGTTTTTTTGGACGCTCCTGCCTCAACTGGTGCTGGTGTTACAACAACATTTAATGGTGCATCATCATCACAACATCCCCTCTCTTCATCTAAACAAGATTATTGGAACAACTGGAACACTATGGAAAAGTATTTCAGTGAAGAAAGAAATGGGCCAGCTAAAAGACTAAGGATAAATGAAGTTGATGGCAACTCTGCAGCAACTAATGATAGAGACATCATAGTGATTGAACCTTTTGATTCCAACTTGAACCATCCATATTAGTGGTTTAATGGACAGACAAGCTCAGCTGCTGCAAAAGGAAAAAAAAAGGCATACAAACTCCAACCGCTGAATAATATCCATACCTAGAAATACTGCCACAGGAAACCATTAGGACCTATGTATTTTAAACTGTTAGCTTTTCCAAATTTTTGCTTTGTAATTTTTGTAATCCTTTTGCTGTTTTTGTAATCTGTAGTTTTTGTTTTAATCCCTGTAAAGTTTTAATAGCTTCTCTGTATAGTTTCTTTTTGTTTTAATAGTAAAGCTTTTTTAGTACCTCTATTAGCCTTTTGTAATCTGATTTTAATTCTTTATATTTTGTAATATGTTAATAGCTAAGTCTTTTCTTTCCTGTAATTTGAATTCTAAGTTCTCAGTATTCTTTACAACTTAGCTCCCAGCCTGGTTTATTTTATCTGTTTTAATTCTCCTCATCTGTCTCTCAATTGGATTCTAGTTACTTCTTACTTTCAGATTTCTTGTTTTGTTTTGCTCTTCTAGCTGACAGCTTTTCCTTGTTTTAATCTAAATCTTCTCTGTCTTTCCTTTTAATTTTCAATTATAGCCACAGAGTTAGATCCTGCTTTTCTGTTTTCTGTTTTGAATTCATCTATGAAGATTCTATCTTGGAATGTCCAAGGAATTGGAACTCCAATAACCCAAGATCATTTTAATCACATAAACTCGTATTATAAGCCTGACATTGTTTTTTTAGCTGAAACCAAAGCACAAATAACAAAAATGGATCCTTTTTTTGAAAAATCTCATTTCTTTGACTGGTTTATAGTTCCGTCCGTGGGAATTGCAAAAGGGTTAGCGATTGCTTGGCATAATAATATAGAAATTAATCTGATTTCATCAAACCTGAATGTTTGCCATTTTGATACAAAAATTGGAGAAAAGGAGGTGATATTAGCTTGTGTCTATGGTGCAGTGGAAGTGGAAGAAAAAATAGAACAATGGACTTACATAGCTCATTACTGCTCTTGATTCAAAGCAAACCTTGGTTACTAATTGGAGACTTAAATGTGATACTTGATCCAGACGAAAAACAAGGAGGAAACAAATCAAGTTCCAGCAGCAAATCTTTCATAATCCATAAAATTGACTCTTTGGGACTTCAAGATGTGGGTTACGAGGGAGCTCCATTTACTTGGTCAAACAACAGACAAGGAGAGGCCAATATATGCGAAAGAATTGACAGAGCTCTCACGTCATTTCAATGGACTCAGAACTTTCCAAATACAAAGGTAAGTCATCTTCCTAGGGTCGGTTCTGACCATACTCCTCTTCTACTCGATTCCCACCCGGATAAACAAATCCTACATAAACCCTTTGGATGCATTAGATCCTGGCTCACCCACCCCACTATTTCAGCTATGGTAGCCAATTCTTGGACTCTACATTCCAGTAGTGATATAAATAATAACTTCTAATCCAAGCTTCAGCTCCTTTCCTCCGACCTTTCCTCCGACCTTTCCCAATGGAACTCTGATGTTTTCGAAAATATTCATAAGAATATAAAATCCCTAAATAATAGGATATATAGCCTACATAAATCCGGTAATTACTCTACCAATCTGGATAAAATTAAAAAGTTACAAGCAGAATTAGGGGTTTGGTACAACATTAAAAATGACTATTTCCACCAACTCTCTAGGGATAAATTTTTCAAGGAATACGACCAAAACACCGAGTATTTCCATGCTTCGGATTCTAACAGGAAAAGAATTAATTCTATCCATTCCCTAAGAGAGCTTTCATGCATTTGGATTTTGGAAAGAGATCAAATCTATTCCCTCCTCCTCAGCCATTTCTCCAATATAGGAACCTCGCAGATTCGGAACTACGTGGAAGATCATCAAACATTATTACTCCTTGCATTTCTGATGAAGAAAACTCCTCCTTATCTCTTATTCCTTCAAAAAAAAAGATATGTGACACTTTATCCAAGATGAATCAATGGGGAGCCCCGGGGCCAGATGGTTTCAGTAGGGTTTTTTAAAGCTAATTGGGATATTTTGGGACAAGATATTACAAACACAGTTCAAGATTTTTTCAAAACTGGTTCTCTAGACCCTAATTTAAACCACTCATTCATTACCCTTATTCCAAAAATTTCTACCCCTCAAACCCCGGCCGATTTTAGACCCATTAGCCTAAGTAATACTATTTACAAGATAATATCTAAAATTCTGTCCAATCGCCTCAAACCAATTCTTAATAAAATAATATCCCCTAACAAATCACCAGCGATAATATCATCATCGCTCATGAGCTTATTCATACAATGAAATCCTCGAAAAGCTAAAAAGGGTCATTTCGCTCTAAAATTAGATCTTTCAAAAGCCTTTGACAGTGGAATGGAATTTTATAAAATCCGCTCTTTCACTCTGGGCTTTAATACTCCCTGGGTAAATCTCATTATGCAATGCATCTCTACCACTTCATTTTCCATTCTTCTTAACGGCTCACCAGGGCCGACTTTCAAAACTTCCAGGGGGTTAAGACAGGGCGACCCCCTCTCCCCGTACCTATTCCTTATCTGTATGGAAATTCTTTCTAGACTTCTAGAAAATGTTGTTTTTGAGAAAAAAATCTCTGGCCTGAAAATAAACAAAAATGCTCCAAACATCTCCCATCTATTCTTCGCAGATGATTGCTTCCTTTTTACCAAAGCCGATTTAGGGGAGGCAAAAAACCTTCTTGATATTTTATCCAGATTTGGGGAGATCACTGGTCAAATGATAAACCTCCAAAAATCCGGTATTTTTTTCAGCAAAAAAATCCATCCGAAGCATGGGAAAATCATAGCCAAAATTCTAAAAGTCCCTCTGATGACAAAAAATGATAGATATTTAGGTACTCCTCTCTTTTTTGATAAAAAAAGAAAGGATAATTTCGAACCTCTGCTCCAGAAATACTATGACACTCTGCAAGGTTGGAAATCTAAACTTCTCTCACAAGCTGGAAGAACGGTGCTAATAAAATCAGTTCTTCAAGGTTACCCTACTTATCAAATGCAAATCCTTAACCTACCCAAGGAAACCTTGGATCAAATGGATAAAATTCAAAGAGATTTCTGGTGGAACAAGGATAAAAAGAAAAAAATAGGAGGTTATTTTAAAGCTTGGGTAAACATATGCAAACCTATCTCACAAGGAGGGCTTGGGATAAAAAACCCACATCTTTTCAACATCTCTCTCCTAACGAAACGGCGTGGATGATTTGAACACGATCAATTGTGGGAAAGATTATTGAAAGCCAAATATTTCCCAAACAACCACCCTTTAGAAGCTTCTAGGACTTCGAATCTTTCTTGGATATGGACAAGCATACAAAAAGGTCTAAATCTCATCAAAGGAAATTTTGTTTGGAAAGTTAAAAATGGAGCTTCGGTAAAGATTTGGGAAGCTACCTGGTTACCATCAGAAAACAAAATTCAAAAACCAACGGGTTTATTAGGTCCAGTCCCAGAAAAGGTAAGTGAACTGATTACACAACATGAAGCTTGGGAATTAGAGAAACTGGATACTTTATTCTCCCATAATATAAAAGAGAAAATCCTTGCCATATCGCCAAATATACAAGAGCAAGATAAAATTAGATGGCAACACCACGACTCGGGAAATTTTTCAGCGAAAAATGTTTACAATTTCCTCATAAACCAAGATCAGGAAAACACCAACAATGGTGAATTTCCATGGAAAAAAATATGGAAAATCAATGTAATTCCGAGGATCAAGTTATTCATTTGGAAATTAGCTCAGAAACCTCTTCCCACTAATGATAGACTAGGAGATCATAATAAGGATTTTATCACAGATTGCCCAATGTGTAATACTCAATCGTCAGAAACAGAACAACACCTGATAAGATCTTGTCCATTTGCTAGAGCAATTTGGTTTGGTCTCTCCTTAGATGCAGTTAATATAAGAATTAATACAGACTCTATGATGGATTGGATTAAAGATTGGATCTCGGAAACTGATTTCGCTAACTATTTAGGAAAGATTGCAACAATATCCTGGTTCATCTGGAAATATCGATGCTCAGTAGTCTTTGACAAAATAAACCCAAACCCAAATTCTCTTATTGAGCAAATTAACAAATTCTTACAACAATATCCACAAGAGAATATCAAGAAGACCAAAAAAAGTCTACCAACTATGGAATACAAGGATAAATGGTCAAGTTTAGCTTCAGACTGGATAATATTCATAGACGCGGCTTTCAAAAAGGAAAATTCAACAATGGGATATGCTTTTATCCTATTCTCAGCGGACACCGAAACTTTTATGCACATTGCATCGGGAGCAGATAGGGCTTCATCTGTAGGACCATAATATCGCAACGTACAGGACTTGCGAAGTTAATAAACAACGATGTCGCGAGGCAGTCGCAGAGAGCTAAAATAAACGACGCAAAGAATAACGACAGGCGAGACATAAAGGAGACGTGAGATCTCGGCGAGGTTAAGAAGTGTCACGAGATTGAATAGTTGTACACTGGCGACACTTCGCGAGACATTCCCGAAAATAAAGGATAGCTTAGCTGTCATCCACTATGTATTACCCTATATAAAGGGTCGAGTGAGTCTGTAAAAGGGGGGGGGATCTTTGGAGAATTGTTAGGCAAGTCATTAGGAGAGAGAAAGTTTAAGAGTGTTCTAACTTCTAAGTGTAATTCTACTTTCCTGTGTAACACTTGATGAAATTAATCAATAAACATTCTCAATTATACAACTTTCAATAGACTAATTAATCAAAATATAGTGAGGGGTGTAGTGTGGGATTTCCTGCTACTACATATGCGCTAGAAACAGGGACCTAATCTTGTTGGTTCAAGAAAGAAAATCGCAATTAAAGCTGTTTAGATCAAGAAAATGAGAAAGGAAACTCTTAGATCGGATGAAGCAGGGGAAAAAGATATGGCATGTGGCGCAGATCACAGAGTAATGATTAGTAAATTTCATGAAAATATCGGAGGAAGAATACACAAAAGGATTTTGAAGGAAAGAAGGTTACGAACAGAGAAATGATATCACCTTTGAAAGATTGGGAAAAACAAGAGATAACATTCACGGCGGGAGAGATATCCAAAGAAAATTTGGATCACCCATCTCCATTAGTGATCGCAATTAACGCATATAAGGAGAAAGAAGAATTGGAGAACACAAATAAAAACATGGGTGGTAAATGGAGTTTTAATTGATACGAGGAGTCTGGTGAATATAATGTTCTATCACACTTACAAAAAGATGGGATATGAAGACGAGGATATGACTTTCGCGGCGTACAATATTCAAGGATTTGGTAAATCCATAACCAAGGTTAGAGGAGAGATAAAAATACGTATTCCATTAGGAGGAATCGAAACTCAGGTGACATTGAGTATAGTAGATATGGAATCACCGTATAACTTGTTACTAGGAAGATCATGGGTACATGCAATAAAAGCTGTGGCGTCGACGCTTCATCAATGTATCAAGTTTCCAACACCAACTGGAATAGGCGAGATCAAAGGGGATCTTTGCTAAAGGAAGAATATATTATCAAAAGGAAGTAAAATGTTGCGAGAACAAATAAACAAACAAAAGAATATATCTAAGCACCGCAAAAGATGGCGAGAGGCGGCTAAGAAAGAAAGAAGAGTTCAGAGTTTACATGATCAAAGCGAAGGAAGGAAAAGGAATACCTAGCGAGATCTCGGGAGAAGAAAATGATTCAGCGATGGGCCGAAAGGACCAACCCCCATGGGAGAACCGAAGGCCAGTTACGTCGCGGCAGAGCAAACTAAAGAAGTGAATATTGGAACTAAGGAAGAACCCAAGATACTAAAGATTGGAACTAACATGGGAGCGGAGGAAGAAGAAAGAACTGTTGGTCTGTTGCGAGATTATAAAGATATCTTCGCGTGGGATATGGATGAAATGCCTGGTATAGATCCATCGGTAGCTTGTCACAAGTTGGAAATTGATAAAAATGTGAAGCCATTCAAACAAAGAATTAGAAAGATAGCAACAAAAGATATCACCCTCGAGATAGAAGAAGAGTTGCAAAAGATGTTGGACGCGGAATCATTAGACAAGCAAAATATCCCGAATGGATAGCGAACATGGTTATAGTTCCAAAGAAGAACAAAGGAATAAGGATTTGCATTGATTTCACTGGATTTAAATAAAGCACCCCGAAAGACAGTTTTCCATTGCGGATATTCCCCAGCTAGTCGAATCGGCGGCGGGAATGAAAGGGTATCCTCATTTGGATGGATACAAAGGTTACAATCGGATCCCACTCCAAGAGGATCAAGAGCATCTTTGCTTTCTTCGCTCCAAGAGGATTATATTGCTATACTAAAATGCCGTTCGGTTTGCGAAATCTTTGGAGCGACGTATCAAAGGATGGTAGAAGAGGTATTCGCGGAGAATGGATACATAAAACACTGGAAGTCTATGTAGATGACATGCTAGTAAAAAAGTAAGAAGGCGAAGATCACGTGCGAGACTTGAAAGAAATTTTTGAGCAAATGAGGCGTTTCAACATCAAAGTCAACCCAGAAAAATGTACCTTTGGAGTTGCGTCAGGGAAGTTCTTGGGTTACATTGTGTCAAAGGAAGGAATACACGTTGACCCGGAGAAAATAAAAGCAGTTCGCGACATGCCGACGCCGGTTGACAAAGAAAAGACGTTCAAAAGCTAAATGGATTGTTAGCATCACTAGGAAGGTTCATCTCGCGATCGTCTGATAAATGTAAACATTTTTTCAGTGTTCTAAAAAAGGGATCGAAATTCGAATGGACGGACGAATGTGAAAAGGCTTTACAAGGAATTAAGGAACATTTAATGGATGTATCCATTATGCAGAAGGCAGAACCTGGGGAAGAGTTATTAATATATCTGGCGACTACTTCGCACGCCTTAAGTGCAGTATTATTGCGAACGGACGCAGGAGTGGAAAAACCAATCTATTATATCAAGAAACTTTTAATGCCACAGAAAGAAATTATTCAAAATTGAAAAACTAATCCTAGCGTTAGTCTATCGTCATTTAAACTTCGCATATATTTTCAGGCACATAACAAGTTAGAGTAGTAACAAAGGTACCAATCGAGTCGGTAATGAAAAATTCAAAAAGATCAGGAAGAGTCGAAAGATGGAATGCTCAAATAAGTCATTGCAAACTCAAATATGAAATATTATCTTCAACCAAGTCACAGTGTCGTCATGAGACTTTAAACGCGAAATTTCCTTTAGAGGAGGATGAAGCAAAGGATGAAATGATGGATGTAGAGGAAGAACATGGAGATCCAAAAGATTTGTTAACTCAACCAAACCGGTGGGAAATATTAGTGGATGGATCATCAAATGGAGAAGGTAAAGGTGGGAATTGTTATGATTTCGCTGAAAGGCAATAAGTTAGCTTTGCTTTTAGATTGGAATTTGAGTCTACCAATAATGAAACGGAATACGAAGCCATAATACATGCTTTACGATTTGCAATAGAAATGAAACTGGAGAGTGTGAGAATTACCAACTGACTCTAATTGGCAATTCGTCGGATAACGTAAAAAGTATGCTACAAATGATCCATCCCTACGAAATACAGAAGCTTGTAGAAGCGTTGTCGACCTGAGACACGAAAATAAAATGGAGGCACATATCAAGAAGAGATAACGAGACTCGCAGACGCTTTTGCCTTTATATCAAGTATGATGACGGACCAACTGCGAGGAATATCAAAATACGAGGCTACTGGGCGCCATCAGTTAATAAAGAAGAGGAACAAGAAGCAGATATAATGATGGTGGTAAATGAGATGCAAGGTTGCGAGGAAGATTGGAGAGTAGAACTTCACGCGTACTTAATGAAAGGCGAGGTACCAAGAAATAGATTGGAAGCACACAAGTTAAAGAGCCGAGCAACAAATTATGAATTAAGCGAGATGGCGTGCTTTATCGGCGTTCTTTTGATGGACCTTCGCTTCGATGCCTAACAAGGAAAGAAGGAGAAACCATATTGAAGATGCTGCATAGTGGAGATGCCGGAAATCATAGCGGCGGAAGATCTTTGGCATATAAAGCAAAGATGCAAGGATATTATTGGCCATATATGCATGAGGACGCGAGCAATAGCCGACCAGCTGCGAAGATTGTCAAAGACACGGAAGAAGATACATGCACCAGAGCACGATTAAATTCTTCAAAAAGTGTGTGGCCTTTTGGAAAATGGGGTTTAGATATTGTGGGACCATTTTTACCAGGAACTGGACAAAGGAGATATCTAATTGTCGCAACGGATTATTTCACAAAATGGGCAGAGGTGAAAGCGGTCCAGCACATTCGTGATAAGGATGTTTTTACTTTCATATTCGAAAATATCATATGCAGATTTGGGATCCCTGCGCAATTGGTATCTGATAATGGGAAAGCGTTTGAAGGGCAAAATATAGAGTTCTTTGCTCAATGCATTTCGGATAAGATGTGGAAAATCAACTCCATTATATCCACAAGCTAATGGCCAAGCGGAGGCAACAAACAAAACAATTGCCGATATATTGAAGAAAAAATTGGAAGGACACAACAAAGGATGGTGCGAACAAGTACCCAATGCAGTATGGGCCTATAATACAACTAGAAGAGAAGCCACAGGGAATGTCCCCTTTTTGCCTAACTTATGGAGTTGAAGCAAAGTACTCCCAACGAGGTCGTGATTCCGACAACCAAAAAAAGAGGTCTGGGAGAAAATCTTCGCGCAGCAATATTCTAATCAAGTTGGATGAATTGGAAGAAAAACGAGAAAAAGCCTTGCGACACATGGAGAATTATCAAAGACTAGCTAGAGAATATAATAAGCGTGTAAAAATACGTGAGTTCCAACCGTGCGACTTGGTGTTGCGAGAAACACCAATATATCAACGCGAAACGAGGCAAGTCGGCGAAAATGGGATGGACCTTATATCATCAAAGAGATAGTCGTGACAGGGCATATAGATTGATGGACCCGGAAGGAAGAGATGTGGGGCAAAAATTGGATAGACCATGGAATAGGTTATATCTAAAGAAATATTATCCGTGATAACGAAAGATGACAAAATGAATTAAGATGAAGTACTTCTTCGCGATATTTGCGACATTCAAAAATGCGAGGAGAATCCGCGAAGAGATCGCGATAAGAATAACGAAAAAGTCATGAATAGCTTAACAAAACAACAAGAGATAAGGAATGATTAAATGAATGAATCGGCGAATATCTCATGAGACAAAATAGCAAATGATGAAGAATGATTGCCTAAAAAGAATGAATGAACAGGACGAACCTTTATGGCGTACACCTAGTTCGCGAATTATATTTCGTAAGAGGCAAATGTAAGACCTAAAAGTGCGTCATATAAGGGGTATCTCTTAACATGGCTCGGTGGAAGGTTACACCGCTCCTGAAACTGAGTCATGCAAATTTGGGGCCCATGAAAGCCTATCCGGGGGAGATACCTTGGATTCCCAACTATATATGTAGGTTATACCCTGGTTGGGCGACCGAGGGTCTCTTCCAAGGAGTCAGTGGATGCACAAGGCGCCGAGGTACACGGTTGAGCCGAGAGTGCCCGGGATGGATGAACCTCCCTGGCCATTCTTGGCAAGTCTTGGCATGTGCTTTTCACTCGCCAAGAAAACTCCACTTAGGGTGCAGTCTCGTAACCATAAACCATATAGGTATAAGGGATAAGAGGCTGCGAAAACAAGCTGGTTGTTGTTAAGACCGGATGGGAGGAGCTAGTCTTGTATGGCCGATGTTTCGCCTCCTTGAAGGGGCAACCGGGAGATGATAAGGGCGACGCTCTCCATTAGGGGTGTCAAAACAGACGCAAATGTCATGAGGCTTTGTTTTCGCAAGGAGACTTAGGCTTGTCATATTTGTGCAATGATCCCGCAGAGGCAATAATACTAACGCGAGGGTAAGGCGAGATCAATGGGTCTTTACACGAAAGTGTACGGACGTCCTGCGATTTCGTCGCACGACGGCAATGTCATGGGACTTTATGTTCGCAAGGATATCTAGGCCTGTCATATTGTCGCAACTAAAACATCCTGCAGAGGCAAAAATACTTGAAAAATGATAAGACAAGATCAATGGGTCTTTACATGCAAGTGTACGGACGTCTGCGATTTTGTCGCCATAAAAGGTGGCGAGGAAGACCTCTAATTAGGGAGGTCTAACTCGGAAAGACCACACAAAATTGATAAGGCAAGATCAATGAGCCATTGCATGAAAATGTAAAGGCGGTCTGCGATCTTGTCGCCACAAGAAGAGATAAAATAAAGAATACCAAAATGATAAAACGAGAAAAGTAGGTTTCTTCCCTCATGGAGATGCCTGCGACCTTGTCGCAATACAAAATTCGACATCAGCGAAGAATACAATGAAAAGATGATGATGATTAAGTAAAAATAATTTCATCAAAATGTAAGCGAATAAGCTTGCGAGATTATAGTTATAAATAAGAAGAAGAAAATAAGAGGATTCTCCAACAAGGGATTTAATCTCTCAATACAAACAGGCAGATTGTAGCAAGAGTTATCAAACAGTTAATTCTCTACATCAATTTTATCGTCTTCACCAATTACTTTCTCAGCTTCACCTTCGCCAGTCAATGGACGTTCTTCTGAGATATTTTCAGCATCTTTATTCTCGCCAATTGGTGGATTCTCATCAGAAAGCTTTTCAGTCAGATCTTTGTTGATAACTTCAATATTAGCGACGTCTTCGCCGCTTTCATAGTCATAATCACTATCTGGAGCATCAGGAACTTCATCATCACTTATTTCCAAAGGAGCGACGTGAATAGGATCAAGAGACTTCGACAGCAAAATGTTATTCACAAGAACTTCCGCCTTTAGAGGGAACTGGCGTAGTAATGCCTTTTGACGATTCTTACTATCAATGTCCTTACAATGAGACATATAATCAAGTCTTCGCTCTGCACGGTCACGAGAACGAGCAAGATGCGAAGTGAGTAGTCCATTTTCCTTGCGAATTTTGGAATAATCAGACACGAGGTAGAAATAGTGGAGCGAAGCTTTCTCTCGAGAATCGCATAACAAATACACAAGATCGTAGAAAATTCTTATCGAACATTATCGACATTTTCGGGTAGTAAAGCATTCATGGAATAAACATATGAATTAAGATAGTCAAATAAATTGACTACCTTCCTTTTGAGAAGAAAGATGTTGAATTAAAGTCTGAAATTATTCCCGTGCGGTCCATGACATCATCAAATGAATCTCCCACTAAGCCTTTCAATCGAGAACGCAAATTCTTTTCATTGGAAACAAGTATGGAATTTTCGTTCGCGGAGTAGAGTTGGATTTTTCTAAATTGACACATTGTTCTTGGAATTGCTTCGCTTTTACACTCAAAGTTATTCTACCCCGAATAAGTTTATCTCTCTCGTGATAATTACTTCCAGTTGGTTTTTCAAAGAATGATTGGCTTGCTCTTGTTCTTCACATAATTTTTCGACAAGCATCATCTGCTTGCGAATAGTTCGCCACCCTATTCAACAAAGAACGTTTCTCTTGCGAAAGAGTTCGATTCTCATCGATAAAGTTTGCAACTCCAAATCGGATTTAGTCAAAGCATAAGAGAGGCGAGATAAATCATTACTTAACAAGTCTTGCTTCTGCGATAAATTTAAATTTTCTTTTGACAAGTTATTTATTTGATCAGCTGCATAAGTGTGAAGATTATCTAAGAGATTATATTGTTCCATCCAACCATCTCTCTCAACTCGAACTTCTTCAACAATGGACTCCATCCGATATATCTCCATTATTCGTTCTGGTTTAATGCTTGGAGAATGAACAGAGAGTTTGAGTTGCAAAAAAAAAAAAAAAAAAAAAAAAAAAAAAAAAAAAAAAAAAAGAGCGGCGAGGGTATACCTTTTAATTCTTCATTCTTCATGCGAAGGTCATCACAATCCAAATGAGATGTTGTGAAATTTTGATTGCACTTCACGGTCATGACACGGAGATCATTCTTGACTTTACTAATTTCTTGAACCAAAGACGCTCAGAGACCTTATCGGGACCAAGGTGCTTACTTAAAATCTCATGAGACATTGGATTTGATAGGATCAAATGAGGTTTTCTTGGCATCATTCACAAGATCCGAAAGAACCTTAAAGGCCACATCTATACCCTCCAAATTTTATCTCATTAGAGGAATTTGCTCTACTAAAATGAGTCATCCTTTGTCAAAGGAATCTCATGAGAAGAGGAGGTCTCGGGGAGAAGTGGTTGGAGAAATAGTAGGAACATTGATAGCGAGAGGGTGGTATAGCATCATTTGTAGGGGAACGATTGTGAGGAACTTGGTCTATGAGGAGTTGAGGCGTAAAAGTGTTGTCGCCGGTAATGTTATCGAAGGAAGAGGCACGAAACTATCTGCGAAGATTTCGCGAAGGGAAAGAAGGTCGAAAGAAGGAAATGGAACATTGGGAGTAACGGACTTGGGTCGGCGAAGCCTTTTAGGAGTTCTATCGGCATTTCCATCATTCTCGCGAGTAACAAGTCAAGTAAGAAACAGAGGCAACAATATATTGCTTATAAAAAGAAATGTTTCTTAAATACCTTGTCACTCGCGAGGCTTTCTTTTGATTATAGATTTTGTTCGCAAGTAGGCTTTGACTCAGTATAGGAGATTCTTGTTGCGAAGAGGGTTACGATGGCGAGCCCAAAGAAAGAAAAGGGTCCTTCACGGTAAATCTGGTTTTGGGTTGGTTCTTGCTAAACAACAATGGCGAGAAAAGAACTATAAAGTTAAGCATACCGGTGTGATTTCGACAAGAAAAACTAACTTCAAAGCAATTAACCACAAGATTAAATTAGATATGGCAAGATTAACAAACCCGGATGCCATGAGAATGACAAACCGATAAGAAGTAATGAGAAGAAGAGAAGAAGATGAAGAAGGAAAACAAGAGGCAAATACTTGCGACGATGAAGAAGAGGAAAGCTTGCAGACGATGAGGAAGATGAAAGGGAAAAGAAATTTCTTCACAAGGAACACTTTTATAAATAGATGGGAAAAAGGTATTACGACCGGGTAACATTAAATGCGCCAGTAAAAGAGGCAAATATAGACACGTGTTAATGAGTCATTACCCAAATCCAAGGAAACTTGACGAAAAGAAATTTAGCGGGAATTCAAATATATGGCATATTTCCTAATGGGCGAGAAGAGATTGCGGAACCGATTATTCTCTGTAACACATGAGGCAAGAAATGACACTTTGTACATAGGAGCTTCGAATTTCGCAAAAGAATAGAGGCAAGTACGTACTTTTCAAGTCCAAGTATTCTTTCGCTCGTTCCTTCATCAAGATCAAAGATTATTGCAACAATGATTTTTCCTTAAAAATCGCTCTTCAAGCAATATTCAAGGAAAAAGAGGCAAGATGTAGGACCATAATATCGCAACGTACAGGACTTGCGAAGTTAATAAACAACGATGTCGCGAGGCGGTCGCAGAGAGCTAAAATAAGCGACGCAAAAATAATAACGACAAAGAGACATAAAGGAGACGTGAGATCGGCGAGGTTAAGAAGTGTCGCGAGATTGAATAGTTGTACATCAAAGCGACACTTCGCGAGACATTCCCGAAATAAAGGATAGCTTAGTTGTCATCCACTATGTATTACCCTATATAAAGGGTCGAGTGAGTCTCAGTAAAGGGGGGGGGATCTTTGGAGAATTGTTAGGCAAGTCATTAGGAGAGAGAAAGTTTAAGAGTGTTCTAACTTCTAAGTGTAATTCTACTTTCCTGTGTAACACTTGATGAAATTAATCAATAAACATTCTCAATTATACAACTTTCAATAGACTAATTAATCAAAATATAGTGAGGGTGTGTAGTGTGGGATTTCACCGCTACTACATCATCGACTTTCCATGCAGAGTCAAAAGCCTTATTAAAAGCTTCATATTGGCTTAGTGAGAATATTCAATCTAGTGTCACCTTAGTTACAGATTGCAAGATGTTAGCGGAAACAATTAGAAAGAAAGACAAGATCCCAGATTGGAGCGCAGAGAACACAATAATGAAAACCCAAAAGATCTTGCAAAGACTCCCTCAAGCAAAGGTGAAATATATCAACGAAAGATTTAATTCTGCAGCAGATCAGATAGCAAAAGAAGCTCGGATAAAGAATCTTAACCATATATCTACACAAATTCAGCTAAAGATATCACAATCTAGTGTGATGTCAAATATTTTTGAAAAGAAAGATATTGTAAATCTGATGTACTTTATTGCTTGATTAATATATTTACTTTTTACATCAAAAAAAAAAAGTCTTCAAGTGAATCAACTTCTTTTTTGACAATTGACATGTTTACTTTTTCGTTGAGATATATGTACTAGGTTTTATTAGTCTTCTTGTGATTCATCTTTATGCCGATAAGAACACTAATTAACATATGTTTCTTGCAAGTAATCACTACTGAAATAATCCGAAGCTTCACGCATCATCCAGGTGTTTGCAATATTATAAGTGAGCTGCGCAATTCATATTTGATACCAAAATATTTAGGCTTAACTTTATACAGATAAGTTACATACTGCTATTAACTACTAAAGAAGTGTGCAGAAAGAGAGAAAATGGTAAATAGTTAAAAAAGGAACACACTCAGACACTCACAATCATAGCTCAAATCACAGCAAATGATTCCACACCAATTTCAAAGTCTCTTGAAGTCTTTCAATGGCAGGTTCCATGTCAAGCATCCTGTCAATTAACATATCGTTTATTCCTTTCATATCTAAAACCAGTTCATTTTCAACTTCTCCATCGGAAAGGAAGAAATTAAACCAGTCTTGATTTATAAGCCTTAACTTCATGGAAGAATTCTTGAAAGTTTTAACAGTAATGTGGAACGTCTTTATGATGGAGTATCTACCCCCAGAAGAGTGCTCCTTTCCCAAAGGCCATCTCAAGCCGCCTTTTACATTTCCATCCAAGATTGCAGAATCAACAAAATGTTTCAAGGCTTTCAGCTCTTCAGAGTCATCCTTAAGCGCCGTCGTCAAGTCCCTCTTGATAGCTAGCCTCAACCTCAGGTCAAGATCCCTGTCCCTGTCGAGGCATTTAACATTGGCTATAAAGCATATCTTCTGGTTCTTCTCGATCTTCTGTATTTTAAGCTCTCCGCATTTAATTTGGCATTTGATATTTATAGCTGATTTTGGATCTCCCTTGTCGGAAACAAGCATTTGGTAGTACTCCTTCGAATGGTGGAAATCAGCTACGATCTTCGGAGCAACTCCACCAAGAATGGCTTCCATATATGAATCAGGAAGGTTTGTACAGAATTCTTTTTTGACATGAGCTGCAGCAGTTTCAGCCTCCGACTTGCTGCTGCAGCTGCTGCTGATTATGTTGTCCGGATCAAGCAAGAACATTTGACCAATTCTAGCTACAAAAGTAGGCTTTATAGCTACTCCTGCCTCTCCCAAATCCATTGCACTTCTCACATTCGCAAAAGAAGCCAGTAGCTCTGACCGTATTCTTTCAGTTATAGACACCCATGGAGTATTCTTTGGGAAACCTCTGTGGCAAAAGGATGACCTGAGGCGGCAAATGTATCCATCAACAAGCTCCCACCGAAATGAAATGTCATCATCATCAGATTCCATGAACGACATAAAAATAGCATTCGGCATGTTCAGGACAAATCCACGCTTCCGAGCACGATCATTCGAAGTAGAAGATTCCCCCACGTTCATCTGGAACTGAGTTGGAAGTGGCCTATTATTATCATCACCATCCTTAGAGTACCTCTTGTGAGGAGGAACGTATGCTGCCATTGGAAGACCTGAACTCTCACTTTCTACAACTTCGATCTCAAAGTGTTGTACAATGAAACGCTGATGAAAAATACAGAATCTGGAGAAATTTCAGTAGTTTCCAAGTAAAGTGTAAAGTAACCATCCATTAATTCTGGTCACAACTACCAGCAAAACAACTACTCCCAATTAGTAATTATCATTGACTCTTAGCTCCTTCTTACCTGGCTCACTGATTGGTCACTGGTGGCCCATTACACAAATCAGCAAAATCAACATGTACCAAATTGAGGTTTCAATCAAACTACCAAACATGATTGATTTAAGAACATATGACATCAAAGAACTAGAATTAAAGATACACAGAAGAATGGATGTAAAACACAAAAAGAGCAAGGCCAGAAACAATAACTTACCAATTAAGATCAGATGAGAATATAAGTTTTAATTTTATAGATACTTAATTAGGATCGTTGAACTTCATGATAATCACACAATAAAATATGCAAGAATAGGTTTATACGGAATACCTGGTAGCGCTAATCCGTGTTACGATACCGATCAGTTTTGTAGCAACGGTAATACCTTGTGGAGGTCATGGTTTCTCCTTCTTCACCTCTTACGTTATGAATACTAAATTCTCGAACACAATACTGATGGCTATTGTGTTCCTTTTATAGGTAGAAGGAGGACCAAGTTCCTAGGGTTTAGTATTGGCATTAAATCTCGACCGTCCATCAAAGAAGAGATATTAGGAATATAATCCCATAAAGGAAACCGAATATTTAGTATAGCAATAATCTAGATTACCAAGATTATTACATGGGCCCAAGGGAATATTTCTAGTCATACAAAAATATTCTTACATTCTCCCACTGGTCCATGTGATAGTCGATGTTAATCATAGAAAACATAAGTGCGCATATTGCTAAGCAAAATTTAATGGTTAAACATAATACCTTGATCAAGCAAATTAGTCATGCGGGTCATAGCGGTTGCACATTGTCCTGTTATCAACATGTTCCCTTCCATGTACCACAACACAAATAACTTACTTAACTAGGCCTTAAATTGGGATGTCATAATGGTCCAGTAATGTCTTTAAAAGAAAGACTATTTACATTGACATTCATCCATTCACATAAGTGTATACTAAACATGGATACGAAATAATTCGAATGACATTAGTAAGAGCTCAATAAGTGTTCAAAAATAAGCACATAAATTAGCTGAAAATAATCAATTACTCTCAGACCTAAGATTTTAATCTATTCTTAAGAGGTCTTAAAAGGTAATTATTCATTTAGTGCATCTCCGAATGCAATTGTGCTTAAGCGATAAATGAACAACCATTGTTTCTGAATTTCCTAATTCACGCATATATACTCAAGGTTCATGTGTTTTGTTCCTTTTGTATCATATCATGCTTTAATGTTGCGAAGCTAAGACAGTAAATTTCAGCAATGTAGAGACAAACCTTAAGTCTCTAAGTATCGCAGTCACAAATATTCAAACTCAATTGTGGGACTAGTATTAATGGATTCTTCCTTTAGAATCCATACATCCACAAAATTGAAGTCCGAAACCCAATCAACTCTTGTTGGGTTTGCTAACTAATTATAAGACATAAGTTAAAATAATATCTCAAAATTCTTTATAGCTTTCCTGTAATTTGTTCTTCGATTATTTAAGCAATTAGTTAACATATTAACAACTTGTTATAAGTTTCATATCAGAATTAAGACGTAATGAAGATTAAACTTATATCTTCTATCCAACATGAAATAAAATCATTAAATATGTTATTATCTCAAAATTCCTTGAATATTCGATATATGCCTTATATGAGAGCTTTAGTAATCCATATGATATTACTATCACATGGTAAGCTTCATTGATATCCTTTATTTCAAAAAAATATAGAGATATGCATAAAGTCAAGATCACTACTCGTAGACTCGTAGGTAGTATGTCTTAACATGCAAGACCAAGAGTATGAATTTCTCCCACTGATCTTGAGGTATATGCATAAACCTGTAATAATTTCATCCAAAACTTGAAACATTTATAGTTTTGTTGAATTTCATATACCATTATGGGAGGCTGCTTAAATTTCATACTTTGATTATTTTTTTTAAATTTGTAGACTAAAATTTATCATTAATAAAGGCTATTTTCATATTTAATTAATGCAACTCTTAGGTCATACTGAGCTACTAATAATTCTGAATGAGTCTTTCTTTGACACGAGAGAAAAACTTATTTATAATCAATGCGTTATTTCAGAGTAACATCTTTGGAAATAAGTCTTGCTTTATACCGTTTAAAATTGCTATTACAGTCGTATTAGGTCAGAAAGACCCACTTTCATACAATTGATTTGTGTCTTTCGAGCAATTAAACAATATCCGAGACTTGACTTTCAACCAATGATTTTTGCTCACATAGCATCAATCCATTAATCAAAATTATTACACATAATATTTGTGAACCTAAAACCGAGTCTTTGCCATTCCATATCAAAATGTAATAAATTCTTGGAAGAAAATCACTGAAACAACATGAATAACTTTCTTACAATCTCTGTTGAGACCTTCTTAATGCTGGTTCATGTTGTTATCAAAAATTTCTTTATTGACGATAGTTATATTATGGAGTATTGGGTCATAATTTGTGGTCTTTCATTATCTAACATTCGATAATGAGAAGATTCACAATATCTGTAGAAATCTTAAATAACGGATCATTATCATGATTTCTTGAACAAATATATCCACGCACTCCCACTGATTATGCCATCATTAACGAATTTATATTTTCAGTTTCAATAAGTCTCATACTACGGTTAGAACATTAAAGAATACCATTTGGATCATTTAGGAAAACCAATGAACCAATAATAGTTTCCAAATCCAATTTTCATTCTTTGAAATGTAAGCCCTCACCTCCAACTGAACAACCATAACTTAAAGGTGATTTAAACTAGGTTTCCAACCATTCTAGTCCAAAGTGTGTCTTTGAAACTTCTTTACTCGGAAATCTATTTAAATTACACAGTTGTTGAAGGAACATACATTCACTGATATGTGGTCATTATGCATAACTCATCACGCTTCTAACCATTTTCATAAAAGAATGATTTTGCCTTTTGTTATACACCATTATGCCAAGGATAAGTTGGCCTTGTGTATTGAGCAACGATTCCAAACTTTTTAAGATATTATGCAAAAGATTTAGGATATATCCTGTTTTGTCATACCTTTCACAATATTCACCACCTTTGTCAGACTTTATGATTTTCACTTTATATATAATTGCCTCTCAATTTCAATAATGAATGTTCGATAAAACATCCATGGATTGAGATTCATAATGCAATCGATATATTTACACATTAACGCAAAAAATCATTAGGTGATAAACAATTTTATCTTCCAAAAAATGGACCATTAAAAGTCTACGGAATAATCATAATATACAATTAATAAGAACAAAATCAAATTTATAATAGAGATAAATGACAATTAAGCTTACAATAGTTACATACCTTCAATAAGATTCTCCTGTGGGTAAAACCTTATCAAGGAACAATGTGAGACATGAAAAATATCTCAGGGAAATTTTACATTCTCATAATTCAACATTATGTCTCACAAATACTACAACTAGAATCACCTGTGGGCAACTCACATCCTAAAATGTATTAACAAACTCCAATAATTCTAAATATTTCAACCTAATATAATGTGAATTGTAGTCACCTGCGGAGGCTATTATTTCACATGTATATGAAACATTTAGATAACCTTAATGCTTGTTTAACGTGTGAAGAAAAAACTACTTGTGAGCAAAGATTGTTCTAATCGTTAAATCAAACTAAGAGGACTCAAAATATACAACACTTACCGGATAAGAGCATAGCATCACTGTGGTGATAACTAAACTATCCAACAAACATGTACAATTGCAAATATCACACTAACTTTTCTTGTGATATTGCACAGTCCCCACTCAATGATATGGACATACTTGATCTGATCATAAATTTAGTCGCTTATAAACAATAATGAGTAACCCTAAAACATCAATCATGAACATTTATTCAAAAACATGCCATACATAAATTGTGAAAAATATCAACACCCTATAATCGAAAAATATCCAAACATAATGAACTTTTTCTTAAACCAAAATCGAGCATGAAGCAAGTCTATAAATATAATTCAATAATGAAATTTCGTTGAAGAAAAATTCTTTGATGCATCGGTCATTTAAATATGATACAAACTTAAAGATCATGATAAATAACGGATATATGATGAATTAATATGAAAGGTGTTAAATAGTCAATGAATATCATTTTCAGAAATATGGAGAAATTTATCAAAAATAAAACCTCAATTTCATAGAGGATGCAATAAGTTTTGGACAACATGATAAAAATATTCATGAAAATATGAAAAATTCGTAATAGGTTACTCAACTCGATAATGAGTTAATTTATGTAAATTTTCTTTTATGCACTTTTAAGAAATAACGTAAAATCATGTGCCAATTATTTAATTACCATAATGTATGATCGATATTGTACACTTCAATGTTATCTTAAATATGTGAACTCAAATTACCTGTGGGTAATTGTTGTTCTAATACATTTAAGAAAAACAATATTATAAGCACTTGACATGATAACGATTATGACTGAAAAAATTATTTGACATCACTGTGGTGATAGCCAAACAACTCAAATAATGCCATAATAACTACTAAACCTTGCCTTTACGGCTTGGCGTATTCATGCTTACAATAAAATTATTATTATTGCTAAGATAAAACACTCTAGTATCACTGTGGTGATAACTAAAGAATTATGACATAAGAATCTTAAGCACAATAATTTTATACGTACAATTGAAATTATCATCAACATTGGGAGAAAAGTGAAACATAATGACACAAGACACCCTCAAGATTCAAATCAACTCATATCCATAATGTATGATCAACAATCACATCAGTCAATGTTTTCTTAAATAGATGAACTCCAATTTCCTGTGGGTAAATTTTGTTCTAATATATTTAAGAAAAACAAGATTACAAGCATTTGACAAAATTGTGATCATGACCAAAAGTGATTTGACATCACTGTGGTGATAGCCAATCAACTAAAATAATGCCATTATCACATTATGTCGACAACTACAAAACCTACACTTTACGGTTTGCAAATTCATGCTTATAATGACATTATGATTATACTGCGATATAACGCTCTAGTATCACTGTGGTGATAACTAAAGTGTCCAATAATAATTTTAAGTATAATCCCATAAAATTTAAAGAAAAACAATAATGTGAGAGAAACTATACCATAACGCACAAGTACACAAACCATATCATAATGCGCACACAAATTTAATGGTGTCAAAAAATGGTTTTGATCATAAAATTTATAATGAAACTCGATAAAAAATCATTTTATTATTTCGATAAAGCGGAAGCGTAAGTTAATTTACAATAAAAAATGGTTTCATTAATTTTAAAATTAATACTGTCTCATTATCTTAATATTAACTAACAAGTATACATTCCCACAAGAAAATATTAATGTTTCCAATTTTTAGTGTCTTAATAACCATTCACGTGATGAAAATATTTTGTTTATCTTCATTTGCTTTGGAGCACTTATTCATTCATGCCATAAAGATATGATTCCTAATAAATATTTTTTCATTCATATCATTTCTCCAATTTACCTCCCTTTCACATACAAGGCAAGTAAAATATATGGACTTTAGTGGAACAGTTATGCATGTTTATGACTACATGATGTCGACATTATTCTATTTCATTTATCATCGTTATTACGTTCATTATTACCTCATATGCTCATTATATACCATTAAAAAAATATTCCTACAATAATTTTTTCAATTATGTGCATGCCAAAAATAAACTCATTAGGCCAAATTCATTAGGAAATAAATGTTAATTTATTTACATGAAATAAATATAGGACGTTAGTATTAAATTAAAATATATTTTCCTTCAAAATTAAGTAGGTCATTAATGTTGCAATATATTTTCTTCTAAAATTAAGTAGGTCATTAATGTTGAAATATATTTTCTTCCCAAATTAAGAGAGAGTAATATAAAAATATAAAAAAAATAATAAGCAATAATGGCCACAGGATCTTAAATTGTAAAGTATACCATAATTTTCAACTGATTTGATTTTGATGAGATAATGGAAAATCACACATGATTTTGATGAAATAGTAGAAAATCACACATGAACACGAAGTGTGAGCATGAAACGGGTCATCATAGTTAGATGCAAAAAGAGTAATACAATTCCATAAGAACAATTATTTTCACATAAGGAAATAAAATAATAATATTAAACCCAATTTTATTTTATTATTGCATAAGATTAGCGGATAATCATGAGTTCTAAACACAAGCTCTAGATGCCAACTATAAGTTTTAATTTTATAGATACTTAATTAGGATCGTTGAACTTCATGATAATCACACAATAAAATATGCAAGAATAGGTTTATACGGAATACCTGGTAGCGCTAATCCGTGTTACGATACCGATCAGTTTTGTAGCAACGGTAATACCTTGTGGAGGTCATGGTTTCTCCTTCTTCACCTCTTACGTTATGAATACTAAATTCTCGAACACAATACTGATGGCTATTGTGTTCCTTTTATAGGTAGAAGGAGGACCAAGTTCCTAGGGTTTCGTATTGGCATTAAATCTCGACCGTCCATCAAAGAAGAGATATTAGGAATATAATCCCATAAAGGAAACCGAATATTTAGTATAGCAATAATCTAGATTACCAAGATTATTACATGGGCCCAAGGGAATATTTCTAGTCATACAAAAATATTCTTACAGAGAACAGACAAGATCAAGTGAAAGCTTGAGCTAATCATCCGATAAGATCCAAAATATTTAGTAATTTCATCAAATTGAATTATTGAAGCAATGAAAAAGGAGTGAAAAAGCAGTTTATTTTAAAAGACAAAAACAGTGAAAAAGGTACTCCGCATATAATTGAAGACCGCACCTGTTCACAGGGCCGTCATCTTGTTCACAGGCACGTCAAAAAATTCACTTTTTAATTTTTCTCTTTTGCCGATGGACCAAAAAGTAAAAGTTTAAACCCACCACCGCATGTTCCTTTTCCACCACCATTACTTGACGCACCACTACCACTATCACCACCACCGCCATTAATAAAATAACCGTAGAGAGATAATGAAGATTAAGTTCAACCTCTTTTTTCATATCTTTCTAATTTTCTGTAAACAACGTTTATGTTTTACTATGACTTGATTGTTAAAAGCATAGTAAATTGTTTTACTTTAACCTCCGAATGTATTCAATTTTCGAATTTTGGTACTACCATAATCGGTAGTTAATACTACAATCGGTAGTAAATTGACTTATTTTAACCTCCGAATATATTCAGTTTTCGAATTTTAGTACTACCATAATCAGCCGTAAATTTAACTTCCAAATGTATATTGGCCCCAAAATGAGATTTTGCCAAAATCCAATAATTTTCGAACTTTGGTACTACCATAATCGGTAGTAAATTGGGTTCATTTAACCTCCGAATATATTTAGTTTTCGAATTTTAGTACCACTAGTGGAAAATGCGGTTTTTCTGACCCACATCCCCGACCCTCAATGGCGATCGTTGACCATGGACCGGTCAAGACGGTCATAGATAACATAGAGAGTTAAAACGGTCATTGAATGAATTTTTTTATTACCATTGTATCCCCGAGTTCACCGACCCACACTAAGATGGCCAAACCTAGAGTTTTCTATGGTTCAATTTTCTAGGTGGCTATTCTCCCCCACTCTCCTTATCTCTTTATCCATCTATTATCCCTAGGATATTTATCTTCTGCACTTGAGAAACTGCACCTTTCTTTTCTTCTTCTCCGCTCACTTCATTCACCACCACATACCACACCACCACCATCCCACTATTTCCATCACCACAAAAACACCTTCTTCTTCTTGTGCTTCTCCATTGAAAGACCTATGTTTCATGTTTGTTGGGAAGTTAAACCTACCTGAAACCCTAAAATAATTAGATCGAAATCTTATACCACCACCAACATTTTCTTCTTATTTTTCTTCTTTTTTACGTTCTTCAACAAGAATCACCAATTGATTCACTCATCAACTCCAACAACAATCAAAATCGGATGGAACAATTAGTTTACTTGGTCATCCATCTTATTGGTATTGATTCTTTACTTCTCATTTCGAGTTTATCGTTAAAATTCTGTTTTGAATTTGATCGATTTGTTCTTTGATAAAAATCAAATTCTGTTATGATAATGAAAGCCTAGGTTTTGCAATTGGGGTTTTCTTAAATTGTTTTTTTTAGAGGTATATGATTCATGTGATTAGTATTTTTTTGGTGCTGATTAATGAATAATTTTATGACTAAGAATTTGTTATGATTTTAAGACGGATTTTTTTTATTTTGGGATGATTGTTGTTGTGATAGAATATGAGCAGGTAGAATCTGATTTTGAAGTTTTTGGTTCCATTATAGTGTTCAAATTTGAGTTTAAATATTGATTTCATTCTTTTTATTAATATTTTCAGTTTTTTACATCTTCTAGATTGGATTCTAATGTATGATATACTATATTCATTGCTTGAATGATTGCTGATGGATTTGTTGGTGGTGGAGTATGCTGGTGGTGTTGGTTACGCTAACGGTGTTGTTAGTGGTGGTGTTTGGAGTTGTTGTTGTTGTTGCTGCTGCTGCTACAAGGTGGTGGTGGTCTCTTAATAATTACATGGTATAAAAACAATATGTACTTATTAAGCTTAAAAATATAAGGCTGATACTTACCAATTCAATTAAATTACTCGTATCCAAAGTATTTCATTTATATGTTTTTTTTTTCAATTTTGCTTGGTATGGTTATCTGATAAGTTATTGTTTTTCTAGGTTGAACATATTAAAGCTCAAAGGAACAACTTGACCAAAACAACTCAAATTCTTTTTATGAGAATAGATAAGGTTGCTACTGAATCATAGATGTTGATAGAATTATTACCCTAATTGTTTTTCTAGTTCACTCTAGTTCAACTTGGTGACTTCTATCGTGTTCCGATTGTGGACTTTATTTTGCTGTACCTCTTATCAAGTTGGTGGAATCAAAAGATTGTCTTGAGGTAACGAAGTATGCTGGTTTGGTGTGTGCTCAAGCCCATCGCAAAGAGTTGATTGAGGATCTTTTTAAAATACGGAAGGATCCAGTTTGAGGAACTGTGATGGGAGGCATGGTTAACTATGCGTCTTGCCTTTTGTGTTTCTGCATCTTAGTCATCTTAATTTATTTTTGAACGCGCGATTGGGGGATACTAAAACTAATTGGGGGATAAAGAAAAATGACAAAAACTGGATTTAAATATCAAATCAGGGTCACCCCTTATCTAAGTATTTTACTTAATACCTAATCTACCCCTCACTAATCATGTTTAGTGCTTAATTATAATTAGTAAATTCATAAGATTATTTGATAAATGATTATTGTGTATTTTTATTTGTATTTGGGTGAGTGAGGTGAGAGTAGAAGGAGGGAAAAAGTATTTGAGAGGGAACTTTTTTTTGGTGAAAATAGAAGATGATTGTGAAGAGAGAATTGCTGCTAAGAGGTTGAAAATTTGATTTTTTTGCTTTGAATCCACCATTTTTGCAAATTGAAAAAACTCGGTGCCCGGCATGGACGTGGTATGAATACAATGCCTAAGCAGCCATACTGCATGGTATTCATACCATGTCCATGCCAAAGACCGATCTTATCCCCTATTTTGAAATTCAAGCCGCATAGTATTCAACAAAAAACTATACCTAAGTACAAAAGTTATTTTTACCTACCAATTATGGTTGATGTTCTTCATTTACAATAGCAGAAACATAATCGGTAGATAACTATCTATATACCTACCGATTATGGTTGATGTTTTTCATTTCTTAAGAACATCAACCATAATCGGTAGGTAAAATAGATTTTTATCTACCGATTATGTTTCTGCTATTGTAAAAACATTTCTAGAAAAATTTCGGATCAATTTTTTAATTTCAAGCAATCAAATCCTAATTTTGGATCACAACTACTATCATCTATCCGTTTTGTTTTTTTAACTCATTTTTTTTTTTTTGTTCTAAGTTTCAACCTTAAGGTTAATCAATTACGGGTTTTGATTTTAAACAATCAATCATAAAATTCGTTTGATCGACGATCTTTGGTTTCAATCAAAATTAAAACAATGATTTTTTTTTCAATGGGTAGAAAAGAGAAGAAGAAGAAGAATGATATGATTATGAAAATAGAGGATATATGTTTAGATTTAGTATAAAGGTGAAGGACAATATAGACAATTTATGTTTTTAAGACACCCATAGCCACCTTCAATGGATGGGAATAAAAAGGTGGCCCATAATTTCTTTAGGGTGGCCCCTAAAAATGCTAGGGTATTTTTTCCTGTTCGGAAGAAGAGTTAACCTCATCGAACAATATTTTTGGGAAAACTGATATGCTTATTGTCATTTAGACATATATGTACTTGGTTTAACTTTAACTAGTAGCTTTCATTAGTTTCTTCTCGTATTTGTTAGGTTCATCTTGATATGTTTACTCAAACTCTTATAGAACATCCAGATCTTTGCAGTTTATATATGAAACTGTATGTTATATTTGGTGCCATTGGCATTTGATACCGAGAAATCTAGGCATACCTTTGAACTTGTTGCTTTTGTAAGATAGATTTACATAGTATTAATTATAACGACAAATGAAAAGGTTACATACTGCTGTTTGAAAAAGCGGGGGTCTAACAGCCTCACCCAATATTTCGATTAGCAATCTGTATGGACTAACTCTAATATACTTTTAAGAGAATCAACTAGACAGTCAGACTCAATCTTAATAAAGTATATCAAGGAGTTAATATCTCAATCTCTTGATTTGATATATACTCAAACAAATAAAAATCAGCGAGTCTTTATCAAATACAAGAGATATAAACTTGGATGGTACCAAAGACCAATATCCAAGGATCAATCAATTTCCAATCAACAACCAAAGGTTGGATTTCACAATTGATCGATACAACGCACAACCCCTTGATATTTCAATTATATAACAAAATATAATGCGGAATAGAAATAACACAGACACCAGAAGTTTTGTTAACGAGGAAACCGCAAATAGAGAAAAACCCCGGGACCTAGTCCAGATATAACACCGCACTGTATTAAGCCGCTACGAGACACTAGCCTACTACAAACTAACTTCTATTGGATTGTAGTTGAACCCTAATCAATCTCACACCGATTCAAGGTACATTTGCGCCCTTACGTCTCTGATCCCAAAGATGATACTACGCACTTGATTCCCTTAGCTGATCTCACCCACAACTAAGAGTTGCTTCGACCCAAAGTCGAAGACTTTAATAAACAAATCTGTATCACCTTAAAAGTCTACTGTAATAGATAAATCTGTCTCCCATAGATAAACCTACGAGTTTTGTTCCGTCTTTTGATAAATCAAGGTGAACAGGAACTAATCAATAACCCGGACTTATATTCCCGAAGAACAACCTAGAATTATTGATCACCTCACAATAATCTTAATCGACTAGAGAAACAAGATATCGCGGAATCACAAACGATGAGACGAAGATATTTGTGACTTCTTTTTATCTTGCCCTATCGGAGATATAATCTCAAGCCAATCTTACAATTGAACTCATACGATAGAAAATAGCAAGATCAGACCGCTCAACTATAAGAGAAGTAGTTTTGGCTGGCTTCACAATCCCAATGAAGTCTTTAAGTCGTTAACCTACAGGGTCTCGAGAAGAAACCTAAGGTTAAAGGAGAATCGTCTCTAGAAAAACCAACTAGTATCACACACGAGGTGTGGGGATTAGGATTTCCAGTTGCTAGAGTTCTCCTTTATATAGTTTTCAAATCAGGGTTTGCAATCTAAGTTACCTTGGTAACAAAGCCTTCAATATTCACCGTTAGATGAAAACCTGATTAGATTCAAGCTAATTTCTTTCAACCGTTAGATCGAAACTTAGCTTTTCACAAACAAAAGAAATGTATTCATTTGGGTTTGAGTAACCGTACCTAAACGTGTACACTTAGTTGGTTCACAAATAGTTAACCAATGGTTAGCCATATGAGCACTTTCATATTAACCGTATTCATCTTCTTCACAACTAGTTCAAATGACTTAAGAGAACTAGTTAAAGAGTTGCTTAATTGCTTAGGTATTTATACATAGACATAATTGAAACAAAGTCGGTTTGATTCATTTGAATCAATTCATGAACAATATACCCACGGTTCGCAAAGATTGCATTCTTTATAAATTATTGTTTAAGTTCACGAACTACCGATTTGAGAAAATAACCAGCTTGGGTACGCGTACGGGTATGCGTACATTAGCAACCGGATTTGAGTTGGTTTTGGTTTCCAAACTCAGCAGAACTTTTCGGGTAGAAAAGTTTCACCAGTACGCATATGGGTATGCGTACATAAGGTGACTGGTTTACTAGTTTGCAAACTACAAACTTAGCAGAATTTTCCGGGAGGAAAAGTTCCCCAGTACGCGTACCCAACCTGTCTCCTTTACCAATTCCGTATGCACACATATGCACACACTTGGTTTCCGGTACATGGATTTATACACTAATGTGCGAACACACTATATATGCTTATATCCATAGATGGTTACATAATCTCGACTCTACATTTCAATCATTGAAACATTCTTCTATAATTTTATAATAATCGTTATTCACAACTATCGTCATCAAAGCAATTTTCAAGAGATTGAAACGTCATCATGACTTTCGTCACGGGTAAAGATGAAAATGGTTAAAGCAAAAGATTAACAACACATATTTCGAGAAATAGATAGACGAGATAAACTCGGCTCGAAATAGCAAATGTGTATGTATGAAAACTATCATACTTATACGACTTTTGTCTCAAGAGTAGGAAATATAGTATATAGAATTTTGAGTGATAGATAAGTTCAAGTCTCCACATACCTTTTAGTCGGATGAAGTTCCACCGGTTCCTTGAGTAGTTCTTCGTCTTCGTAAGATGATCGCGTGGAGTCTGGATCTCAACTACACTTAACTATCCTAGTCCGAAACTTAGCTATAAGTAGACTAGAAATCAAGACATATAGTTTTGACAAAAAAGCATGAGATAGCAACACTTGCGAGTTCGACCGAGCAATGCTCTAACAATCTCCTCCTTTGTCAATTTTAGTGACAAAACTATCAATACATATGGATTATAAAATAAATAAAACTTTGTAGCTTCTCGTCCACATGCTTGATCTCCTTGGTGCTTCAACGTTACTTGAAAACTTCTTCTTTTCCAAGTACTCCCATGATTCCATAGATGTTCAGTTCAGCATAATAGTTGTTGAAGATTCGTAGTCATAACAATGAGAAAACAAAAGCTTTCGATCATTGTTATACAATGTCATAGTATTATTACACAGTATCAAAGTTCAATTGTATCACAATTTTGACAACAATACTATGGTGATATGTATCACTCCCCCTTAGTCAATACTTTCATCTCAACATGAAAATCACTCCCCCTTACATAATGATCCGAAAACCATATGTATTTGTAGTGTGAACTACACATTAATTCTCCCCCTTTTTGTCAATAAAATTGGCAAAGGTACGAAAACGGGATTCTAATGAAATTTTCACGGACATGCTTCAAGACCAAAGAAAAGTACATATCAACTTTGTTTAATGCAATCATATAGCCGAAGCTAAATGCATTCATCAAGGAGTTTATAAAGATACAAGATAACTCCTAAAATATTCCATAGCCGCACTCCCCTATGGAAATTAAGCGAAAGTTCAAAAGAACTCTCCCCCATTTGATGTCATTCCCGAAATAACAACAAGAGCGACCTTACTTTCATAAGAAAAGACGGATTTCTTTGGACACCAAAAATCACAAAGGAAATGATTTTTATATCCAACATTCTCAATTAAATTAATCACAAGAGAACCCATAATTAATTTAATCGGAATACACAACCAAGTTAACCACAAACGAATTCATGATTAGTTTAGTTGGAAATGCTCACATAAGAATACTTATGGATCCGCACAATATATATACATAAAATATGGATCAGGGAAGATCAATACTGCGGAATGGACAAAGATTCATTCTATTCTCATCACTATTTGCATAACTACATATAATAGACATAATCTTTGTAATCAAAAATTCATCCTATCTTCCATCAATTATTTGCATAACGACATAATAGGTTCAATTTTTGATTCTCAAAAGTTCATCGATCTTTTATCAATACTCGCATATCGACATATGAAAGACTTAACTTTTGACCAAGTATGGGACAATCATAGTTCACGGACGCAAACGCACATATCCCATAAAATATTACAATATATAAAACCATAAAGATTAATACTGCAACCATCATCTTCCAAATCAACTTTAGAATTTAAATCAATAAATCTAAAAATATTTCAAGATGAAAATGTTGGACATAGCTATGTGTACTCACAATAATGGCTATTCCAAACCCTAGTTATTCTTCTAAACACGAGAAATAAATTCTCAAGAGAAGATTTACTAGACATTAATACCTCTGAAAAATTCTTTATCGTCCCCGAACTCCTTGTCGTCAACATCCATGGGAACATATGGTTCGTGAATAAAGGAGTCAATTCCAACAAACCTTCTTGAAAAGGCGAGGGTACCCAAATATACCTCAAGCTAAAACTTTTCCTACCTATAAGTCCTTTCTCCGAAAGTGATTGTCTATGGACTGAGTCGAGACAATGCAACTAATCGGTTCACACTTTGTGTGATCGTCTATGGATACGAGATCGAGACAATACAAAAACAAAGTATGTTACTTGATAAAAAGGTTCGGACTTAACCAAACACAATAGGATTCACTTAACAAGTAAATAGGAATTAACGTTTGTGTGGTTTACTTTAATTATAATAAAACAATTATAATGCGGAGATATAAAGTAAATGACACATCAAGATTTTGTTAACGAGGAAACCGCAAATGCAGCAAAACCCCGGGACCTTGTCCAGAATTGAATACTCTCAGGATTAAGCCGCTACACAAAATTACACCTAACTTCGTATAGTTGAGACCAAGCAATGAAACCTATAGTTTACCTAGTTTCGTCTGTATTCCCAAGCCTCTGACCTATGAATAAGTCACGTACTTGGAACCATTCCTTTGGTTCGTATTCCAAACAGTAAAGGAACTACAAATCTGTTTGGTATCAACTCTATTCAACCAAGTGATATGAGTTGGACAAAGGCTCTTCTGCTTATCTTAACATAAACTCTTTCGTCAAGTCCTTAGATCTATCTTATGTTCAATTACCGAAGTAATCTTTTAAGATTAAGCCAACAACACTATTAATCCAAAGAATTATGTTGATGCCGATCTACTCAATTAATCAATCCAATCTATCACAAAGATAAACCGATTATTAATTGGATCCTCTTTTACCAAAAAAAGTATTGTGCACACCAAAGATTATGAACCCACAAATCAGAAATCTTCAATATCTTCGTCGTCTTCAAATCTTCTTAGATCTTCAATAAACACATGCACACAATCGCTTGAATCTCTTGTGATCAATCATACACAGAAACGGAGTCTCATAACAATGGATTATCATAAGATCGTCTTTAGAACTAACTACGTCTAAAGATCCGTGTCGAAACTCCGAACTAGTTTGAGTGAATCTTGTATCAGAAGAGAAGATTCTCAAGCATAAACAAACTAGGTGCAATCAAAGTTCAACCATCGTTAGTCAATCAAATCAATGAAAACAAAAGATAAACCGCAATTATCTAGTTTCCCACCAACGGTACTCGTAGATCTTCTCAATCCCAAAGAAGACTTTAAACTGAGCGGCCGTAAGAAATTTCGCCTAATTAGGTTACTTTCCTCTCCGAATAGGCGGCTAAACTAGTAACAACAAAAGAGGAAGTCTTTTGTTACGAAGGATTAGTTTGCTAGAAAGGCAAACTTCAAGTATTTATAGACAAGGAAGTTTGGACACCAAGGAATTTCCAAAACAAAAATATTCTCAAGATATTCATAAAAGCACAAATTCGGTTTCCATAATTCCTGGAAATGCTCTGTCCAAAAATAATGATCGAAATCTCTAATTAGTAAATGCACATTACTAATTCTTATTTCCCTACAAAATAAAGTTAATTACCTTAATTAAAAGATTCTTAACTTATTTATGTTTCGATCATGGGATTCACTTCCCTTAGCTATTAAGGAATAACTTTGAACAATTAAAGAAATAAACATTCATAGCACGTGTTCAAAGTATGTCGACATCTTAACTTTGTAAGTTCTCTTTTACACTTACAACCTTGAAACCGATTTGCCACACTTCCAAACAAGTTTAGAATTGGTTCATCTGACTTTCAAGAACTATGCGATTGATCAAATAACATTCAATCACAATCATGGGTTTAACGGTTCTACCAAAATAAGTTTCGGTTCTACCTTCCATGTGAGTACTGTGCATAGTCACACTAGCTTTCTGAAATTCGGTTGACTAGGTACTAGGATTGGTTCCCCACATATATATGGTATCTAACTTATATGTGTTGCACATGTCCATAGGATCGGTTCCCCTTTGCCTAAAAACGTGTTGCACATGTCCATAGGATCGGTTCCCCTTTCTGCTATAAACCTTGCTGCACCTCATACAAGGATCGGTTCCCCTTTGAGATGTAATGCACCTCTTACTAGGATCGGTTCCCCTTTCCCATATTTAGTCAAACATAAAACCGCAAACCCGATCATACCATCTCAGGTGATTACTTAAGATCGGTTTCACTAATAAAAGTCATACCAATACATAAGTCAGGCCTTTGTGAATTGTTCTACCAAGAACACAACAAGTTGTGAACGGTTATACTCAATTACACATATTGGTTGTTCATAAGATATGCAATGAATGACAAAATGATAGACACAATTTTGTGTCTGAATTGTCCTCAATGTATGTATTGTTAGTGCTCAATTTGTACTTATTATGGTGTTTTTGTGTATGTGCAGGTGTGTTTGGAGAAATAAACTTGTGTGGAAAATTTAGCTTGAAAAGTTGATAAAGGCACCCGGAGGACACTTGCTATACGGACTCCCATTTTGGATAAGGGGCAACCCAGTTGCTAAGGGGCAACCCAGTGCTATTCGCACTCCACACCTGGATAGGGGGACACCTTTTCTTCTTCACGGATTGGACAGTTTTGGCGGGAAAGAGAGCTTCTTTCTGCGGAAATTCCTGGATCGATTCTGTTGGAGATTTTGTAGGATTTTCAAGTGGGAATTGGTTGGAAACACCCTGTCACGACCAAACAGGGTTGGTATGAGCTGTGATTTCAAAGATACCGGGAGATTTTGTTCGGTTCATCCAAAACAGAGAAGGAGATATATTATCGGCTTCTGTTGGAAAATACGTGGAGATGTTTGGGAGGAATTATACTCTTTGGATTCTGTGCTATATTTTAGAGGATCTAGATGATGCAGAAGACGTGTGTGAAGGTTTCATATCAATCTCGACAAAACAGGGCATTCACGTGCAGGAGAGAACCTCGGACTCTGTGGTGATATTTGGAAAGTTTGCGTGTTTCTACAGCCTGTTGACTCAATCATATGCGTGTACCAGCATGTTTAGAGAGTGTTTGCAGCATTTTAACGTATGGGAAGGCAAGAAGGGAAAGAAAATATTCCGAGAATATTTTTCTTTACTGCCCGAGTTATGAAGAGATGATTTGGATTAATGGGTGATATTCGAAGGCCTGTGTGGGTATATATAGGCTGATGGAGTCATGGAGAATGCAGTGATAGGGGAGCCAACAGAGGGTTTAGGATCGAGAGAAATCAAGTTGCAGAGAAGAACCAGTTCTGCTAGTGAAGAAGAGGACGAAGAACATAGTGCTGCCGAGAACTGTCGTTTCTCAACAGTGTCCGCGACAGTTTTTCGTAACACTTGTTCTGAGCTTCGCAACAGATTTTTGAATTAAGCTTACATTGTAATAGTGTTTCTGTAACGCCTATAAAGCGTTGCGAAATTCTGGATTTAATTATTTTCTCTCCTTCCTACCTTTGTACACACCTTTTTGAGCAATAAAAAAAATCTTTTGAGAGTGTCTACAACATGAGAAGCTAAATCCCTACACTGGGATGACGGAGGAAGATGAATTTCATACATGGGTAAAATTATTTAATTCTTTTTAAGACTTTGCATTAATTTTAATTGAAATATGATTTGAATAAATTGGTTGTCATTTAATTTGATGAGGTATGCTTAGCTAAAATGTTTTGATACATCATGCTTAGGATTTACAACTAATCTTCTGCTAATCTACCTTGGCAAAATTAGAGTCCATTTAGTTTTATTTATTTATCTTGAATTGTTAAGAATAAATAAACTGAACCCTATGTTATGAATTCGACGAAATCCTAGTCCCAAAGAACTCTTCATCCTGTGACAATATTTTGTATATGTTTTTGGGGTCTCTTATTATAAAGAAAGATTGTTCACATGTACCCTTATCGTGAACTTAGAAACAAAACTTATTGCTTCACATTGGAATAGGTGTGGGCTTATGAACACTTCCCAACCTTGTTCAAGGTCTACCCCTCCTTGAAGATCATAGACCTTGCCGAACCCGATACGCCTATAGCTAAGAGATACGAGTTCGACAATACTCCGAAGCCTGGTAACATAGGTCGACTGATCGATATGAGATTGGCTTTGGACGCAATGAGTACCAATGATGTTGTGTTCGACCCTTACAAGGAAGCTAGAGGAAACCGCCAAGTTTTGAGGTTTGGTAACGTTGCATTTTACCATGGGCCGTTGTTCCACCCAAAAGGATACGTTATGGCTAATCCTACACGTGTGATGCGCCAACTTGGATATAAGCAATTAGCACATTTCCAGACAGCCTCTTTTCAATGTTTTGATCTTGACCTTTCTCGGTGCTTTTCAACTCCAAATCGGTTGCATGTAGAGTATGTTCCAAAACCGGACCCAACAGATTGGAGGGATAGGGAACCACGTCGTTTGGTAGATATTAGTCAGTGGGAGAAGTTGGAGATTGCTAAAAACGGTGATGAAGTTGATGCCGACTACATGGAAGATTACCTGCAATGGTCACATCCTTATGTTATCTGCCCGGATGACGTCCAAGTTCCTCCCCAGAAAAAACCTCCCATTCCAACTCCCGCACAGGCACCACCTACGATGACCCAACTTAATAAGACCGTTGGATTTCTAGTAAGTATTGTTAATTTCTTAGTCGTTTAATGTACACATAATCTTATATGTATACTAATTATGTGTGTTGATGTATTAAACTAGCGGCGTCGGTTAGCAAGTTAAAGAAGATGTTGGGTTGCAAGTACCAGGAATGAGAGGTGCTATCCCTTGAAGAAATGAAGGAAGTCGAGGAAAAGCTTGATAGAATTGAAGAAACCGACCCTAGTGCAAAATCTTTGTTCGGGGAAACTAAGAAGAAACCGACCCAAAAGAAGCAAAAGACCAAGTGATTAACTCTTTAGTTGTGGTTCTTTTTTTTTATGGTGGTTCTTACGTCTTGAACAATTCCAAACTTGTTTTCGTTTGTACCTCGTTGTTAACTCTTTAGTTGTTTGGTTTGCTTTTAGTTTATGATACCTGGATTAAGAATATTTAAGCAGAATCCAGTTGTTTCGTTTATGTTGAACATGTTCTTTAGATTTCTAATGATTCCTTTATGTTGAACATGTTTAGATTTCTAGTGAAAAGATATTTTTGCAAGATTTATTTAAGACTGCTAGTTCCGGCATAAATAAGCTTATGTTCAACAACGCCGGTACCAGTTCCGGCATGCACGATAATTACAATTCAATGCCGGTTTTATAGTACCGGCAGTGAAATATTTTATAAAACCATACCGGAACAAGAAGATTAAAAATTTCATGTTCCTGTATATTATTAGAAGGTATACCGCATAGTCGTATTTTCTAAACTCTATGCCGTTTTTTTATTTTTTTCAAATTTTCTTAGTTGATTTAAAACCAACACTTGTAAGTCGGGTTGCTTCTATGCCAAGATTCACTTTGCTAGTTTTGAGTATAAATCCATTTCAAATGCTCTTTTATTTCATTCCTAAGTAATATATTACATCGGATTTGAAACTTTAAATTAAAACATGCTAAAAAACATGGAATGGATTACATTTGGTTAAAGATAATCTATTTCCATCCCTTTTCAACAATTGCGGAACCTTTGAGCCTTTCCCGAATCTGTTCGAAGATATCGTCCGGGATGGGGGTGTCAAGGATCATCTTCACTGTTTCTTCTTCTCTTTCAACATATTCATTTCCCTTCATATAACACCCATCACACCCATCGATAGGCTTTCATTGGCCCTTGTGGTACCTTTCTATCTAGTTCAACAGCTTTGTCAAGCCATTGAAACTCATCGCACTTTGGGTGATTCAAACACCTTAGAAACATTCTTCCATTTTCAGCATCATCAGTTTTTACAATCCAAAACTGGCGTGTCCCATCACAGCTTCTAAACTTTGAATAAATAAAAGGACAATCCATGGCTAGATGAGATGGTGACTTGCAAATTTGACACTTGAAATGATGACTCTGTAGGAGAAGATTATATTAGTTATGCGTCATAGTAGTGAAGATCATATTGTTAGTAAATCTACTTACTTTGTAAATAGAGGTAGATGATGAATCCCCCATCCCCTGTGAAGCTTTAACCGTGCTTGCTTTCTTGAGAGAATGATTTTTGTTATTTGGCGGGTGGTTTGTGTAGATTTTTCCAAAGGAATGGGGGGTATTATATAGAAATAAATCTCCAACGGTCTTATTTTTCAAAAAACTAGCCGTTTTTTTGAATTTAACAAATGCTGGCATATTTTTTATTATAGATTGAATGCCGGTTCCCAGTACCGGCATTTCATAGTGTTTTAAAACCATGCCGGTATTGGTTGCATATTTGGCTCAATCTCTGTAAAGAAATTCCCTTGTACCGGCATTGTCATCTTATGATAAACCGTACCGGAACCATATGCCGGCATCCTATTTCACAGTTACTTCAATGCCGGTTTTGGTGATTTTCAAAAATCATAGTCGTTGACGTTTTTCTCTATATAAAGAGAGCTAATTCTTGGACCCAAAAGCCCAAAACTCGTGTTCTTATATATATCCTTGAGCCTCTTAACTTAGAAACCCTAAACCCTAGAATAATCATCAATAAATAGCTTAGTATAGTACCTAATCCTACATTTAAAAAATGGCATCGTTCGACTCGGAGGAAGATTTAGCAATCACCCAAGCATGGTACATCGAAACTCGTCCTTTAACTATAGATAACAAAGACGCGGATTCCATGTGGTTGAAGATTTTTAACAAATTTATTCACGATTACAAAGAATCTAAAGGAAGAACGCCTCAACAAATCGAGCAACGACACGACATCATCCTCAATGCGGTGGTTGAGTATCTAAAAATGAAACACCGGATCGACCACGCTACCCACAATAGATTGTCCCCACAACAACTCGTAAGTATTTTTATGATTAATTCTGACACAATCTACTCTTTTTCAATTTTTATGTAACAAACAAAGTTTGTGTGTTGTTTTTGTAGCATGAAGCCGTGAAAACGTGTTACTTACAAGAAAAGGGAGAAGCATTCATGTTTGAAGCCAACGTGAACCATATTGTAACCAAAGTCACGGAGTACCACCAGCTGGGTGAATCGAAAACAGATTGTTCTTAAGAAGATTGATAGCTTAGTGTTATTTGCTAAGGTTTTTAGGGTATCTGGTTAGGTATTTCGTAAGGTTTTGTGGGTACATATCTATGTAAGCCCTCACGAGACTATAACTCATCCACTTGGGTCACCAAGTGGTTTAAAGGCTTGATGCACGTGCTAAGTGCATTTGTTGTTCCATCGACAAGGATTACGTTCGAAATAAATTATATTTCCTACTTAGTATGTAAACATATTTCAATTGCCTACTGTTTTCAAAAAGTGGATTGTAGTATATTACTCTATGTCGGGGTAGAGTGTCTAATTTACTTTGTTTCTGTGTACAAATACCCTTATGCCGACATTTGATTGAAAGATGACAGTATGCCGGTAGTAAGTGCCGGCATGTCGGTTATCCTTATCCCAATGCCGGATCGTTCAAAATTCAATGCCCAACGACTATTTTTTCAAACCATAAACCAGCAAAGACAAGTGCCGGCGTTGATACTAAGTCACTGACTATGCCAGAACTATAAAGCCGTTGTGCATTCATCTATTTAATGCAATGGATTCACCCATTGCACTTGATACCTCCAATGGAAAATCCATCAGCAACTACCGATTTCATCATTGCCGTGGAAAAAAAAACTCAAGAAGAACAAACTATCCACTCCGTTGGGAAATCAATTATCATCCACCAACTCAGTTGCCCTTATACTAGAAAATATAAAAAGGAAGGAAGAAACCACCAAGTCAATTGCCGCAATGGAAGAAGAGATACTTAAGAGGAAAAGAGAATAGGAAGAGGAAGCAAAGCTTGAACATTATCGCAAAGAAGCTAAAGAGATCATTAAGCGTCAACAACAATCTAAGATAGAAGCGGATGTCGAGGAAGAAACCGAGTTTATTAAAAATTACTACATAGTATCGGATTTCTAGGAAGATCACCGCCCTTCGAATCTTTTTTGGGGTCTTGTTAGGACTGGTCCTTACATGAATAACTACTTGGAAGGTAAGAAATGCAGAATTGATTACGGTGATCTCTATGTACAAAATCGAACAATTGCACTCATAAAGTTATGTCGCAAATACAACGAGTTTCTTGCAAGATACAGAGGGAATAGGTATCAAGCTCAGGAGGTATATACCAAGTGGAGAAAAGATCCTTTTAGGCATTTCGAAGCTGCTTTGCTTATTGAATCTCGTTCCAAGAAATGATGTTAGTTGCAATTGGCTTGAGATCTTTCATTTTATGTGTAACGTTGTTTATGTTTATTTCCTTAAGAAATGATGTTAGTTGCAATTAGTTTGGGTTAATGTTTTTAAGTTTATTTCCTTAAGATTATGTGGTTAATGTTGTTTATTTCATCAAGTTTCTTTCCCCTACCGGCATTGACAAATACACCAAATACTATACCGTTACCTATGCCGGCGTTGAATTGTGATCACCAAATACTTATTTCAGAATCATTAATTGAATTGTTCCATTTGTCCATGCCGTAATCGATCAATTACAAACACAAGTTACGTGGCGCTTACAAACTCATTCATTCCACTTATTTGACGATTACAAACTATTTTATCCCACTTATTTGACGGTTATAAAATCATTAATACCAGTTTATGCGTCGTTACAAACTCCTTTATTCTATTTAAGTGACGGTTATAGAAAGGAAAATCTTTCGGTCTCCTTTGTATTCAATCTCCATTTTTGTTTCATCTTTCATACCAAAGACAATGGGTCGCCGCAAACCCCGTGAAAAACCCATACCCAATCCCGATGAATCTGTTGAAGATGGTGGAAAATCGAAATCAAAAAGTGCAACAAGTGCACAGCGAGTCTGTTGGTGAGGTGGAAATAACAAATTTGATGCGGTAAGTGATGTCTATGTTGAATTGAAGTTTTTTACTTTTAGGGTTTATCCCATAGTAGAAAACACAAAGTGAAACTTGGTTGTTTATTCTTTCTACTACACTAAAAGTAATTTTTAAAATCCCAATTTGAAGTTCGAGTTGCATGTTTGATTCGCGGTACAATACAATTTGAAAATCATGCCGACTATATGTTTTGAATCCCGATTTTATTGCATGACCCTACCGGATACATACTATTATTGAATACCATGCCGGTTCTGTATATTTGATCAATACTATGCCGTTTTCATTAGCCTAGCTATTTTGTTAAAAACTATGTACTAAAATCCCACAATACCGGCATTCCAAATATCTATTTGACAATGCCGGTTCCCAATGCCGGCAGTGTCGATATGTTAGCTTACTATGCCGGTTGTTGTTGCAAAAAAATGTTAATTCTCTGTCTAAAATTCAAAGACAACTGGCATAGTATTTTAATTAATTAGAATACCGATACAAGTTATCTTCGATTTCTATGCCGGTTGTCATTATATAACTC
The DNA here is from genome assembly GCA_023531295.1 of Papaver armeniacum. Lineage (NCBI taxonomy): Eukaryota > Viridiplantae > Streptophyta > Magnoliopsida > Ranunculales > Papaveraceae > Papaver > Papaver armeniacum. The sequence goes on along the minus strand of JAJJWW010013567.1, from coordinate 149,282 downwards.
AGATTACATATTAGAACATAGGTCTAAAGTAGCACAAAATAACAAAGGAAAAGGAAAAGTTGTTTTAGAAGCAAAACGTAAGTCTTCTCGACGTAGCCGTCCTGATCCGGCTACTGCTAAGTTCACAATTCGCGATCAACCTATAAGCTACTCAACCAGCAGTGATGATGATGATGAGTGGGAAACATATCCTGTACCCGAACGAGCAGGTGACTCATCCTCACAAGCAGGTGGCTTAGGACAGACTGATGTCCGAGTTGAAGCCTCTAAGGATAATGAAAAGGCACCCCCAGCCCACCTTTCTGATAAAAATAACATGATTCCAGACCACAATGATGGCAAACAGTGGGGTGAACCGATAAACCCGCAACTCTTATTTGCCTACAAACACTCTTGGGATCGTTGGATCTATCAAACTTATGTAAGACGTTTGCATCTTGTTATTATATTATTTATCTGTGATCAAGGGAATTTAATTAACTTCGGTGTGTTTTTATAGACAACAAGAACACCTTTCGTGTTAGCCGCCATCAACAATCGATCTATGGCCTTTGAAATCGAGTGTGACGCCATTAAAGCAAAGAGTCAAAGCATATGGGTTGTATCCCACGATAAAAAATTATGTGGCCACTGATACCGTCACGGCGAATCGCTTTTGGAGAGGTTTTTGGTGAAACCGATACCATGCATTTTCCTTTTGGAAAGATGACCATTATCCCCAAGATGTCCAAAGGATAATAGGTCTAGAGGTTCTTGGGAAAGCTATTAAGGTAGGATATGACTCTAATGACATAAGATGGGACAATATCTATGAGCTGACTAAAAAGTTGTTTGGATGGGACAAGGAAACCACTTTGGAAAATATGTACAAGACAAGGCGTTCCCAGACAAAGACTATCACATTCGTCAAACTCGTTGAATTGTTTGGGAACACGAAGAACAAGGAATTGAATCCCGAACAAGTCCAAAGAAATTTCGCGCTTATATGTTGTTCATCTTGGGCTCCGCTATATTCCCTGACGCTAATGGTAACAGGGTGCATATGAACAACCTACAATACTTGGATCCATTGGAAAAGGTTCATGAGTATTCATGGGGCACTGCTTTATTGGCACATTTTTTGGCAGAAATGCGTCGAGCTTCCTAGGCGAACGCCCGTCAATTTTATGGGAATTTCACTGTACTTCAGGTATAGTCAACTACTTATTTTTTGATTGTTGTCATTAAATTTGTTAGCTTCCAAATATTTATTTTCCTATACATTTCATTTGTTGTAACGATCTTTCATTGGCGTAGGTGTGGGCTTATGAACACTTCACAAAATTGTTCATAAGGTATAAAGGATTGAAGATTTTCACTGAATATCAAGAGAATATGCCTCTAGGTCAGAAATACTACTTCGACAATACCCCCAAGGCCCAGTAACAAAAAACGGTTATTAGCAATGAGATTGGCTTTGGACTCGATGGCTGTCCAGGATGTTGTGTTTGACCCATATAGGAATGTCAGAGGAGTTTACTTGCAAAGGCGTGACAATGTTTCATTTTACAGCGGACCGTTATTTCATCCAAAAGGATTTGTTATGCACAACCCTCGCCGTGTAATGCGCCAACTTGGGTACAAGCAGAAAGATCTCACGGATACATCTTATCAGAAATTATCTCATGACTTTCCTCAGTGCCAATCAAATGAGAACCATACTCTCGTAGTTTACGACCGAAAACCTATTCTTGCACATTTGAGTGAAAGGTAAGAAGAAGGACTTGTGTTGGATAGGGCTGATTGGGAATTGGGCGAGAAACGGTTATGAGAGTGAACCAACCTTCCTAAGAGGCCATCGGAAGTTCTCGCATCCTTATGTTGTATGATGTGACTCAATAATGTTGTAGAAAGTGGTAGTAAGGTTGTCGTTCACTCGGACTTGACGAGATTGATTTTAAGAATTAATAAAAGAAAATAAAAGAAAAATATATACAAATATTGTCACAAGATGAAGAGATGGGTCGGGACTCGTGGATTCGTCCAAACTCATAACAAAAGGTTCAAATATTAATTCTTTTAACAATTATCGCTCAACAAATAAAAACATGGACTCTTATTTTTGCCAAGGTAGATTCTCAAAATATTAGTTATAAATCGTAAGCATGGGACATCAAACATTTAAGCAAGCATGACTCATCTAATAAAATAATAACTAATTTAATCAAATCATAATTCAATTTTTAATTAGTGCAAAAGTCATAAAAAGAATTAATTAAAATTACCCATGTATGAAAGTGGTCTTCCTCTATCGTCCCAGTAATGGGGTCTAGCTCATCATGTTGGAAACACGCTCAAAAGTCGATTTCATTGCTCAAAAATGGTTTACAAATGATGAACAAAGGAGAAATGATGAAAACCTGGTTGCAACAGTTATAGTTGTTGCAAACACTGTTACAAAGGATTGTCACAGCTTAATTTTAAGTCCGCCTTCAGATTACGACCCACCCCTAAGTGTCGTTGTCACCGTAGAAGAACGATCGCCTCGGTGGTCTTTTGTTCTTCGTGTTCTTGGTGCTGCGTGAGAGAATAATCCTGCAACTCGATTTTTTTGGCTCGTGACGTTCTAAATCGCTCCCAATCTCTCCGTAGCTCTTCTATGATATCTCAAAGAACTATTTATATCCCAACAAGCAAAATCTCACGTCATAACTACATAAAATTCTCCATTACACTACACCATTTCCAGGATTTTGTCACAAGGCTATACTGTTACTTATTGAATTTGTAACTAATTATAATCAGTACTAAATAGGACGTTACTAATAATTGTGATGGTATTTTGTAACGGTTTTATCTGACAAAAGGAAGATACGATCATATATAAAAAGTGTTACAATAATTAATAGCCACAATTGACCTAATTTTATGATAAATACACGTGTCATATTTGTCACATTTATCTTAACGTTTTTAATCAAGTTACTCTCTATTAACCACAATTCGAGTATGACACGTGTCTTAAAGAGTCACATTTACAAAAAGAACACTTATAATCATTCTTTGAATCCTTGCAACGATTGCTTCGCGACACATGTATTTTTTTGTCACGGCTAAAGTAACACATATTAGTGTTGCCATTAATTTGTAACGATTACTCATAGGACACGTGTCGTCCTTTTTGTCACGGCTTATGATGACGTGTGTTATTTTTCTTCGCAATTCTTGTCACGATTATAACCGTGACAATTCTTTTCTCACACAATTAAAAAAAAATGGGTAGCTCGGGATCATTTTCATGGACCTGGACTTCCAATTTACAGGCCTGCACAAACCAAAACACAGGCCTGCAGTTTCCTATTTTTCAATATGCAATTACTCAGAAGCAAACTCATTCTCTATCATTATAGAAACTGGTTCAAATCCTGCACTTCTCCTGTCCTCTGTTGATGTGCCATTGAAGACTTGAAGTACTGGAGCATTCACAAGTTTTCTCAAGATATTAAAACTCATTCACATGTATGAAATGCATTGCTTGACTAATATCCATAGGAAAAGGGGCACGAGGTAGGCTCACGTAGGTATTTCCCTCGTACTGAAATCAAAACAAAAGCGAATTAGCACAAGGGACAAGGATTACTGAAAATTCTTCTACTTGACAATCAGTTCACAACTTATTATGTTGGTTACAAACTTACCAAAACATGAAAAAAGGTCCATTATAATCCAAACACACAACTTATGTACTTGTAAAATTTAATCTTTACTTCTCAACTATTGTTTCAGCCAACACGAAACAACATTGGAATCCCAAAACCTTAAATACAACGACATTCTTAGCAAAAAGTAAACCACAAGGTTGGAAGACATTCTACAAATCAATGTACGTTGAACTTTGAACAACTAATCCACATACATTCAATGAATTATAGAAGAAACCACGGAAAATATAAAACTGCCCAGTAAAATGCATTGTAGTCCAAGTCAGTAATCCATAGACTTACTTGTTATGATTCCTTCCTTCAAAGAGGTTCATACAAATAAGAATATCCACTACTTCCTGCAAACGACAATCAATGTAATTAGTTTCTGGGATAACTTATACAAGTTTATTAAAGTCTTTCCGAAACGGTAATTCAATAATTTTAAGCAACCAACTACGCAATCTATGAAATGTTTACCTTGTTAACAGGAGGAGGATCCAAGTAACTAGGGCCTCCTATAATGCTTACTCAAGATCAGCACATCCATCTTGGTCAAAATGGCATACTTGAAGGTGCTTGTAAGATTCCTGCAATAGGGAGAATACATACTTCTCAGGTCTCACAATCTTGCACAATCATAATATCTGAAAGCAACAATCTAGGATACATATTATCCATCTATTTTCTTTGAACGAAAGGTGACTATTCTACCATACGGCAGGTTAGATAAGACGGCAGTAGCATCACTCAGTAGAGCCGTTAGCCATCAACTACACCACCATTACTAAACTACACCAAGTCACCAAGCATCACTATGAAAAAACATAAGAACATATGTATCTAGACCTCAAGCATGTTTCGTGACTGACAGATCCAATACCTCAAAAAATAAAGGATGCATAATGGAAACTTACTTCAGTAAAAGAAAACTATAGATCAGAAGCAAGAATGATAGCTAACTGCAGATTCATGCTAAGCTCTACTCCTCTTACATACCCTATTAAAAACACTCAGAACATCACTGTCATTGCAAGAGTGCCCTATTTGATCAATACAACAGAACTTTCGCAAGAAAAGCTTTGCTAAAGTCAAATAACACGAAGAAAAACGATTTTATAGAATGAAATAACATGAAAAATATCGAACTACGGAATTGAAATCAATAACAACAAGTTAACTTCTACATAAAACAACAAGTAATCTTACAGTCTTGACACAAAATAAGACTTGAAAGAAAAATCTTCAACTCAAGAACCGATGTCACGGTTAAAAGCTTACATGAATGTGAATTAGTACATATATGCAATGCTTTTCTCTACTTGTACAAAGACCTACGCATTATTTAAGCGACAAACAGTAAGAAAAATAACTAATTGAGGTTAGGCTAAAGTTGTGAATTTTTTACAAGCATACTTCTACAATGTTATGTGGCTTGTTCAAAGATTTAAAGTCTGGATCACATCTCAATTTCACAATAGCATGTAATAAAGAGGTTCATTCAGGTTGCATCAAGGAGGAAAAAAAATGATCAACCAAACAATATCTACCATGCATTTTTATCCAAGGATGCAGGTTACACAACATAAAACAACTAGCATCATAATAAGCCATGTGAGAGGACAAATAATAGGTAGCGTAAGTAATTTAATCTATATAACTAATGGACCACTTTGAAAACACATATAAGCTACAAACAACTCTGTAAATTTGTAAGACGTCAGTCAAGTGATTTGACTCAAGTCATCCAAAGCATAAACAGTTCCCCAAAGAATATCATTAAGTAAAAGGCCACTTCCAATTCCAATTCCATGAGTCCCTGAACCACACTAAGACTTATATTGGGGGAAAAAAGATCAGTTCAAGCATCTTACACTTCCCATGGTTATTGTTGAATAGGATATGCTTATTGGATGGTTAAGATTCAAATCAAACTAAAAATTTCATAATAACCACCACCAGTGCATCCATTTCCTTCACCCCCGTGTTCTCTAAACACTTGAAGACCTGGATAACCTGCAGTGAACAAAGTATTCAATAAATCAGTATCTTATGAGCAAAATAAGACCTTGTAGTAAGACGTGTTCGCCAATGTTGAGATGTATACTAATCACAAGAGTAAAAGTATGTGCAGGAAGATAATATGATACCTTAATATCAGTGGACTTTTAAGATGTACCCATCATAGTAACCTAACCAACACTTTCAAAGCTTAAGATGTCTGCCTCGGCCCTTCACTGAACCTAGTTTTTATGGATTCTCATGGATGTTCTCGTTTATAGAATGGAAAACCATCCAAATAGCATTATAAAAGAGAGTTATGGATGCATAACATCAAATAATTACAAGTAAGACATTGATCAACTAAGATCTATACCAAAATCTTAAGAGATTTACACTAGAAACTCTTATTCACAAACATGAAAGGAAGATAATTAGTAACAAGCAGTTATCCTAGATAAACACCAACTGCAAATACACATTATAAGATAGGTCTAGACCCTAACAGGTGATTAAAATTAAGAAAACACCAAACAATTTTAAACAAACTCAAAAAAGATAGAATCCTAGCTTTTATTTAAATAAAACAATGAAAAGAATAAAGAAAATTAAGCATAAAGCTTCATACCCTATATTTCAACTCAAAAACATCATCATAGTTCAAAATAAAATGAAATAACAAAATTCAAATTGTCCATCAATAACCCCCATTATTCCAATACTAAAATGCTTCAATCACGTAAAATTTTGAACCAAAACTAATTTCAACCCTTCAATGATCATTAGAGTTGAAATCTTAGAACACCATTAATGAAATCCCATCTGAAAAAAAAAAACTAAATTAGAGTTGAAATGTTAGTTAAAAATTAACAAAACCCCAACTGAGAAAAAAAAAACCTAAAAATCAGTTTAAGAACAAAATAAAATAAAATTAAATCTCGAGTAATGCATAGATGTTCAACCAATAGATTTTGGCGGTGGCTAATGCCAGTAAAGAGAATACTTGAAAAGACTACAAACCCATACCATCACTACCACTACCTTCATAATCGACCGCAACTTCCATGCTTTTGTAAATCTGGATATAAAAAACAAACACTATACAAATTTCATAGATCTGAAAATGGAAAATAAGTATGAAAATGAACATAAAGGTTAGAGACATATCTCTTCTTCTTCGTCTTTAACTGATGAAGTTAGGGATTCTACTTTTCGTTTTCATCTTCAAACAATTTTATGAAATTATTCGAGAAAACAATGAATAATTTCATAAAATTGTAAAGAGATTTGAAGAAAAGTAAATCGATAGCAACTACTCTACTCAGATTGAGTGTGTTTGGGTTTCACCGATTGAGAGTGTTAGGGTTTCAGTGAAAGGAGAAGAAGAGGCGGAGAGGGAGAGGCGAAGATGGATTTAGGTTTTAGGTTTCAAGTATCATTTTCTCTCTCATCTAAACTTTATATAGACCACCCTAGTTACACTGCATTAGAGCTGAACGAATATTGTATTCGACACCCATCTGATTGGTTTCCAAAGATTCAATGTTAACTTCTAGCCACGTGTCAGGAAGAAATTCATCCGACGGCTCCCATTATTTCAAAATTTGGTGGTGCAGTTTATTACTTACCGAACCATGTGACATTCGTAACGCAAGGGTCTCTAACATTGGGAACAAAAAATTAATTTTTTTTATTTTTTTATTTTTTGAAGGAAAGAGGAGCATGAAAGCCCCAAACTTCATTGATAGTAAAACATAGTTACATAATATTTAATTACATCCATGAATCGAAATACATGATTAGTACAATAATATTAAACCGAAAATAATCGAAAACAAAATTCTTCACCAAATATATGTAAATCGATATGGGAATTGACATCTTTTAATGGTTTATCAAAAAATTAATTTTTTTTTGGATGGAAAGAGGGGCTTTGGAAAACCCCTAGATATATGTATTAAATTACCCCATTCAAATTGAGGTTTGGATTGTTACATGACAGAGGTGGTAGATAAACATACCTTCTTGTTTCATCATTGTACATTGCACACTGATACAACCAATTTACAATGTTAATTTTTTTATCTACATGAAACCAAGAAAAACGGAAAAAACTAATCTGATTAATGGTATTTATGCTTATTAAGCACACCCAAAGATTACTAGAGTTAGACTTGAGTTTGTTATTCGGATGAACTGGAGAGAAAATATATCATAATTGAACATCTCAGGTTCAAAGATTACTAGAGTTAGACCTGAGTTTCTCGTTCGGATGAACTGGAGAGGAAATATATCATAATTGAACATCCCACTTTCAAAGATTACTAGAGTTAGACCTAAGTTTCTCGTTCGTATGAACTAGATAGGAAATATATCATAATTGAACATCCCAGGTTCAAAGATTACTAGAGTTAGACCTGAGTTTCTCGTTCGGATGAACTGGAGAGGAAATATATCATAATTAAACATCCCAATTTCAAAAATTACCAGACTTAGACCTAAGTTTCTGATTCGGATGAACTGGACAGGAAATATATCATAATTGAACATCCGAGGTTCAAAGATTACTAGAGTTAAACCTAGGTTTCTCATTCGGATGAACTAGATAGGAAATATATCATAATTGAACATCCCAGGTTCAAAGATTACTAGAGTTAGACCTAAGTTCTGATTCGGATGAACTGGAGAGGAAATATATCATAATTGAACATCTCAGGTTCAAAGATACTAGAGTTAGACCTAAGTTTATGTTTCGGATGAACTGGAGAGGAAATATATCATAATTGAACATCCCAGGTTCAAAGATTACTAGAGTTAAACCTGAGTTTCTCATTCGGATGAACTGAAGATGAAATTTATCAGATTCTAACATCCCATGTTCAAAGATTACTAGAGTTAGACCAGAGTTTCTCTTTCGGATGAACTGCAGATAAAATATATCAGAATTAAACATCCCAAGTTCAAAGATTACTAGAGTTAGACCTGAGTTTCCGATTCGGATGAACTGAAAGTGAAATATATCAGAATTAAACATCCCGAGTTCAAAGATTACCAGAGTTAGACCTGAGTTTCTCGTCCGGATGAACTGGAGAGGAAATATATCATAATTGAACATCTCAGGTTCAAAGATACTAGAGTTAGACCTAAGTTTATGATTCGGATGAACTGGAGAGGAAATATATCATAATTGAACATCCCAGGTTCAAAGATTACTAGAGTTAAACCTGAGTTTCTCATTCAGATGAACTGAAGATGAAATTTATCAGATTCTAACATCCCATGTTCAAAGATTACTATAGTTGGACCAGAGTTTCTCATTCGGAGGAACTAAAGATGAAATTTATCATATTCGAGCATCCCATGTTCAAAGATTACTAGAGTTCGACCACAGTTTCTCATTCGGAGGAACTGAAGATGAAATTTATCAGATTCGAACATCCCAGGTTCAAAGATTACTAGAGTTAGACCAGAGTTTCTCTTTCTGATGAACTATGAGATAAAATATATCGTAATTAAACATCCCAAGTTCAAAGATTACTAGAGTTAGACTGAGTTCCGATTCGGATGAACTGAAAGTGAAATATATCAGAATTAAACATCCCGAGTTCAAAGATTACCAGAGTTAGACCTGAGTTTCTCGTCCGGATGAACTGGAGACGAAATATATCAGAATTAAACATCACATGTTCAAAGATTACCAGATTTAGACCCGAGTTTCTCGTCCAGATGAACTGGAGACGAAATTTATCAGAATTGCACATCACATGTTCAAAGATTACTAGAGGTAGAGCTGAGTTTCTCTTTCGGATGAACTGGAGCCGAAATATATCATAATTGAACATCACGGGTTCAAAGATTACTAAAGTTAGACCTGAGTTTCTCGTTCGGGTGAACTGGAGACGAAATATATCAGAAACTTGGTAAGAACGACGAATCCATCCATTTACAGGTAAGATTCCTTTGAGATATTCTACGAAACCTTAAAAAAAAACCTATTTCTGTATATTGTATGCGTACCAGGATCCGAGATCGAAACCTGGCCGCGAGTTGACTACTTTAAGTCAGAAATTCGGTAAGAACTACGAATCCATCCATTTACAGGTAAGATTCCTTCGAGATATTCTACGAAACTTTAAAAAAATCCTATTTCTGCATATTGTATGCGTATTAGGATCCGAGATCGAAACCTGGCCGCGAGTTGACTACTTTAAGTCAGAAATTCGGTAAGAACGACGAATCCATCCATTTACAGGTAAGATTCCTTCGAGATATTCTATGAAACCTTAAAAAAAAAAACCTATTTCTGCACATTGTATGCGTACAAGGATCCGAGATCGAAACCTGGCCTCGAGTTGACTACTCAAAGTCAGAAACTTGGTAAGAACGACGAATCCATCCATTTACGAGTAAGATTCCTTTGAGATATTCTACGAAACCTTAAAAAAAACCCTATTTCTGCATATTGTATGCGTACCAGGATCCGAGATCGAAACCTGGTCGCGAGTTGACTACTCTAAGTCAGAAACTTGGTAAGAATGACGAATCCATCCATTTACAGGTAAGATTTGTTCAAGATATTCTACGAAACCTTAAAAAAAACCCTATTTCTGTATATTGTATGCGTACAAGGATCCGAGATCGTAACCTGGCCGCGAGTTGACTACTCTAAGTCAGAAATTAGGTAAGAACGACGAATCCATCCATTTACAGGTAAGATTCCTTCGAGATATTCTATGAAACCTTAAAAAAAACCCTATTTCTGCACATTGTATGCGTACCAGGATTCGAGATCGAAACCTGGCCGCGAGTTGACTACTCTAAGTCAGAAACTTGGTAAGAATGACGAATCCATCCATTTACGGGTAAGATTCCTTCGAGATATTCTATGAAACCTTAAAAACCCTATTTCTCGTATATTGTATGCGTGCAAGGATCCGAGATCGAAACCTCGGCCGCGAGTTGACTACTCTAAGTCGAAATTCGGTAAGAACGACGAATCCATCCATTTACGGGTAAGATTCCTTGAGATATTCTATGAAACCTTAAAAAAACCTATTTCTGCGCATTGTATGCGTACCGATCCGAGATCGAAACCCGGTCGCGAGTTGACTACTCTAAGTCGAAACTTCGTAAGAATGACGAATCCATCCATTTACGGGTAAGATTTCTTCAAGATATTCTACTGAAACCTTAAAAAAAAACCTATTTCTCACATTGTATGCGTACTGGATCCGAGATCGAAACTTGGCCGCGAGTTGACTACTCTAAGTCAGAAATTCGGTAAGAACAACGAATCCATCCATTTACAGGTAAGATTCCTTCGAGATATTCTATGAAACCTTAAAAAAAAACCTATTTCTGCACATTGTATGCGTACCAGGATCCGAGATCGAAACCTGGCCTCGAGTTGACTACTCTAAGTCAAAAACTTGGTAAGAACGACGAATCCATCCATTTACAGGTAAGATTGCTTCGAGATATTCTACGAAACCTTAAAAAAATCCTATTTCTGCATATTGTATGCGTACTAGGATCCGAGATCGAAACCTGGCCGCGAGTTGACTACTTTAAGTCAGAAATTCGGTAAGAACGACGAATCCATCCATTTACAGGTAAGATTCCTTCGAGATATTCTATGAAACCTTAAAAAAAACCTATTTCTGCACATTGTATGCGTACGGGATCCGAGATCGAAACTCGGCCTCGAATTGACTACTCTAAGTCGAAACTTAGTAAGAACGACGAATCCATCCATTTACAGGTAAGATTCCTTCGAGATATTTCTACGAAACCTTAAAAAACCCTATTTCTCGCATATTGTATGCGTACTGGGATCCGTGATCGAAACTCGGCCGCGAGTTGACTACTCTAAGTCGAAACTTGGTAAGAATGACGAATCCATCCATTTACTGGGTAAGATTTCTTCAAGATATTCTACGAAACCTTAAAAAACCCTATTTACATATATTGTATGCGTACAAGGATCCGAGATCGAAACCGGCCGCGAGTTGACTACTTTAAGTCGAAATTCGGTAAGAACGACGAATCCATCCATTTACGGGTAAGATTCCTTCGAGATATTCTATGAAACCTTAAAAAAAAACCTATTTACGCATATTGTATGCGTACCGGGATCCGAGATCGAAACACGGCCGCGAGTTGACTACTTTAAGTCGAAATTCGGTAAGAAACGACGAATCCATCCATTTACTGGTAAGATTCCTTCGAGATATTCTATGAAACCTTAAAAAAAACCTATTTCTGCACATTGTATGCGTACCAGGATCCGAGATCGAAACCTGGCCTCGAGTTGACTACTCTAAGTCATGGATTACTAAAGTTAGACCTGAGTTTCTCGTTCTGGTGAACTGGAGACGAAATATATCTGCATTGAACATCACAAGTTCAAATATTACTAGAGGTAGAGCTGAGTTTCTCTTTCGGATGAACTGGAGCCGAAATATATCATAATTGAACATCACAGGTTCAAAGATTACTAAAGTTAGACCAGAGTTTCTCATTCGGAGGAACTAAAGATGAAATTTATCATATTCGAGCATCCCATGTTCAAAGATTACTAGAGTTCGACCACAGTTTCTCATTCGGAGGAACTGAAGATGAAATTTATCAGATTCGAACATCCCAGGTTCAAAGATTACTAGAGTTATATACCTGAGTTTCTCATTCGGATGAACATGAGATAAAATATATCAGATTTCAACATCCCAGGTTCAAAGATTACTAGAGTTAGACCTGAGTTTCTCATTCGGATGAACGAAAGTGAAATATATCGAAATTAAACATCCAGAGTTCAAAGATTACCCGAGAGTTAGACACGAGTTTCTCGTCCTGATGAACTGAGACGAAATATATCGAATTAAACATCACATGTTCAAAGATTACGATTTAGACCAGGTTTCTCGTCCGGATGAACCGGAGACGAAATTTATCAATTGCACATCACATGTTCAAAGATTACTAGAGGTAGAGCCGAGTTTCTCTTTCGGATGAACCTGGAGCCGAAATATATCATAATTGAACATCACGGGTTCAAAGATTACTAAAGTTAGACCTGAGTTTCTCGTTCGGGTGAACTGGAGACGAAATATATCAGAAACTTGGTAAGAACGACGAATCCATCCATTTACAGGTAAGATTCCTTTGAGATATTCTACGAAACCTTAAAAAAAACCCTATTTCTGTATATTGTATGCGTACCAGGATCCGAGATCGAAACCTGGCCGCGAGTTGACTACTTTAAAGTCGAAATTCGGTAAGAACTACGAATCCATCCATTTACAGTAAGATTCCTTCGAGATATTCTACGAAACCTTAAAAAATCCTATTTACGATATTGTATGCGTACTTCAGGATCCGAGATCGAAACCTGGCCGCGAGTTGACTACTTTAAGTCAGAAATTCGGTAAGAACGACGAATCCATCCATTTACAGGTAAGATTCCTTCGAGATATTCTATGAAACCTTAAAAAAAAAACCCTATTTCTGCACATTGTATGCGTACCAGGATCCGAGATCGAAACCTGGCCTCGAGTTGACTACTCAAAGTCAGAAACTTGGTAAGAACGACGAATCCATCCATTTACAGGTAAGATTCCTTTGAGATATTCTACGAAACCTTAAAAAAAACCCTATTTCTGCATATTGTATGCGTACAGGGATCCGAGATCGAAACACGTCGCGAGTTGACTACTCTAAGTCGAAACTTGGTAAGAATGACGAATCCATCCATTTACAGGTAAGATTTGTTCAAGATATTCTACGAAACCTTAAAAAAAACCCTATTTCTGTATATTGTATGCGTACAAGGATCCGAGATCGAAACCTGGCCGCGAGTTGACTACTCTAAGTCAGAAATTAGGTAAGAACGACGAATCCATCCATTTACAGGTAAGATTCCTTCGAGATATTCTATGAAACCTTAAAAAAACCCTATTTCTGCACATTGTATGCGTACCAGGATTCGAGATCGAAACCTGGCCGCGAGTTGACTACTCTAAGTCAGAAACTTGGTAAGAATGACGAATCCATCCATTTACAGGTAAGATTCCTTCGAGATATTCTATGAAACCTTAAAAAAACCCTATTTCTGTATATTGTATGCGTGCAAGGATCCGAGATCGAAACCTGGCCGCGAGTTGACTACTCTAAGTCAGAAATTCGGTAAGAACGACGAATCCATCCATTTACAGGTAAGATTCCTTCGAGATATTCTATGAAACCTTAAAAAAAAAACCTATTTCTGCACATTGTATGCGTACCAGGATCCGAGATCGAAACCTGGTCGCGAGTTGACTACTCTAAGTCAGAAACTTCGTAAGAATGACGAATCCATCCATTTACAGGTAAGATTTCTTCAAGATATTCTACGAAACCTTAAAAAAAACCCTATTTCTGCACATTGTATGCGTACCAGGATCCGAGATCGAAACTTGGCCGCGAGTTGACTACTCTAAGTCAGAAATTCGGTAAGAACGACGAATCCATCCATTTACAGGTAAGATTCCTTCGAGATATTCTATGAAACCTTAAAAAAAACCTATTTCTGCACATTGTATGCGTACCAGGATCCGAGATCGAAACATGGCCTCGAGTTGACTACTCTAAGTCAAAAACTTGGTAAGAACGAGCGAATCCATCCATTTACGGTAAGATTCCTTTGAGATATTCTACGAAACCTTACGAAAAATCCTATTTCTGTATATTGTATGCGTACCAAGATCCGAGATCGAAACCGGCCGCGAGTTGACTACTTTAAGTCATAAATTCGGTAAGAACGACGAATCCATCCATTTACAGGTAAGATTGCTTCTAGATATTCTACGAAACCTTAAAAAAATCCTATTTCTGCATATTGTATGCGTACTAGGATCCGAGATCGAAACACCGGCCGCGAGTTGACTACTTTAAGTCGAAATTCGAAGTAAGAACGACGAATCCATCCATTTACAGGTAAGATTCCTTCGAGATATTCTATGAAACCTTAAAAAAACCCTATTTCTGCACATTGTATGCGTACCAGGATCCGAGATCGAAACCTGGCCTCGAATTGACTACTCTAAGTCAGAAACTTAGTAAGAACGACGAATCCATCCATTTACAGGTAAGATTCCTTCGAGATATTCTACGAAACCTTAAAAAACCCTATTTCTGCATATTGTATGCGTACCCCGGATCCGTGATCGAAACCTGGCCGCGAGTTGACTACTCTAAGTCGAAACTTGGTAAGAATGACGAATCCATCCATTTACGGTAAGATTTCTTCAAGATATTCTACGAAACCTTAAAAAACCCTATTTCGTATATTGTATGCGTACAAGGATCCGAGATCGAAACCTCGGCCATGAGTTGACTACTTTAAGTCAGAAATTCGGTAAGAACGACGAATCCATCCATTTACAGGTAAGATTCCTTCGAGATATTCTATGAAACCTTAAAAAAAACCTATTTCTGCATATTGTATGCGTACCAGGATCCGAGATCGAAACCTGGCCGCGAGTTGACTACTTTAAGTCGAAATTCGGTAAAGAACGACGAATCCATCCATTTACGAGATAAGATTCCTTCGAGATATTCTATGAAACCTTAAAAAAACCTATTTCTGCATATTGTATGCGTACCAGGATCCGAGATCGAAACCTGGCCTCGAGTTGACTACTCTAAGTCATGGATTACTAAAGTTAGACCCGAGTTTCTCGTTCTGGTGAACTGGAGACGAAATATATCTGAATTGAACATCACAAGTTCAAATATTACTAGAGGTAGAGCTGAGTTTCTCTTTCGGATGAACTGGAGCCGAAATATATCATAATTGAACATCACAGGTTCAAAGATTACTAAAGTTAGACCAGAGTTTCTCATTCGGAGGAACTAAAGATGAAATTTATCATATTCGAGCATCCCATGTTCAAAGATTACTAGAGTTCGACCACAGTTTCTCATTCGGAGGAACTGAAGATGAAATTTATCAGATTCGAACATCCCAGGTTCAAAGATTACTAGAGTTAGACCAGAGTTTCTCTTTCAGATGAACTGCAGATAAAATATATCAGAATTAAACATCCCAAGTTCAAAGATTACTAGAGTTAGACCTGAGTTTCCGATTCGGATGAACTGAAAGTGAAATATATCAGAATTAAACATCCCGAGTTCAAAGATTACCAGAGTTAGACCTGAGTTTCTCGTCCGGATGAACTGGAGACGAAATATATCAGAATTAAACATCACATGTTCAAAGATTACGATTTAGACCGAGTTTCTCGTCCGGATGAACCTGAGACGAAATTTATCAGAATTGCACATCACATGTTCAAAGATTACTAGAGGTAGAGCTGAGTTTCTCTTTCGGATGAACTGGAGCCGAAATATATCATAATTGAACATCACGGGTTCAAAGATTACTAAAGTTAGACCTGAGTTTCTCGTTCGGGTGAACTGGAGACGAAATATATCAGAAACTTGGTAAGAACGACGAATCCATCCATTTACAGTAAGATTCCTTTGAGATATTCTACGAAACCTTAAAAAAACCTATTTACAGTATATTGTATGCGTACCAGGATCCGAGATCGAAACTCGGCCCGAGTTGACTACTTTAAGTCGAAATTCGGTAAGAACTACGAATCCATCCATTTACGAGTAAGATTCCTTCGAGATATTCTACGAAACCTTAAAAAAATCCTATTTCGCATATTGTATGCGTACTAGGATCCGAGATCGAAACCACGCCGCGAGTTGACTACTTTAAGTCGAAAATTCGGTAAGAACAGCGAATCCATCCATTTACGGTAAGATTCCTTCGAGATATTCTACGAAACCTTAAAAAAAAACCTATTTCTGCACATTGTATGCGTACCAGGATCCGAGATCGAAACCTGGCCTCGAGTTGACTACTCAAAGTCAGAAACTTGGTAAGAACGACGAATCCATCCATTTACAGGTAAGATTCCTTTGAGATATTCTACGAAACCTTAAAAAAAACCCTATTTCTGCATATTGTATGCGTACCAGGATCCGAGATCGAAACCTGGTCGCGAGTTGACTACTCTAAGTCAGAAACTTGGTAAGAATGACGAATCCATCCATTTACAGGTAAGATTTGTTCAAGATATTCTACGAAACCTTAAAAAAACCCTATTTACGTATATTGTATGCGTACAAGGATCCGAGATCGTAACTTTTTCGCGAGTTGACTACTCTAAGTCGAAATTAGGTAAGAACGACGAATCCATCCATTTACAGGTAAGATTCCTTCGAGATATTCTATGAAACCTTAAAAAAAAACCCTATTTCTGCACATTGTATGCGTACCAGGATTCGAGATCGAAACCTGGCCGCGAGTTGACTACTCTAAGTCAGAAACTTGGTAAGAATGACGAATCCATCCATTTACAGGTAAGATTCCTTCGAGATATTCTATGAAACCTTAAAAAACCCTATTTCTGTATATTGTATGCGTGCAAGGATCCGAGATCGAAACCTGGCCGCGAGTTGACTACTCTAAGTCAGAAATTCGGTAAGAACGACGAATCCATCCATTTACAGGTAAGATTCCTTCGAGATATTCTATGAAACCTTAAAAAAAAACCTATTTCTGCACATTGTATGCGTACCAGGATCCGAGATCGAAACCTGGTCGCGAGTTGACTACTCTAAGTCAGAAACTTCGTAAGAATGACGAATCCATCCATTTACAGGTAAGATTTCTTCAAGATATTCTACGAAACCTTAAAAAAACCCTATTTCTGCACATTGTATGCGTACCAGGATCCGAGATCGAAACTTGGCTGCGAGTTGACTACTCTAAGTCAGAAATTCGGTAAGAACGACGAATCCATCCATTTACAGGTAAGATTCCTTCGAGATATTCTATGAAACCTTAAAAAAAAACCTATTTCTGCACATTGTATGCGTACCAGGATCCGAGATCGAAACCTGGCCTCGAGTTGACTACTCTAAGTCAAAAACTTGGTAAGAACGACGAATCCATCCATTTACAGGTAAGATTCCTTTGAGATATTCTACGAAACCTTACGAAAAATCCTATTTCTGTATATTGTATGCGTACCAGGATCCGAGATCGAAACCTGGCCGCGAGTTGACTACTTTAAGTCATAAATTCGGTAAGAACGACGAATCCATCCATTTACAGGTAAGATTGCTTCGAGATATTCTACGAAACCTTAAAAAAATCCTATTTCTGCATATTGTATGCGTACTAGGATCCGAGATCGAAACCTGGCCGCGAGTTGACTACTTTAAGTCAGAAATTCGGTAAGAACGACGAATCCATCCATTTACAGGTAAGATTCCTTCGAGATATTCTATGAAACCTTAAAAAAACCCTATTTCTGCACATTGTATGCGTACCAGGATCCGAGATCGAAACCTGGCCTCGAATTGACTACTCTAAGTCAGAAACTTAGTAAGAACGACGAATCCATCCATTTACAGGTAAGATTCCTTCGAGATATTCTACGAAACCTTAAAAAACCCTATTTCTGCATATTGTATGCGTACCAGGATCCGTGATCGAAACCTGGCCGCGAGTTGACTACTCTAAGTCAGAAACTTGGTAAGAATGACGAATCCATCCATTTACAGGTAAGATTTCTTCAAGATATTCTACGAAACCTTAAAAAAACCCTATTTCTGTATATTGTATGCGTACAAGGATCCGAGATCGAAACTCGGCCGCGAGTTGACTACTTTAAGTCGAAAATTCGGTAAGAACGACACTAATCCATCCATTTACGGTGTAAGATTCCTTGAGATATTCTATGAAACCTTAAAAAACCTATTTCGCATATTGTATGCGTACCGGGATCCGAGATCGAAACCGGCCTCGAGTTGACTACTCTAAGTCATGGATTACTAAAGTTAGACCTGAGTTTCTCGTTCTGGTGAACTGGAGACGAAATATATCTGCATTGAACATCACAGGTTCAAATATTACTATAGGTAGAGCTGAGTTTCTCTTTCGGATGAACTGGAGCCGAAATATATCATAATTGAACATCACGAGGTTCAAAGATTACTAAAGTTAGACTAGAGTTTCTCGTTCGGGTGAACTGGAGACGAAATATATCATAATTGAACATCACAGGTTCATGGATTACTAAAGTTAGACCTGAGTTTCTCGTTCTGGTGAACTGGAGACGAAATATATTTGAATTGAACATCACAGGTTCAAATATTACAACAATTAGACCTGAGTTTCTCGTTCGGATGAACTGGAGACGAAATATATCATAATTGAACATCACAGGTTCAAATATTACAACAGTTAGACCTGACTTTCAAGTTTTCGGATGAACTGAGGACGAAATATATATGAATTGAACATCACAGGTTCAAATATTACTAGAGGTAAAGCTGAGTTTCTCTTTCGGATAAACTGAGACGAAATATATCGAATTGAACATCACGAGTTCAAATATATCGGATAAAGCTGTGAAAATGACCATATTACCTTTATTGGAAAAAGTGCAATAAATATTATGGAGATCGTGAAAAATGACCATACTACCCTTCTTAGGAAATAAGTAAATTATTCTTAGAGACTGTAAAAATGACCGTATTACCCTTATTGGAAAAATACAATAAATATTATGGAGACTGTGAAAATGACCATACTACCCTTATCAAAAATAAGTAAAGTAAATATTGTAGATTGTGAAAATGACCATATTACCCTTATTGGAAAAAAGTGCAATAAATATTATGGAGAATGTGAAAATGACGATACTACCCTTATCAGAATAAGTAAAGTAATTCTTATAGACTGTGAAAATGACCATATTAGCCTTATTGGAAAAAAAATGCAATAAATATTATGTAGACTGTGAAAATGACCATACTACCCTTATCGGAAACAAGTAAAGTAATTCTTACAAACTGTGAAAATGACCCTATTACCCTTATTGGAAAAAGTGCAATAAATATTATGGAGACTGTGAAAATGACGATACTGCCCTTATCGGAATTGAGTAAAGTAATTCTTACAGACTGTGAAAATGACCATATTACCCTTATTGGAAAAAAGTGCAATTAATATTACGGAGACTGTGAAAATGACATACTACCCTTATCGGAAATAAGTAAAGTAATTCTTACAGACTGTGAAAATGACCATATTACCCTTATTGGAAAAAGTGCAATAAATATTATGGAGACTGTGAAAATGACCATACTACCCTTATCGGAAATGAGTAAAGTAATTCTTACAATTTGAAAATGACCATATTACACTTATTGGAAAAAGTGCAATAAATATTATGGAGACTGTGAAAATGACCATACCACCCTTATCGGAAATAAGTAAAGTAAATGTTGCAAACTGTGAAAATGACCATATTACACTTATTGGAAAAAGTGCAATAAATATTATGGAGACTGTGAAAATGACCATACCACCCTTATCGGAAATAAGTAAAGTAAATGTTGCAAATTGTGAAAATGACCATATTACCCTTATTGGAATAAAGTGAAATAAATATTATGGAGAATGTGAAAATGACGATACTACCCTTATCAGAAATAAGTAAAGTAATTCTTATAGACTGTGAAAATGACCATATTACCCTTATTGGAAAAAAATGCAATAAATAGTATGTAGACTGTGAAAATGACCATACTACCCTTATTGGAAATAAGTAAAGTAATTCTTACAGACTGTGAAAATGACCATATTACCCTTATTGGAAAAAAAGTGTAATAAATATTACGGAGACTGTGAAAATGACCATACTACCCTTATTAGAAATAATTAAAGTAATGTTAAAGACTGTGAAAATGACATATTACCCTTATTGAAAAAAAGTGCAATAAATATTATGGAGACTGTGAAAATGACCATACTACCCCTTATCGAAAATAAGTAAAGGGTAAAATGGTCATTTTCATAGTTTGTAATATTCATAGTTTGTAATATTTACTTTACTTATTTTTGATAAGGGTAGTTTGGTCATTTTCACAGTCTCTATTACATTTATTAACCTTATTTCCAGTAAGGGTAAAATGGTCATTTTCACAGACTATGATATTTACTTGACTTATATTTGATAAGGGAAGTTTGGTCATTTGATAGTCTCCATGATGTTTATTGCATTAATTTCTAGTAAGGGTAATATGGTCATTCTCATAGTCTGAAATATTAACTTTACTTATTTTTAATAAGGGTAGTCTGGTCATTTTCACATTCTAAATAATATTTATTGCACTAATTTCCAGTAAGGGTAATATTGTCATTTTCACAGTCTGTAATATTTACTTTACTTATTTCCAATAAGGGTAGTCTGGTCATTTTTCCTGTCTCCATAATATTTAATGCATATGTTTCCAATAAGGGTAAAGTGGTCATTTTCATAGTCTGTAATATTTACCTTACCTATTTTTGATAAGGGTAGTTTGGTAATTTTCATAGTCTCCATGATATTTATTGCACTTATTTCCAGTAAGGGTAATATGGTCATTTTCAGTCTGTAATATTTACTTTATTTATTTTTGATAAGGGTAGTTTGGTCATTGTCATTGTCTCCATGATATTTATTGTATTTATTTCCAGTAAGGGTAATATGGTCATTTTCACAGTCTATAATATTTTACTTTACTTATTTCTGATAAGGGTAGTATTGTCATTTCACATTCTCCATAATATTTATTGCACTTTTTTCCAATAAGGGTGATATGGTCATTTTCACAATCTGCAATATTTACTTTACTTATTTTTGATAAGGGTAGTATGGTCATTTTCACAGTCTCCATAATATTTATTGTATTTTTCCAATAAGGGTAATATGGTCATTTTCACATCATGTAAGAATTACTTTACTCATTTCCGATAAGGGTAGTATGGTCATTTTCACGATCTCCATAATATTTATCATGACTTTTTTTCCAATAAGGGTAATATGGTCATTTTCACATCATGTAAGAATTACTTTACTTATTTCCGATAAGGGTAGTATGGTCATTTTCACAGTCTCCGTAATATTAATTGCACTTTTTCCCAATAAGGGTAATATGGTCATTTTCATAGTCTGTAAGAATTACTTTACTCATTTCCGATAAGGGCAATATCGTCATTTTCACAGTCTCCATAATATTTATTGCACTTTTTCCAATAAGGGTAATAGGGTCATTTTCACAGTCTGTAAAAATTACTTTACTTATTTCCGATAAGGGTAGTATGGTCATTTTCACGAAATACATAATATTTATTGCGATTATTCCGATAAGGGTGTCTGGTAATTTTCACCGTCTTCGGAAGAAGCAGATATGTCAAAGTCAAATTTCTATAAAGTCATGACTTGTTGACTTGGTTTTGATCCTGTTTTCTAATATTAAGAAAATTAAAAAGAAAAAGAAAAATATATTTTGATTTATAGAAATGAAATATAATTGTTAGTTTGTACAAATGTGGGAAAATTAGTGACAAGTAAAATTCAAAGTGTTATAATTTTGGGGTTGTTTTAGATGTTGTGAAATATTTGGGTGGAATCATCACTTTGAATTATAATTGTGATTGTCTGTAAAATTGTCAACAAATATTATTGTGACTAATAAAAGAATTTAATATTCCTAATTATTATCACGAATACAAAATTTAATAAAAGTTATAACTGTTGCAGGACTTATCACAGGTGTATCTGTGACTGAAAAATAAACTGTGACAGGTTGCACTGTTACAAAATCCTGGTTTTGGTGTAGTGTTATTTGGTATTATTCTTCACGGCCAGTTTGAGATTTTTTTGATCTCACGTTCTGAAGCTTCCAAGTTGCCATATTTAACTTCTTCAAACTCCAATTAGTTGTTAGAGTCTTCCGAACGCGTGCAAACTCCTCCGCTGCTCGCGAAATTCCCGTGTAGTTCTCTTTTGGTGTGTGTTGCCCTGTTTTTCTTCTCGCGGAAATTCCAGCCAATTTGGATCGAAACCAACACCTCTACCATCCCTGTCTAGCCCAAATGTAGCTACCCAATGAATTCCAAATTTTAGTCTCCTTAAATCCCGTCCAAAATTCCAACAGAAAATTTTCCAGCGTCTGCCAAAATTTTCCCGCCAAAATAAAATTTAAATGAAAAAGAAGGTCACCCCTTATCCAACAGCTGGGGGTGCGAATATCGATTGGGTGCCCCTTAGTAATTGGGTTACCCCTTATCCAAAGTGGGAGTCCGAATATCAAATGTCCTCCGGGGGTGTTAGAGCAACTTTTCGAGCCGAATTTTCCAACAATCTTTATTTCCAAAAAATACCTACAACCACACAAAACACCATAATAAGGACAAAAGCGAGTACTAACAATGCGAAACATTGAGAACAAATTAGACACATAAATGCGTCTATCAAATACCCCCAAGCTTATTATTTGCTAGTCCTCGAGCAAATTTATTCTAGAAAATAAAAATCATTTGAACCCCTAGGTGGCCCTAGTGGCGGAGTGTTGTCTCCTCAGGGTTTACCGTAGGTGTACACACAAAACCTTTACTCAGGACCCTAGCTATCTACGAGAACCTTGGAAGGCACTAAAGAATCTTCTTGGTTGGCATACTTATTGACTACGGAGGAAGTACCACGATGCGAAATTCCAATTGCTGTACACGAGTTTGCACTCAAGCATACTAAAATTCATATAAAGTAACAGAGCTCTACTCAGATAGTTTCTGGACATCATACACCGGAGTCAACCAATCACACGGATAGATTAAGAAGATGGATGTAGAGAAAAATGTGGATGATGTTGACTAAGGTGAACCTATCCTATGGACTGAGATACTGGTCTCGGACTAATATCAACACACCTGGGCATATACAAGGGAACCGGTGATCGATAATCCTAACTCTAGGTCAACTCACTGGCATATACAAGGGTACCGGTGAACGACTTTATTGTATTTATTCCGGTTGGTCTAGTGGTCTGGTTTTTTTTTTTTTTTTTTTTTTGGTATCTCAGTCACTCTATTTCACCCTAGCAATGGTAAAGAGAAAAATAAAAAGAAGTGATCAGGATTCTTTCGATGTTTCCATCACGAGGATATGGCGAAACTATCATGTTTTCTTTTCTAACACCTGAGCTCTGTGCTTTTATGAATAGACTCTTCTAGATGTTTCCATCCAATCAGATTGGTTCCTCAACTCCTACAACCAAGATGTTTCCATCCACTTAGATTGGTTAGTGCCGACCTTAATAAACTTAAATTTCTAGGCTCTGGAGTTTATTTATTGCAACTAAAAAGTTTCTCCTATACCCCCAAACTTAAATCTAACATTGTCCTCAATGTTCTAAAGATGAAATTAAAAGCATGAACAATGAGAAACTGTTACCACTTGGAGCAAAAGAGTTAAGGAAAGATATTACCGTGTTGCATGAGCATGGGTTACCTCCCAAGAAGTGCTAAGTTTAAAGTCTTGACCCAGGACATTGGAAATGATTAGTCACCTCGAAGAATCATATAGCAACAGACGGAATAACTGCGGGTCATCTGGATCAAAAAGTGCGACCCACAAGAAGAGGAGACTGCAACAGATCAGGAAGATATCCAACACACCCTTATCTATTTTTTTGTTTAAGACAACTACATCTAGTTGTGGTTCGGATTCAGGCTCTATAAAAGGGTCTAGATAAAAAGTTTTCATAGGTTGCGTTTCCTCAAAAGTTAGATCCGAATGTTCAGGTTCTAGAGTTTGGAAAAACTCAAATAAAAACTTAGAAGCACATAATAATAACCTGAATAATTGAGGATCCTCTAAGTCAATCAGTTTTGACTTACACAGCTGACCACAATAAGATTGGTGGTCTTCCTTCAGCAAATGTGTCGACCCTAATCTCCTAAAGTAATTAGGTTTAGTCTCAAAACTTAATAACTGACACATTTGTAACTCATATTTCCCACAATTGAAAGAAAAGTTTTTGGTGGGAAAACAAAGTCAATTTTGGTATCATAGCCTGGATTAACCACATCAACCAGAGGATGGGTTTCTAACAACTGAACTTCTTTCTGGACATTATTAGGTTCGGTAGAGCTAGCATGAAGGTAATCTAGTACAATGGTTGAGGCATATATATCAAGTCCCAAGTGAGGGACCTTTCTAAGAGTTAAGGCACATGGAGAATGATAATCACCCCAAAACTTAGAGTTTTCAGTGTTTCTAAAAAGACTAGTCACAACTTCCCTAATTTCAAGGTTATCTGATTCCTGAAAATGGTCAATTGATTCTTCTAAGTCAGGTACATCCTCACTCATCTCTACGAATTCATTTTCTTTTTCTAAGTCTATTGTTTCTACATCCTCACTCATCTCTACGACTCAAAATATACTTGTTCCTCTAAACCATCCTTGGCTTCGTAATCAAAAGGAAATACTACATCGTCTAAAACGAGGGTGTCTCTAGTCAAATCCTCATCCTTTTGAATAGGTGAATAATTATTAAAATTATTTGGATTTGAACTAGAAATATTATCATTATTAATCTCAATTGGGGTAACAATTTCCTAATCACTATGCCTATTTATCTCAAATTCTTCATCAACACTATCCTCATCATAATCATCATTATAATAACATGAAAATGGTTGAACCTCATCTAAACAAGTAGTGTTACCAATTCTAACCTCGTCATCTTGATTATGTGAATAAAAATTATCCTTATTTTCAAGGGTGGTATTGGGAACACTATATTGGAATTTAAGACTATCTTGAGAAAATTTTTCCACAATCCTATTTGTACTCTCAGTAAATTGCTTGAGGGACTCTTCTAGAGATATCTTAGTTGACTGCTCTACGGAATCTTCTGTAAGAGGAATATTATAAGTCTCTTTCATAAATAAGTGAAACTTATGTGTTGACTCATTGAAACTCTTGAGAGACTCTTCTAAAGAAATTGGAGGATCGTTTTGCTCATAAGACTGATGCACGTGTGGATAGTAATTGGGCTCACCATGGTATGACCCATAACCTTCAAAAGATTGGCGTTCCCAACCACTATTCACACTATGGTCATAAAAAGAGTAATGTCCATATTGTTCAGTTGGATAATCATTGTATTGGTTGTTATAATACCAGTTTGACATCCTAACTACAAGGGAATTCTACACAAACACAAACAAGGCTGACTCGACCACAACAAACCTACTGATTTCTAGCAAACAAAAAGCATGATGGATCCACTTAGATTATTTCTAGACCAACTTCTAATCTTTCGAAAAGGAATTCGTTAAAATCTGAGCAAACTCCTCTGGAATCAATCCGAGTTTAAGTAAGTTGAATAGAGGCGAGGGAAGCTGCGTGGAGCTTTGATACCCAAGGCCTCACCGCATTACAAGGCGGCGCAGTCACGCATTCAACTCACAGAAACCATCATGAACTTCGAAGTATGCTTAAAGAGTAACCAATATTTTTTCGAATGACTTTCCTATTAAGCTCGTTACCCTATCGGTCTCGTTCTAGTCAAATTTTTAGGCTTAGGTTCGTGTTTGGTTTCTTTTTCCTAAGGCGGGCAAGAAGGAAACGGTGATGAAATCCGAGTCCTTATCTTGATATGGCCAGGCCTTGCCCTTTACTAGAAAATTAAATCCGATTTCAGGTCCTCAACATATATGCATACAAAATCATCCAGTAAACCCGCTGACAGGGGATTCGCGGGTGTTTATAATTCTTACCTCCCGTTCCAGACGGGGGATGAACCGTTGAGGTCGACTCGGGCCACGACTCCTATGTCGTGTGCGAACCCGAGGGGCCGAGACGATATTGTAATCGTCGTCCTTCCCTATGCAGTTTATATTTAAATAACCCTTCTTAGGGTTTTTTTTTAAAAAAAAAATGTCCAATGTTCAATGTCCAAAAATAAAAATATCCAAAAATATAAAATATTACAAAAATAAAAGCCTATTTACAGTTTCTAAAAAAAAAAAAAAAAATCTAATAAAAAAAAATTAACTATACACAAAAATATTCTTCTTTACTCCTTAGGATTTTCTCTCTTCTTTCTTTCTTTGGCTTCGCTTTACTTCTCAACACTTTCTCTTTTATATAAGCTCCGCGCCAAGTCTGAAAAGCAAATAGAAAAACCAAAACGCGTAAAAAGGAACAAAATAATAAAAATAAAAATAAAAATAAAAATAAAAATAAAAAATTAATAATAAAACCTAAAAACAAATCTATACACAAGTCCGCGTCGGCGGCGCCAAAAATTGGTGACTCAATAATGTTGTAGAAAGTGGTAGTAAGGTTGTCGTTCACTCGGACTTGACGAGATTGATTTTAAGAATTAATAAAAGAAAATAAAAGAAAAATATATACAAATATTGTCACAAGATGAAGAGATGGGCTGGGACTCAGGATTCGTCCAAACTCATAACAAAAGGTTCAAATATTAATTCTTTTAACAATTATCGCTCAACAAATAAAAATATGAACTCTTATTTTTGCCAAGGTAGATTCTCAAAATATTAGTTATAAATCGTAAGCATGGGACATCAAACATTTAAGCATGCATGACCCATCTAATAAAATAATAACTAATTTAATCAAATCATAATTCAATTTTTAATTATTGCAAAAGTCATAAAAAGAATTAATTAAAATTACACATGTATGAAATTGGTCTTCCCCCGTCGTCCCAGTAATGGGGTCTAGCTCATCATGTTGGAAACACGCTCAAAAGTCGATTTCATTGCTCAAAAATGGTTTACAAATGATGAACAAAGGAGAAATGATGAAAACCTGGTTGCAACGATTATAGTTGTTGCAAACACTTTATTACAAAGGATTGTCACGGTTAATTTTAAGTCTGCCTTCGTATTACGACCCAAGCCTAAGTGTCGTTGTCACTTTGTAGAAGAACGATCGCCTCCGGTGGTCTTTTGTTCTTCGTGTTCTTGGTGCAAAGCGACAGAGAATAATTCTCGCAACTCGATTTTTTTTTTCTGTGACGTTCTAAACTGCTCCCAATCTCTCCGTAGCTATTCTATGATATCTCAAAGAACTATTTATATCCCAACGAAGCAAAATCTCACTTCATAACTACATAAAATTCTCTATTATTTGGTATTATTCTTCACGGCCGCTTGAGATTTTTTTGATCTCTACACGCGTTCAAGCTTCCAAGTTGCCATATTTAACTTCTTCAAACTCCAATTAGTTGTTAGAGTCTTAGAACGCGTGCAAACTCTCTGCTTTGCTCGCGAAATCCCGTGTATTTCTCCTTCGGTGTGTGTTGCCTGTTTTTCTTCTCGCGGAAATTCCAGCCAATTTGGATCGAAACCAACACCTCTACCATCCCCTGTCTAGCCCAAATGTAGCTACCTAATGAATTCCAGCCCTTTAGTCTCCTTAAATCCCGTCAAAATTCCAACGAGAAAATCTTCCAAATACCGCCAAAATTTTCCATAAAATAAATTTTGAATGAAAAAGAAGGTCACCCCTTATCCAACAGCTGGGGGTGCGAATATCAATTGGGTGCCCCTTAGTAATTGGGTTACCCCTTATCCAAAGTGGGAGTCCGAATATCAAATGTCCTCTGGGGTGTTAGAGCAACTTTTCGAGCCGAAATTTCCAACAATCTTTATTTCCAAAAAATACCTACAAACACACAAAACACCATAATAAGGACAAAAGCGAGTACTAACAATGCGAAACATTGAGAACAAATTAGACACATAAACGCGTCTATCATTGTACGCCCGGATATCGGAGTTGTTCCTCCACCACCAGCACGTCCCTCAACAACTCCGGAAACTTTACCCGCACTTCTACAGCTTATTACGTTGTTGGTACGTACGTCTTGTTCATTACCATTCTTTTAATCTATATCTATGAACTTATACAATTGTACATACTAAGTACATGTTTAAAATTTCCTTAACAGCGTTAGCGGATTGGAAACTTGTCAAGGTTCTTTAAGAAAAAGAACAAGAAAGGAGAGGTGCTGACCCAAAAAGAAATAGAGAACGTCGAGCAAAAGATGAACAAAATTGAAGATGCGGAGGCAAAAGACTTGTGGGGCGAAAGGAAGAAGAGGGTACACAAGAAGCCAAGAACCGAGTGATCGTGTGTTTCTTCTATAGTATTAGTTTGGTTTGAACAATCTAGTGTTGGTTTATGTTTGTTTATGAGTCTTGAACAATGTGTTTGTTTGTGTGTCTTGCTAAACTCTTTGCTTGACTTGGTTTATGTTTGATTTGTTTTCGATTTGGAACCACATAACTTTGGAGTTTGTTCTTGTATACACTCTAGTATTTTTATTATATTTCTTATGTTGATAAACTTGTGTAAAATTACCTCTTTTACAGAGTTTTAATGTGCCCAGATCACTTAAATTTCTAAGTTTTTCTTCAGTACCGGCATGCTCGAAAGCAGTAAAAGAAATGCCGGTTCTCTAAATGACAGAGTTTCGGCATTGAACTGTGTTTGGATACTATGCTGTTGTCTGTAATCTGCATGACAAATATGATTTTGACAGAGTACCGGCACGGTTATGATGTTAACCTCAATGCCGGAAAGATCACTGATTTCTCTGGAAGTTTTTTCCGCATTTCCGGCATGGGTTCAGAACAAAGATTTACGCCGGCACCGTAGTTCCGGTGTCGTAATTATAAAACACAACTATGCCGGCGTGGGCATCAAAATATGATTTAATGTTTACAATTCAGACTTCAAAAAAAAAAAAAAAAACGTTGCGTACTAGTGAACCACATAAAACCAAATTACTCATCGTCGCCTCCACACGTAATCGGTTGCATCTTCTCCTCTTGGAGAGGTTTTTTTGATAAGGCCAACGCATCCCAAAATTGGTGATTCTCCTCATACGATGCCATCCATCCCTTCCAAATATTGGGATCTAGACCCTTGTTTTTAATCATCCCACAGATAGGTGGCAATGGACAATTTTCTTTGAGTTTTAGAATAACGAAATGATTACCGTTCACGAACGCCAAAACAACTCTTCTCTTCTTAAGGGATCCTTCGCATTTTTGCCACTTTGGGGTAAATGTTACTTCTACGGTGGGGGTAAAATAATGAACAACACATCTAAATGTATCCGCAACTAGATGCCCACAAAGCGGCATTCTCATCCAATATTCAGAAGGAAGAAAGTTCATATGTTGCTCGGGCCCCAATACTTGAGCATGCATATCATCAAACCCATCGCCTACACCAACCAATTGCTCATAAAAGCTCCTCTTGTTCACAAGTTGTTCGGCTATCCTCATTCTAGCATATTGGCATGGTGTCATACCTCTACTAACCGTCGTGTCAAAGATTCCTAATTGTTCGGTCACAACATGATATCCATGATGTAGTTTTAATTGTGGTAAGTAGAGTATCGTTCGCTCGGACTTTTTTAAGATTTTGATTTTAGACTTAATTAAAAGAAAATACTAAAACAAATTAATTACAATTGATTTTTGTTATCAAGGAGAGATGAGTCTAGGGCTTTGGATTTCACTACTTCTAATGATGGTAAACTCAATAAATAAAACTTTGACATAATACTCCGACTTTACTCAAAACAACTTTCGAACTCAATCTCATGCTTTGGAAGATATAACAATACATGCTCTTTTTTATGACTTTCGTCGCTATTCTAAGGCCTAATCCTCCTTCGCTTATAAAAGAACGGTAGAAACTACCCAAAACAGTTTTCACGAAGCATGTAAAGAAGAGAGAATTTTTAGACAAATTAAAACACAATTTTTGGAGTAATTATGCCAAAGAAATTAATTACTAAATATTACCCATCAAAAATAGTTTCCTCCAAAACCCTAGAAAAGAAATTTAGCTGCTCATAGATCGAAGATTGGAGAAAATTTCATTAACCATTGTATTAAAAATAAGAATAAAAGTGCTTACAATGATTCTCGGTATTATAAGACTGTCTCTCGAGGGTCTGTATTTTCCACTTTGTTGAACAACGATAGTTAGTTAACTTTGTCGTTGTTTTTAAGTGTGCTCTTTTCTGACGGCTTTTGGTGGTGCTTTGTTCTTGGTGTTCTTGAGCAGCACCAGCAGAAATAGAATCCTGCAACTTGTGATTTTGCCTCTCTGCTGCTCTCCCAAACTTCCCCAAACTCTCCGTCCACCTCCTGTGACCTCCCAAAGAAGCCTTTTATATACACAAGGTGAATAAAATCCAGAATCTTTGCCCATTTTCTTCTCTTGCAAGTCACCTGATATTTCCTTTTTTCCTATCTTGTTTACGCGTTAAAACAGAGTCCACCTCTTTCCAAATATGATGTATATGATCCTGAGAGATTTAATCCGCACGTATCTTCCATACTGACTCATAATATGACGAATACCCTCACCATGTTACCATACATAGCTCATTCTTCCTCGTTTTGCCGAGAAGCTTTTCATCCACCTCCTGTTTACGTGAGACTTCTTCTTTAACGATTTCAAAGAACTTACCAACCTGTTTTATCAAACCAAGTCCATTCAAACCATATCCATCAAGAAAATCCACCAAAAACTCCACCGAAGTCTCGCCTGAAAATACCCGTGAATGTCTTCTCCTTGTTTCGCTTCAAACGGCTTATGTAGCCCAACTGGATTGAAGAAATTGCCCATAGCATCTCTGTTAAGTCTAAACAGGCCCATTGAACCCAAATATGGCGATTGAATCTCTTCCAAAACTTCCACAAATCCAAACCCTAATCTGCCCTGTGAAGAACACATTTTCCCGCCTAATTCTGTTTCATATTTTAAAGAAGATGGTCACCCCTTATCCTGTTGTTGGGTGCGGATAGTACCTGCCTTGGAAATGGATGCCCCTTAGTAATTTGGATACCCCTTATCCAACATGGGGGTCCGTATAGTAATTTTCTCCCACGAGCGCAAAAACCACTTTTCGAGCCAATTTCGCCGCAAAAGCTTATTTCTCCAAAAACACCTACAAGGACATAAAATACCAAAATAAGCGCAAAATCGAGTACTAACATTACACAGAATTGAGACTAATATAGGCACATAAATGCGTCTATCAAATACCCCAAACTTATTATTTGTTAGTCCCAGAGCAAATCAAATCAAAATAAAATCCTAACTCACTTGTCGCAGGCATCGTCGATTGCATTTAGCGTATGCAATAAGCCTTTAAACCCCTAGGTGGCCCTAGTGGCCGAGTTATAGTCTCGGGAGGGTTTACCAGAGATGTACCCACAAAACCTTTATACTCCAGACCCTAATTCTCTACGCAGAACCTTGGAAAGCACTAAAGAATCTCCTTGGTTGGCATACTTATTGACTACAGGAGGAAGTACCCTGATGCGAAATTCCAATTGATGTACACGAGTTTGCACTCAAGCATACTAAAATTCATATATAAGTCACGAGCTCTACTCGAGACAGGTCTCACTATGGACATCAATACCCGGAGTCAAAACTAATCACATGGATAGATCAAGAAGATGGATATAGAAAAACATAGATGGTTTTGATGTTTGCTAAGTGAATGGTGTTTCCCATATCTCTGTCAAGGCCTCCGCCAAAATGAACCTATCCTAATGGATTGAGACACTGTCCGACTAATATCAACACACTTTGGCATATACAAGGGAACCAAAGTGGTCGATAATCCTAACTCTGTGGTCAACACAACCGGCATATACAAGGGTTCCAGTGGTCGACTTTATTGAATTTATTCCGGTTGGTCAGATGGTCCGGTCTCACTTTCTCTTTTTTTTTTTTTTTTTTTTTTTCAACTTTTTTTTTTTCAACTTTTTTTTTTTGTATCTCAATCACTCTATTTCACTCTAGCATTGGTAACAACTTGATTCGTGGGCCCCACCTAATCACTTAGAGAAACATAGTTTAAAAACAAACAAAATAAAAACAGAAGTGAAAAGGACTCAACGAGATATGGTGAAACTATCATGTTATTTCTAACACACGAGCTCATGCTTTTATGAATAGACTCTTTAGATGTTTCCATCTAATCGGTTAGTTCCTCAACTCCTACAACAAAATGCTTCCATCCACTTAGATTGGTTAGTGCCATCCTTAATAAGCATAAATTTCTAGGCTCTGAGTTTATCAATGCAACTAAAAGTTTCTCTCATACCCCCAAACTTAAATCTAACATTGTCCTCAATGTTCTAAAATGAAATTAAAAACATGAACAAGGAGAAACTGTTACCATTTGAAGCAAAAGAGTTAAGGAAAGATATTACCATGTTGCATGAGCATGGGTTACCTCCCAAGAAGTGCTAAGTTTAAAGTCTTCAGCCAGACATTGGAAGAGATTAGTCACCTCGAAGAATCATAAAGCAGTAGCCGGAATAACTGCGGGTCATCTAGATCAAAAAGTGCTAACCACAAGAAGAGGAGACCGCAAATGCACCGGGAAGATATCCAACACACCCTTATCTATTTTTAAGACCACTACATCTAGTTTGTGGTTCGGGTTCGGAGCTCTATAAAAGGGTCTAGATAACAAATTTTCATGGGTTGCGTTTCCTCATGAGTTAGATCCGAATGTTCAGGTTTTGAGTCCGGAAAACTCAAATAAAAACTTAGAAGCACATAATAATAACTGAATAATTGAGGATCCTCTAAGTCAATCGGTTTTGACTTACACAGCGGACCACAATAAGATTGGTGGTCTTCCTTAAGCAAATGTGTCGACCCTAATATCCTAAAGTAATTAGGTTTAGTCTCAAAACTTAATAATTGACACATTTGAAACTTATACGTACCCACAATTGGAAGGAAGGTTTTGGTGGGAAAACAAAGTCAATCGGGGTATCATAGCACAGGTTAACCACATCAACCGAGAGGATGGGTTTCTAACAAGCTGAACTTCCCTATGGACACAACTAGGTTCGGGAAAAAGTGTATGAAGATAGTCTTGTAAAATGGTTGAGGCACGGATGTCCAGTCCTAAGTGAGGGGACTTTACGAGTTAAAGGTAATGCACTAGGAGAGTGATAATCACCCCCAAACTTAGAGTTTTCAGTGTCTCTAGATAGACTAGTCACAATTTCCCTAATTTCTAGAACATCAGAATCCTGAAAATGGTCAATTGATTCTAAATTATTATCAGGAAGTGCATCCTTACTCATCTCTACGAGTTTATCATCTTCTAAGACTAGTGTTTCTAAATCACTAGACTCTAAAACAGTATTCTCAGGGTAAACTCTTTCCTCTAAACCATCATCACAATCATATAAAGGATTATCAAATAAAGTTTCTAGTAAAGGCCCGTTAACTAAGGTGTTAATCATAATTACTTCCTCTGATTCACTTATAGGCACATCAAATAATGGATTATCCAACATATTGCAGGCTAAAGGATCATGAACTACATCGTCTAAAACGGTGGCATCTCTAGTCAGATCCTCGTCCTTTTGAATAGGTGAATAATTATTAAAATTATTTGGATTTGAACTAGAAATATTATCATCATTAAGCTCAATTGGAGTAACAAATTCCTGATCGCTATGCCTACTGATTTCAAATTCTTCATCAACACTATCCTCATCATAATCATAACATGAAAATGGTTGAACCTCATCTAAATTAGTGTTACCGAATCTAACCTCGTCATCATGATTATAAATATCTTCATTTTCATGGGTATTATTGGAAACATCTGTTTGGGAATTAAGATTATTTCGAGCAAGTTTTTCGACAATCCTATTTGTACTTTCGAGTAAATTGCTTAAGAGTCTCTTCTAAAGACATCCTAGTTGGATTGCTCTAGGGACTCATCTGGAATATTTAAGGTTTCCTTCACAAATAAGGAATGACTCTTGAAAGCCTCTTCTAGAGAAATAGATGAATTGTTTTGCTCATAAGACCGATATACGTGTGGATAGTAATTGGGCTCACCATGGTGTGACCCATAACCTTCAAAAGGTTGGCGTTCCCAACCACTATTCACACTATGGTCATAGTAGTAATGTCCATATTGTTCGTTGGATATTCGTTGTATTGGCTATACCAGTTTGACATCCTAACCTGCAAGGGAATTCTACACAAACACAAACAAGGCTGACTCGACCACAACAAACCTGCGATTTCTAGCAAACAAAAAGCATGATGGCTCCACTTAGATTGTTTTCTAGACCAGCTTCTAATCCTTCGAAAGGGAATTCGTTACAATCGAGCAAACCCCACCGGAATCAATCCGAGTTTAAGTAAGTTGAATAGAGGCGAGGAAGGCTGCGCGAGCTTTGATACCCAAGGCCTCACCGCATTACAAGGCGGCGCAGTCACGCATTCAACTCACAGAAACCATCATGAACTTCGAAGTATGCTCACAAGAGTAACCAATATTTTTCGAACGACTTTCCTATTAAGCTCGTTACCTATAGGTCTCGTTCTAGTCAAAATTTTAGGCTTAGGTTCGTGTTTGGTTTCGTTTTCCTAAGGCGGGCAAGAAGAGAACGGTGATGAAATCCGAACCCTTATCTTATATGGCCGATCCTTGCCCTTTACTAGGAATTTAAAGCGTGCCGTTTTCAATACCTCAACATATATGCATACAAAATCATCCAGAAAAACCGACGAGGATTCGCGGGTGTTTAAAATTCTTACCTCCGTT
Source organism: Papaver armeniacum (assembly GCA_023531295.1). NCBI lineage: Eukaryota > Viridiplantae > Streptophyta > Magnoliopsida > Ranunculales > Papaveraceae > Papaver > Papaver armeniacum. The sequence goes on along the minus strand of JAJJWW010013567.1, from coordinate 114,040 downwards.
CCAGGGCACAGAGGATGAACCGTTGAAGTCGACTCGGGCCACGACTCCTATGTCATGTACGAACCCGAGGGGCCGATACGATATCGTAATCGTCGTCCTTCCCTTTGCAGTTTATATTTAAATTACCCTTCCTTAGGGTTTAAAATTAATAATGTCCGATAGTCCAACAAAAAGTCCAAAAATTAAAAAGTCCAAAAATAAAAATTACAAAAATAATTACCTAATTACAGTTTCTAAAAAAATAAAAATAATTAGACTATATACAAAGTTTTCTTCTTCACTTCGTTCGGATCTCTCTTTTCTTTCCTATTTTGGCTTTGCTTTTATTTTCAGACACTTTCTCTTTTCTTTCGCTCCACTCCAAATCGAAAGCAAACGAAATACCAAACCGCGTAAAAAAGAACAAAAATAATAAAAAAATAAAACCTAAAAACAAGTCCGCGTCGGCGGCGCCAAAAATTGGTGTGACTCAATAATGTTGTAGAAAGTGGTAGTAAGGTTGTCGTTCACTCGAACTTGACGAGATTGATTTTAAGTTTTAAGAAAAGAAAATACTAAAGATAAATAAAATATATACAAATATTGTCACAGGATGAAGAGTCACTAGGACGCAGGATTTCACTACTTTTCATATTCTTGTGGTTCAGTCATTAACTCTAGACAGTATAGCTCAAACAAATAGAAATTGTGACTCTAATTTCTTGCCAAAAATAGATTTCATAAAACATTATCTGTAAGTCGTAAGCATGACGCATCAAAAGTATTTTAAACTAAGCATGCGACATCAGACAAAATAACAAATAATTAATAGAAATCATAAAACAATTAAATCTATGCAAAAAGTCATATAAAGAATTAATTCATTTACCACAATCATGAAAAGTTGCTTCCTCCGTTGTCCCAGTGATGGGTTCTAGCTCCGCATGGTGAAAACACACTCAAAGGAATTTTTGATTGCTAAAAAAGGTGTTCACAAAAATGAATTGGGAGAAAAATTATAAAACTGGATTTTGTAACACTTATATTTGTTACAAAACTAAATGTTACAGAGAACGATAAATAATAAGCGTCGCTTGCACTGTTCCAAAACGACTGTCTCCTGAACTACGACCCACAGCTGTGAGTCGTTATCACTGTAGCTAAACGACTGTCTCTTACAGTCTAATGTTCTTCGTGCTCTTCACAGGAGCAGCAATGGCAGCTCCCTGTAACTCCAATTTTTGACTCTGTTGTTGCTCTAAACTATCCCTGCTCTCTCCATCCCATATCTGACACCAAATCACCTCTTATATACTCAACAGAGACTCAAATATCCCGAATTCAATGAACAATATCCTCTCTTTACTCTTCCACCATCACAGAATAATTCATTTTCCTCCTCTTCTCACGCGGTTTCTCTAGCTTCTACACTCAAACACGATGAGTTTATGTTCCAATAAGAAGCTAGAGTCGTGCGGACACACGCTAACCACACACAATCCTTCCAAAATATTTCGAGAGAAACCGAGAATATATTCTTTCCTGTTTAACGAAAATCAACGATTTCCTTCCTTTTCTTACGTGAAGTGATCGTTACTAACCATGTGTTGTCATTACCTTATTCCCACAACAAATATGTTAGAGAATCTCGAAAATATCTCGCCAAAATACATGCGAGAAACACGCAGTGAAGTGACTTCTTTTCCATGAAATTCTTTTCAAACCGAGAAGAAAGGGTTGCCCCTTATCCAACATCCGGTGCGAATAGTAAACAGGTGCCCCTTAGTAATTGAGTGCCCCTTATCCGAAGTAGGGTTCCGTTTAGTAGTTGTCCTCCGGGGTGTTCCGAGCAACTTTTCGAGCCGAATTTTCACACAAGTGTATTTCTCCAAAAACACCTACACAAACATAAAAACACCATAATAAGTACAAATCTAGCACTAACAATAGAGACACTGAGGACAATTCAGACACAAAAATGTGTCTATCACCCTTCCCCTTCAAACTAAAACTACATCAACTTTGCTATCACTTTGGTTTGTCACCACCTTTGCCTCGTCACCTTGTTGTTCTTTGTCACTTGATGATGATACCTTTGGCGGCCTACCCCTTTTCCTTGGAACCTTCGCTAGATCGACTATGGGTATGGCTTAAGAATGCTCACCTTGTTGTTCTTTGTCACTTGATGATAATACCTCGGCCTACCCATTTTCCTTGGAACCTCCGCTAGATCGACTATGGGTATGGCTTCGGAATGCTCACCTTGTTATTCTTTGTCACTTGATGATAATACCTTTGGCGACCTACCCCTTTTCCTTGGAACCTCCGCTAGATCGACTATGGGTATGGCTTCAGAATGCTCACCTTGTTGTTCTTTGACACTTGATGTTGATACCTTTGGCGGCATACCCCTCTTCTTTGGAACCTCCGATGAGTTGGATTTTGGTTTGGATACAGATTCCTTCGTTTGTTGTTGACTTAGCGGTTCTTTCCTAGGCCTACCTCTTTTGTTTGGAACCTGCGCTTCCACGAACCTTTGTTCTGAAATCTCACATGAGGTTAGATCTCGTTTCTTACTTTCCGAGAGTTCTTCTTCACGTTGAGTCATTTCTTTCAATTCTACCCTTTGTTTTTTCCTTTTTGTTTTAGTTTGTGTTCTACCTATTGGATCTCCCTTTCTTGTCTCTTCGCTTTGTGCGATCCATGGACGAGTAATTAGCCTTAGTTGGATCAACAAGACTTGTTGGCTTACCGAGGTGCCACATGAGTAAGCTTCGAAGAATTACTTTGCTTTGTTCGTATCCCATGGACATTGCTCGGGATCTCCCGGGGGGGAGGGTCGAAAGATAGTTGCTTCCAAAACGGATCAATAACCTCAATAGGTATCACTTATTCATACTTCACAAGCATATGACGACACGGAAGCCCCAATGAAGACATGTCGGGACAAATACACACATCACCCGGTTTTCCGTAATTTTTCTCATATTCCATTTGTCTCATCATATGTTTTCTTGCCCAATGAGAGACGTTGAATTCTATTCCTTGGAGCAACTTACCATAACGAAGAAATAAAGTCATCCTTTCCATTGAGCTTTTCTCAAAAGCTTCCGTGATCCTATTGATATCTTGCTTAAAGTATTGCTCCATTGCCTTGGTGACCGTAACCACATTGCCTTGACCGGACTGGATGAGATCTTTAAATCTCCCATGAGCGGACTCCGCTGCACTAGTTGCTTTACTCTTGAAGTGTCTATAACGGTTTGTCCATGCACGCACAAATTTTTCCTTGAACTTATCCAACCATTGAGTCCGACAATACCAGATGGCAGTCATATAAACTTCGTTCCAATCGGCAATAAACTTCTCCAATCTCTTTTCGTACATAACCTCGGTAAAAGACCAATAAATTTTCTCCCAATCTCTTAGAAATTCCAACCACTTTTTATGATTTTCCGCATGTTCTTTGTCCACTCGCTCCTTTATCTTGCCTCTCTCATCTTCTTCTTCTTAGGGGGATAGTTTGTTCTTTCGAACATCTTCCTCTAGTTGTACCATCATTATCTTCTTAATATCCGCCTTTGCGGGTTCAAACAAGGCATGGCAAGTTTTTATCACATTATTACGTATATGATATGTACATAGGAAATTTTGTGCGTCCGGAAGACGTGGATATTGCTTTCATTAATCGTCATCGTTATCGGTTACGATGACCCTCGGAAGTTGATTTTCCCGGAAGAACAATTTCAATTGTCATAATGCCCAATGATAATTATAGTCCCTGTCGTTTTCCATTAAACACCAAGCTAATCTGAATGTTACCTTGTCCGAGGTTTGCCCCACGATGTTGAACAACGGCATATTGTATTTGTTTGTCTCGTAGGTGCAATCCATCAAAAGAACACCATAACATGTATTTGCCAATTGTGAAAGCAAAGGATGTGAAATGAATATTTGAAGGGGCTTCTCGTCCGGTCCTCTTTTAATGATACGCGTGTAGTTGTGATCCCAAACTATCTTCTCAAATTCTTGCATAATGCTCCTCCCTTCCCATTCCACCCTTCTAATAGTTGCTTGTGCGGCATAAATTGTACGTAGAGAAGACACGTTAGTCTCATCCTTTTCCTTGAAGCCTCTGAGAATTTGTCTCGGTTTGATAAGTGCTTTGGTCAATATCTTTACATCCTCGAACTCGTCAGTTTTAGCTTCGCAACTAAGGAGTGACCAACAAAATCTTTCGGATCCCGGTGGTTATGAAAGCCACACAAAACCTCACAATCCCAATTGTTCATGTCATTTAAATGGAATACAAGCTTAAACGGACAATTATTCTTCCTTGTACGGGTCTTGTATACCCTATTAGTCTTCTTTGGATATACATAATCCTTTCTCTTGTGGCTATTCTTCTCCTTGTATTTCCCACTTCTCTTGCAAGCCATCTCAAAAAGACTCTTCGAACCTTCGGTATTCCTCACTAACACACATATTTCTTTAGAGCCTTCTCTTTATCCCAAGCGATTGCTTCCTTTCGATCTGCTATTCCATACATAAGAACAATTTCGCATTCATTAGAAGGTTCATTACTAGCAATCCATTAGTAAAGTTCAAGATACTAGGTGAAAAGTATTCTTTGGTTACATACCGGAGGGATTTTATAGTATTCCGATAAAGAGGCTTTGCATTTGTTGGATCAATATATGTCACCGCCTAAATATCGAATGAAAATTAGTTCCAAACAAAATTACAACACTACGCCGGAAAGCCGTGCCCGACCATTGTTCCGGCATAGTATATGTTAACCAAAATGGAAGACCAAATTTGAAACCTATTCCGGCATAAATGTTACATTAGAAAACAATGCCGAAGCACGAGTGCCGGCATCCACGTAATCTATAGTCCCAAGCCGCTACACAATTCCGGCATTGAAAATATTTGATATTGAATGCCGGAATTTAGCTTTGGAAAATATTTATTCCTGCATGTTTTATTGTATGTGGCGGCATTGTAAAGTTGTAACTGAACAACGCCGGTTTTGGTACCGGCATTATCGATATTGATGGTACCACGCCGTGCACTTTTAGCGCGTTGATGTTTATTAAGTTTCAATGCCAGTTATTGGTTTGGAATGGAACTGCTTTCTGTATGTTTTTCATGCAAGATCTGATGGTAACCTATCAATGAAACCATGTCAAGTTAAATATTCCGTAGTATATTCCTTGGTAGGTAAAAAGGTTAATCGCGTCTCAAGATAGTGTTTTGGTAGAATGCTATGCTTGGATCAATATTCAAAATGGGGATATCGGTTTCGGCATGGTGGTCGTAGTATGAATACCATGCCGCAGACCTGACTACCTAAAATGATGGTCTTAGTATGAATACCATGCCGGTACCTTGACTACCTGACATGATATTCATACAACTACTATGCTTTAACCTTGGTATTTCAGTTGAAAAATGGCGGGTTTAAAGAAAAAAATTCGATTTTTCAACATCTTAGCAAATTTTACCTGTGTGTTGGGGATGCTACTATGTTGTGCAAGTTTACTTTCTTGTGTTGGTTCTTCAAGAAACTCTCCATACTCGTCAAAATCATCATTCAAGGGTGTTGGCTCAACAAAGAGTTGAAACTGAGAGTTGTTGTCGTTAGCTGAAGATTCAAGACATGCTCCTTGTTGTAGTTGAGCTAAAGATTCAGCAGCACCAATCCTCTCTTCACAATCATCCTCCATTTTTCCCAAAAAAATTTCTCTCTCAAAATATTTTTCCCTCCTTCTACTCTCACCTCACAAACCCAAATTCAAATAAAACACACACTAATCATTTATAAGAAATCTTATGATTTTACTAATTATTATTAATCACTAATCCTGATTAGTGAGGGGTAGATTAGGTATTACGTAAAATACATAGATAAGGGGTGACCCCGAATTGATATCTGGATCCAGTTTTTGTCCTTTTCTTATATCCCCCAATTCCTTTTTATATCCCCCAATTTCGCGTTCTATTTAAAAGGAAAAAAAAAAAGCAGTGAAAAAGGTGCTATTAACCCATTATAATAACAGTCCTTCTGGACGGACCGCGTTCTGAACAACGCAAAAACAAAATTCGCTTTTTCTCTCAAAGCTTTTTTTGTGGGTCCTGATGGGCCTGTAGAGGACAGCATGGGGTCTCGCTTTTGGGATTCAAAAATGATTGGTGCACCGTGTGAGAGGAGAGTGAGGCCCACTCCTGCCCCACTCCCTATCCCGATGTTGAGAGGGAATCCTGGACTGTCCGATCCCCTCTCGGTGCATTGCACAAGCTCGGTAAGTCGATCAAAACCCTTTGGGATTAGGTTTGTATCCTGCGGTTTTTCCTCTCGGTTTTTTTCTTATTAGTTCAGAATTTTTGTAATAATAAACTGATTTCCCAAACTCAGTGGACTTAGTGGCTTACCTACTTATTAGTATCAAAAGTCAAACTTATGTTTTCGGTCCAAATGTTGATGCCTCCTGATAGGGGTACCAAAATTTTTGGAGGCGTTCATTCCAGGTCTAGGGTGAAGGATGTTTTGTCTTATAGGGTTGGTACACACCCCAAAGTAAATTGATATCTCTACTAGCAATTTTGCAAATGCTCGTGACTATGTTGTAAAAGGCTCTGGGCAAGGCGAGGCGCCAAGCCCAGCGCCTAGCGCCTAGGGCGCCTAAGGCGCCCCAGGCGAGCGCCCGAAAAATAGAAAAAAACCATTTCAGGCATAATCTGGCGCCTAGGCGCCTTTTTTGCCTAGGCGCTGCTCCAGCGCTTAGAGCGCCTTTGGTGCTTAAGCGCCAAAGGCGCTCGCCTTTCACAACATAGGCTCGTGAACCATCCAGATATTTGCAGTTTTGCAACAAAAATTTCAGACATAACTTCATATGTAACCTCAGTGAACCGAGCCTTCAAGTGTATCAATTTTCTTTTGCGGCAACTGATATGTTTACTGTCATTGAGACATATATATGTACTTGGTTTGAGCTTTAAGTAGTAGTGCTCTTCATGTAAATTCTGTTTATGCTATGTTTACTCAAACTCTTGCATGCGCATCATCCAGATGTTTTGCAGTTTATAAGCAAGTAGCATACTTCGTGTCGTTCATGCTCGATAACCAGATATCTACTTGCAATTTTGTAGGGAAAATTTACATACTAATATAACGATATATAGAAAGGGTACATAATACTGTTAACTATGAAAAAAAAGAATCCGGGGAGAACAAAGAAAGGGAGAAAATGGAAACCATTGAAGGCTGCAATGGATAAGAAGCTCACAATCACAGCTCAAAGCTCAGCAATCCCTTACAAGCAACTAGGTTTCTGTTCTTCACTTCTTCCTGTTTTGGTGCACGCTAGCGCAAACCTCGTCCTAACAGAAAAGTTACAAACTGCTAAAAAGCTTTTGCGCAATATATAAAGGGGGACAGGCACAATCACAGCTCAAAGCACAGCAAATGATTCCACACCAATTTCAAAGTCTCTTGAAGTCTTTCAATGGCAGGTTCCATGTCAAGCATCCTGTCAATTAACATATGGTTTATTCCTTTCATATCTAAAACCAGATCATTTTCAACTTTTCCATCGGAAGTGAAGAAATTAAACCAGTCTTGAGTTTTCAGCAGTAACTTCATGGAAGAATTCTTGAAAGTTTTAACAGTAATGTGGAAGGTCTTTATGATGGAGTATCTACCCCCAGAAGAGTGCTCCTTTCCCGAAGGCCATCTCAAGCCACCTTTTACATTTCCATCCAAGATTGCAGAATCAACCAAATGTTTCAAGGCTTTCAGCTCTTCAGAGTCATCCTTAAGTGCCATCGTCAAGTCCCTCTTGATAGCTAGCCTCAACCTCAGGTCAAGATCCCTGTCGAGGCACGTAACATAGGCTATAAAGCATTTCTTTCGGTTCTTCTCGATCTTCTGTATTTTAAGCTCTCCACATATTATTTGGCATTTGATAATGATGGCTGATTTTGGATCTCGCTTGTCAGAAACAAGCATTTGGTAGTACTCATTCGATTGGTGTAAATCAGCTACAATCTTCGGAGCAACTCCACCAAGAATGGCTTCCATATATGAATCAGGAAGGTTACTACAGAAGCATTTTTTGACGTGAGCTGCAGCGGTTTCAGCCTCCGACTTGCTGCTGCTGCTGATTATGTTGTCCGGGGGGTCAAGCAAGTGAATGTGACCAATTGTAGCTACAAAAGTTGGCTTTACAGCTACTCCTGTCTCTCCCAAATCCATTGCACTTCTCACATTCGCAAAAGAAGCCAGTAGCTCTGACCGTATTCTTTCAGTAATAGACACCCATGGAGTATTCTTTGCGAAACCTCTGTGACTAAGGGATCTTGACCTGATGCAGGTGAATCCATCAACAAGCACCAACCGAATTGAAATGTCATCATCATCATCAGATTCCATGAACGACATAAAAATAGCATTCGGCATGTTCAGGACAAATCCACGCTTCCGAGCACCATCATTCGTAGTAGAAGATGACGCCACATTCATCTTCAACTGAGTTGGAAGTGGCCTATTATTATCATCACCATCCTTAGAGTACCTCTTGTGAGGAGGAACGTATGCTGCCATTGGAAGACCTGAAATCTCACTTTCTGCAACTTCTTAATGTGTTGTGCAATGAGAAGCTGATGAAAAAACACCAACCTGTAGGAGTATATAAAATGAAAAGCAGCTCACTCTTACTTCTTCCCCTCTCTGACTTTCTTTTGAGAACTTCCTCTTTCACTTGAGCTCAAAAACCAGAATCTGGAGAAATTTCAGTAAATTCTCACCATTCATTAATTTAGCAAAAAAGTACAGTAGAAACTCTATAAATTAATGTTGTCGGGACCATCAAAATTTAAGCGAGATATTAATTAACCGAACAGAACTTCGAAAATTCAACCTTGTGACGCAGGATTATACGAGCTTTTAAAATGCATTATCGTCGTCGATTTTATAGAAGTCTTTTGGAAGGCTATGAATTAGGGCTGCCAAATCTTGAAAAAATAAATGTTAGATGCAATGAATCTTGCACACAGCATGGACTATCGATGTTCGTGACAATTACACTTGCAAAATCGTTTCGTTAAACTTTGATCAACCGATAACACAAGTTTAGAAAATTTGGATGAACATACAATGAAATCACTGAAGACTTGCAAAATTTGATCGAGAAGTTGGGCTATCGCAATTCAATGAATGTCGAAGATGTCCTAAATTATCCGGAAGGAAATGAAAATACATAGTTGTTTACTGATGAAGAAACAATCGAGAGCGTTATGAGAACCGATAAAGATGTGGAAAAAGATGATGAAAGTTCTACAATAGAGCCCCCTTCACGAAAGGAGGCTATTATAGCGGCAATCACATTGAGTAATTTCTTGCTGAGCTATGAGCAGACAACGCCAAAAATTCTTACAATGATAAGAAAAATTAGAGATGAAAATCGATGCGATATTGATTTTAGCAAAAAAAAAAAAACATAAGACAATTAAATCATTTTTCAAAAAGTCTTCGTAAATCTTTAATGTATTTAATTTTAATATATATATAATGCATTATTAATTTATATTTCATATGGAGTCTACATAGGTAATCAAAAATATATTATCTTATAATTTTAGCGAATTATTAATTTGGTACGTTGTCCCCGACTCGGGACCAGCCAAAAATATTATTTAAAAGAGAGTTTATTAAATAATCGAGTATTAATAAAAGAGTTTCTACTGTATGTGGTTTGAAAAAGCAATTCCACCGCCGCGAGTCTGTTTATTCTTTAGACCACAATTTTATTTGTAATTAGGAATTTGAGATTCAGGGATGAATAAATATAACTTGTAAATAGGAAGGAGAAGAAGAGGAAGAAACTTAGTATCGTTTGGTATTCTTCTGTAATTTTTACTTTTGGTCCATCCTTTTTTCGTAAATTGTTTTAGTGCAGTTGAGACTTGTTTCTGTATTTCGAATGGAGTACACCATGAAAGCAAACAACTCCGTGATTTGGATGAATAACTCGTAAGCAAACCACACTAAGAACGCTCATTAATAAGATTTCATGGATTCAATCGTAAATAACTTCACACAAACATTGTTAATCATATTCCTTAAAAATTTGTGACCAAATCATTGGAACTGGAATAAACAACATGGATTGATGACTATGGACTTTTTGGTTTTTAAAGAAAAGCTCATTATTCAAATTTTCAAGATCGCTCCATTCGAACTAGGGATTCTATTTAATCAGGAAGGTGAGCAATTTAAAAGACCTCCTACCCCGGTTTCGCAAAAGTGTGTTGATGAAGCTTGGTGAGACTATTAGTCCCACATTGTCTGGGTTTCTAAGATCCTGCGGTTTATAACTCTATGGGCCACTTCACTATAGCCAATTGGTTTTAAGTTGGATGCCCGTATTCTAACATGGTATCAGAGCATGCTATTTGCGACGAGTCATTTGACCGCGACTTCATTTCGCATCACCCGATTTAATTATCCACGTGTTAGACCCAACGAGGCTACACGAGAGTGGGCGTGTTGAGACTATTAGTCCCACATTGTCTGGGTTTCTAAGTGTTGATGGTGGTTTTTAGGCAAAGGGTAAAATCGTAAAACTCCAAATAACCTAATGTCACCAGTGACACATTTATTAGAACATTTAATGCATGTAGTCAGTAATTAATAGGGGGTATTTTTTCAAATTAGGGTTACAACCAACGAAACCCTAATTCCTCCGTGCCAACGGCAAATCATGCCACCACACTTCCAGCCCAAGCTAGCCGCGCCATGCCAAATGCACTCGCCTTGGCCCTAGCTACGCTTAATCACGCCAAATGCGCCAAAGCATGCCAACCATGCTAGCCGCACCTCCGTGCCAATGGCAAATCATGCCAGCCACACCTAGCCCAAGCTAGCCGCATTCTATGCCAATGGCAAATCATGCCACCATACCAAACGCGCCTATGCATGCCAACCATGCTAGCCGCACCTCCGTGCCAATGGCAAAATCATGCCAGCCACACCTAGCCCAAGCTAGCCGCATCTCTATGCCAATGGCAATCATGCCAGCCTATACCAAACGCGCCGAAGCATGCCAACCATGCTAGCCGCACCTCCGTGCCAATGGCAAATCATGCCACCCACACCTAGCCCAAGCCAGTCAGCATTCTATGCCGATGGCAAATCATGCCCATACCAAACGCGCCGAAGCATGCCAACCATGCTAGCCGCACCTCCGCAAGCAACGGTAAATCATGCCGCCCACACTTAACCCGAGCTAGCCGCGCCATGCCAAACACACTCGCCTGGCCCTAGCTACACCGGGTCACGCCACACCAAGTCAAACACCTTACCTTGGCCCTCCTAGTCACGCCACGCCAAGCCAAACACCCTTACCTTTGGCCCTAGCCGCGCCATGCCAAAGTAGCGCCCCGCACCTAGGCTTGCAAACCATGCAACCTAGGACAAATTGACCACGCATGCCATCGGCACATGCCAACACGTCGCTGGTAGTTTTTCCTACCACGCGACCTGCATTGGCCGTACGCATGCCGTTGGCACATGCCAACATGCTCGGCCGGTAGCTTTTTCCTACCAAGGCGTCGACCCAAATTGGCCACGATGCCATTGGCACATGCCAACAAGCTCGCCGGGTAGCTTTTTCTTACCAAGGCGCGACCCAAATTGGCCACGCATGCCACTGGCACATGCCAACACGTCACTGGTAGCTTTTCCTACCAAGGCGCGACCTAAATTGGCCACGCATGCCACTGCACATGCCAACACGCCACCGGTAGCTTTTTCTACCAAGGCGCGACCTAAATTGGCCATGGCGCCATCGCACATGCCAACACGCCGCAGTAGCATTTCCTACCAAGGCGCGACCCAAATTGGCCACGCATGCCATTGCACATGCCAACATGCTCGCTGTAGATTTTCCTACCAACGCGACTTCCAAATTGGCTTACGATGCTACCGCACATGCCAACATGCTCGCCGGTAGCTTTTTCCTACCAAGGCGCTACCCAATGGCACATGTTGGCTTCAGACATGCCAACATGCGCACTGGTAGATTTTCTTACCGTGCCAGACCCTATTGGCCACGCATGCCATTGGCACATGCCAACACGCTACTGGTAGCTTTTCTCACTCATGACGCGGGCCCTAATGGCTAAGCATGCCATTGGCACATGCCAACATACGCTATCGTAGCTTTTCTTACTCGTGCCGTGACCTCTATTGGCCACGCATGCCATTGGCACATGCCAACACGCCGGTAGCTTCCATTACCTAGCCGTGGCCCTAATACACGCCGGTAGCCACTTACACTCAACGTACAACCTACCACCAAGGCATTCCACACATGCCATCGCACATGCCACAAACGCCACTAGCAGCCTTGCATTGCCACTTGCGCCGAGGTACAACTTCAACAAAGCATTCCGCACATGCCATTGGCACATGCCCCATGCGCCCTAGCAAGACCACTTGCACTCAAGATGCAACCAACACTCGAGACATGAACACAAACTGGGGATGCTTTCCGGTGGTCTTTGTTTGACGGTCACAAAGATGCGTGTGCCGTACACTACGCCACATTAAGAAAGGAATAGGAATAAAGCGCCAAATAAAAGAGGAAATAATGGTGAAAATGTTTTCACCATTAAAACCATGCGGTTACCACCTCCTCCCATTATTTCACCCTTTACTCTCTTCCTTCATGAGGCTGTGGCACGTTTCAATCTCGACTTGTATAAATAGGTCTTACCTATTTCACCCGTGACAACAAGTCTCTTTGGCCAGAGAAAAATACAACACTCTCGAAAAGGCAACTTTGCAAGCTATCCAAAAAAAGCTTTCATCTCTTGCAAGCTTCCTAAGCTTTCACTTTCTCGATACAAGTCGAGACACTACTCTCCCGCAATATTCTCGCCTCAACACCTTTCTTTGCTTCCCTCCCCAAATCAACCCTTCTCCTCCACTTTGTGACCGAAGCAAGTCCTGGAACGACCATTTCTTGGTTTAGGCCGGACTTGCATGCATTGATCTCTCGAATCTATAAAGTGCTCACGCAAAGACATTTGTTTAGGGTTTAAACCAGTTTCTCACTCACCTACTGAATTTACCGAAATCGGCAGAAACGATTTTCACCTATAAACACTAAGATCCTGCGATTTATAACTCTATGGGCCACTCCACTCATAGACAATTGGTTTTGAGTTGGATGCCCGTATTCTAACAAAGCTTCTGATATGTTTGGTACTGGAGTTGATGGTACTGATACCAGTTCTATAAATAAGGTGAAGAAGCCATTATCTAGTGGCTTGGCAAAGTACGGGAGTATTATCGTGGAAACAAATCGAAGGAGGATACGATTCCGTCGTCGCGCAAATGTCTTGGTTACTTAAAGCTAATACTTAATCCACAAACAAGGTCATGATTGAATAAGGTTTGATCAAATAAGTGTTTTGTAGTATTGGTTTCAAGTTTAAAGGTGTTGTCATGGAGATGTCTGTGGAGGCGCAGAACAAGGGGAAGAAGAATTAGAGGAAGAAGACTGGGGATTATCTTGTTACTTTATGGCCCCGTATTTATCACGTACAAAAACTTGTTTACTTTAGGCCCCGTGTAACAAATCAACGTGTGAATAAGATTGCGGCTCTGTATAGGCGCTGGGCTTGGGCTATAAACATGAGCCTCGCCAAAAGTCAAACTTTATATAGTTGGTCCAAATTTTCATGGTTGCTTTATGGAGTACAATTACTTGTGGGTGTATTATCACTACACCAAAATCGAAGGATTTATCACAGTTTATTTTTCAGTCACTGATACACCTGTAATAAGTCTTGTAACAATTATAACTGTTAATAAATTTTGTATTTGTGATCATAATTAGGAATATTAATTTTTTTTATTAGTAACAATAATATTTGTTGACAATTATCTAGACAATCACAATTATAATCAAAAATGATGTTTTCACCCAAAAATTTCACCAAATCTAAAACAACCCAAACTAATAACTATTTGTTATAGGGCCTACGGCCAATGGATGTGCGGTCCATTAGATGACTAGAACATTATGCCTATGTATATAAAGAACATTATGCCTATGTAATATAAAGAACATTATGTCCATTAGGGTTTTCCCTTTATTATGTATATAAAGAACATTATGCCTATGTAATAGCTCTCTACCTCTTTTATCAATAAGAAGTTCCTCTTCCTCCTTTTCTTGGTTTTACCTAATTCTTACTCCAACACGTTATTAGTCACGAAGCTCTGCCCTATTGATTTTTTTTTCTTTTCATCAACTCGAGCACGAATCAATCCATTCATTGTACTACGTTCAAGTACAACATCCTAATCAATCAAAGAGCAAGTGAACAATACCTCGTGAAGATCTATAGCAATGGATACTCAGTTTTATTTTATATCTCTCACTGTACGCATAAGGAAGAAGGTATACCTCAACCCCTTTATTTATTCTCCACACACAAATTTGTCTGCTATACATAAGGAAGAAGGTATGCCATGACCCCATGATGTCAGATCTGTTTGCTTAATGATTATATTTGCTTTTGTCCTCTTCTTCTATTTTTTTTTTAATTAACTATGATTGATTGAGACATCTGATGAGTATATATGTACTAACTGTTAACCATGCGTGTTCACAACTTCACATTGATTTGCTTGAATATGTGCTAGTGAGAGAAAGTATGACATGTGGTTGTCCGTGTAAGAAAGTATGAACACGATTTTTTTTTTTTTTTTTAAAACTATGAATGAGATTTGTCTCGATGTTAATGATTATTATAATATATATATGAGGGATTTGTTCTATTTTTGATGTTACTGTTTCTTATTGATATGGATTATTATAATATATATCTAATATAAGAATATGATTGCTATATATGTATTCATCTTTGTTTATTAGCAAATCTATAATATCTTTTGTCCTATATTCTAGGCTATATACCGTTTTAAATTGATTCGTTTTGTCTTGACTTTGTTCTGCTATGTGTTTGTAAATGTCTGCTACTGTATGTACGATGATAACAATAATAATTACCTAGTTTTTAGTATATTATTATTTACCTTTGCACTATCTCTGTGCATTATTTAATTTAATTTCTGACTGTTTTCATCATTTTAATATAATAATAAACGAAATGCTATTCACGACTCTATAACAACACACTACTCGCAGCTCAACAACATCTAAACCCTACATCTATCAAATGGTGAACCCTTTTACCCATCCGTGGACCCCTCCTTAACAACCCCGAACCAATACCCTCTCAACACCTAGCATTGAGTGCTAAATAGAGCTGTGAAGGGAGTGCTGAATAGCATTTCCGATAATAAAATAGTTGACTTGTTTAATAAATTGTGAATGTAAATTATGAATTGTGAGTGCACTGTATGAGTCCATGTTTATTTTCATTAGTCTATTTTTAAAACTCGAAAACGTCGACTTTTGAATATCCGTTATTTATGAGTTTTGTATGTAAATCGTTGTGCGAATATGCTCTTTAATATTATTCATTTCCATATTAGCGTTGACGTCAATTATTGATCGTGGTTGACCAAGTATTGTATTTTTGACTGGATCACCACCAAAACCATAAAGAAAATTGGTTTAGGACTCCATTTCCATTAAGAAACTTGGTATTTGGGAATAAAGTACCGAAATTAGTCATACTAATATCCTTTACTCTTGTATTTTTTTTTTGTAGATGGACCCAATTCGACCTGAATTTGAACTTTTGGACTCACTGGACTTGAGTACCATCGCTGGGTAGGCTGATGGAGACTACTTTCGTGGCGAAAGACTACACTCGCTACCATCAAGCCTTCAATCGGGCCGCAAAATGCTGTCTCAGCCGATCGAAAATGAAAAGGCCAATGCCCTCATGTTCCTCAAGAGGCATATTGACCCTAACTTCATGGCTACCACCATTTGAAAACACCAAAGGTATTATGGGATGCTCAAAGTCGCTTCGAGAATATTCGTGACTTTTACTTCCACAACCCAAGTCCAAAGTGGGAATGAAATTCGCTTCTTTGATTATGTCAAAGTGAATGATTTCCAAAAAGACATGTTGCGCTTACAAGCACGCCTGACTTTTTGTGGCACCAAACTAACCGATCTCAAATGATCCAAAAGACATTATCAACTTTCCCAACATCTTCAATGATACTAGCAAACCAAAGATTCGATTTGAGGTGGATAACAAAGGGATAACCACTTTTAGTAAGTTGATTAACTTACTTCAAGTCACGAAAGGCATAACGAAATCCTTGTTAACAATAATGCCGCAGCTCAAAGTGGGCAAAAAGAAGGTTCCCGGAAGCAAATTATGGCAAAGTTATCAGAGGGAAAGAACCCGAAGGTAAGAGGGTGGACATGCTGATCATTCACATTCCCATGATTCTTCCCTTAGTACCTATACACACATGGAGAAAGCAAATACACGTGGAAGAGGACGTAGGGACCCAATAGAGGTCACGGCGTGGCTAAGGCGAAGTGGTGGTAATTCAAATGTTTGGAAATGAGATGTATCTTCCCCGGCCCAAACGGTGGAAGCTCCAAGGTCGAAAAGCTCCGAGAAATCCCCTATTAAGAAGGACGAAGTTGAAACTGGTCTTGTTATAGATGCTGATCTACTCGCATTAAGATCGGACCAAAGTAATGCAAGGCTAGTAAAAGTTGCATACATCTACAAGAAGTATCGAGAGTCTCTGGAACAAGAAGCAAAAGACGGAAAATATACATCTACAATCGGAGATTTACAACACTTCGCTAAACATCGTAGAAAGTCCTATGTTTTACAAATCGGTTTCAAAGGAAGAGTTGTCAGATATCATCACTACCAACCCTTACGAACAAGGGGTTGCGCTAAGAAAACAAACGACAACTCCTTTTTGAGAAACGTTGTGACGATATTTAGGTATAAATAACTTTGTTTCATAAGTGTAGTGACTTAGCCTATCATAATTCTCACAAGTGTTGTGAAAAACACAAAAATATGATAATGAAAATACGTTAGAGGAGAGATTCAAACATGAACCTAATGCATGGATGTCTAGCTCATCAACCATCCTTACAAATTCACAAGTTTTGGTTTTTTTTTTTTTTTTTAAAACGTATAACAAAACTTATAAGTGTTGTTGAAGTTAAAATATAGAATGTTGGAAAAATTAGGTTTGGGGGATTCGATCTCAGCCTCCCGTATGTTAGTCTACACCACTAACCGTATTTCTAAACTATCACCAGTGTCTCCATTGGTTGGTGGTTCTTTAATACACTAACTTTATGACAACCCTTCATAAGTGTTGTAAAACAAAATGTAATGCTCAAAATAATGCTCGAGGGACTCCAGAGCTTCTAAAATAGCGCCAAGCATTCTTTGTAATCACATACATTCTTCTCTGTAAACAATCACATACATTCTATAAGACCACCCACTTTAAGCAAAGCATGCAATGCCCGCAATGAACTAAATGAATAAGTTTGGGGAATTATGGCAAAAGTATACCATCGTATTATAAGTTAGAGGGAGGGAGCATATATATACGAATATAAGCATATGTAGAGCAATTATGCACAAGTCGAGACCAAGGAAGTAATTTTGTGGGCCAATATAGCAACCATAACAACTCGAAATGTCCCATTTTCTCTCCTCCTTCATCCGAAGCTTGAGACCGGCAATGAAATGATATATCATTTACATTGGCGGAGTTAAAAATGGTGTTATAAAAGTAATGAGAGCTAGCATTTTATAAATTAAGCACACAAATGGAGTCATTAATCTGTCTTTTTGCAAGAACAATACTAGTATTAGTAAAGAAAATACAACTAGTGTATGCAAGCCGATTCTTACAACCTACAAACCTATACATATGAGAACAAAGTTAAGTCCGCACTCGTACTTTTCCGAAAAACATTACCATCTCGAAATCGATATTCACACACAAATGATGTTAACAAAAGAAGCCCTCGAATTACCAACAGAGAACATAGAGTTAGATAAGTGAGAAATACACAAGCCAATACACGCAATACACAAAGACGCACCGCAACACTGATAGCGCGAAGAAACACCCTATGTCTGTAAAGAGGGATACATCAAATATCCATAAAAGTGGCGAGTGATAGCAGCTCTTTACTCTCCATACTCATTCCGAGTAGAAGCATACTTCACAAAGAAAGATCTTGCACTATTAATAAACAACTCATACAAGTAACTCACACACTCAAATGTAGCAAAAAACTTGAGAGTAGCACTTGAAGTAGATTACCGAGAAGGAAAAAAACACCAAATATTACTAAAGTAAGAATACAATACAAAGAAAACAATACACTAGTGATCTAACTTAGAACTTCTTTTCTTCTTCTTTTTGTTCTTCTTTCTTGTCTAACCACTATGATATATTCCCCATCTTCTCTTACGTAACTCTCGCTCTCGTAATCCATTTGAAACCAAGAGTTGAAGTATCCACCGGTTGGCAATTTGTGTCATGCATTTCATTGTATTCCTCTAATTCATGGAAACCCCTAGGTGGTGGTTTCACCCATCACATACCAGATTAGATGTATTTGACTCGAGAATAGAAAACTTGTCGCGCCTTGCTTTGCTAAAATGAACGGATCACATAAAGATGGTTCTTATGATGCTTTAAATTGACTAATGTAAATCCATCTTTTACCTTCACACCAAAATTGGTGAGCCCAATCACATTTGAATATTGGAATTTGAAACATATGATTATAGTCCAACAATAGAATTTCTTCTAAAATACCGTAGAACCCACTAGTTTCTCAAATGTCCACAACTAAGGTTGTTGATTCAATCAAACTCCACTGTTTTGTGTGACTCTCTTAACATCCTTCGTAATAAACCTAGTGTCATTGACTAGCAAGCCTTTATATGATACGCAGTTTTCTAACGGCCCATAGGACAACCATTCTACCGTGTGTGATATATCGGGCATGCCTTGTTCGATTTGCATCTTAACCTACAAATGTATAATCTCAGGACATAAGAATATAACTAAATTTGCTATCTAAGCATCGGAAGTTAGATTCATAGATGTGCCTAACATGGATTGTTCTAAGTGACAGAATGAAGCAAAATCACACGTATTTGTGATTTTGTAGTAGTTTTCCGTGAAGACAAAATGTCTAAGTGTTTAAACTATACTAAGTTTCGTATAATCCGACTAAGAGGGGGCTAAATGTACCTTTTGTTGAAACCAATCAGCAAATGTGTCGATCGTATGGAATTGAGTTGGTCTTCACTAGTAATTGCCCTCCCATCAAGATTTTAACCGTACATATGCATTCTAAGACAAAAGTAAAATTAGAAAATGAAATATTAATTGATGTATCATTTTTAATTAATATGAACGTCATACTTACGTATGGGTCAATTTGGTGTGTTAAAAGCACATATCCGTGAGCTATCTTTAACTTCTCACTATCCATATGCACTTGGACACCTTTTAGAAAGAGGACGTGTCACGGTGTGGAACCATTTTGAGTGTTTTCGTTATGCTTTGCTTTACTCATTTTAGTTTGCTTGGGCCTTACGAATATCAAAATACCTAACACACTCCATACCAAGATAACACTCTCGGCTATACAAGCCGAGGTTGTGTATAATTCTTTACATATTCTTTGAATGTCTTCATATACCTAGGAAAGTCGCGTATGCAACAGTTACCAGTTAATTAAATATTAGTATCTCTAAGCTACAAAGGGCATAACTTTCAACACGAAACCAAAAAAACAAAAGTAATATAAATTTGTTGGGAGATATATATATATTTAAAAACATAGTTTTGTAATATTATATCAAACTTAGAGAAATAGTGTGGTGGTATAATTTTGGGCTCCCACACTATAGACTTAGGTTCAAGTCTCACCCATGCATTTGAATAGGTATATTTATATATCTATAATATTTATTAAAAATCCGGAGAGCGGGGCCTTGGGGCCTTGGGGGTCTTGGGAGGTCTGGCCGATCCAAAAACTTATTTTTTGCTTTTAACTCTTGATTTCCAAAACGGTTTTCAACTTAATATTCCTAATTAATTACATTAATTTTTGGTAAATTTAATGTTGCCGTTTTATGGCTGTTAGGGAGGATTTTCGGTCGCACTTATTGCGAAATTTATTTTCATTAAAACCGTATTGATGTTTTTTGACTTATAAAAGAAAAGTTTCGGAGAAGATGAAATACGCTTTTTCATCTATTTCGAGTTCGAGCAAGTGTTAGATAGAGTATTTGTTGGTTCGATTTCTCATAGTGCGTAGAAATCGAATAAGAGAGATATCATTTATTTTATCCCATAGGTGTTCGATAATTTTTTGACTGCTAGCACAATCAAGAGGCGTAGTCGCGAAATACCTTAAAGATAGCGACCTAGTCCGCGACTCACTGCTTGAGATCCGATTTCATTATTTCTTCATTGTTTCCAACAATTTTAAGGTATTTGATTTTGCTATGGAGGTTGAAAGGAAGCGCGTTGATGATACCAACAAGCCATTCAAATTTGAAGGGTCGCATTTGAAGATGGAAGTCAAGATGTTCTTTTATCTCAAACTCATGAAGCTGCATATGATTGTGTCGAGTGTTCATTCTGGAACCATGGAACCTCTTCTTGATAAAACTTCTCTGCTGATAAGATCATTGGTGCGATGATGGTCTTCTGCTACTGATCCATCTCCTTCCGATGGTGCCAAAGATGTTGTTTCTCAAACTGCTGAGGAGAAACAAAAGGCCATTGACAAATGGATCGATGACGACTTTGATTGCAAAAACTACATTCTTAACGCATTATCTGATGATTTATATGAGTATTATTCAACTTTTGAAACTGCTAAAGATGTGTGGGATGCATTACAGAAAAAATACGACACCGAGGAAAGTCGGCTCAAAGAAGTATGTCATGAGCCGGTATTTGAGATACCAAATGGTGGATGATAGGCCGGTTGTTGCACGAGGCTCATGAACTTCAAAAAAAATTTACCACGAAATTGTGGCAGAAGGTATGAAAGTCAATGAACAATTTCAAGTTTCTCGTAATGATTGACAAGTTACCACCTAGTCGGAAAGATTTTCGTAATACTTTGCGTCACAAGACTAAAGAATTTTCTCTTGAAAGTTTGATTGTTAAGCTCGTGGTTGAGGAAGAAGCTCGGAAACAAGATAAGAAGGAAGAGATTCTCATTGTTTCTAACAATAAGACTCATCCGAGTTTGAAACCTAAGAAAAGGGATATGAAACCTAACCCAACAAAAGAAAGGAGGAAGGCCTAATCAAAAACAAGAACCAACACCCATCGAAAAATGGACAGAATTCCACTTACGAGTTTCTTTGTTATACCCGTGGTAAACCAAACCACATGGCTAGGAATTGCAGGTTTAACAAGGAAAAGAATAACGCACAAGCTAATGTTTGTGGGTGACGTTATAATTGCCATGGTCTCTCGATCCGAGTTCTTCATGGTTGGTGGATCCTGATGGGTGGTGGATAGACAGTGGTGCTTCGCGTCATTGTTGTTTTGATAGGTCCATGTTTAAGACTTATCTTTGAAACAAAGGATAAGAAAGTGTTGTTGGGAGACTCTCACAAAGACTTGTGGTGAAAGGTTCTGCACGGTAGAGTTGAAGTTTACTTAAGGAAGACACTTATCTTTGAAAGATGTCCTTCACACTCCGTAAATGAGAAAGAACCTTGTTTCGCTATCTTCTCAACAAGGCTGGGTTGTATCAAACTATTGGGTATGATGTTTACACTATAACTAAGAATAAGAATTTTGTAGGAAAGGGTTATGCTAACTGATGGAATGTTTAAGCTTAATGTTGATGCTATGAATAAAATTGATTCTTCTACTTATATGGTTTGCAATTTAATATTTGGCATGGTAGGCTTTGTCATGTGGGTAAAAAGTTAGTAAATAACATGAGCAAGTTAGGCATTCTCCCTGAATTTTCCGAAATGAATTTGAAAAATATGAGTACCGTAGTCAAATAAAAATAACCAAGACCTCACATAAATCATCAGAAGAGAATCCAAACCTCTAGATTTAATACATTTTGATTTATGTGAATATGAAGGTATCCTAACTAGAAATGGCAAGAGATATATTATGACGTTCATTGATGATTGTTCTAATTATACGTATGTTTATTTGCTTGAGCCATAAGAATGAAGCTATTGAAAAGTTTAAAATTTTTATTGCTGAAATTGAAAATCAATTTGGTAGAAAAATTAAGAGGTTTCGTAGTGATAGAGGCAATCGAATATGATTCTCCGCTTCCTTTTACGAAATTTATCAAACTAATGGCATAATACATGAAAGAACCTGCCCATATAATCCTCAAATGAATGGAAAAGTCGAAAGAAAGAATCGTACAATCGACTGAACTTACCGTTGCTTGTTTGCTTAGTTCGTGTTGTTCTCGGTGGTGGGGTGAATGTTTGTTACTGTTTGCCATGTTTTGAATCGCATTCCCAATAATAAAACCATGATATCTCCTTATGAACTTTGGAGAAATAGAAAACCTAATGTATCTTATTTTAGAGTTTGGGGCTGTTTGGCTTTTGTTAGGAAACCCGATCCTAAAAGACATAAGTTAGAAAGTAGAGCTTATGAATGTGTTTTTATCAAGTTATGCTCAAAACAAGAAAGCTTATAGGTTCTTTGATATTAATAAGGTTATTATTGAATCATTGATGTTGACTTCTTTGAAGATAGATTTCTTTTTAAATCTAGAATTAGTGGGGGTAATAGTGGGGGTTCAACACCTAGCACTTTACCTAGTGTTGATTCTAATCTAGATTAGAAGAACCTAAAGTGAAGAAACTAGGATCACTCGAATTTGAACCTAGATCCAGAAAAGAGCTAGGATCGAGACAAAAGATAAAAATCCCGATTTTGAATTTTACGCTATAGAAGAAGAACCTTCTAATTTACAAGAGGCGTTTAGTCTCCGTTGAGTCTAGTTTACGGCAAGAAGTCAGAGATAATGAATGGGATTCTCACATGTCTAATGGAACTTGGAGTTATGTAGATTTACCTCCCGGTTGTAAGCCAATAGGTTGTAAATGGGTCTTGAAAAGGAAACTCAAACCCGATGGAACAATAGATAAGCATAAGGCTAGACTGGTTGCCAAAGGTTATAGGCGTAGAGAACGTAGACTTTTTGATACTTATTCTCCGTTACTAGATTAACATCTATACGTGTTTTGATTATCATTCGTTACTCATAATCTTGTTATTCATCAAATGGATGTTAAAACGCTTTTTGAATGGTGAACTAGAAGAAGAAATTTACATGGAACAACCCGAAGGTTTTGTAATTCTGGACAAGAACATAAAGTATGTAAGCTAGAAAAATCTCTTTATGGTTTGAAACAAGCTCCTAAACAATGGCATGAGAAATTTGATAATTTAATGATTTCAAGTAACTTTAATAAATCAAAGGTGACAAATGCATCTATTATAAATGCGAGAATGATGTATATGTGATTGTTTGCTTGTATGTGGATGATTTGCTAATATTTGGTTCCAGCTTTATCTCCGTTGTCAATGAAACTAAAAGCATGCTTAGTTCGAATTTTGACATGAAAGATTTGGGTGAAGCTAATGTAATCTTGGGAATCAAAATAACTAGAACTAATAGTGGTATTTGTTTGGATCAATCTCACTACATTGAAAAAATCCTAAAGAAGTATGAATATTTTGATTATAAACCCGTTTGTACTCCTTTCGATCCTACCGTGAAATTGTTAAGGAACACACTGGAGAAAGTGTTAGATAATCAATATGCTAGTATAATAGGCATCTGCGTTATGCAAAATGTGATTGTACTAGACCAGACATTCGCGATGCAAAGTGGGAGTTCATGCGGAGTTTACCAAGAATCCTAGTTTGAAACACTGGGATGTCATGAGAGGTTATGTGGTATCTGAAAGAACCACAAACCTAGGATTACACTATCAAAGGTATCCCGCTGGGCCTTGAAGGATTTAGCGATGCAAATTGGAATATTCTTTCGTATGATTCCAAGTCCACCAAAATGGATATGTTTTTACTATTGTCAGGGCGCTTATCTTGAGATCAAAGAACAGATAATTATAGCCCAATCTACGATGGAGGCTGGAATTGATAGCGTGAAGGCTAAATGAGTGAAGAGGCAGGATGGCTGAAATGTCTTGTCGTGACATTCCAAGATGGGAAAAACCAATACCAACTACTTTGATCTACTGCGATAGTACCGCTGCTATTTGAGTAGTAGATAATTGTTATAATAACAATAAGAATCGACATATACGAAAGCACGACACGATTAGAGAATTTCTCACAAATCGGTGTTGTAAGAATAGATCATGTAAGATCTGAAGGAAATATAGCCGACACTTTGACGAAAGGGTTAGTTAGAGAAAGGTATGGAAATTTTCTAGAAGTATGGGACTTAGGCCTCTGAGAAGTTGAGTCATTTGTAATGGATACCCAACCTAGATAGGTTCAAAGGGACTAGACGAAGTTACAAATGATATGATAGAGTCATGCACTCCCATAGCATGATATCCCGAAGTGGGAAACAAAGTTGAGTATTTAACTCTTAATGATTCTATAGCTCTTAAGTTAGAGTGGGATACACAGAGTATTCTTGATATACTCACCTATACGAATGTGAAGGTATGGTCATTTCTATGAGAAATTGGGCATTTCTCTAGATCATTTGTTAAAAAAGGATAAGCACATGGCCTTAATGTGCGAACTTAAGGACTTTACTCTAGAAATAGTTGTGTGTGTTAAATAATCTAATATTAGTTAGAGTTCAAGACGCAAGTCACTCTAGTCACCTGGTACTTAGAAAATTTAACACTATGCGTAGGTTCAAGTCGAAAGGCACCTTTGCAAGATGCACAACTATACAACACTTGCTCAATGTTTTAAAATATAAGGATTGTTGGGAGATATATATATTTAAAAACATAGTTTTGTAATATTATATCAAACTTAGAGAAATAGTGTGGTGGTATAATTTTGGGCTCCTGGGCACTATAGACTTGGGTTCAAGTCTCACCCCATGCATTTGAATAGGTATATTTATATATCTATAATATTTATTAAAAATCCGGAGAGCTGCGGCCTTGGGGCCTTGGGGGTCTTGGGAGGTCCGCTCGATCCGTAAACTTATTTTTTGTCGTTTTAACTTTGATTTCCAAAACGGTTTTCAACTTAATATTCCTAATTAATTACATTAATTTTTGGTAAATTTAATGTTGCCGTTTTATGGCTGTTAGGAGGATTTTCAAATGCGCACTTATTGCGAAATTTATTTTCATTAAAACCGTATTGATGTTTTTTGACTTATAAAAGAAAAGTTTCTGGAGAAGATGAAATACGCTTTTTTCATCTATTTCGAGTTCTGAGCAAGTGTTAGATAGAGTATTTGTTGGTTCGATTTCTCGTAAGTGGAGAAATCGAATAAGAGAGTTATCACTGCTTTATCCCATAGGTGTTCGACAATTTTTTGACTGCTAGCACAATCAAGAGGCAGAGTCGCGAAATACCTTAAAGATAGCGACCTAGTCCGCGACTCAGCTGTTTGAGATCCGATTTCATTATTTCTTCATTGTTTCCAACAATTAAATTGGCATACCTTTCAAATGGATACATCCAACGATATTGTACAGGTCCACATAATCGCACTTCTCGAGCTAGGTGAATTGTCAAGTGCACCATGACATCAAAAAGTGACGGAGGGAAGTACCTCTCCAACATACACAAAGTCTCAAAGAACTTCTACTTCAAGTTCTATTAATCTATGGAGATCAACTCATCCTTTGGCATATTTCGTGAAAATAAGAACATAACCCGAAAATTGCCTCCTTGGCCCTACAGTACAAATCGCACTCCCAAAGAAACAAGTAATATTTGTTGCATAAGAACATGGTAATCATGAGCCTTAAGAACACCTAAGCAACCATCTTTCGAGAAATGCTTTCTAAGATCGAATTATAACCATATGGAACCTTCAAATTTCTCATCCTATTATACAATATAGCCTTTTCCTTGTCATTTAAAATAAAATGGTGCTTTGGTGGAAGGATCGCTTTTGCCATTTATCTCTTTTGGATGCACCTGGTCTTATTCCCATACTCTTCGATCATCAAGGACTTTAGACCGTCTTTTGTTTTGGACTTTATATTCAATATGGTACCAATGATACTCTACAAAACATTTTTTTCGTATGCATAACATCAATATTGTGCCTTAGTAATAAATCACAGAAGATGGAAAAAACCTAACATTAGTAATTAATTCTAAAAGAAGTAAAAGATCGTATATTTAATCTATGTGAAAGTTATAATGTCATGCCATTGAATCTTAGGTAAGTATATATGCCTAAATGAAGTATGTCATGGCATTTGAGGAATGCAAGATTTGGAAACGCCAACTAGCTTAAATTGATGCATCATCGACTAATACCTAAATTCAAACTTTTATACAGCCAAAATAAATGTTTTGTCATTGGAGTAAAATGATTATAATGTTTGCAAGAACATTATACAATTAATCAAGATATAATGCAATCCCTATAATGAATAGAAAACAAAAAACAAAAAACAAATAATTAATCAAGAACAGTATACAATTTTCTATATAGAAAACAAAAAACAAATAATTTTCGAACTCATAAAATGCAATCCCTATAATGAATAGAAAAGTAGGGGAAATAGTCTCTGTTACCATTTGCAAGAAGTTAATGATCTCATTATAAGAAACTTCCCATTAAATGCCACCAAAATGCATACACTAGATAGAAATTACTCCTTAAGCTAATTTTTCATGTGTGTTTGGGAGATTCTTATCCTCACTTAAGCTAATTTTGTAGTGTAATTAACTTCGTTTATGTGTTCTCTCACTTAAGCTAATTTGGCAAAGCAGTAATGAATTTTGTTAATGTGACCAAGACTCGTGTGCCATTTAGATTGCATTTGTTGATAATGTGAAGTTTAGAGGCTAACACTTGCAAAGCAAAAGAACCCATAGCTAAATATTAACAAGTAAGTTTGAAGTTATGGAACTAACCTTCCAAAGAAGGGGCAAGTCAAGAATATCGACCTTTTGTTAAACACCCGGTTCGGCCATCATCATTTGCATCGTAAATAGCCGATCAAAGAATAACAGCCCTTTTCCGCTTCTCACATTTAGAATTACCCACATTTGCACTTGTCGCTGCACTACTCTTGCCCTTATTCTTCTTCTTTTTCTATTTCTTTTCCTTATCTCCTCCTCATTCTTCTCCGCTTTCCCAAAATCATTTGTAATACTATTCTCGACATTCAAGTGCCGCCGCACTGCATATAACAGTGGCTTTTCCTTCCTCTCAATCTCTCCATTAAACCACTTTTTTTCCGCCGAAGAGGATGATTATGACGAAGAAATATCCTATGATTCAAGTGACAGGCTTTTACGACTAAATGGCAACCACTTGAAAGTGTATTTTCACCGCAAAGAGGATAAAAATGGCCTTCCCTTTATACGTACATCCAGATAGATTACCATATGCAGGAAATCGTTTATTGTCCACATTAATAATGCCTTCAAGTTAAAATCGTTTTAGTAAACGAATCATATACCCGCACCCCTTTCTCCCACAACTCAATAAGATCATCAATCAAGGGTGCAAGTATACATCAATGTCATTACCCTAGTTGTTTTTTTCCGGAATCAAAGATGCTCGTAATTATGTTGTCACCTTGCATACACAACCGAGGGGGCAAATTATTCACCACGAGCATCACCGGCCAACAATCAGGGTTGAAAGATCACCAAATGGATTAAATCCATCAAGCAAGAAGCCCAAGACGCAAATTACGGGATCTCAAGCAAACTCTGGATACTTTCTGTCTGTGGTGCTTCCAAGCCAAAGAATCTGTTGCATGACGATCTTCCCATCCTCACTTTGTTCGTCGCGTGCCATATCAATCGCCTCACCCAGCCCTCGGATTGAAACAATCTCCTCAATCTCACACAATGGGGAAGTACCTAAGCACCTTCACCCCAGATCTTCTTGCGCTTGTCTATCATGTCAAAGATCGCCCATTTAGATGTGTCCGCTTCCACCTAGAATAATGACATTTAGGACACTCATCTCGCATCTTTCAAATCTTTTCTAAACAAACAACAATTATTAACACAAGCATGTATTTTCCGTAAGTCAATTGATAAGATTTCAAAAGACTTATTCACTTCATATGTTGAGCAAGGAAGACAATGATCTCGCGGCAACAAGGAACCAAGTGTCCCGAGAAGTTCGTCAAAAGATTTCCTAGATAAACCATTTAGTGTCTTGTGCCGATAGAATTCAACAAAGATGGATAACTTTGTGTGTGTTTTACAATTAGGATATAACGCGTATGTCCACCTCTTCCACATGGTTTTCCAACCCCTGCCTTGCACAAGTTCATGTCCCCGATCGATATGTGCATCAGCTTCAACATCAAGATCTACATGATATGAACCCCTTGTTGCTCCCTCTGGTGTACATCAAGATAAGTGTGTATAGTCTCCTCGTGAAAAACCCACTCAATGTATGTAGGATCCATACCTCGTTTCAAAGAAGTGAAGATTTACTTCTTTCTGAGGAAGTGGGAAAGCGAGATTCTTACAATCAACACAAGGACAATCGAACTCGGAAGGATTTCCAAGTCTCGACAAACAAAGATCTATGAAATTCTTCAAGGCCTCCCGATATGGAAGATCACCCATGCATGAAAGAAATCCAATAAATAATTAAGCAAGGAATAACGCAATAAAAGAGGGAAAACCAATGTAAAGAATGTAATATTCTACACATATTAACCTTGGCCAATAAACCCAATCTTTATTCATCATTTTGAATGACTTGAATCTGCAACTGCTCGTTCTTCGATCCAGCTTAAAAAAATCCTTTCAATTTCCCTTCTCAACCAACACTAGAGCCACTTCTTTGGTTGGAATGTTGAATTTATTAAAGATTGATGGCACCAGCGCAATCAAAATATGATAACCAAAGATAAGTAACCATAATGGATTAACAAATCATAAGTCAGAACTTAAAAAATTTTCCTTTTTTTTTTTGAACTTACAAACTTGGAGTTACACATTGTAAGATATTTACATATACAAAAATGGGGATTGAGAATACATATTCCAGGGTGAGGTACTGATATGAATATTTAGCTGGCATATAACAGCCACCTTTTTTAGTTTTTTATGTAGATAGATACATTCCCAGTGAGGCAAAGCCCGGAGAAGATATTTACAGCCCAAAATAATGCTTCAGTTACTCCATAAGACCTTAGTTATAACAGTAGTTACTGACCAATTAAGTGAAGTCATTTAACTTTAACTCCTTGCACGAATTTGTCGAAAATTGAATCATTTGCTGAGTGAACTAGACCTTATATTATCATTGTTTCAGAAATTAGGGGAAATTAAAAGTACCACTCACAATTTGCTATGAGTATCACATAGAGCAGACCCCTTCGAGCTACTATACGCTAACGTATTACAATGAGTAGGGTGGAACTCAGCTGATGTTATAACCTCTGCAAGTACAAAGCTGGTAAAAGTTAAGAAAGCAATAACAAATCAACGGCGGCCTTACATAACAGAAAAATGTCTAAGGATGGGGTATAGATGTACGGAAAAGTAAAGCTAGATTGAACATGACATAAAGGAATAGACTGCACCAGTTAGTCAGCTCATACTGGAGAATGATGCTTATATACTGATTACATAGGATTACTATAATGAGTTCTTCTAAAACACACGTAGCATTTTGAAAAGGATTCGCAATAAACCATACTACTTTTTGGCCTTGCCCCGTTCTTGAAGTTTCACCCAAAGAACATTCTCCTATATGAAAGCAAATTTCTCTATTAGCTCTTATGTGAACATACTCGAGAAAATCCAACGCCTTTTAATTTTTCATGGAGAAACACGAAACATCTAATGTGATGCGGTGACCAGATAAAGTACAAGGATATCTACTTCCGCGGAAACAGCAAGAGTCTACGCCTTAAAAAAAAAGTAAACAACGCATCAAGGCACAAGTTCTGACTTTTTAAAGCCGGCACGGCATGCGCCTTAAATGAAAGTTATTGAAGTGTAAAAAGTGTGCCCTAAGGCTAGCCTAAAAAATCTTTTTAAACTTTGCATCCATCTTAAAGAGTATCAAAAGATTCAAAATATACATTTCAATTGGTGCCTAATTTCAAGCAGAATATTTCCTAATACCATAGCCATCAAGGGTAGTCACTTGGATGCTAACAAGGAACACAGGGGATTTCAATCCTTCTAATACCATCATGATCAGTCGTTAAAAATATTACAATCAAGAGTTATTATGCTACCGCAAAAAATGCAGTCCATAAGAAGTGGTAGGAGCCACAGAAGGTCAGTTTCCTTATTTCACGAAGTTCCTATTTTTTTGATGAAGTGATTTCACCTTGGAGGAGGTTTCCATCTTTCCCTCTACTCAGCATCCACAAAAAACATTCAGGAACAGGGGTCAATCAAATCAACTAACTCTTGGAGCAAAGGGAAACTGAACAATGGCCACTTAACTACCTTTTCCAGTATATAACGATGAAAAAAATCAGTTTAATTGATCATATCTTCGAACTAGTATAAGAAACCTTGTCTAACTTGAGTACATCAGGCCAAATGTATAACCATTTGCTACTAAGAGTGCCTCTACAGCCTACGCAGGAAAAGCTTTAGACAAATTGGCCAATCAAATTGAAATCAAGTCCTTCAAACAAACTATTCGCACTGTTTAGATAACATATGTCAATACTAGTTAATCCAGTTCAACTTACCTTCAATGAACTACAGATGTGAGTACTAATTCTAGACATTCAACACACTGGGGAAGGCAATTCTTATTCGGCAAGCGGTACGAGGGAAAAGTCACTAAACACAGTCGCATTTACATAACATCAATCAGCCAAATCAGGAGAACATTTCCTCATATCATGCACAATTTGAAACGTTATATGCTTCAAAGACTTGTTATGTTTACTATTTGAGTTCAATTTCATGATGACAAGCAATCACATCACATCTACAATTGGATTAGAACACACAATTGAACTTAGAACACACAAATGGAGCAATTGAACTCAAAAAACAGAATTTAATACACTGAAAAAAACCTAATTCAAAAATCATTAAAAAAAAAAAATATACCCTAAATTGAGCTTTATTTACAGATCGATCTTCAACTTTGGGAAATTGGTGGAGGTGGTTAGTCGAGATATGGGTTACAGATCGATCTTCAATATTATGTGGTGATGATGATGTTGGTGTAGAAATCTCCTGAGATCGATGAAGTTGAAAAGGATGGTAATGAACGGAGCTGTTAGAGTCGTAGACGATGAAGTTGCCAGTGGTTTGAGTGATGGTAGTGCTGTTGTACCGAAGTTGCCAGTGGTTTGAGGTGAAGTTGCTCTGTCGAACACACTGGGGGAGATGCAATTGAGGGAAAAAAAGAAAAGGATAAGGAAGGATTGGATATGAGAATGATGTTAAAGAAAAAATATAAGAAAAAAATTTAACGGTTGTAGATGAAATAGAATTAAAGAATAAATGAATGGGTGGTTATGATGTGATGATAGATATTAAAAATAGGATTATTATAAGGAAATTAAGGGAAAAAAATAAATTAAATGGACACCTGTAGATGGAAATGGATGGTTATGATGAGGTTTTTCAACAACCCCTTCCACAACTCTTAAGAAAGATTGTCGTAGGGATACGAAAAATTTTCTCTCTTCGCAAAGGATTTCTCAATTGCTAAAGTTTAGTTCTCGCAAAAGTTTACCCTACGTTTTATTTTCCCTCTCTTTGTTGGATTACTCAAATCAGAACAAAGAATATATATTATTCCTAAAATACCCCTAATATTCTCTGATACGCTAACTCTTTCCCACTTTTCACTTCTTCCCCATTTGATTGGACACCAATTTAGATAGAACCTTTCTTAACAAAGATTATGTATTATTCCAAAAATGACGACAAGCTTCTCTGACACGCTAATCCAAGTTTTCGACTTGTAGTAGTCCACTCACCGTCAGGTTTCGAGCTCGGAGCCATAATACGTCTCGAAGTTGCCAAAACCGGACAGGTTTAAGGTTTCGAGGAATATTATGAAAGCATCTTACCTATGGATCGATAGATTCATCGTTCTTATGAAGTCTCTGACTTAGAGTAGTCCACTCACCGCCAGGTTTCGAAAGGAGCCATGTTATGTCTCGAAGTTTCCAAAGCCGGATGGTTTAAGGTTTCGAGAATATTATCATCTTACTTGGATCGATAGATTCATCGTTCTTATGAAGTCTCGACTTAGAATAGCCCACTCACCGCTGTGTTTCGAGCTCGGAGCCATGTTATGTCTCGAAGTTGCCAAACCGGACGGGTTTAAAGTTTCGAGAATATTATGAAAGCATCTTACCTATGGATCGGCCAGTTTCATCGTTCTTATGAAGTCTCTAACTTAGAGTAGTCCACTCACCGCTGTGTTTCGAGCTCTCGAGCCATGTTATGTCTCGGTTTCCAAACCGACAGGTTTAAGGTTTCGAGGAATATTATGAAAGCATCTTACCTATGGATCGATAGATTCATCGTTCTTATGAAGTCTCTGACTTAGAGTAGCCCACTCACCGCCAGGTTTCGAGCTCGGAGCCATTTTATGTCTCGAAGTTTCCAAAACCGGTCAGGTTTAAGGTTTCGAGGAATATTATGAAAGCATCTTACCTATGGATCGACATATTCATCGTTCTTATGAAGTCTCTGACTTAGAGTAGTCCAATCATGGCTGTGTTTCGAGCTCCTGAGCCATGTTATATCTCACTTGCCAAACCGGCGCCGAGGAATATTATGAAAGCATCTTACCTATGGATCTAAAGATTCATCGTTCTTATGAAGTGTCCGACTTAGAGTAGTCCACTCCATCGCTGTGTTTTGAGCTCGGAGCCATGATATGTCTCGAAGTTGCCAAACCTACGGAGTTTAAGGTTTCGAGGAATAATATGAAAGCATCTTACCTATGGATCGACAGATTCATCGTTCTTATGAAGTCTCCGACTTGAGTAGTCCACTCACCGCCGTGTTTCGAGCTAGGAGCCATGTTATGTCTCGAAGTTGCCAAAACCGGATAGGTTTAAGGTTTCGAGGAATATTATGAAAGCATCTTACCTATGGATCGACAGATTCATCGTCCTTATGAAGTCTCTGACTTAGAGTAGTCCACTCACCGCCAAGTTTCGAGCTCGGAGCCATGTTATGTCTCGAAGTTGCCAAAACCGGTCAGGTTTAAGGGTTGGAGGAATATTATGAAAGCATCTTACCTATGGATCGAAAGATTCATCGTTCTTATGAAGTCTCTGACTTAGAGTAGTCCACTCATCGCCAGGTTTCGAGCTCGGAGCCATGTTATGTCTCGAAGTTGCCAAAACCGGACAGGTTTAAGGTTTCGAGGAATATTATGAAATCATCTTACCTATGGATCGACAGATTCATCGTTCTTATGAAGTGTCGACTTAGAGTAGTCCACTCATCGCTGTGTTTGAGCTAGGAGCCATGTTATGTCTCGAAGTTACCAAAACCGGATAGGTTTAAGGGTTTCAAGGAATATTATGAAAGCATCTTACCTATGGATCGACAAGATTCATCGTTCTTATGAAGTCTCTCGACTTAGAGTAGTCCACTCACCGCTGTGTTTCGAGCTCGGAGCCATGTTATGTCTCGAAGTATCCAAAACCAGACAGGTTTAAGGGTTGGAGAATATTCCAATGACACCTATATTACTTATGGATAGATGGATTCATCGTATTTACGAAAGTATCTGACTTAGAGTAGTCCACTTACCAGTTACCGCCAGGTTTCGAGCTCGGAGCCAGGTTATATCTATGTTACTTAGAGTGTTACCACCAATTGTTTTTTTTGTAATTTTCTCTAATCCAACGTACCAAAGTTAGGGGAAGCAAACACTACTAAATCTAACGGTGGGAAGCTTGTATTTCTTTGTTAAAAATTGTGTTTCTTTTCCAATCCGTATGCTTTTGCTTAGACCAATCGTAAAGTTCTTCTTTCCCGCCCTTAAGCCCGCCCAAATTTGGTCACGTGTCCGCCAAGGAATTTTCAGACAATATTTATTTTTGGACCACTGCAATGTGTCCTCTCGATGTTAATTCCCCTCAATATTTTCAGACAACGCGCCCAAATTTCACAAAAACATTGGAAAACCGTGTCTCACCAAAGTCATTGTCTTTACCGAAATAAGAAAACTCTCTCACCAAAAAAAAGAAGAAAACTCTCTCACCTATCGCCATGTCTCGCAATCAGAAGCTCTAACCCTAACAATCTCTCATCGAAAAACCCTAAAATCTCTCAATCTCTCATCAAAAAACCCTAACAATCTCTTAATCACTCAAACTCTTCGTAAAAACCATAACTATCTATTAATTTTAGATCTCTTCAACTTTGAAGAAAACCCTAACAAATTTTCAAGAAAAGGATCTCACGAAGGGTAATCTCTCATACTCTCAAATCTTAAGAGTATAAATCTCTTTCTGTTCAGTTTTCTATTTTAGTAAATTTGGGGTTTTTTTTTTCTTCACGTAAATAATTAGATCTTAACATGCAACTTAGGTTTTGTTGTTTCCATGATGAAATTGGAATTGGGTCCTATTTAATTTTGGGAATTTTTGATTTTAGGTCTTTAATTTTGGTGAATGATTTTTATGATGATTTTCATCATAATTTTGGTCTTTTGATGATTGTCTCTGCAGCTCATGTTCTAGTATTTTAGGTCTTTGTTCTTTGTTATACTTGATTTAAATTAAATTTGGTCATGTTTAATATGTTATGTATAGTTTTTTTTTTAGGTTAATGTTGTTTATAGCTTCTTTAACATGATATATGTAGCTATTAGGTTGAGTTTCACTTATTTCGTTAATCTAGCTTGATAGGTGTAGCCTTATTTTCTTTAGGTGTATGATTTGATTATATTTTTGCCAAAGCATGAAGTTTAGCCACTGTGATGCATGAAGTATATTTAGCTATTGATATTTTTTAGCCACCGTGATGCATGCCTTGTGTTTGGAGTTGCAGCATTAGACCTCGTATTTCCTCATTTGAGAATACATTTTGTGAAAATTGTAAACATTACAAGTCTCACTTTTCAGAGATTTTCATTTTCTTTTATATTTTTAGTGCATTTTCATGCAGCAACATGATTAGCATTTGAGTCCTTTTTTTTTTTCTTCTATTGTGTTATGTGGTGAGTAATTTAGAATTCGTAAGAATTTAGAATTCTATTTGGTTTTCTTGGTGTTGCGACAAGGGATTTTTTTTTCTTTCTCTTTGGTTAATGATGATCATCATGTTTAGTAAGGCATCACTGCAAGATGTTTTTGAATTTTGTTTGCCTTTAGTAGCATTCATTTGTGTTAGCTTTTGAGCCATATTGATAATTGGGTTATGTTTTTGCAAGGCATAACTGCAATAATGAAGACTAACAAGGAAACAATAAAGAAGAAGATGGTCAGGGAGTTAGATATAAAGGTAAAAACTTTTCATCTCAATTTTAGTGTAAATAAATTTCTTCACCATATCATTTTAACTAACCTATATGCATTGTTGTTGCAGATGTAAAACAAACAGTCCCAAACTGATAAAGGTTCTCCATCTAAAGTGCTCGCCACTCACTTCAAAGTTACACCCCTACAAAAACCAAGTATGCAGAACCATCTCTTCCACCTCGAAAGTAGGCGATCATCACCAAGGAACAAGACGTTAAGCGATAAAGCATCTCCATCTGACAGTGCTCAACTCTCTTCAAAGTTGCAGACTAGCAAGGATACATTAAAGATGAAGGTCATCAAGAAGTTTGCGTAAAGGTAAAGAATTTTCATCTCAATTTCATAACAAACTACTTACCTTCTCATTTTAACTAATCTACAGTTTTTGCAGATGAAAAACAAGCAAAACACTCAACATTCCCCAATTTAAAGTGCTTCACTCACTTCAAAGCTGCAAACCCCGACTCAAACCAAGTCCGCAGTACCATCCCTTTCACCAAAGTAGGCGATTATCACCAAGGAACAAGAAGTTAGAACCAAGTGTTGTTGTTTCTTCTCCAACTAAATAGGCAACAACTCCAAAGCGTCGTCGACAACCTGAAAGTGCTAAACTGCCGTCACCAACTACAAAGAGAGAAAGCTACTAGGAAGAAGAATGTGCAATCTGAAATTGCTTAACATTCACAAATCAACAACTACAAAGTCCCAATCTAAAATCTCTAAAGGAGATACTTGAAAATTTGGGAGTGGGGCGAAAGAATGTAAAACTAAACTTGACACAAGCAAAGACAGGCCCATGTATGAATGTTCAACTTAGGGATCCACACGACACTCTCGCAGATTTTCAAGATGAAGAGGAAGAGGAAGAGGAGGAGGAAGCTGTGGAAGAGGATAACTCTGATTATGTGGAGCCTGATGTGGAAGAAGAGAATGATAATGGTAATGGTGATGAGCAAGAATTGGAAGAAGAAAATGATAATGGTAATGATGATGAACATGAATTAAGGATGGTAATAGTTCGATAATGAGGAAGGTGAAGAAGGAAAAGAAGAGAAGAAAAGAAAATATGTTCCACGTGGTCCAACCCGGATGTATGCACTAAAGTTAGATTTTGTTGATCCGAAGAGAAAAGTTTCCTTCAATGCTAATGAACAACCGATTGGTGATCCATCCGTGCAACTTGCCGTTGTGTGCTAGGGGTGCTTGTTCTAAAACTTCCATTAACGTTCAAGGATTGGAGACTTGTCCCTTATGAAGCCAAAGAAAACATATGGAAGATAGTCTTGGTACGCAATTGATAACTCTTTAACTCTTTTCATTAGTCAATAATTATTTAATTCATAGCGTATTCTGATTCAAATTATTTAATTCTATTTGTAGAACCGATTCATTTTGCCTGATTGTTACAAAGACAATTATTTTAGCAAAATGAGAACTTATCTTAGAGAAGCAAGGTCAAGGAAAGCTGGTTTGGTACTCGACGCTTTGGATCAGCTACAAGGGGAAGAACAAAAGAAACGGTTGGAGAAGTTAATGCCCAGACCATGACAGTTAGGGAGTGGTAAGAGTTTGTGAAACATGTAGACTCTATTGAATTCGAGTAAGTAATTTATATTATATATAATGACTATATATTTGTATTAAAAACTTAAAAGTCTCAAAATGATTTCTTTACTTTTCTATTCAAAATCAAGAATAAAAATGCAAGAAAATCATTTCAAAACACACCACCCCACATACCATAAGTCGAGAATGTTATGCCCGATTGAGGTGAAATTGGTATGTTCTACATTCTTGATATTCACCATGTGAAAGCTATTGCATCTTTAAAAATATAATTGTTTGAAGTTCTCTACAAAGTTTTATCTTCAAATATTTTGAGTTTCTTCTGAAGCATGTATCAAGACTTTAATACCATGTTGTTATGCTATTCTTGATGACTGTCATGTATTGATACATTTATTTGGCAAAGAAAAAGACCAAAACACAACCAAAGATATTGATAGAGATGTAACTGGAAAGTTGGTCATAAACAAAGGCAAAGGAAAGAAACCATATCCTGGTGTTGTAGAAGCTTTGGTAAGAAATCTTCTCCTGTTCCTTTGTTTTGTTTATGTGCTTGAAAATGCAAAAATACCCGATGTTTTTACACACTTACACAGGAAAAACTTGAAAAAGCTCGAGAAAAGTATGGTGTTGATTGTGGATCATCCGTGATGGATGATATTCTTGCAAAGGCCTTTGGCGCAGGACAAGAAAACTAATGGGAGACTTAAAGGAATTGGTTTTGGAGCGACACGTAAAAAGGTTGTTGCGCAGTCCCACTATAAGATGATGATTAAAGAGTGTCAGGAATCTTATAAAGCACTGAGTGATTGAGTGGTGCAGTTAGAGGTGAGAATTTAACTTGTCTTCTATTAGGTCTCCTTTTCTTGATGAATTCAAACTCGATAATGCCCCTCATACTGATTGGTATTAATATAGGAACAAAATCAAAATGTGATCGCAATGGAGTCTTACCTCTCACATGTCAAGTCCCAAAAAGAACAATCATGAGGCTAGCACTAGCAGGAATATTATTTGTAATGAAAAAGACTCAACTGATACCACTCAAAGTCATGTCAGGAGACAAAATGAGGTTAAAGTGCCAAAGAGATTCCAAGTTTGCAAGCTGTTCAGGCTGGTACAAGGAGGACGAGGTGGTTGCGGAGGCTGAAATTTCTGGAAATGATCCAAGTAAGGAGATACATGGAAGGCCAATCTGGTCTTGGAGCCTACACCGTATGTTTGAAGGTTGCTTATGCGGAGGATGCTCTTGTCTACCACTGCTACCAAGTCATAACTATTCATGATGCTGTTTCAAATTTTATCACATGGCCCAAGGATAGAATATCCTACCAAAGAGAGTTCTTGATCTTCTGTGGATCTTTTTGGAGACTTATCTTTGATCTTTTTGGAGACTTAACTTTTGGTAACAAACATATCACCGCCACTTTTTTCGTATGTTTTGTGTATATCACATTGGTATGTGAATGCCGCCACATTTTGTGTATATTACATTGGTACATGAATGTTGTGACTCTGGGTTTGGTTTAATTTGAATGAATCTTTCGTTTAATCCAGTTGTTTCTTTACATTTCACAACATAAACGTAGTGACAAAAAAGTGAAAAATGTATGTAGGGTCTTATTCACAAATATTACGAAATAGTTTATTTACAATCATAACTATGTGTTGTCAAAGATGGTCCTACTACACATAGTATAGTTGTATCAATGTACTTCTACAATGCTAACAAGTGTACTTTATTAGAATATTCACAATACTAATAAGTGTTGTGTTAAAAATTTCTACTACCCGACAATGATTGTAAAACAAATATTCTATAATGCTAACAAGTGTCTTGATCAGTAATATTCACAATACTAGTAAGTGTTGTGTTAAAAATTTCTACTACCCACGACAATGATTGTAAAAACAAATCTTCTACAATGCTAACAAGTGTACTGACTGTAATATTCACAATACTAATAAGTGTTGTGTTAAAAATTTCTACTACCCACGACAATCATTGTAAAATCAAATCTTGCAACATCAGCAGGAGTTGTTCAGAATAGTTATACAACTCAAGGAAGTGTAGTGAGAGGAGTATTCACAATACTAATAGACGTTGTCTTCCGTGTTTGAACTACATAAGCTAGATATTGTGAAACAAATTACTTTACAACATAAGTCTGGTGTTGTCCAAGATAGTTCGACAATTCATACAAGGGTTGTGCAAATCTTATTCATAATACTAGTAATTGTTGTTACATATGTTTCTACGATATGCTACTTATGTTGTCCACGATTGTTCTACAATACAAGCAAGAGTTGTGTTAGGTTATAAAAAAATCGAAAGAGAATCACAACTTTGGCAAAATATTGTCGAACCATGAATCACATCACTCTTTACAACACTTGTCAACCATTGTAGAAAAGCTTGGACTTTATACAATACCCCATTCCATGAATGCATGAAATGGAGTTGTCGTAGGTACTACAACTCTTATCTAGTGTCGTCAATGATGATTTTTCCCTTAGTGAATCTCACTATCTAGAAGAAGATGAGAATGCCCCTGACGTCAATCTGACAATATCAGATTTCCAAGGCAACAAGAGTCATGCCATATTGGATACACCTGATTTCGATTGAAAATGCTTCTTTAGTTACCTTTTTGGATCTCAGAAAATTATTTTAGTGTTTTACGTCTTAGTAGACTTTGGTTTAAATAATTTTTCTTGATGGCTTGGACTACTTTATATGTCGTCATGATTAACTTATGAATGGATTATCTATGAGTATTTATTATATTAATCATATTTTGATGATAGTTTAATAGATTTTTTTTTACTTTGATAATCTGTTGTTTAGCATGCATATTAGAATGAAAATTATATCATTATAGTAAGACTCAAATTCTCCAAAGTACATGAGATAAATTTTTCGGATTTTGTAATGATACCACATTATCTACTTGTAGGAATGTCTCAAGGAGAGATTGAATGTCTGGCCGATGAAGGGAACCACCCATACTATCTTAAGAAATAGACAATTGTTTGTTAACTTGACCCCTTATAATACATCCTGTGACTTTGATGATTGGATCATCACAAGTGATAATTGGGCGAGGTAATGCTCAATTCATGTTGCCAAATGGCACAATGATTAAAGTCACAGAAAGCTCTATATGCACCAAGAGATAATCATGCACCTTGTTAAGTTTCAAAGATATTCGTGGCAAACGGTTATAATTTGAAACTCATAGTGAAAATGGAACTCAATACATACATGTTACTTCTAATGAATGGAAAACACATCTTAGAGAAACTAATGAGTCAATCTAGTGGATTATATCTCACTACTATTCGGGTTATTGAATCTCATGTTGTTACCAACGATGAGTTGTTGAATAGTGACTCATACAGGCTTTGACACGACCGGTTAGGGCACCCAGGTCATGAAATGATGATCCGTGTTTTAAAGAACTCACATGGACATCCCTTTTTTCGAGGAAAAAGAGAATGGGACAACGATCATCATAAGTGCAAAGTAACCAACTACTAACTGGTCGAGTGTTACTCCAACACGGCCGATTTGCTTTCTCAAGAAGCTAATGCGCAACATATTTCCCATTCTACTTCATTGACTCACAAAAGCACATCATTTATTTTGCAAAGCCTATTCTTTAGCAAAAAAGGATCGAGACCATTGTATGCTAAAGATACCAAACAAAATATCCCATTTTTACATAGGATACAAGGTGATATTTGTGGACCTATACACCCAGAATGCGGACCATTCAGGTATTTTATGGTTCTTGTAGATGCTTCGACCCATCGGCCACACATTGCACTATTGTCCACAAGAAATGCAGCATTTGCAAAGCTCCTAGCACAAGTTATTCGTTTGAGGGCTCACCACCCTGATTACCCTAACAAGTCTATCAGACTTGATAATGCTGGAGAATTCACATCAAAAGGATTTGATGATTACTGTATGTCTAATGGAATAGCATTTAGAGCATCCCGTACCCCATATTCACACTCAAAATGGTCTCGCAGAAGCTACCATCAAAAGGTTACAGATGATATCTAGGGCACTGGTTATGCATACCAACCTGCCTATTACTGCCTGGGGATACGCTATATTGCATGCAACTCTACTTATTCGTTTTCGACCCACTGCTAGCCAACCGTTTTCTACGTACCAGTTGGTAACTGGATATGAGCCTGATATTTCACACTTACGCATATTTGGTTCTGCCGTATATGTGCCTATTACGCCCCACATCGTACTAAAATGGGTCCACAAAGACGATTAGGTTTTATGTTGGATATGAATCCCCCAACTATTATCCGCTATTTCAGAACCTTGGACGGAGATCTTTTTTACCGCTTAGATTTATGGATTGTCACTTTGATGAGACAACCTTCCACGTTAGGGGAGATAAGAAAAGGATTTTCTAAGGGAACAACGGGAATTGTCGGGTGTGTTCCCGACGTTATCTCACCTTGATCCTTCGCCTCCACAATGTGAGAGTGAAGTGAAACGAATCATCGATCTTCAAAACGTAGCATATTCAATACGGATGCATTTACGGGAGCTCGCAAAGTGACGAGATCACATATACCAGCTGCAAAACGTGCTCGCAAGGTTAGAAATCCCTACTACGACATGCAACTCTAGATAGAGATGCTGGCTTAAACTTGGTGGAAGTTTAGGCGGTCAGGCCGTGGCCCTCAAAGGAAAAGGGGGAGGCCACCTGGTTCGATCGATACTCACCCAAGGAAGAAGAGAGTGAGTAAGGCATAATCCGATCCATTTATCATCAATGCGAGATAATCCCTCCTCCTGAAGTTGTCTCCGATTATAGTTATGTCCATGAATCAATACCGGAGGACGCTCCAATGTTTGAAATGATTCCAGGAACAAAGAAATCTCTATGGATTATGAGAGTGCATATGTGTTGATGGAGAGATCCTCCACGCACATTGATGATATATTTGCATATATTGTTGCTTTCGAGAAATCATAGAGCACCTAGGATGCTCGAACCACGCTCTATAAGAATGCCAAAAGAAGAGCATTGGCCTAAATGGGAAGTTGCAATCTAGAAGAACTAGATTCACTGGCAAAGAGACAAAGTATTTGGTGTGTGGTAGCTAACCCCACTAGGTGTGAAACCCGAGGGACATAAATGGGTATTTGTCAGAAAGCGTAACGAGAAGAATGAAGTCCTAAGATATAAGGCTCGCCTTGTGGCGCAAGGTTTCTCACAACGCCCTGGAATTGATTATGAAGAAACATATTCTTGATGCGTGTCGTAGGTGCAATCAAATTAATTAATATTTCCACTCAATTAAAAATAATATAATGGAAGTCAAGTTCGTTCCCACGAGGAGCAAGAGATTCTAGTTGTAAAATTGTCAAGCAAAAAGGGGGATGTATAAAGCAAAATAAAATAAACAAAACAATTAAAAGATAAAGTTGAAAACAAAAAGAGAGACAAGATCAAGGAATCATTCTTCGTTTGCAAAACAATGAATCAAGTTATGTTCTTTTTACTTGTTATTAGTCACAATTACCACCAAAACGTAGGTAAAGCCGACTAGATCGTGCTAAACCCCTAAATCCCTCTTATCACTGAGACACGGAAGTTCTCGACTACTGGATTCTATTTACCAAACCACCTAGTAGTAGATCACTCTAGATGTAATTTAAATAAAACGATTAAGATTTATGAACTTATTAGGTCAATATTAGTAGTTGGACTCTTAGATCAAGGTCTACTTGCTAATGTTGTTTTCACACACAATTGCTCCACGGAATCCCTCCGCAAGGTCTCGTGTTTGCTACTTATGTAAAGAGTCAAGAAACGATTACTTATCTCCTAACTTTCACTAGCTTTAGATCAAATTAACAAATCAATTTAGTTGGCCACCTAAATAATCTATCAATCAATCATGAATGAATAAATATTCCTATTAGTAAAAACAAACGATAATCATGTGAAAAACCTCAAGATAGAATTGAAACAAAACTCAAATCATATATTAAGAACTAGGAATTCATCCTCAATCAATAAGAAAATTAGCTACTCATGTTTTGAAATTCACAAAAATAATAATTAAAAAGGAGAATTTTCAAGTTCACACAAATAATTAAAAAGAAGAATTTTCAAAAGCTAGCAAAAACACAAGTGTTGTGTGTGTAGAGAGGTGTGTCAAAAGATGTGTGTAAGTGTGTAGAGAACTTCTCTACTTATAGGCTTAATGTTCTCCATATCTTCCAAGGAATATAATCCTTTTCCTTTAGCAATTCAATTTCAAATCCAAGTCTTTCTCATCTTCCATCTTCTCTTTCCAAATTTGAGCCAAATTCTCCATCCACCCCAAGCCCAAGTCTTCCACACCCATGAAGAGAAATCCATAGAAAGTGCAGAATTTTTGGCTCAGCTAAACGCATTATGTCCGAATCCGACCGAACTCGTCCACCGCTGCCACCAAAATTTCTCCGTCAATGGTATATTCGGACGAATATTCCATACCCACCCGTTAGGACTAACGGTCAAGAGCCAAACCGCTACCAACGGCCAAGGCAGAGGGAGTCACCGAAATGTCGGCGAGTCGTACTTCGATTAATCTAATCGATTGTCTTACTCACTGGATCAGTGAGGTTTACCCAGGAGTCTCCGAGTTAACTCGGCAACATAGAACTCAGCGATGGTTCATGGAACTTTGTCAATTCCTCTTACCACCCCGCCCTTCTTTTCTCTCTCCCGAAATACCTTATCACATACATCTATCAATTTT
The DNA here is from genome assembly GCA_023531295.1 of Papaver armeniacum. Classification (NCBI taxonomy): domain Eukaryota; kingdom Viridiplantae; phylum Streptophyta; class Magnoliopsida; order Ranunculales; family Papaveraceae; genus Papaver; species Papaver armeniacum. The sequence continues at coordinate 70,030 of JAJJWW010013567.1, read as the reverse complement.
TTATTCGCTCATCGATTCACACCCCATAGCAAGAATCCAATACTTGGTTTCAATTTCTCTTTTTCTTGCTGATTCACACACCCGCTTCCTCGATTCGAACAAGCTCAACCACACTCCATCTCGCGATTCTTCATGAGATCACCTTCTTCCCCTCAAAACCCATTTTCCATTCAAAGGTTTCACTACTCGTTACAGCTCTATCTCTTTTAAACCAACAAAGCCTAATCGATTCAAACAACAACAACTTCATTCTACGAATCTCCAACCAAGACAGATACGACCCTTCAATCAATAGAAAATCACCACTATCCCCTTGTTTCCATGTCACTAAACCCATCTTCGAATTGCAACTCTCTTCACAAATGAACTCTAATTTCTACTTCATCTCTCGTTTCCACCGAGTTCGATCTCTCTCGAGAATACATGACCTCTATTTCTCCTCTTCTCGGATCGCACCAAATGTCGACCGTAATAATGGCAGGGAAACCCATTTCCATCTCGATCATAGCCACACAATCTCTTGAACTCGGGAGATCCTTTCTTCCAATCGATCTCGATTACGAAAGAACAACTATTCACTACATACCCATCTCTATTTCACTAACACATCGATTTCTTCATTGTTATCATGACTACAACTCCATTAGCAGAGTCTCTTCATAATTTGCTCGATCTGCTTCTTTGTTTCATCTGGTCGAGCAACTCTTTCTTCTCAAAAACCCTATCCGCTTTCTCCGAATCACCGGCGTGATTCTCACTTCGGTTTTAGCAAAGAGTCTCTGCTCGTTTTAGTTTTGGTGAAGGTGAATGAATGAACGAGATGCAGATTCTGTCGATTTTAGGGTTGTAATGATTTGGGTGGATATTACACCCTAGTGATAAGGACCACCCCACTGGGTAGATATGGATACCCTAGTGGACACCTCCTAACATCACCGGCTACTTTTAATACTCCTAGAGAGTTGCCCTTTAACCGTGGCTCGTCTCCATATATCAATCGCTGTGAAATGACCTTTTTGCCCTTTTTGCTCAAATTGGATGATTTCTTCTTCTTTTCCTTCGTGCGACTCCATAGTAGCTATAAACTCAAAACAAGCGTAAAATACATAATTTACAAGAAAAAATAGCAAAGAAAGCATAAACAATAGATAGTAAATAGGATGTATTCTACACCCTATCAAATTCCCCCACACTTAGACTTTGCTAGTCCTCGAGCAAATCAAACCAAAACCTCACAACTTCAAAGCGTTCAAGAGTCCCAAGCATCCAAAAAGTTATGAGGACATAGAGTTTCGCATGCTAGTAATAAGAAATTAGAAATACTAAAGAACATATTCTCATTCTTAAATGTTGAGTGAGAAATAACCACACCATAATGAGAGAACGCGTGTTTGAGAAACGATCAATAAGCATTTCGCCTGGACTTCGCCTCACCAAAAGGATTTTATGATAATTGCACTCAAAAAGACGGCTTTTTATGGGTCTCACATGTGTGCAGGTAGGAATGGAGAGAGAATTCCTGCAACACTTGAATGGTGGGAAGGACAACTTCCGAAATATTTTGAAAAACCCACATCTTTTAACATTTTGAAAAACCATTTTTCCGACGATCTCTCTAAGAAAGGAAATCAACCATTATTATTGAGGATGAGATTACTTACTCACCTTCACATTCGATCGCCAATTATGATAACACCACTCTCCACGGCATCCAATAGAAACGTCTTCCGCTCCTTGTCTTGATCTCCTTGGTCTTCGTCTTGGTTTCAACTATTGATGATAAACTCTCGAATTTCATAAATCCTTAACAATTTGTAACCTTTACCTTAAATCCTTGTCGCTTGAAACTTCCTTATATATTTTCCTTCCCCACGGCTTATTAACAAAACAAATATTTCTCTTATTTATTTATAATTTAATTTTTTTTTAATTTTTTTTTTCTTCTTTTTTTTTAAATTGAAACAAGAGAAATTAAATACAACCATGGCCGTGGGAGAAGTATTTTACCGCTCGATTCTTCACAACTTGTATCGTCTTGAAATCATAAACTTCAAAAATTCTCACCTTTTGATTTTCTTTGCTCTTGTGATTAAGTCTTCATACTTGTATGTATAATTATGCTCATTGTATTGTAAGTCCTCAACATATATGTAAAATTCTGCTCTTTGTATGTTGCTTTACTTGAATTTGAAATTTGCTCTTTTTCTCATTCCGTTTCTTGTAAACCTTAAACTTTTCCAACTTTCCTTGTAGATTTTGATGTCGCTCCTTGTTGATGACGATGGTGTTTCTATGGATCCGTTGTTGTGGAGAGAATGGTGCTAACTGCAAATCGAACTACAAGAAGGAGGCTTTCATCTATAGACGTCACCCTCATGATTGACAAAATTATCACTCAAGAGATCAAATAGTAGTGCTTCTATTGGTGGGAGGTTGGGTAGCTCACCATTCTACCCGGAATTTACGTACGGTGACACACACACTCAAAAGAAAGCTCTTTAGTATATGGAAAAATTTATGGTAGAAGTGCCTCACATGATATGAATACGGGTAGTCTCCACTAATGATTGATCAGCAACTCTAATAACGCATTTCTCCCTGCACCAAATTCGCATCACCGGCATGATTAAATCCATTATTTAACACTCTAACAAGCAAGAAATCCGAATGTAGTTCTCTAACATTTCCAAGTTCAATTATGTCGGTCAAAATCTCTATGTAAACATACCTAGAAGTATGCTAGTGACTCTAAAAATCTCTAAAAGTTGAAGTTTTATGTAAAAACTTTTTTTTAAATTTTTTAAATACATGCTTAACAAATTTTTTTAAAATACATGCTTAACCACTCCCCCACACTTAAACCTTACATTGTCCTCAATGTAATTGAATCCTCCTAGTAAAGTCAAGGTGGGAAATTTTAACATGATATGGAACAAGAAAAAGAAATAACAAAAAGCAAAAAGATAAGAAATACAAAACCTATGGGTTGCCTCCCATTAAGCGCTTGTTTTAAAGTCGACGGTCCGACTTAGCTCTTGCAAGATTCATTAGCCCGAATCAATCTCTTTCACGGAAAACATGACTTCACATCACTAGGGTATCTCTTTGTCTCAAAGATATTGAAGTGGATGAGTGTACCATCAAACCCCATAGTCAAGGTGCCATTTTGGACATCAATCTTTGTTCGGCGGTGCTTAAGAATGGTCTACCCAATAGCAAAGGTGTAGACTTGGAAGAATTCTCATCATTCATGTCTAAGACATAGAAATCGACCGGAAATACAAGCTCATTAACCTGCACCAAAACATTCTCAACAATCCCTTTCGGGTAAGCATTAGATCGGTTAGCAATTTCAAGAACTACCCCCTGGGTCTCTTTAAGAGGACCAAGATTCAAAGAATCTTAAATCGAGGAAGGCATAACATTAACCGATGCCCCCAAATCTAGTAAAGCTCGAGTAAACCTTGTTTTACCAATTGTGCAAGGTATATTGAAACTACCGGGGTCCTTTAATTTTGGTGGGAGTTTCTTGAGAATGAACGCCAAGCATTCTCCCCACACTCATGACTTCATTCCTTTTAACCTTTTCTTCTTCATGCACAACTCCTTTAAGAACTTTTGCTGGGAGGAATTTGACGAATAGCTTCAATGAGTGGAATATTGACTTGTACTTTCTTAAGGATGTCCCACATTCCTTGTATTCCAAGTCTTTCTTTGATTTAGCAAATCGGCTAGGAAACGGGTGGAGTTGTGAAAGTAGGAACCGTCTCCTCGGGTTGGTTGGTTGGGGATGTATTCTCCTTTAGTGCGGTCTCAATTTCCTCTTTCTCATCATACACTTTATCTTGTTGATTTGGTTGCTCCACTTGTTTCCCGCTCCTCAAAGTAATCGCATTAACGCTCTCTCTTGGATTAACAAATGGTTGGGAAGGAAGCTTTGTGGACGCTTGAGCTTTTAATAGATTCACATTCGGTCTAATTGCCCCACTTGAATTTGTAAATCCTTGATTGCCAAATCGGTCTTTTGTTAGCTTTGTTGGAACATAGAAGTAAGACCTTGCATACCTTGCATTAACGCATTGAGCTTGTCATCATTCGAAGAATCACGTTCCTTGACTTGTTGTGGTTGAAATTGTTGTTGAGGTTGGAAACGTGATTGTTGGAAACCACCTTGTTGCTCATACGGATTGGGAACCGCTTGCTTGCTTATTTGCATAACTAAAGTTGGGATGATCCTTCCAACCGGGATTGTAAGTATTCGAGTATGGATCGTACCTCGGCCTTTGATTTGGATATAAAGCATTGACTTGTTCGGTCTCATCATCCGGAATAATAACCGCGGCCATCCTTTGCATCATTATCTCCATGTTACTCATCCTTTGATCAAGATGTGATGATGAATCACTAACTTCATGCACTCGCCTAACCATGGGTTCATCTCTTGTGTAGAATTGTTGCGAGTTTGCAGCCATACTTTCAATCAACTCTCTAGCTTGGGTCAAAGTCTTGTTCATTAGTGCACCACAACCCGGGCGTCAAGAAGAGACCTATCACTTGGGTGGAGAGCTCGTAGAAGTATTGGAGTATCATAACGTCACTAAATTGATGGTGTGGACAGCTTGCCACCAATCTCTTGTATCGCTCCCAACATTCATACAACGACTCTCCCACATGTTGTTTCAATCCACAAATCTCCTTGCAATTTGAGTAGCTTTGGATGCGGGAAAATATCTCTCGAGGAAAAGTTTCTTCATCCCATTCCATGTTGTGATACTTAGGAAGGCAAATAATATAACCATTCCTTAGCATTGCCCGCCAAAGAAAAACGGGAAAGCTTTCAACATTGCTCCATCCGCATTAGTCTCCTGGAAGCATAGCCATAACTATGGTATAGAAGTCCATAAGATGTTTGTTTGGGTCCTCATTCACCATGCCATGGAACTTGTAACTCTCTAATCGACCCGGCTTGATCTCGAAGGTTGAGTTAGTTTGGATACACCATTGTTGTGTATCAAGCTTGTGAGAAGCTAGGTCCTTGAGTGTACGTTCGGCCATTGTTTCTTCCTCTTTGTCCGAATCTGTGAAATCACTTGATGAAGAAGGAGGAAGTGGAGTGTTAACCGCTCGAATGAAATCCTTTAGTTGAGTGCCGGATCGAAGACGTATTGGACTCGGTCTGCCCTTCTTAAGCATTCACCAAAGGTATACACCTGAAACAAGATTCTCAAAAACTAAGTTAGATACGGTATAGAATCTAACAAAGCAAGAATATAGCAAAAAGAAAAATAAAAACAACTAAAATCGTCCGCTGCTACCCGGCAACGGCGCCAAAATTTGATGCGTGTCGAGGTGCAATCAAATTAATATCTTATTTCCACTCAATTAAAAATAATATAATGGAAGTCAAGTTCGTTCCCACGAGGACCAAGAGATTCTAGTTGTAAAAATTGTCACAAAAGGGGGGGATGTATAAAGCAAAAGAAAATAAACAAAGCAATTCAAAGTTAAAGTTGAAATCAATAAGAGAGACAAGATCAAGGAATCCTTCTTCGTTGCAAAACAATGATTAAAGTTATGTTCTTTTCTACTTGTTATGAGTCACAGATTATCACCAACTAGTAGATAAAGCAGCTAGATCAGTGCTAAACCCCTAAATCCCTTGTATCACCGGACACGGAAGTTCTCGACTACCGGATTCTATTTACCAAACCACCTAGTAGAAGATCACTCTAGATGTAATTTAAATAAACGCATTAAGATTTATGAATTTATTAGGTTAATATTAGTAGTTAGACTCTTAGATCAAGGTCTACTTGCTAACGTTGTTTTCACACACAATTGATCCACGGAATCCCTCATGCAAGGTCTCGTGTTTGCTACTTATGTAAAGAGTCAAGAAACGATTACTTATCCCCTAACTTTCACTAGCTTTAGATCAAATTAACAAATCAATTTAGCGTGCACTCTAAACAATCTATCAATCAATCATGAATGAATAAACATTCCTATTAGTAAAAACAAACGATAATCATGTGAAAAACTTCAAGATAGAATTGAAACAAAACTCAAATCATGTATTAAGAACTAGGAATTCATCCTCAATCAATAATAAAATTAGCTACTCATATTTTTGAAATTCACACAAAATAATTAAAAGGAGAATTTTCAAAGTTCACACAAATAATTAAGAAGAAGAATTGAAAACAAAAACACAAGTGTTGTGTGTGTAAAGAGGTGTGTAAAAAGATGTAGAAAACTTCTCTATTTATAGGCTTCAATATTCTCCAAATCTTCCAAGGAATAGAATCCTTTTCCTTTAGCAATTCAATTTCCAAATCCAAGCCTTTCTCAACTCTTCCATCTTCTCTTTCCAAATTTGAGCCCAATTCTCCATCCAATTCCTAGTCCAAGTCTTCACACCCATGAGAGAAGTCCACAGAAAATTCCAGAATTTTTGCTCATGGGAAAAAGCGGTATTATGGCGGAATTTGACCTAATCCGTCACCATGGCCACACCGAAAATTTCACCGTCCACCGGTATATTCGAGGGAATATTGGTCGGTCCACCGTTAGGACTAACGGTCAAAAAGGTCAAACCGTCGGTCAAGGAAGCGAGTGAGTCGATCACCGAGTCGTATTAGTCAGGTGATTAGTCTAAGCTGGATTGTCTTACTCGGCCCAGTTGGATCGGCTCTGGATCGGTCATCGCCGAGGTTGACTCGCTGAGAACAGTCCGTAGGAGTTTGTTTGTTTATTGGAATTTCCAGGCCACATTCAGGCCGATCTATGTCTTCACCTGTTAAGAAGCCTAACACATTCATCTATTGAAGCTTCTATCCATTCTCAAGAGCAGCAACCTAATCTTCCCTGTGATAGAAACAACACTACCACCAGAACTCATTCCAATCTCAGCTTTCATACACAGCTCATTCTTAAATTAGCAGCAACACCTTGTCCTTCAGCTCTGCCTCATATTCCTCCTAGTCATGTCTCAGCTGCATCATCTTCATTTTCACTTCCTTGGAATAGAATCTCCACCTGCTTTTGTTGTTATTATTCACAGCCATAAACCCATGAAAATCATCTCCTCACCGCAATCTCCCATCACCGCTCTTCCTTGTACCAACAGCATCAACATTGCAGACAACACCCAACCAATCAATTCCAGCGAACCCTACAATAATGGAACTACCTCACCTCCATTAAATCCCTTTAATCGGTTCCTAGAAAACCCATCGGTTCAACTACGACCACCATCCCTATCACCCCGAACCTCAATCTAGACATCAATAATTCGAATCAAACCACTAGCTCGGTTTTAACAACTTGATCCCCGAGACCCAACAAAGAAACCCATCTCTTTCGTCTTCAAATCGGAACCCTAATTTCTTGGTGAAATACACCCATTTTCACCGAACTTCAAGAACACCATTAATGGCAACAGTAAACTCGGTTCTCTCTGTGATTCTCCCTCGATTCTGCTCTCTCAATTTCTCTGGCTCTCGAATAGTAACGGCAGCCATGACTGCTCTTCTCTCTCGGTTCAGGTGAGAAATGAGTGATAGAAGATAAAAAAAAAAACCTCTTCTCGATTTAGGGTTGGATTGAGTCGGATTTATCCACCCCACAGATAAGACCCGATAAATACACCCACTGGTAGATGATAAGGGGTACCCTGATGACAACCCCTTTAGCCTTGACTGGGCTCCATATATCAATCGCCTGTAAAATGACCTTTTTGCCCTTTTGGCTCAAATTGGGTGATTTCTTCTTCTTTTCCTCCGTGCGACTCCAAAGTAGCTATAAAACTCAAAACAAGCGTAAAATATGTAATTTACAAGAAAAATAGCAAAGAAAGCATAAACAATAGATAGTAAATAGGATGTATTCTACACCCTATCAAAGATATACTAAATGTTCAATATCTATCACTACTGAAGATATACTACTAAAAGATATACTAAATGGTCCATCTCTGAATTATGATATGTATCTGATTTGTATTCTTGAACTACTTAACTACTGAAGTCTTCAATTTAACCGGTTAGTTCATATTTTGTGTTATCCTGATTAAAAAAGTGTAATTTTATTTTCAATATAAAAAAGACATAAAATAGAAAAGATAACTTTGTTGAGAAAGTACTACAAATAGGATGAGAGAAAGGGTATCCTGCTAAATGAGATGAACAAAGTCGCACTTATCAAATGGGTATGTTATATTTAGTTAACAATTTTTCATAGAGTTAGAAGTAAACATAACAAATCATATGACATAATAATTTGTTAAACATAACAAAGAAATACAAATAGATATTTATTAAACCTAATCGATCGATCTAGTAGATAAAATTGATCGAATCCATCGCTATCTAAATTGTTAGAAATTCACATAAAACTATTGAAAGATGAATACAAATTGAATAATCCTGAATACTTATCATGCTTTTCACAAATGGTGCATGTATCAATAGATGAATTGTTTTCATGAAATTCTTCAAAATTAAATCTTTTCATGACCCGGTAGCATATTATTGAAATGAACATGTTAAATTAGCACTCTTTAAAGGAGTGTGCAAAGATTTGACAAAACTTAATAAAGGATAATTGTTATCTCCGTGTACTTATTAAACATATTAAAAATAACTTAATCAGAAAAATATATCATATGTTAAAAATATAATAATATAAAATAATTGCGTCGACACTTTAACAACATAGATATATCATAAACTTAACAAATGCAGTTTCTTGTTAATGAAGATGTTTTATTATTGTGGCAATAAAATGTAGGCATAATACCTACATTAGGTGGATGTTGTTAAGATTTCAAGTATATTTAGACTAACTTTTTATGTGTTACCTGATTAGTAAAAGTGGATGCTTTTAGTTTCCAAAACCGGGACCACCGATGTATAATTTCGAGTCACGATGGTCAAAGTATGGGCTCTACCACCTAAACATATATTCAAAGCAAAAGCAAAGCGGCTATAATCGGCAAAACTTCATCTTCTTTCAAAATCTGCTCTGATTTGATTTCCATTTTCTCGAGTAAGAATAGTACTCGAATCTCTGATCAAACCGATCAAAGATTTCGTGCATTTTTATCTTTAATAATGGAGAGGAGAAAACTCATCCAATAAGAAAGAGAAGAGAAGAGAAGATAAGAGAATAAGGAGAAAAATATTACGGAGAAAACACAATTTTCTTTTTCTTATTCACAATCAAATTCATTGATATTTTATATGGAAGTTTTATAATTGGTGTGAAACATGGACGCAAACTAAAAGTAGGAAGTGACACAAGATCGGTAATAGAAATCCAATGAAGAAAGAGATGGAATTTGGTACTAGGACTGAAATGGTGAGTAACAAAATAAGAACATTGAGAAATGTTGTTGTTGCTAGATCAGGAAACCAAGAATTCAATCTGCAGGCTACAGTGAAGCTAGAAGATGATGTAAGTTCTTCGCACTTATCTCTTGTTTTTATTGTAAGTGTTTTTTTTGGTAGATTTTACAGCTAAATCTAAAAATGTTTTCATATTTATCTCTTATTTTTCCTCTAAGTTAATCTCTCTTTTTTTTGTTGTAAATTTTTTCGGTTAATTAATTTTCTTCTTCTTCTTTTTTTTTTTTTTTTTTTTTTTTTTTTTTTTTTTTTTTTTGTAGTTGAGGAATTAGAATCTATGTTTCGATGATACAATAATAAAATTAGAAGAGCGTATTGAAGAATTTTTGGGAGAAGCAACTGAAAAAGAACTGGAAAAGATCCAAAGTCGATTGATTGTTGCTGGTTTGGAACCCAATGGAAATCCTACACTTGCAGTTATTTATATAAATAATGGTCCGGTTAGAACTATTGATGCTGTAAAGAATGTTATCTTTGAAAACCAGTATGCAAGGGAAGCTTTCCGCGTAAAGTAAATATAGTGCACAACCATAAGTTGTTGACGTCGTTCATTGGAATTGCATATGATGATGATGATGTCCTTAGAGCCATTTTGTTTATCATGCATATCGTTTTGTTACACCAAAAGTTGTCAAGGATTCTCATGGCCAAGCTACCATGAGTGTCACTGCTTGCAATTGCATCATAAACTGTCCATGAGATCAATTCTTGACAACTTCTGCAGGTCAAAAAGATACACTATTATAATGGGCGTTTGTTGGAGAGTCTACAAGTCTTAAATGTAGAAATATGGGAAATGTAGGTAGGTGCATATAAATTGGGCCTGATTGTCTGAAATATTTTTCGTTTTGCATGAAGTCTGAAGAAGGCATTGTGCCACTGCCTATGACCACAAATAAAACTACTCCAAGTCCCCAACTCCCAAAAATGTTCTAAATCAGATCTTTTGCAAAACTTTCTTATCACAAAAGGTGGTGATCATGTTTCCAATAGAACTTCATCATTTTATAATTGGCCCTCTTTATATGAGCATCACTACTAGCTTTTCCACCACCCATCTTCTTTCCTTTCCTGAAAGCCGAGATTCTAAATGCATATGATATTTATATCTAATACTATGAGAGCAAACACTCGTAGTGGTTTTTTTCGTCCTCATCTAAGCATATACAAAGATATGCGATGGTTTACTAAAGGAAAAAAAAAACAACTAGTAATGAGCCAATTGATATCTTTTACTTGACAATCTGTAAATTTGGCCTGGTGGCTTAAGATATGTTTTGCATAAAGAAGGAGTCTCCAAGAAAGCTCTAATTATGTATCTTTTGCACAACTTTCTCATCACATATGGTGGTGATGATAATATATGTTATAGTAGAACTCAACTTTTTATAGCTTGCCCTCTTGACTGTATATGAGCATCATTAGGTTTTGTAATATCCAAGCAACTCAAGAAAAATACAACTAATATGGTGTATTTTTTCAGAAGTTGTGCATAAGCATATATAAAACAAATAGCATTTTTTTTAATCTCTCCCCACCACACAAAAAATGGTCTTTTCCTCGTATGTGTTTTTATTCACTCTGGTAGGAAATAAGTCCACTGTCATAATAATACTTTCTCTAACAAAAAAAGACATAAGACAAGTTGGCTGTACCAAGTCAAAGGTTAAATCAAAGTCTAGAAAATACGTTGAGTGTTGGAACCGTTATATGAAAGGTCATTATTCAAATGAATACATGAAGCCAAAGCAAGAAAAAAATAAAGGGAAAGAAAATAACAAACAAGACGGGGATATTGTAGAAATTGCAACAAATGGTGATATCATTTTATTCTACGATTGTAATGATGTATGTATGAGTTTTGCGAGGTTCCGGTTTAGATTGGATAGTAAATTTTAGGGGCATCCGATCATGCTGCTTCTCGAGAAGATGTGTTTACTTCCTTCAAGGATATTGACTTTGGGTCAGTCATAATTGGAAACAGTGGTATTTAAAAGATTGTAGGAATAGGTGATGTGAAAGTTGACACTGGTATTGGATGCACACTATTTATCAGAAATGTGAGACATGTACCAGATCCCCGTTTGAATTTAATGTCACCTGGAGTGTTAATTAGATGATGAATGGTACACCAGTTATTTAGAAGATGGATAATGAACGCTAACCAAGCTAGGTCTGCATAGTCATTACAAGAGGCAAGAAGTGTGCAACATATAAAACATAAGTGCAGGCGGTTAAAGATGAGTTCAATACTATTGACAACAATTCAACATCCAAGATATGGCATAGCAGACTGGTAATTTTAGTGAGAAGGGACTTCAAATCATGTCTAAAAGACAAGACTTGGTTTCTTTTTATAATATTTACAAAAGTACCATTCTAGTATTATAGATGTTATTCATTCCGATTTATGTGAATCTTTAAGGGTCAAAAAACTTGTTGGTGTTTTTTTTTGTTACCTTTATCAATGATGCTTCAAGGAAGGTTTGGTCATATGCAATTAAGACCAAAGATGATGTTGTCCATGTGTTAAAACATAGAAGGATTAATGTTCAAACTGATTTGTGTAGTCTATGCCATAAAATGGAGGAAACAGGAGATCATATTCTTCTTCATTGTGTATTCGCTCATGAGGTATGGTCTCACTTTATTAAAGCTTTGAAGATGGATTGGGTGCGCCTGCTATTGTGTTGCAACATTTTCAAGTCTGGACTGGTCTAGATATCAAAGGGAGATGTAAGAAGTGATTAAGAAGCTTAGTTATGCAATATTGAGGCATTTGTGGAAGGAAGGGAGCAAAGGGGCTTATGGGGGGTAGGAGTAAAACAACCGAGGAATTGATTCTTCCGATCAAATAAAGTGTTATTCTCTAGATTTTTGATACGAGAGGTTTTTAGCGGTTACAATGTAAACCAAATCTTATTTAACCGGGAGACAATTCTTCATGTTTAATAGATCGTAGAATTGTCTTCCATCTTTGGATATCTATTTTTTCTTTTAATATAACCTTCTTTATTTCAAAAAAATTAAGGTAAATATGTGTACCCTTGAAGGCTAACATCAAAAGTAGTTCATATTTGCTTTTTATGAATGGGGTACAAGGACAACACCGATGGTCTGTTTATTTCCCTTGTGGTGGGAATAAGTCTGCTTGGTGGTGGGTTCAACTTGACCTGATCTACAACTTCGTCACTTGAATTTTATGCGGATAATGCTAGAGCGGCCAGTTGAGCGACACATTCGTTAGGAAAACATGTAACTTAATACAAATTTATCATGCATCATTCATTCCATACCATAATCACACATGGTTTTTCTTTTGAATATACCTTTTTTTTACTACCCAGATTCGACCATAAAAACAAAACTATCCAAAATGCTAGAAAACTATCTACTTCCTCGCTAGTTACTCGTATTTCATCGTGGCCAACATGATCTGCAGATCTTTTTCACAGTTGTAGTTCTCGAATTAAAAGCGCAAATAAATGTGTACCCTTTGAATATTGCAAAAGGCTAATCTTGATGCGTATAAGCTGAATCAGCTCATTCTATTATTTCATTCAACTAAAAAACTTGCAAATTTTGTATCTTGATTTTGCTGAAGTTTCGATTTTCCTCAAGGTTGACATAGGCACAGAAAAGAGAGTATAAATATTCAAATTTCCTTATGATTCGAAGATTGCGTTGATTTCTTCGTCAACAACAAAGTGACCCGGTCTTTTCACCCGATGTGAGAGGAGCGAAGCTGATTTATTTGTGGCTCATCTAGATATACCGAAATCACCAGACTCCTCTGAATATGATTTAATGTGTTTGTTTTTCGGGTTATGACTTAACTCAGAGCCGGGCCTGAGGCAGGGCGAGAAGGGCGATGCCACAAGGCCCGACTCTGTTGTCGCTAAGTAAGGGCTCTATTTTTCTTCAAGCCCAATAAAACTTACTCTAAGATACAAAAAAACATAAGAAAAAGACAAACTAATATGGGACTCAGCCAACCTCTTCCTTATTATTCTTCAAGTTCAAGGATGTAGTGAACCACCAAGCTATACAGCCTCAGCTGTTGTTCAAGTATATAAACAAAATTTAGATATATTTAAATTAGAGGAAAACAAATTAATCATGAATTATATATTTAACATTATTTTTTCATGAAAATGAGTCATGTTATGACTATAGTAAATCCAAACCCTTAACTATTTTTTTTGAGATTTTCTCGTTATATTTTTGTTTTTATTAGCTATATTAGGCCCTCTGATTAAGTTCGCACAAGACCCTCCAAGACTCGGGATCGGCTCTGATTCAACTAACCCAAAAATATGTGAGTAAGTATCTTGGTCCTATTAATCAACCTGCCTAGTTTGGGGCCTAGGGCATTTATTTGGGGCCTATCAAATTCCTCACCCACCTATACTAAGGGGATAATGGGTGTCTAAACTAGGTAAAAGTACTAAGTTACCTTCACTATCAAATTCAATCCTAAGCCTTATCCTTCATCAAAACCTAAATCATTTCTACCAACAATCTTTCATTAAAACCTCTCTTTTTTTTTCAATTTTCATGATAGTCAAAAACTAAAACATAATCACAAAACAATTCCATTCTCCATTTTTTTAGGTTTTCAAATAATATTTCTTGGTGACTGATAGGTGTCACAAACACCTTAATTTATTATCAATTGATTATGCTTTGTTTGCTATTTTTCTTGTAAATTATGTACTCCCTCCGTCCTAAATTAAGAGTCCGCTTTGACTAAGTCAAGATATTAAGGATATCCTATAAATTGTCATGACTAGCCCTTGACTAGACTATTTAATGTTATATTATTACCAAAACTAAATTGTTAATGTTAAAATAAGTAGAAGTTTATTAGGAATTTTATAACTATTCATAAATGTTTTTTTTTAAAAAAAGGAATGACAATTAATACAAAAATATTGAGTAAGTTTTTTTTCCTTATGTATGGTGATATTATTTAAGATTTGGATATTAAAAATGATTTTATGATTATAAAAAATAAAGGGTATATTTGATAGTTTAAGGGAAAAGTATGTCTATAAACAGAGTGAATGAGATAAAAATGGACATACCAAAGTAGAAATTACGACAGATAAAAAAGGACAGAGGGAGTATTTTACATTTGGTTTTGAGTTTTATAGGTGTTTTGGAGTCATCCGACGAAAAAGAAGAGAAATATGAGCTTATGGCTTTACTTGGAGGCGAGATTTACCAAGGGGTTGCCACTGGGTGGCTCTTATGTCAACATATGGGTGTTTAAATCCATTTTTCTCCATACCCTGGAAACTAGGTCGAGACTACACAAACTTCAGTTTTGATTTCTAGTAGCTGGAGACAGTGGTTCACGCTGGGAAGCTTGGCTTCGATGGCTGAGTACCAGGGGTTCACTGGGGATTTCAAATTCAGACTAACCAAGAACTCAGTTGAAGAATGGAAGATGACTCAGAGTAGGAGAAGGGTTTAGAAAGAATCAAAGAAGAAAGTACATCTGGTGGTGGATTTAGAGTTCTTGATAGTTTTGAAATAGGGCAGACATTGAGATGAAATCGAGAGAACATCGAGAAGGTACAGAAGGGTTTTAGCTGAATTGATTTGAGAACGAGATGAACAAAGAATACGGGTTTATGATGATTGCAGGTGGCAGCCGGAGTTGGAATTCTGAAGCTGAGCTGCAAGTGGTTGTTAACATCATTGCAGTTAACAAAGAGATTGTATTGCTGCACAAGCAGTTGAGATGGTTAAGGCTGCAACATGGAGGGACTTGGCAGAGCTGTAATGCACCATGATGGTGAAGCACTGGTTAGGCCTTGCAAATGGCTTAGGCCTTGGCCTGACTTAGCTGACTGGCTCTCTGACTCAACCTGACCTGGCTGAGTTGACTCACTGGCTTGACCAGTCGACTTTGACCGATGACCAAGTTTGACCTGGTGGTGGAGCGTTTCATGTCACCGGCGATAGCATCCGGTAGTTTTCCGGCGATGACGTCAGAAATAAAATCAAGTAAAAAGCAAAACGAAATCAAGTAAAAAGCATGTTTTCAAGAGCTCGTGAGGTATCATCAACATCCTCAAAATAAAATCAAGTAAAAAGCAAACCGAAATCAAAAAGACAAATACTAAGAATTAAAAAAAAAAAAAAAAAAAAAAAAGAAGAAGAAGAATTTCACGATTCTTATACCTTGCATGAGATTACTTTATTTGTATGGGCTCAAAGCTTTAGAATAACCATTTCAATGCTACTGCGCATCCACTGATTACACCTTCGACTTCGAGGTTTATGCAAAACAAAAAACCAATAGATTAGACAATAACACCGTTAACAGGAAAAAAACGAAAAAGAGAAAGAACTGAACTTAAAAAAAAAAATGCAAACGATGGGATCTGCTATTGGCTCCAGCGCTTTATATAGAGCGGACCTTAGGAAATAAATTCAACAAATAAAAATAAAAAACAGATTATTTAATATACCAAAATTTACATAATTTCTATAATTTTGGATTTCGATACATTTTTTTGATACCAGATTAAAAGCAAGAAATATTTACGTCTAGAAAATCTTGCGCATCTTTTTGTAGTTTAAGAATCAATATTTTTTTATTATTTTATTTTCGTAATGTAAATGATATTAAGGAAAAGTTTTTATTGTGTTTTTTGGTTTGCTTTGTTTCATTGTTCTCACCAAGATATCTTTTTCTTTTCCAGTTATTGATTTTTTAGGTTTTTATTTTGCACAGGATGGATGTTTAAAGTTTGTCACGGCTAATTCAACGGAGCAAGAAATATACTCTGATCAACAGGTAACCAATGGTTAATTCCATGTATTTTTATTTAATTTCAATTGTTTTATAAAGAATTTGGTATCTTCATCACCTGTATTTGTTATTTATATTTCAACAATTTAATTTCTAATTTCAATTATTTTTGGTATTTGTTATTTTGAGCTGTTGTTTGTTCGAAATTGTAATTATAAGGTATAAGGGTTAGTTTAATATCGATAGCTCGACATTGTAATTAGGATTACTTTGATTTTTAGAAGTGTAACTGGACATTGGACAATTTTATTTTATGATTATTTTTGATTATGTGATGATGAAATCGTGACGTATTTTATTTGAGTTTATTTATTTATTTCACTTGAATTTATTTATTTTCCTATGTTTGTATTTTAATGTGAGAATCTAATTGGGATTTTTTAGATTTATTTCAAGTAATATACTTTGTATGATTGGACGAAAAATATATTGTAGGGGATAAAGATTCTCCTCAAATATGATTGGCCGAAATTTAAAATGGTGGAGCCAGAACCAACCAGAAGCTCCGGTTAATAAGAACGCTCGAAAAAACTCGATTTTTATACAGAGAATTGCATCTCTTTGGGATCTGTTGACATTACAAGTCCTAGTTTCTCAAAAGGAATTTTAAATTCACTGTAAAACCCAAAAGTTGCACTGTCAACCAGATGCTTAACAAAGAGATGTAGTGCTATGGCTTAACAAGGAGTTGGGGTGTTTGTTTTCCTTAACCTCTTCTCTCAACCACTCACAGTAGCATACAAATAAACAAACATAAGCTAGAGAAGAAAGTTGGATAAAGCTGAAAATTCAGAAGGACACAAAATATTGTCATTCCTTAAAAATATTGATTTTACAACAAAACATGTCAAACAGAAAATGCGGAAGATACCTGAAAAATATTGTACTAGAGTGTCATTATCCTGATTGGATACGAAATATTATAGCTATGAGGAAAAAAGAAAAGTGAAAATGTACATGAATCTGAACAAAGATTATAACAGTTTCCTCCATCATCCTAACGGGCTACTATTTTGTTTTCATTTGATGAGTCTTGGATGTTTCCGATCATTTAGTGAAATGAAAACATCTTCAACCAAGTGTATGTATATATAAACTGCAGAAATGAACCTCCAACACATGATGTTGCTCACAACAGTTTCATGTTAGTGTGAGGCATTTGTGATTGTTTTCCATACAAATTCTACTTAAAACTAAACTTTTGCTGCTAAAAGAAACCACTGTTTTGATGTTAAATGAGGTTTTATTAATATCAAATTTTTCATGGTACTCATTTTTACATGGAAATTTGCAACACCGAGAATTTGAGGTTGACAAATTTTTTTGGGTGTAAATGCAAACATTTGATAGTGAATAACAATATATTCCCAGCACAACTATTGTACCCTTTGAAGGCTAACATGGGTAGGCGTTTTATTCTATGAATGGGGTACGATATGACAACACTTGTGATGGTTTTGTTTACAGTCTGTCTCTTTCCCTTGTGGGAACAAGTCTGTTTGGTGGTGGCTTCCACTTGACCTGGCCTGTGATAGTGTTATAGCTGCTTGCTTGTTCCACAGATCCCATATCTTGCATTTGCCCCCCACCTTGGATAATGTTTACATCAACTTGTCAGCATAGAGTTAAGCACAGATCCACAGTAGACATGTTTTGAAGCCTAGCTTAATGATACCCAGACTCGACCTCCTTGTCTGAGTTGTTTCAGCAGTATGGCACCAGACATTTGGCTTTAACATTGCATCACTTCGGCATCTGGTTGATATTGCAATTTGCAAGTCCTAGATTCCCTACAGGGAATTGAAATTCACTGTAAAACCCAAAACTTGCACTGTCAACCAGATGCTTGGCAAAGAGATGCAATGTTTGGCTTCTCTCAACCAATTGCACCAAACACGGATGCAACCATAATACAAAATGAAAAAATATGTCAGGATAAAATGGAAAATTCAGAAGATAAAGAACACAAAAGAGGTGGAAAGAATTATGTCAACTGTAACAAACAAAATGAATCCAAAGAAAAAAAACAATGGAGGGGGAAAAGAAGAAGATGAAGAAGAAGATGAAGAAAAAGAAAAGAAAGGAAATTACAAGTTAGAAAGAGAAAAAGGAGAGAGGTCCCCCATCTCTCCCTTTCAACTAATAATAAGATTTTTGTTAGAGGGAGAGCAAAAAAGGATTCGAGGAGAGATAAAATCGTAGCCGACTCGCTAACTCGGACCTAATCAACATAATTTTCTGATTTAGACTAAACTATCCCCATTGACCTTACACCGATTTCCCAATCAACTCCACAACCCACGGCCACCAACATCGCTGAAACTCGCGATTTCCATCAAGATAATCTTTGCGGGTGCCATTAAAAATTTTGTTGCTTGATTTTGTTAATCAAATTGAAAAAACAGATTATAATGAACCTAATATGAGAATAAAAAAGCGAAAATACCCCAAAAAGAGGCATCAGACACAATACTGATTTTAACCCTAAGTTCTTACCAGAGAGTTAAATATATAAATGGGGAATCTAAGTTATGTTTTCTACGTTCTCTCACAGACATGTTGGCTTATTGCTTTAGATAACTAATTAACCAAAAGATCATGACATGCCTAAAACTCCGACATAACATAATGCTTGAATAACCATGATTCAACGTATGGGAATCTGAGGAGTAGAAACTTCATTAGAACGGAAGGAGTAACAAGGAGAATGAATCTATGGTGTGGTGGTGATTCATCTGATGGGGATTCGACTAATCCTTCGAGTTCAAGTATCGTTCTTCGTCGATTATGCAAAACTGATTGGACAAACTTTCTGATGATAATGGTTTTGATTATCTAAGTTTTTCTCTCTGTAATTGCAGAGTTTGACGAAGAAAAACTAATGGATCTCGGTGATGATCGATGCCGGTAGTTAGTCCATAGTGGCGGAAGAAATTGTCGGCGGAGGTAAAATGTCATTAAGGATAATTTGGTCCGAGTTAAAAAAATATGTTGATTAGGTCCGAGTTAGCAAGTCGGCTACGATTTTGCTTCTCCTCGGATCCATTTTTGCTCTCCCTTTAACAAAAATCAATAATAATAATAACATAGAATTAAAATAAATAAAAACACTCGCCGTCTCTTAATCCTCATTTCATCCCCCCACCCTCATACAATATCACCACCACACCATTTCTCAAAGCTCAAACAATCCCACCCTCACTCTTCCTCATAACCTTGTAAGTTTATTTTTTATACATAAGAAAGTTATCATCGTCGTTGTTCTTCATTCACTAACAAACACCTAATTCATAATTTAACTTCTTAATTTGTCTCATGAATAATGTAGGTTAGCACAAGAGCAACTAGCATTAGCACATATGCAATTCCTTGGTCGATTGTTGTTCCTACAAACAAACACAACAGTTTGCGAATATTTAGAATATTAATCAAGCAAGAAACTGAAATACATAGCAGTGTGACATTGAACAAGTTAAGTATTTTGAAAATAGAAGAGCCGTAAGTGATACAAGAACAAGAAAATGTGAATTGACCATGCGTTCTGTATCCCAGCCAAGCTAATGCGAAGTAAACGAAGGATGGGAATATCCTAATGGAACAAGTGTCTTTGCACATTGTGTTCAACCACAGGGTTTGTTTGTTTGCCTGGTTACAGCTAAGGTCAAACGGATGTGCAGGCCATTCTCGAATGTGAATAACAAACCTTCGTTCGCACAGAGCTGGTTACAGCTCAGGTCAAACATGGATACGCACGGCATTCTCGGATGTGAATAACAATCCTTTGCGCAGAGCCTGGCTACAGCTCTGCTCGGGTCAAAGCGGATATGGACGGCATTTCCAATGTGATTAACAACTTCATACACCAGTTACTATTACAAATTCAGGATCTAGATCTAAAATCAAAATTGATCTAATCCATTGCTATCTAAATTGTTAGAAATTCACATAATGCGAATGAAAAATGGACACAGATTGAGTAATCCAATGAAAACCCATTTCACATTTCACCCATTAGCAAACAAAATAAATCAATTGAAGCACAAAATCTGAAACCTTTTCCATGAAATTGCTTCAAAATTAAATCTATATATCATCGGTTTGCTCCAAAATCAAATCTTTTCTTCATGGGTATCTTAACAATCATATCTTTTCACCAAAATCAATAAAACATGAAACAATCTAAACAAATTGCAAAATGCTGAAAATAAAATGGAGATACATACCATCACTGGTTGGAGCAGGAGCAGGTGCTTGAGCTTGAACAACAGCAGGTAAAGCAATGCTGAAAATCAAAGCAACAATCGCCATGACTCCGAATGAAACCCTAGATGATACTGCCATTTTTTCTCTTTTCTCTCTTCTTCTTTCCTCTTTCTAATGGAATTTCACCCCTAGAATCTCTGCAACAGCCCCGGACAGGAGCTGAATTAGAGAGAGAGAGAAAAGAGAAAGAATGGGTTGAGAAATCTGAGAGAAAATCAGAAGTACAGAGATGAAGAAGAATTCTTCTTTATAGGGTAATTTCGGTAGTGAGTTTTTCAAGGAATGGGGTGACCCTTTTTATATAAGAAAAGGACGGCCCTTAGACAAATTCGGATTACCATTCAATTTTTTCTTCATTTACAAAATCTCCAACTCAGCATGTGTTGGATGGTCCTACTGCATGTTCTGCTTCTTCCCCATTTCAGGATATCCGCCAAGTTTGCCAGATTGTATGGGGTTCCAAAACTTACCAACTTGTTGCGGAAAAAGAATGTACTGTATGTGGTGATGTGATGATGCATATGTGAGTTGTCTTGTTGTCTCGTATGTATAGCTTTAAAGTGAGGAGGATTTTTGTTGGTCTTTTTCTTTTTCTGGTTGGTAGAAAATCAAAATTATTCGTATTATGAGTGTTTTTTTATAGAAGAAAGTTTATTGTGCCGATGTAACTGTAGTCAGAGCAAGCATTATGACATGAAAGAATGTTTTGAACTTTTTTCTATGAAAGAACCCGGTGATTTGATTGATTTCAGAGGAAGGGATTCTATATTGGATACTTTGTATCTACAGGATGCACCGAGGATATTGTTCGCATTTTACATAAAACGTTTTAGAAAATAAATCATAGTAATTATATTTTTCATGAATTTGCTTGCATCCACAATGGCTCTTGTAGCATAGATATATGGACATCTTGAATAACGCTAAGTCCTATGGTGTGCTAATCTAGCAGTCCACGTCAGCTACGACTACCTCCTAAGTCATACGAAAGTGCTAATCTAGCAACTAGATTAGCAGTCCACGTCAGCCCAGCGCTGCTTGATTCAGCGCTCAGCTGTCAGATCAAAAAATAAGTCAAGTCGCCCAGTGCTAAACTATTCATCGAAAAGTTAATTTTTATAGCAGTGAACCATTCAACGCTACTATCTCACTACTAGTTCAGCTGTGAGCAAATGCTAGGAGAGAAAACTAGTATTAACAAATAAAGAACACTTTTTTTTAGAAGTGACTCATTAACAAATAAAGAACACTTTCTAGTTAATTTCTGTTAGTTGTGTCCGTCAAATTGACTCATTAACTTTTTTCGGCTTATATTAGAAGTGATTATTACAATGCACGACTAGATCATAAACATTTTCAATGCAACCGTTGAGCTATAATTGGTTGAGTGTGGCGGTGGCAAAGAGGGGGAAGAGAAAAGCTAGAAGCCGAAATGAATTATGATAATTGGTTTGCTTATGATGTAAATCGTGAACCCTGTACACGGTTATGGTTGTTTCATTCCATTTTGAATAGTTTTGATTATTTTTTTTCAATTAAGGAATTTGAACCTCAGTTTCTCTACAATATTATTGAAACTAGAAGAACATATTGAAAAACTTTTGGGAAACGAAACCAAAACTAAACTCAAGAAGTTGAAGGTCAGTTGATTGTTATAGGATTTGCACTAAATGACCATCGGCAGACCAACGGCTAGGTACATGAAATAAATCTTATTGTTTTTCTTTATACAACTAGACTTGAAAAGTTTACTTTACATATATATATTTCAAATCACTTTTTCACATTTGTTATCCAAGAAATAATCACACAAAGCTTTATGATATTGTGTTTGTAATATATAAATATTTCAAAGCTTAAGTTTTTGTTGACGTGTATAGTAAGTATCTTTGGAATAGTAATTTTTTGATTTTGTCATGGGTACACTCCATTAAATTCCTTAAGGAAATAGTTAGACACTTGGGTCTTGAGACACTCGTAGTCACATTAAGGAAATAGTTCAACAACTAGTTTAAATTCCTTAAGCTAGTGGAAGAAAAACAACTATGAGTTAGACACTTGGGTCTTGAGAGTTTTAATAAGTGGTGTGGCCTTATTACGTAATAAAAGTGGGATTCAACTCAAGTACTTTAGAGTGAATATATATTACGTGTCACCAAATATACCTCATGTGCTTTAGAGAATTTATGTCTCGTGTTTTCATTCCATAAGTGCAGACATTGGATCTCGTTCAACTCAATGAGATAGTCGATTTTCCTGGCAAAGTTCTTGTTGCCATTAAATTTGATGTGAAAATTGGTTGCTGCTATGATACACACATTACATTGTATATACCAATACCTATGACCAGGTGCATTTCCAACTCTTTCATTTATGATGGAAGCTATAATTACATTTTAGCTTCATCCCATGATATATATGTCCCTTTTCTCATGCTTTATATGAGTCATTACGTCTAACCCTTATTACTTCGAGGTTCTTTCCATTTTCAATTTAGCTACATTTAGCTTAACTTGAGAAATTTCTTTATCTCAATAGGCCAAGAGAATCTCATTACACATGTCAACCACTTACTTTAGGTTGAACTAGATTACGTAGATAGATCTCTTGTTGTCATACTTCAATATATACTGGTGCATTAGTATAATGGATGAAGTAGAGAAATGGAAATTGTCTAACTCATATCGTCTTTTGTGAGTTCTTCTACAAAAACTGTAATACATGTGATTTTATTTACAATTCTTTAGAAACTACCGACTCTTTAATAGTCGAACAAGTGGAATTACATTTCTTGGAACATTCAAATTTTTGGAAGAAAATATCATGTACGTAATAATGGTGTTCAAGTACTTCTAAACCCAAAATAAATGTATTTGAATCGAGTTGGTACAACCAATTGAACAAAAAAATATCATTCAACTATGACCAATATCATATTCAAGATTGAAATTGACCATTCATATAATATGGACTTATCTAAGACAAAAAAAATGTTCTAAAAACAAATAAATAAGCCCAATAGATGTTCCATTAGTTACATACCTCGAGCTTTGGTCGTACGTAGGTGGAACAGGAATAGCCTTGATCGCGCACGACCATAAAACCAATAACAGGCTGGAACGGTACAGAGGCTGGAACCGGGCTGGAACGGGACAGAGGCTGAATCGAAGCTGGAATGGGACCGGACTGAATCCGTTCGGTTGAGATGGAAGGACCAAACCGGATTCAGCTGAGTGGACCAAACCGGGAGTTGGACCGAACCGGGGTTGGAACAGACCGAGTTGGATCGCTGCCTTTCTGACCTAATGTCGTCTTCCTCGCACAACAAACGAGAATGGGAAATTGTGGGGCAATCAGCCGCCGCAAGGGAAAAGAAGAAACAGAAAGCACGGCACAGATTAGAATCATCGATCTTCACACCCAAACATTTTATTTATACCTATCATGTGAATATATTATTATTATATAATAAAATTCAAACCAATTGATGATCACATAAACAAACGCATTATAGAATTCAGATCAGTTTATAATCACATACACAAACTTATGCATATTATTATATTATAGAATTCAAAATCAACTGACAATCGTATAAACATATTTTGACCCCATGAACAAGCGTACGCATATATATTAATATAAAAATCAAAAAAATGGATGCATAGATATAGATTGTGCAGATCGAGATAATTTCCGCCATGGATTCAACCAGTTGATTATGAGATGCGTAGATATAGAGCAGATCTTGAACATACCCCAAATTAATTTGCACCACGAATTTAATATTGGATATGCCAAAATGAAAAACAGGGGAAGGAAAAAAAATTTACAGGGTAAAACAGATCCAACTTATCGATTTGATTTCAAATGATTTTCATATTAGCTTGACGTTAATTCGTGTAGAAAAAAAATCAATCAATCCGAGATAGCCCGCGGTATAGCATCGTGCATGATAACGTCTTGTAGTGGAAATGAAGGGAAAGACAAAGAGGCAGAGAGTTTCTATTGATTAGCATCAACCTTATTACATAACTACAGTATCCTTTATATACATGGAAAGGTAAACCCTAACTATATAGATGGGCCGCACATCTATGGGCCGTAGGCCCTACAACACATTTTCATTTTTATCTTTTCTTAACTTAGGCGTGGATTGAACCCCACTTCCTCCTCACCTGGAGTTGATGGGATACCATTGAGCTATGCTCTTGAAATCACGTATTCGGTAAAAACTCATATTTCTTCCTTAACACCTTTTCTCTTGACTTTGATCCATTTTAAAGTAAGAATCTACGAATCATCGAACTACGATCGAAAATTTCAATTTTCTTTATTATGGAGAAACCAAGAAGGAAACAGAAGAAAAGAGAAGAAGAAGAAGAAATTTTACTGAGAGAAAAAAACTCTATTCGATTTTCTTCCCCAAAAATAAAATCAACACCAAAAAAATGGAGGTTTTGAGTGGAACTTATATACTGTGGTTAAACTATGATGGAAACATAGGATTAGGTAGTGATACACGATCTGTGAGTGGAAATCCTAAGAAAAAAGAAATGGAGTTTGAAAAGAGACATGGAAAAATAAATGAAGCTATCAGTAAAAAGATCAGAGTTTTCAACAAAATTATTGTGGCCAGAGCTGGAGATCAACGGTTCAATGTGGAGTCTACTGCCTTTTTTATTGACGCTTGAGGTAATTTTATTTCCTTCATTTTTTATATGTTTTTACTTAAATTTTTGCGAGATTTTTACGAGTTAATTTTTGTGTTTATTTCCTTCCTTTTTTATCTTCTGGTTTAGCTTAGATTTCTTTTTTGATTTTCTTTTTCTTCAAGCTTAAGAATTTAAATCTAAGTTTCTCTGAAATAGTGATGAAATTGGAAAGGCATATCAGAGAACTGATCGAAAATATAACTCCAGAAAGACTAGATGAGATAAAATATCAATTAATAATTACTGGATTTGCACCTAATGGCAAACCTAAAGATGCAATAATTCAAACTATCAAAGGTCGAGTTACAATTTGTAGAACTTAAAGACGACGTGAAATGGGTGATTCTTGCATTATTTTGAAATATACCAATATTGAAATTGGCAACTTCTTAAAAGAACAATTAATTAAAAGAAAAGATCTTACTGATGAAGATTTAGTTGTTATCATAGATCACTGTACTAGAATGGCTGCTACTGAGACTCTCCTTATGAAAAATGCAGAAGATGATAACATTGTAAGTGGAAAATCTATGGGTACGTGAAATTGTATTTGTTTTTCTTTTCTTTTGATTTTTTCAAATTTTTATTGACTAAGAATCTTGATTTTGCTTATTTCCATTTTTATCATTCTTTTTCATGTGAGTTTATCTCTTTATTACAAGGTACATCTTTATTGTAATATCCAAGTTTTCTATTTCTTTTTCTACCTCTTCTTTTTGCTTAGATTTTGTTTCTTAACTTCCTTATTTTATTTTGAGTTTTTTTTTTTTTTAATTAAGGAATTTGAACCTTAGTTTCTCTGCAATATTATTGAAACTAGAAGAACATATTAAAAACATTTTGGGAAACGAAACAAAAACAAAACTCAAGAAGTTGAAGGTCAGTTGATTGTTATAGGATTTGCACCAAATGACCATCGGCATACCAACGGTTAGGTACATGAAATAAATCTTGTTGTTTTTCTTTATACAACTAGACTTGAAAAGTTTACTTTACATATATATATTTCAAATCACTTTTTCACATTTGTTATCCAAGAAATAATCAAACAAAGTTTTATGATATTGTGTTTTTAATATATAAATATTTCAAAGCTTAAGTTTTTGTTGATGTGTATAGTAAGTATACGGGAATAGTAATTTTTTGATTTTTGTCATGGGTACACTCATTAAAGGTGTTAGTTTGACATATCCATTCATGTCATTAATTAAGTTATCACATGACATCAAGATATGATTTTGAAGCTCATAATTTGATTCACCATTTGTTTCAAATGGATTTAATTTGTCTGTTAGGTGAAAAGTAAAATAGGTTTTCATTGGATTACTCAGTACATATTCATTTTTCAAAGGAACTCATTTTCTAAATAGCAATCCTAATGTTGCCACTATTTGCATAAATAATGGTTAGGCAAGAACCAGCTGAGGCTGAAGAAGATGTGAACCAAGGATTGGGATTGAGAATCTCTTACAACATAATGCAGATGATAGAGTATTAACATTTGCATTTTTATTTTTTTTCTTAACTTAGGCGGGGATTGAACCCCTGACTTCCTCCTTACTGTAGTTGATGGGATACCACTGAGCTATGCTCTTGAAAGCACGTATTCAGTAAAAACTCATATTTCTCCCTTAACACCTTTTCTCTTGACTTTGATCCATTTTAATGTAAGAATCTCTGAATCATCAGAACTCTGATCGAAATTTTCAATTTTCTTTATTATGGAGAAACCAAGAAGGAAACACAAAAAAAAAGATGAGGAAGAAGAAGAAAAATTTTACAGAGAAAAAAACTCTATTCGATTTTCTTCTCCTAAAACAAAATCAACACCAAAAAAATGGAGGTTTTGAGTGGAACTTTTATACCGTGGTTAAACTATGATGGAAACATAGGATTAGGTAGTGATACACGATCTGTGAGTGGAAATCCTAAGAAAAAAGAAATGGAGTTTGAAAGAGACATGGAAAACTAAATGAAGCTATACAGTAAAAAGATCGAGTTTTCAACAAAGTTATTGTGGCCGGAGGCGGGAGATCAACGGTTCAATGTAGTCTACTTTTTTTTATTGACCTTTGAGGTAATTTTATTTCCTTCCTTTTTATATGTTTTTGCTTAAATTTTTGCGAGATTTTTAAGAGTTAAATTTTGTGTTTATTTGCTTCCTTTTTTATCTTCTGGTTTTACTTAGATTTCTTTTTTGATTTTCTTTTTCTTGCAACTTAAGAATTTAAATCTAAGTTTTTTTGAAATAATGATGAGATAGGAAAGGCATATCAGACAACTGATCGAAAATCTAACTCCAGAAAGACTTGATAAGATAAAATGTCAATTAATAATTACTGGATTTGCACTAATGGCAAACCTAAATCTGCAATAATTCAAACTATCAAAGGTGGAGTTACAAATCAGTAGAACTTAAAGACGACGTGAAATGGGTGATTGCTTTTAAGCATTGTTTGCAAATATACCAATATTGAAATTGGCAACTTCTTAAAAGAATAATTAATTAAGAGAAAAGATCTTACTGATGAAGATTTAGTTGTTATCATAGATCACTGTACTAAAATAGCTTCTACTAAGGCTCTCCTTTTGAAAAATACAGAAGATGATAACATTGTAGGTGGAACATCTATGGGTACGTGTAATTGTATTTGTTTTTTCTTTTCTTTTGATTTTTTCAAATTTTATTGACTAAGACTCTTCGGATTTGGTTTATTTCCATTTTTATCATTCTTTTCCATGTGAGTTTATCTCTTTATTACAAGGTACATCTTTATTGTAATATCCAGGTTTTCTATTTCTTTTTCTACCTCTTCTTTTTGCTTAGATTTTGTTTCTTAATTTCCTTATTTTATTTTGATTTTTTTTTTCAATTAAGGAATTTGAACCTTAGTTTCTCTACAATATTATTGAAACTAGATGAACATATTGCAAACATTTTGGGAAACGAAACAAAAACAAAACTCAAGAAGTTGAAGGTCAGTTGAGTGTTATAGGATTTGCACCAAATGACCATCGGCATACCAACGGTTAGGTGCATGAAATAAATCTTATTGTTTTTCTTTATACATCTAGACTTGAAAAGTTTACTTTACACATATATATATTTCAAATCACTTTTTCACATTTGTTATCCAAGAAATAATCAAACAAAGTTTTATGATATTGTGTTTTTAATATATAAATATTTCAAATCTTAAGTTTTTGTTGATGTGAGATTTCAAATCACTTTTTCACATTTGTTATCCAAGAAATAATCAAACAAAGTCTTATGATATTGTGTTTTTAATATATAAATATTTCAAAGTTTTAGTTTTTGTTGATATGTATAGTAAGTATACTGGAATAGTAATTTTTTGATTTTTATCATGGGTACACTCCATTAAAGGTGATAGTTTGACATATCCATTCATGTCATTAATTAAGTTATCACATGACATCAAGATATGATTTTGAAGCTCATCATTTGATTCACCATTTGTTTTAAATGGATTTAATTTATTTGTTAATAGGTGAAAAGTAAAATAGGTTTTCATTGGATTACTCAGTATATATTTATTTTTCAACGAAACTCATTTTCTAAATAGAAATCCTAAGGTTGCAACTATTTGCCTAAATAATGGTTAGGCAAGAACCGCTGAGGCTGAAGAAGATGCGAACCAAGGATTGGGATTGAGAATTTCTTAAAACATAATGAAGATGATAGAGTATTAATATTTGCATTTTTATTTTTTTTGTTAACTTAGGCGGGGATTGAACCCCTGACTTCCTCCTTACTGGAGTTAATGGGATACCACTGAGCTATGCTCTTGAAAGCACATATTCAGTAAAAACTCATATTTCTTCCTTAACACCTTTTATTTTGACTTTGATCCATTTTAATGTAAGAATCTCTATATCATCAGAACTCTGATCGAAATTTTGAATTTTCTCTATTATGGAGAAACCAAGAAGGAAAGAGAAGAGGAAGAAGAAGAAAAATTTTACAGAGAAAAAAACTCTATTCGATTTTCTTCTCCAAAAATAAAATCAACACCAAAAAAATGGAGGTTTTGAGTGGAACTTATATACTGTGGTTAAACTATGATGGAAACATAATATTAGGTAGTGATACACGATTTGTGAGTGGAAATCCTAAGAAAAAAGAAATGGAGTTTGAAAAGAGAAATGGAAAAATAAAGGAAGCTATCAGTAAAAAGATCAGAGTTTTCAACAAAGTTATTGTGAACAGAGATGGAGATCAACGGTTCATGTGGAGTCTACTGCGTTTTTTATTGACGCCTGAGGTAATTTTATTTCGTTCATTTTTTATACGTTTTTGTTTAAATTTTTGCGAGATTTTTACGAGTTAATTTTTGTGTTTATTTCCTTCCTTTTTTATCTTCTGGTTTTGCTTAGATTTCTTATTCGATTTTTTTTTTTTGTACCTTAAGAATTTAAATCTAAGTTTCTCTGAAATAGTGATGAGATTGGAAAGGCATATAAGAGAACTGATCGAAAATCTAACTCCAGAAAGACTTGATGAGATAAAATGTCAATTAATAATTACTGGATTTGCACCTAATGGCAAACCTAAAGCTGCAATAATTCAAACTATCAAAGGTCGAGTTACATCTGTAGAACTTAAAGACGATGTGAAATGGGTAATGGCCGACGCTGTTTCAGAATATACCAATATTGAAATTGGAAACTTCTTAAATGAACAATTAATTAAGAGAAAAGATCTAACTGATGAAGATTTAGCTGTTATCATAGATCACTGTACTAGAATGGCTGCTCCTGAGGCTCTCCTTTTGAAAAATGCATAAGATTATAACATTGTAGGTGGAACATCTATTGGTATGTATTATTGTATTTTTTTTTTATTTTCTTTTGATTTTTTTCAAATTTTTATTGACTAAGACTCTTCAGATTTGGTTTATTTCCATTTTTATCCTTCTTTTTCATGTGAGCTTATCTCTTTATTACTGGGTATATCTTTATTGTAATATCCAAATTTTCTATTTCTTTTTCTACCTCTTCTTTTTGTTTAGGTTTTGTTTCTTATTTTCCTTATTTTATTTTGATTTTTTTTTCAATTAAGGAATTTGAAACTCAGTTTCTCTGCAATATTATTGAAACAAGAAGAACATATTGGAAAACTTCTAGGAAACGAAACAAAAACCAAACTCAAGAAGTTGAAGTTCAGTTGATTGTTATAGGATTTGCACCAAATGACCATCGGCATACCAACGGTTAGGTACATGAAATAAATCTTATTTTTTTTGTTTATACAACTAGACTTGAAAAGTTTACTTTACATATTTCAAATCACTTTTTCACATTTGTTATCCAAGAAATAATCAAACAAAGTTTTATGATATTGTGTTTTTAATATATAAACATTTCAAAGCTTAAGTTTTTGTTGATGTGTATAGTAAGATACTGGAATAGTAATTTTTTGATTTTTGTCATGGGTACACTCCATTAATGGTGTTAATTTGACATATCCGTTCATGTCATTAATTAAGTTATCACATGACATCAAGATATGATTTTGAGGCTCATCATTTGATTCACCATTTGTTTCAAATGAATTTAATTTGTCTGTTAATAGGTGAAAAGTAAAATAGGTTTTCATTGGATTACTCAAAGTATATATTCATTTTTCAACTAACTCATTTTCTAAATAGCGATCATAAGGTTGCAACTATTTGCATAAATAATGGTTAGGCAAGAACCTGTGAGGCTGAAGAAGATGTGAACCAAGGATTGGGATTGAGAATTTCTTAAAACATAATGCAGATGATAGAGTATTAATATTTGCATTTTTATCTTTTTTCTTAACTTAGGCTTGATTATTCTAGTGTTGTACGGGATTTAGGTTTGGTTCTCATTGTAAAGTGTCTCACTGTATGTTATTTCCAATGTTCCCGGTGCATTTGCTTATGTTTTGATTTCTTTTCTTTTTTTTGGTTTGGATGGTTCTAAACAGAATGGAAAATCAGCAAAATGGTGAGCATGGTGAGCACTTCAACACCTTAGTTCTTTGATAAAGACTAAATTGTTTTCTTTCATCTTGATGTGTCTAAATGTATTTTAGTAATACCATAGATTGCTAACTTTTCTCTCTAGGCAATTTTTGTCCCCCGAAGAGAGAAAGGTTCGACGTGATACCACGCTTGCATCTTTTATGGCAAAGAGGGAAGAAAAGAAAAAAGTTGATGGAATTTGTACATGCTGAAGATAATGGAGGGAACCCACCAATTGATGGTGATGTGTTCATTAAAACCCATGTGAATAAAAAACTGGAAAAGCTTTGGACCCAATTTCACAATGCTTCATAGTAAGTATCCGCTCTAGTAAGGTTCATACACTTCTTATCATAGAAGATAAGATCTTTTATCCTACATTTTTTCTCGATATACATAGGTCCAAATGAGGGAACAATCGGGGTTGGATGAGAATGGGTTTGATGAGGATGGTAACCAACAACCAATTAATGATGAAGTCTATGGAAATATAGTACCTACACCAAGGCGAGAAACGTGTAAAGAGCCGAAAGATATCCAACATGCTTTAGTTATGAGAGAAATGAAGATTTTGAGAGACGAATGAAAGAGCGAGATGAAGATTTTGATAGGCGAATCGAGGGAACAATATGCGGAATGGGAGGCACGACTAAAAGCACGTGATGAGGAGGCTAAGATGCGTGAGAACAAAATATTGGAGTATGTTAGATTGTATTGCAGGCGAGCACGTTTTGAATCCGGCGAGTTTTACGGACCTTCGGATTACCACTTGATTTCTTGTGACCCACTATTTGCACCTTGGGAGCATCCTTACAGACCTTTAGAGCCACTTAAGATCGGGGAGAAGCCTTATAGATATGAGAACATCTTGTTAGACATGCGAATCACCCTTACGGACATGAGGAGCAATCGTTAGACTGCGGAGGCGGTCTAATGAGAATGAGGAGCAATCGTACGGATCTCAAAATGATTGTAAGTATCATTTTCCTTGATTTTAAATTTATAGAATTGACTATCTCAAACAAACATGTGAATTAACTTTTAAGTGGTCATAATTGTTGGTATGTTAGTATGATATTTATACTCTTTGCATGTTGATGTTATATTTAATATTTCTCTTACAGCCCAATCTTTTTAGACATGATGATTCTACTTGCCATTCCGTGATGTGTTTTTTTACTGTTGGTGTTTGTTTTGATCTGTGATGTTCTTTTTTCTTGTTGGTGTTTGTTTTGATATGTTTAGCGGGAGCGCGAGGCCTAGGGGTGGACTACCGGGATGGATTTAGAATTGAAAAAGTCTAGTTTGAAGATTAAAGTTTCTTTGAAGTTTGTTTACTTGGGGATTGTGTAAATTTTTTCTTATGTCAAAGTTGGAATCACCATACTCCTGTGATGATATTTTTGTTTTAATTCAATTTGAATTCTTTGTTACGATTTAATTCATGCGAGTAAAATGAATTTTTTTAATACAATTTTACTTTGCATAACGTTCCTATATTGGAAAAAAAAAAAAAAAAAAAACGTCCTCGTTTGTCAACGCCTTGACGCACATGTTGCAATAGATAGTTTGTTGCTGCACTCGGAGGCTTTTGGTGTGGCAAAAATACTTTCTAAATTAAAATAAAATTAAAATTATATATTAAAAAAATTGTTTTTAGCCACACATTATTGCATCACTAGTTGTGTGGCAACAGATTTTAGAATAAAATAAAATCGAAAATAAAATAATAATTAAATTATAAAAATACTTTTTGCCTCATGTTATTGCCTCACCTTTTGGTGTGGCATAAAACCTATTTATAAATAAAATACAAATAAAAATAAAAATAAAATAATAAATAAATTAAAAAAATACTTTTTGCCTCGTGTTATTGCCTCACCTTTTGGTGTGGCATAAAACCTATCTATTTCTTCACCATATTAAAGGTGTGCCAATAACTTCTTGTCACACAGTTTGTTTCACACCGTGTGGCAAAAATTTTATGTGGCAAAAGGATGTTGCCACACAAAAAGTGGGTTCTTTCCATACGATCGACGTGTTGCTGTACATGAAGTTTGTTGTAGTGTTATCATTTTCTATTTCGGTTTTGACTTGTTCCGGTAGTTGTTGTTCACAATCAGGGAGAAGATAATCTACATGGTCGATCAACATATCAAGAGTTTGAGTTGGTACTCCAAGGACTCAACAAGTATGTTGATGTATATGATATGGGTCATAATTGTTGGATTTAGTCAAGGAGTGGAGTTTATTAATTCAAGAATATATGTGATTGGTTTAAAAGCAGGGAAGACTAGCTAATAGAGCGTTTGGATACAAATTTGCTTCACAAATTAAATTTTCGACCTCTAGAAGGCGTTTTGAAATTTGACATCCAAACTAACTTCTGACTTTTCGACTTCTAAAAGTTATTTCGGATGTGTTATCCAAACAGGCTATAACCCATATGTCTAAATGTTGTGACTTATGAATCCCTTTCCTCGTTGTATTTTTTTTGTAAAGAGAGACTAACTCTTTATATTTGAATGTTATGAATCCCTTCTTATTCTTTTTTTCCTTTCTGTTTTCTCAACACTCTTTGTTGATTTTTCGTTGGTTATTGATTTCAAGTGAGAAAGATTGATTATTTGTTTAGTAAACATGGTTGTTCATACTAATTTAGGGTCCGGTGAAAGAGCTTTTTGGGCTCTTGTCTTGTTAATCCCACTTCATGTTGCCAAGGTGATATTCATGTATTCCAACTTATTCAATTAGGTCTTTTTAAGTGTTTTTTTTAGGTTTAATTGGATGAAAAATAATTTATTTTGTTGATCATAACGGTGAATCTTATTGTATTGGCACCTACTCTGGTAAAAGAGGAAGAAAGATCGGAACAACTATATCTAGAGCCCTAAACCCACATTGGTCTTAAAAATTCGATTAGGGTATATGGACCACTGAGGACATCTACATGAGAAAATTCTTCTTCTACCTACCAAGCTCGGTCATATTTTGGAAGATTTTACGAGTTAAATATTTTTATTTCCTTCCTTTTTTGTCTTTTGTTTTTGTTTAGATTTTTTTTTTCATTTGTTTTTTCTTGCAACTTAGGAATTTAAAATTAAATTTCTCTAAAACATTAGAGAAATTCGAACAATATATTAAAGACCTTTTGGATAAGAAACTCCAACAAGACGTAAAGAGATTGAACGTCAGTTGATTGTTGTAGGATTTGCACCAAATGGAATCCTAAGGTTGCAACTATATATACTAACATTAGTCAGGTGAGAGTTGCAGAGGCCCCTACTAGTGGAAAATGGATTTTTTAAGTCTGTTTGAGATTTATAAATAAGACTTCCCCGAGCTTTCTTTATATATTGGCCTTCCCAAGGAAGTCTTTTTTACAACAAAAAGTAAATCAAGCTCCCATGGAAGACCTAATACTAAGGGGAAGTTTAGTAAATATTGGATCTTCTAGAAGGTTTATAATTATGTCTGCGTAGGGAACTAGTTTCTATAGCCTCAGTTTCCTAGATTTGGTTCCATATTTTTGTGTAGATTGTAATTTTGTTAAGTTTTATGAATTCTTTGGTTAGGATCTATCTGGAAAAAGAATCCCAAAAAGTCAAATTTGGTTGGTGGTGAAAAGAATTTTGGATGAAAACTTCAACAACTTCATGAGAAACAACTTCTAAGGTATACAAACATTATTACTTCCTATGGTTTCAGTTTCTCAAGTTAGGGTTTTGTTAGAGCACTGCTCGGTCGAAATCGCATGCGTTGCTATCTCAAGCATGTTTGTCAATGTTAGTGATCAAAACTATAAGTTTTGATTTCTAGTCTACTTATAGCTAAGTCTCGGACTAGGATAGAAAGTGTAGTTGAGCTCTAGACTCCATGACGATCATCATACAAATACGAAGAACTACTCAAGTAACTGGTGGAACATCATCGACTAAAGGTATGTGGAGACTTGAACTTATCTATCACTCAAAAGTCTATCTACTCTATCTCCTATGTTGAGACAAAAGTCGTATTGCTATATAGACTTTGATTATACAGATTTGGTATTTCGAGCCGAGTTTATCTCGCTTATCTATTTCTCGAAATATGTGTTGGTAAGCTTTCGCTTTGGCCAAGTTCATCTTTACTAGTGACGAAAGTCATATTAAGTTTCAATTACTTGAAAATTGCTTTGACAAAAAATGGTTTGTGAATAACAATTATATAACGTCCTCTAAGAATGTTTCAATGATTGAAATGAGAGTTTAGAATATATAACCATTGTTGGATATAAACATTGTGTGATAACTCATACGTGTGTAAGTCCTTATTCATTGAACCAAAGTATGCGTACTTCGCTGCTTAGGAAAACCGGAACTAAAGTCCGCGTTCCAGTACCGCACCATCGGAAGTTCACGTCCCGTGAAAATCTTCTGGAGTTTGTGAACTGAAAACATACTTATTCCGGGTACTTAAGTTCGCGTACTTAGGTTGGTTATTTTCTAAAAACGATTATTCGTGAACTTAAACTTATATAAACTAAGGAATGCATATTTGCAAAATGTGGCTATAAAGTTCATTAATCGATTCGAGTTAATCAAATCGTTTTGCTTCGATTGTGTTTTGTATATTTCTATAAGATCTAAGCAATTGAAAAACTCTCTAACTAGTTCATTTGAGTCATTTGAACTAGTTATGGTAAAGAAGAATATGGTTGATATGAAAGTGCTGATATGGCTAACCATTTGGTTAACTATTGTTGAACCAACTAAGTGTACATGTTTGGGTACGATTACACAAACCTGAATAAACGTGCATTTTATTTGTGTGTAACAAGTTAAGGTTCGATCTAACGGTTGAAAGATATTAGCTTGTATCTAATCATGTTTTCATCTAACGGTGAATATTGAATGCTTTGTTACCAAGGTAACTTAGATTGCACACCCTGATTTGAAAGACTATATAAAAGAGAACTCTAGCAACTGGGAAACCTAATCCACACACCTTCTTTGTGATACTAGTTGTATAAGCTAGAGTCGATTCTCCTTTAACCTTCGGTTTCTACCGAGACCCTGTAGGTTAATGACTTGAAGACTTCATTGGGATTGTGAAGCCAGACCCAACTATTTATTTTGCAGTTGCGTGATCTGATCTTGCTGTTTCTATCGTACTAAGTATAATCGTAAGGTTGGCTTGAGATTGATTTCTCTGATAGGAAATATATAAAAGAAGTCACAAACATCTTCGTCTTATCGTTTGTGTTTCCACAATATCTTCTTTCGCTAGTCGATTAAGATTATTGTGAGGTGATTGATAATTCTAGGCTGTTCTTCGCGAATATAAGTCCGGTTTATCAATTGGTTCCTGTTTACCTTGATTTATAAAAAGACGGAACAAAAACTCATAGGTATTTCTATGGGAGACATATTTATCTATTACCGTAGAATTTTCTGTGTGATACATATTTGTAGATTAAAGTCGTAGACTTTGGGTCATGTGACTCTTAGTTGTAGGTGAGATCAGCTAAGGGAATCAAGTGCGTAGTATCTTGTTGGGATCAGAGATGTAAGGAGCGCAACTGTACCTTGGATCAGTCTGAGATTGATTGGGGTTCAACTACAGTCCAAACCGAAGTTAGTTTGTAGTAGGATAGTGTCTGTAGTGGCTTAATACAGTGTGTGTTCAATCTGGACTAGGTCCCGGGGTTTTTCTGTATTTGCGGTTTCCTCGTTAACAAAACTTTTGGTGTCTGTGTTATTTTTTTTTCCACATTATATTTGGTTATATAATTGAAATATCACAGGTTGTGTGTTGAATCGATCAATTGGGAAATCCAACCTTTGGTTATTGATTGAATTTGATTGATCCTTGAACGTTGGTCTTTGGTACCTTTCAATTGTTTTCTCTTGTGTTCAATTAGACTCGCATATTTCTATTTGCTTGAGTAAGTATTGAATCGAGAAAGTGAGATATAACTCTTTGATATACTTTTATTAAGATTGAGTCTGACTGTTTAGTTGATTCTCTTAAAAGTATATTGGAGTTAGTCCATACAAATTGTTAAGTGAAATATTGGGTGTGGTTGTTGTACCCCCGCTTTTTCAATTGGTATCAGAGAAGGCAAACACGTTTAAGGACCTTACAAGTATGTGTTTATAGCGACCTGACTCTATGGACATGAATTCTATCTCCACAAACGTACCACCAGTCTTCGATGGCTCAAACTACTTATGGTGGAAAATTATTATGCGTGCTTTTCTTCTAGATCGTGATTTTCAAACATGGGTAATTGTTTTTAATGGCTATGATCCTCCGGTTAATACAGAAGGCGATGTATCTATACCAAAGGATATTGGTAGATATAGTCCAGAAGAAATTCTTGCCGCAAAGAAAAATTCTGACGGCTTGATTGCTATCATACATGCCATTACCCCAGATATTCAGAACCATGTGACTACGTGCACTAAGTCTAAGGAAGCTTGGGATATCTTAGAAACCGTATTTGAAGGAAATACTAGTGAGAAAGAAGCTAGGATTCATAACCTAAATTCTGATTGGGAAAACCTTCATATGGCAGATGAAAAAAACATTTGATGAGTTTAATCACAACGTGTCTGAAATTGTTAATGCATCTTTTGCATTGGGTAAGACCATTCCTGAAAATGACATTGTGATGAAAATTCTCAGATAGCTGCCATCTATATACGATTCTAAGAAGCATCATATCATTGAGGGAAATAACCTTGATACTCTTTCCAGAAATACTCTTATTTGAAATTTAAAAATTCTTGGTCAAAATTTTGTCAGAACATCTGCATTCAATGCTGTTTGCAACATGAGTGAAGCCTCTAACTTGTCTTTGGCTGATGAATGTTGTTCCAATGATGTTGATTTTGATAAATCAATAAACAAATATGTATCGCAAAGAAAAGTCTACGGTAATAGATAAATCTGTCTCCCACAGAAATACCTACCTACGAGTTTTTGTTCTGTCTTTTGATAAATCAAGGTGAACAGGAACCAATTGATAACCCGGACTTATATTCCCGAAGAACATCCTAGAATTATCATTCACCTCACAATAATCTTAATCGACTAGCAAAAGAAGATATTGCGGAATCACAAACGATGAGACGAAGATGTTTGTGACTTCTTTTATATCTTTCCTATCGGAGAAATCAATCTCAAGCCAATCTTAAGATTGTACTTAGAACGATAAAAACAACAAGATCAGATCTCGCAACTACAAAGAAAATAGTTGGGTCTGGCTTCACAATCCCAATGAAGTCTTCAAGTCGTTAACCTACAGGATCTCGGTAGAAACCTAAGGTTAAGGAGAATCGCCTCTAGCTTATACAACTAGTATCATACAGGAGGTGTGGGGATTATGTTTCCTAGTTGCTAGATATCTCCTTTATATATTATTTCAAATCAGGGTTTGCAATCTAAGTTACCTTGGTAACAAAGCATTCAATATTCACTATTAGATGAAAACCTGATTAGATTCAAGCTAATATCTTTCAACCGTTAGATCAAACTTATCTTGTTACACACAAATAAAATGCACGTTTATTTAGGTTTGTGTAACCGTACCCTAACATGTACACTTAGTTGGTTCAATAATAGTTAACCAAATGATTATCCATATGAGCACTTTCATATCAACCATATTCTTCTTTACCATAACTAGTTCAAATGACTCAAATGAACTAGTTAGAGAGTTGTTCAATTTCTTAGATCTTATAGAAGTTTATAAGAAACAATCGAAGCAAAAACGATTTGATTCACTCAAATCGATTCATGAAATTTATAGCCACAGTTTTCAAATATGCATTCCTTAGTTTATATAAGTTTAAGTTCACGAATAATCGTTTTTAGAAAATAACCAACCTAAGTACGCATACTGGTACGCAGACTTAAGTACCCGGAATAAGTTTGTTTTAAGTTCACAAACTCCAGCAGATTTTCAAAGGACGTGAACTTCCGATGGTGCGCGTGTCTTGGTACGCGGACTTTAGTTCCGGTTTTCCTGAGCAGCAAAGTACGCATACTTTAGTTCAAGGAATAAGGACTTACACACGTATGAGTTATCACTTATCACACAATGTTTATATCCAACAATGGTAATATATTCTAAACTCTCATTTTCAATCATTGAAACATTCTTAGAGGACGTTATATAGTTGTTATTCACAAACCTTTTTTTGTCAAAGCAATTTTCAAGTAATTGAAACTTAATATGACTTTCGTCACTAGTAAAGATGAATTTGGCCAAAGCAAAAGCTTACCAACACATATTTAGAGAAATAGATAAGCAAGATAAACTCGGCTCGAAATACCAAATGTGTATAATCAAAGTCTATATAGCAATACGACTTTTGAGTGATAGATAAGTTCAAGTCTCCACATACCTTTTAGTCGATGAAGTTCCACCAGTTCCTTGAGTAGTTATTCGTCTTTGTATGATGATCGCCATGGAGTATGGAGCTCAACTACACTTTTTATCCTAGTCCGAGACTTAGCTATAAATAGACTAGAAATCAAGACTTATAGTTTTGATCACTAACATTGACAAACATGCTTGAGATAGCAACGCATGCGAGTTCGAACGAGCAGTGCTCTAACAATCTCCCCCTTTGTCAATTTTAGTGACAAAACTTTCAATACATATGTAATACAAAAATAAATATAAACTTTTGTAGCTTCTCTTCCACATGCCTGATCTTCTTGGTACTTCAACATTACTCGAAATCTTCGTCACTTCCAAGTACTCCAATTATCCCAATGGTTGTAAGTTTAGTATCATCGTTGTTGAAAATCCGTAGCCATAACAATGACAAAACAAGAATTCTCAATCATTGTTACACAAAGGTCATAGTATTATTACACAACATCAAAGTTCAATTGTATCACAACTTTGACAACAATACTATGATGATATGTATCACTACCCCTTAGTCAATACTCCATCTCACATAGAAACCATTTGTATTTGTAGTGTGAACTACACATCAATTCTCCCCCTTTTTGTCAATAAAATTGGCAAAGGTACTAAAACTACTGGGATCCTAATGAAATTTCCATAGAGACATTTCATGACCAAAACCAAGCACATTCAACTTTTTAGATGCAATCATATAGACTAAGCTAAATGCTTTCATCAAGGAGTTTATAAAAATACAAGATAACCCCTATAATAATCCACATCCGCACTCCCCAAAAAGATTTGGCAATTAAGCACAAGTTCAATTAAGAACTCCCCCCCCATAAAATGTCACTCCTGAAAGAACAAGAAGAGCGACCTTACTTTCACAAGAAAAGAAAGATTTCTTTGGACATAACAAATCACATACGAATACGAATTTGAATCCAAAAATACTCAACCAAATTAACCACAAGAAAACCCATGATTAATTTAATCGGAAATACTCAACATAAGAGAACTTACGGAGCCACACATTATATACATAAAAAAATGGATCAGGG
Source organism: Papaver armeniacum (assembly GCA_023531295.1). Taxonomy (NCBI): domain Eukaryota; kingdom Viridiplantae; phylum Streptophyta; class Magnoliopsida; order Ranunculales; family Papaveraceae; genus Papaver; species Papaver armeniacum. The sequence goes on along the minus strand of JAJJWW010013567.1, from coordinate 29,340 downwards.
AAGATCAATACTGCGGAATAGATAAGGATTCATTCTATTTTCCATCACTATTTGCATAATGACATACAATAGACATAATCCTCGTAAACAAAAGTTCATCATATCTTCCATCAATATTTGTATAATGACATACAACAAGCTTAAAAATTTTGTAATGTCAAAAGTTAATTCATTCTTTTATCAATACATGCATATCGACATATGAAAGACTTAACTTTTGACAAGGTATGGGACAATCATAGTTCACGGACGCAAACACACATATCCCATGTATAAAACCATAAAGATTAATACTGCAAAAATCTTCTTACAAACAATTTTAGAATTTAAACCAATAAACCTAAAAATCTGAAGATGAAAACGTTGGACATAGCTATGTGTAATCACAATAATGACTATTCCAAACTCTAGTTATTCTTCTAAACAAAACAAGAAAATAAAATTACTCATCAGAAGATTTACTAGATGTTGTAGAGCTTTCTCAGAGCATCTACCGAGAATTCCTTCTCATTATTGAAAAACCCATTGATTATGGGTTCAATTCCTCTAAATCTTCAGCAACATCAGTCACCTCACTGAGTTCTCTTTTTAGCTCACGCAAGGTGTTCTTTGTTAGAGACAACGTTTGTTCATAGTGAGTTATCTTTTCTAAAGACGAAACAATTTGAGATTTTAAATCATTTCTTTTGTGATGAAATCTTTCACCAAGCCTTGGAAGTTATTATCAAGATGATAAACAGACAAGAGACGGTTAGAGAAAGAACCTTCTCCATTATTTGTAGCTTTCAATTTCTTCACCCTTGAGGAAGAGATCCCTTTACACAGATACACATTAACTGCTTCGACTGCATCCCTACTTGTGGTGCCTCTAGTTACATGAGCCATGAAACTGTATCTTTCAGGGAACTAGAAGACTACAAATGATTATAAATAGACTTACGAACGCCCAAACCCTAGAAGAATGTAGAAAAAGTCTTCCGTGGTTTACTGATCCATTATCTATAACATTAGGAGAATATTTTATTAAAATAAAATAAAAACAACGTATAAATACACCACTTGAGCCACATAGACGCAACCCTCATTTTCTCAAGTTAAAGATGAGGATGCGAACGTCACTGGTATTAGACAGTGATGACGTGAGCCAAATGCTCCCATCTTTCACCACATAGTGGTTTACCAAGGTTTATATAAACATATTTCTTACCTCTTCTGACTCTGGAAGCACTGGTTTTAGGGAAACCACATTGACTATCCAGATTCATCTTTTGCATGTTCTCTTGAAGTTTGGAAATTCTTTTGTTGTTCATTTTGAATCTCCAACATGTACTTTGAATATGATTTGCATTTCCACAAAATGAACAAATCAATAAAGATTCTTTGTCTTGTTGAGTTGCCTTCTATTTATTACAAACATCAACCTTCATTCTTTCATGATCAATAGGAACAATGGGGTTGATTATGCCTGCAGTTTTGCTTTTGAATCCTAAACCATTTGTGTTTCCAAAGGATTTCTGACCGAATAACATTGCTGAAATTTTGTCAGAACTTCCAGATAATCTCTGCAGATCATCCTTAAGAGTATTAATCTCTTTTTCCTTCAGAGCCATGGTTCTAGTGAGTTTGTCATTAAGACAATCTATCTCAAGATTTTTCACCCGGATTAACATTCAAGTTTCTTCAAAGAAGCTTTTAATTGAATATTTTCTTGAAGAACCTCTCTATTCAAGAATTCAAAAATCTCTGTGTCAGACTCAAGTTCCGAATCAGAAATTGAGTAGGTGGATATTTCTGCTGAAGGAGATGAAGGTCCATTACATTTATCGGACGTATCCACGACGTTGACACCTAGGAAGGATTTTCCATCTTTTGAATCATCTGAAGCAAAAACTGACAGAAGATATTTATCACATCTATTGCTCCTTTTTACAAATTCTTTGATCATTTCTGCTCTTTCTTTTAATCTTAGCACTTCTATTTCAACCGAACCTTTTGCTCTTATACATTCTTAATGTCCGGGTAAATCTCCAATTATGTCAAAGGGAGGTGTTTTGTATTATGTCGAGTTTATTGATGATTATTCGCGTTATACATGGGTATATCTATTCAGCTCTAGAAAGATTTTCTTAAGTTATATGTTGATTTCTCAACCATGATAAAAACTCGTTTGGTAAAGTGATCAAAGTTTTTCGTCTTTGATCGGGGTGGGGAATATATTTCATCCATTCAAAGAATTTCTTAAAACCCAAGGCACCATTCTTCAATTGTCCTGTCTTTGAAACTCCCGTAACAAAATGGAGTTGCGAACGTAAACACCTTGTCATATTGTAGAGACAGCTAGAACCCGTTAATTTTTGGTTCAGTTCCTTCCAATTTACGGGGAGAATCAGTCCTTACTGCAGTCTACAACATCAATAGAGTTCCAACAGCTATCATAGGAGGAATATCACCTTATGAGCATCTCTATGGTAAGAAACCAAACTATTATGAGCTTCGAGTCTTTGGTTCAACTTGCCCTGTACTCCTTCCATAACGTGAACGTCATAAACTTGGTCAAAAAAATGTATTGTGTGTCTTTCTTGGTTATGGTATTGAACAAAAAGGGTACCGTTGTTATGATCCGTTAATAGAAAGCTTCGTGTCTCTCGTCATGTCACATTCGGGAGAAAGTTCCATTTTGGTCACTTCCAAGCAGCAAATCATCATCTTTTGAATCTTTCACTTATTGATCCATTCTCAAGTGAATCCAACCCTAGCACTTTTCCCCTTATCTACTCACTGAAAATCCATGTCCTCTAGTTGTTGATCCACCAAATACTGATGACCGAGACCACTCTACGACTCAACTCGACAATGCAACTCGGAACGAGATCCACGATTAGAAGAAAATTCTTTGCCACCTTGCAATCGAAGACCACTAGCTAAGTATGCAGACTATCATTGTTCCTTGTCTTCTATTTTGTCATTCTATGAACCAAAAACATACGAGAGAAGGCTGCAGCCATTCCATAATGGAAAGATTCAATGGATGATGAATTGGAAGCACATGCACGAAAGCGAGGACATGGGAAATGGTGGATCTTCCTCCTGGAAAATCAGTTGTTGGAAGCAGATAGGTCTATAAAGTGAAGACCAAGTCAGATGGTGAGTTTGAACGATGTAAATCACGAGTTCTTACAAAAGGTTATACACAAGAGTATGGTGTTGACTATGAAGAAACATTTGCACCAAGTGGCGAGAATGGTTACAAATTCGTACATTACTTGTTGTTGCTGCAAAGACGACAATGGGGGCTCCATCAAATGGACGTAAAAATTCTTTTCTTCATGGTGAGTTACTAGAAGAGGTTTGCATGCAACCTCCTCTGGTTTGCCTCATGAACCTAATCAAGTATGTAGGCTTCGACCCAGCATTATATGGACTCAAACAAGCACCTCGTGCTTGGTTTGAGAAGTTTAGCAATGCGATTCTCAGTATGGATTTACACAATGCTTAATTGGCTATGTTCGTCGGATCGTCAGAAAAAGGAATTGTCATTCTTCTCTTGTATGTTGACGACATGGTTATTACTGGCAGTAACCAACAAGGTATTACTGAACTCAAATCATACCTCAGTGATTGTTTTAAGATGAAATATCTTGGATCCTTAAGTTACTTTCTTGGCATTGAAGTTGGCATGTCACCCACTTGGTTATTTCATATCACAAGTCAAATATGCATATGAGATTCTACGGCGTACATGGGTATCGACAATAAGGTAACCGACGCACCTCTTGAATTGAATGTAAAATATAGTCCTACAGATGGGACTCTATTGTCAAATCCAACATTGTATCGTCAACTAGTAGGGAGTCTGAATTACTTGACCATTACGAGACCCGGACATAAGTCATGCGGTTCACATACTCAGTCAGTTTATGTCTGGTCCAAGGTCTACTCATTATGCAGCTGTTCTCAGAATTCTAAGATACATTAAGGGGTCTCTTTATCAAGGTTTGTGTTTCTCATCCAAGTCGATCTCACTCTTCAAGCTTACTCGGTTCCGATTGGGCGGGGGACATTACAGACGAGAAAATCTATTCACAGAGCTTTGTGTGTTCTTGGGAGACTTGTTGATTTCACGGAAGTAAGAAGCAAAGTGTGGTTTCTCGTTCAAGTGATGAAGCGAGTATAGAGATCTTGCTCACACCACATCTGAACTCATTTGGTTACGGTGGCTTCTTTGTGATATGGGGGTTCTGATTTCTGCTCCTACACCACTTTGTATTGTGATAACAAGTCTCGCTATTCAAATTACACACAATGATGTCTTCCATGAACGTACGAAACATATCGAGATTTATTTTCATTTTACTCGTCATCATTTTAAGAAAGGTACAATCACTCTTCCGCATGTCAAATCGAAATTTCAAGTGGCTGATCTTTTCACCAAGACTCACCGTAGCTCGTCTTCAATTCTTAATTTCAGGACTCAAGATGTACTCCACCACCTTGAGTCCGAGGGGGTGTTAAGATATGGTCAAGATATTATATATCTTGACATTATTGTGTTGTTTAGTTGTAACTGCTTATATATTCTTGTTGTATATATCCTAGATATTGTCGAGTGTATCTTTTATTTGCCCCTTATCTAGTTGTGTAAAGTTGTATAAATCAGGCTATTGCCTATCAATGAATACAGAGAATTATTCTCATATCTACATTAGAACCTCTATGCTCATGTTTATCAATATTGATTTCAATAACGTCAACTTTAGATACCCTAGCACGTCCCAATGTACAAATCTTCACAAGCTTATGCTTGAACATCCCAGTGGAAAGGTACGTAATATTGTTCTTTCATCTGGATATATATACCATTCTGAAATTCATTTGGGTGAAATACAGATCTAGGCCTCTTTTTTGAGGGTTACAATTCTAGGCCTCTTTTTTTTTCGCATAACAAAACTAGGCTAGTTTTGACCAAAATGGCTAACGGTGGTTATCCACCTTTTTGCCACCGTTAGTGTAGGAGAAAAAGACTTATGAGCCCTTTGAATCTTTCCACTCGTCAAGTTACATTCTAACTCGCCGATTTGGAACAAGAACTCGGAGCTGAGTTGGCATACACGTGTACTTGTACAAGTCAACAATCTAGGCCATGTCATCAATCTGTCCACGTCTACGTGTTAATAAAATACTGGGCACCACATCACCAAACAAGAGCATTATCTTCAACAAAAGCATGTCTTCTTCTTCAGATTTTCTCACTTTTTTTCATTCAGATTTAAGAAAAAAGAAAAAATGGTTGGTGGTTTTCATTTATCTTCAAGTTCCAAGAAAGAGTGCAGTAATGAGTTTAAGAAAAATCTTAAAATGTAATCAAAAGAAAATTGGATTCAACATTGTCTTAAACATTTCATAGTTTGATCTTCAATATAAAATGCAGTCATCCAAAGGCATATCTTAAATATAAACAAACCCACAAAATAAATTAAACTAAACATTGTCTTTCATTTTCGGATCTTAAATCCATAAACATTGCCATGAAATCATCCGCTTTGATATTGTTGCGTAAAGCAGCTGACACTTTTGAGCTGATTCCTTACCGAAGCTTGAGAAGAAGAATAGCGTTTCCCACGTAAAATACTCCCGACAAGAAAAATGCTTGTTGATTTACTTTTCAAAATAGATAACATCATCCTACATTATCAATATATCCCGAGTCCCATTCTTTAATGCGGACAGTGTTTTTTCCTATTCAAACATCTAAATTGGACTATTTAAGCAAATGTGCATTCTCGTGTAATCGGTAACAACCAAAGAACTCACTCGAGAATTGGTAGGCAATTGTTTGGAGGAAAATATCAAAGAACTCAAACCATTCAAAGAGCTCTGTATGGCGAATCCCTTGTCATGAGTACATTTGAAAGCAAATAATAGGCCTTTCTGAATCTACAGAGGAACGAGAACAAGAAAATAGCACATTTCTCAAAAAAAAATAAACAACACAAGAAAAGTTGGCAAAATTGAAACTCAAGTTTAGATGTAAACCAAACCTCTCATCATCACCGGGAGAAAATAGAGGCAATATCATCCACCGTAGGAGACAATCTGCTGAATTCCTCTGGCCACACATCTGAACAAGGATACAACTTTAACTGCAGCACATTGGCATGGGCATTGCCTTTGCAGCCTCGTAAACTTTTCGACGAACTTTCCATGAAAGATGGGCTTGTAGTCCTTCATAGGTTCCACCATAATAACTGAATCGAGAATCTCAAAACTTCCCATGCCAATTTTTGACAAACCAAACATTTTATTAGTCCATATTACCATTCTAAATCTTCACAACTTGCACACATACAACACGAAAGGTCTCAATTTTACTTAAATCCTCCGCGAAAAGAGGTATATTTTCCCGTAATGATAAAACATGAAAGGTCATAGACAAATGTTATACTCACTTCCATGTAGCATGAATAGCAAGCTGATTCTGCGGAAACTGGACAAAGGTCTTTCATTCTTCACAATACCATTTTCCCAAACCGTATTAAGCTTCTTATGCAGACAATAGTGACAATACCAAAATGGGATGGCACATTCGAACAACAATATCTCAAATATTACAATTGCAATTAGGAAACAATTGCTGCCGTAATTGAACACAATTGCAAATTTGAGAGACCTTACAAGTCACACAGATATCTGGACTGGCGGATTCCCCACAAAATGGCATGGCCTAGGTTACGCACAATGAAAAGATAACAATGAGATTGATGTTTTCCAATTGCAAACTCTAGATCAGATTCTAATTGATTATGGCAAAATTCTGAATCAATTACCTAAATCAGTGTTCATCAAAGATTCAAAAAACCATTGAAATATAACAAAACCCTAGAATCAAATGAAATCAAAATATGAAACAAACAAAACTCTAGAAATCAAAGACAAACCTAGAAAATCCATAGAAGTTTATGTTTTCTGTATAAACCCTACAAATTGAATCTCAAAACTATCTTAAAATCATATCATACAAAATAATCTGCTAATGAAACAAAATCTAGGGCTGGGGTTTGTCAGTTACCTCTCAATTCGTGGTTTACTTCGCCGTTTTTTTGATTTCTTAGTTTTACCCATCTTCACTTTAGCCTCGAATCTATCGACTTCTTCATTCCTTTGATCTATTAGTGTTTATGGGTAAAAATCGTTTCTGCCGATTTCGGTAAATTCGGTAGGTGAGTGAGAACTGGTTCAAACCCTAAACAAATGTGCTGCACGTGAGCACTTTATAGATTCGAGAGATCAATCTGTACAAGTCCTACCTAAACCAAGAAATGGCCGTTTCGGACTTGCTTCGGTCACAAAGTGGAAGAGAAGGGTTGATTTGGGGAGGGAAGCAAAGAAAGGTGTTGAGGAGAAGTAGTATCTCGACTTGTATCGAAAGTGAAAGCTTAGGAAGCTTGCAAGAGATGGAAGCTTTTGAGAGAGCTTGCAAAGTTGCCTTTCTGAGAGTGTAAGTGTAGTATATTTCTCCTGACCGAGACTTGTTGTCTGGTGGAAATAGGTAAGACCTATTTATACAAGTCGAGATTGAAACGTACCCTGGCCTCATGAAGGAAGAGAGTAAAGGGTGAAATAATGGGAGGAGGTGGTAACCGCATGGTTTAATGGGTGAAACCGTTTTTCACCTTTATTTCCTCTTTTATTTGACCGCTTTATTCCTTTTCACGCTTTCTTAATGTGAGCGTAGTGTACGCTGCATGCTGTGACCGCCAAACCAAAACCCTAAAGAAGCATCCCCCAGTTTTGTGTTGATATCTCGTTGGTTGCACCTTGAGTGCAAGTGGCGCTGCTAGTGGCGCGTGTGGCATGTGCCAATGGCATGTGCGGGACGCCTTGGTGGTAGGTTGCACGGTTTGCAAGTTAGGTTACCGGCGTGTGTGTTTGGCATGTACCAATGGCATGTGCGGAATGCCTTGGTGGTAGGTTGCACGGTTTGCAAGTTAGGCTAACAGCGTGTGTGTTTGGCATGTGCCAATGGCATGTGCGGAATGCCTTGGTGGTAGGTTGCACGGTTTGCAAGTTAGGTTACCAGCGTGTGGGTTTGGCATGTTCCAATGGCATGCGTGGCCATTAGGGCCGTGACCTTGATAGGGAAACTAGCTAGCGAGCATGTTGGCATGTGCCAATGGCATGCGTGGCCGTTAGGGCCGTGACCTTGATAGGGAAACTAGCTAGCGAGCATGTTGGCATGTGCCAATGGCATGCGTGGCCGTTAGAGGGCCGTGATTTTGCTAGGAAACTAGCTAGCGAGCATGTTGGCATGTGCCAATGGCATGCATGGCCTTTAGGGCCGTGACCTTGATAGGGAAACTAGCTAGCGAGCATGTTGGCATGTGCCAATGGCATGCGGGGCCGTTAGGGCCGTGGCTTTGGTAGAAAAAGCAGCTAGCTAGCATATTGGCATGTGCCATTGTACGTCACGGCCATGTTGACCTAGTTGCAAGTCTTGCAAACCTAGGGCGCTATGTTGGGCGTGGGCCAAAGGCATAGCGGCTTGGAAATATGGCTTGCGACACGCGTTGGCATGTTCCAATGGCACGTGCGGCCATGTTGACCTAGTTGCAAGTCTTGCAAACCTAGGGCGCTATGTTGGGCGTGGGCCAAAGGCATAGCGGCTTGGAATTTGGCGTTGTTGCCATGGTGCGCAGGGTGCGGCTTGGTTTGGCATGGTTGCCATGGTGCGCAGAGTGCGGCTTGGATTGGCATGGTTGCCATGGTGCGCAGAGTGCGGCTTGGTTTGGCATGGTTACCATGGTGCGCAGAGTGCGGCTTGGTTTGGCATGGTTGCCATGGTGCGCGAGTGCGGCTTGGATTGGCATGGTTTCCATGGTGCGCGAGTGCGGCTTGGTTTGGCATGGTTGCCATGGTGCGCGAGTGCGGCTTGGTTTGGCATGGTTGCCATGGTGCGCGATGATGCGGCTTGGTTTGGCATGGTTGCCATGGTGCGCAGAGTGCGGCTTGGTTTGGCATGGTTGCCATGGTGCGCAGTGCGGCTTGGTTTGGCATGGTTGCCATGGTGCTTGAGATGCGGCTTGGTTTGGCATGGTTGCCATGGTGCGCGGTATGCGGCTTGGTTTGGCATTGTTGCCATGGTGCGCGATGATGCGGGCTTGGTTTTGGCATTGCTGCCATGGTGCTGCAGATGTTTGGTTTGAAATTAGGGTTACGTATTTGAAAACCTAATGCGTATTTTGAAAAAATACCCCTATTAATTATTTACACCTGAGTTAAATGCTCTTAGTTAATGTGTTGCGGGTAACACTAGGTCATGGGGTTTTACGATTTTACCCCCTTGTCTAAAAACCACCATCAACATTAAGTCCCCCGCTTGGCTCGGAACAAGGGCTTTGTTGCGAGGTAAGCATAAGATGGTGACAAACTATCAGCAAAGAAACCGTAAAGAGAATTGAGGAGGCTTGTCGACCTTTTATAAATAGGACTTGGAATCCTTGCCTCTGGTAGTTTTTGCACAAATCGGGAGGGCGGCGTAATTGGGAAGTCGGCATCATTGAGAGACAGGAAGTGGGCGGTCATTGAGAAGTTGACGCGAGTTAGAAAACCCCAGGCGTGCTAGTGGTGGGACCGGCGTAAGGTAGGGAAAGCGTGCGTGCTTGCTGGCGTGACTTGGCGGTCATTGGGAGGTTGACGCGGAGTTAGGAAGCAGGCGTGCTAGGCTGGTGGGACCGTGGCGTAAGGTAGGGGAAGTTGTGCGTGCTTGCTTTGGCGTGACTTGGGCGGTCATTTGGGAGGTTGACGCGAGTTAGGTGGGCGTGCTAGCTGGTGGGACCCCGGCGCAAGGTAGGGAAGTTGTGCGTGCTTCTTGGCGTGACTTAGGCGGTCATTGGAGGTTGTTGAGTTAGGGGCATGCTAGGGCTGGTGGGACCGGCGTGGTGGGAAAGGCTTGCGTGATTGCTTTGGCGTGACTTGGGCGGTCATTGGGAAGTTGGCGCGATTAGAAACCGGGTGTGCTAAATGCGGTGGGACCAAAGCGCAAGTGGAAAGCTGCGTGCTTTGCGACGACTTGGGCGTCATTAGGGAGTTGTGGAGTTAGAAGCTGGCGTGCTAGGCGGGTGGGACCGACGCAAGGTAGGGAAGGCTGTGCGTGCTTCTTTGGCGTGACTTGGCGGTCATTGGGAGAAGTTGACGCTTGAGTTAGGAAACCGGGCGTGCTAGGCGGGGGCCAAGGCGCAAGGTAGGGAAGTTTGTGCGTGCTTGCCGGCGTGACTTGGGCGGTCGTTGGGAGGTTGACGCGAGTTAGGAACCAGGCGTGCTAGTTGGTGGGGCCGGCGTAAGGTAGGGAAGCTTTGCGTGCTTGCAGGCGTCATTGGGCGGTCATTGGGAAGTTGGCGCGAGTTAGAAACCGGGTGCTAGGCTGGTGGGGCCAAGGCGAAGGTAGGGAAGGCGTGCGTGTGGCGTGACTTGGCGGTCATTGGGAAGTTGGACGCGAGTTAGGAAGCGAGCGTGCTAGTGGGGGACCGCGCGAGTGTGAAAAGCCGATTGCGCTAAGGCGAGGCCGGTGTAAACAAGGAGGGAGTAGGTGTTTCTACGAGATAGCAAAGTTTCCTTGTTTTGCCTTCCTTCACGCTACAACCGATCGAGGCATTGTCTATGCTAAAATGTGGAAGCGTTATGTCCCTCATTGCTTCCTTTCCTTTTTTAAGGTTACGTATTCATATCAACGTAATTGCATCATCTCCCTCGTTTGAGAAAGGGTTCTTCTTGTTGAGTTTCTCTCTTTATCGTGTCGCACGAGAGAAACCATCTTCTAACCGGCCCGGGTTCTCCCGGTGAAGGCGCGAGTCGACTACGGCGGAGCATCCCAACAAAGTTTATTCGGGTTAAGAAAATCATACCTAATGTTTTCTTCTTCTTTGGTGGACCGACGTGACGCTTTACCGCTTGTTTGATGAATGGAAAATTTTCCTTTTTCTTGCGAGATATCCCCGTTAGAGCATGCGTTAGTGTTATCGACGAGGATAACCTAGTCGTTCCCCTTCCTTCGAATCCTTCCTTGTTGATTGGAGAGAACGCAGCGTGCTCTTGGAGTTTTCGGTGCACATGTACGGGTTCATGTTGAAATTCCCGTGCTCGTAAAACCTCGATAGTGATGATGTTGAAATCGCAATAACTAGTTGGTTGAGGGGAGTGAAATCATCTTACGCTGGTAGTCCCCATGCATGACCTACTTTCATTATATCGCCTTGAATCCCCCTCCACGGGATTTGATATAAGCCTATCGTACTCTTACGGATGTGACACCGGGATGCTCGGAAATTACATGACGACATATCCTGGATAGTGCGAGACTCGGGATCCTCCGCGGCCTCGTAAAGTGTTGAAGGCGTCTTACAGACGCGGAGGTGATGATGTTCTTATGTTGCACCCTTGAAGACTAGAGGACCTTGTTATGGGTACGATTTTTTGGTGGATTGTTCTTCAAAGCTTTGACAAAGTGAAGGGCTCCGTGTATATCTTCCGTTCTCAAGTATGGTTTACGTGTTTCCATCTTTGTAGTAATTCTTTGCTGCGGTGAAGCTCACAGCTGGTATCAACGAGTGAGGGCAACGGTTCTTGGTTGGAGATGTAATCGGGAGAGACTACATTATCGTGGTAACAAATTAGGTTGGCTGATATTCCATGGGATTAGTGGAAGTAAAAGGATTGGTGGATGCGTAAGCGAGCAAACTTTGCGGGGAAGGAATGGCGTTGAAGCGAACGTTGAAGCGAAGCGGCTAAACGCTGATGCGTAGCTACTTACACGGAGAGAACGTTGATGCGGAGCTACTCACGGAGAGAATGTTGGAAAGCGTCTTGCAACTTTCGAGCCTTGACGGTTACCATTTTGAAGTCGGAGGCGCGTCACGTTCTGTCAAACTCGACATCCCTCAAGAGAACATAGGTTAGGAGTCCCCGGTTTCATCTATCGATCGTGCTTTCTAGGAGAGGTTGGGGTTTGGGAACGGCTTCCTGGATGGAAGCGCACGCTTTCCGATGCGGTGCGGTCGAGGGTGCAAAATATGTCTTGATGATACGCCTTGGAGAAACATAGAATCTCACATAACTGTTTCATCATAGAATGCGACTTTGTGGGTCAAGTTCCCATTGTGCGGGTCTGACGGAGAAGGGTCTCTGTGAACTCGGGAGAGTTGTTGATTTCCCTTGCTTTCGATTTTTGAGAAGTCTTTCCTGATCTTCATGTGTGATGAAATTAGATTGCTTATCCCCTTCTCTTGGGCGTCTAAGAGCAACGCGAGCCTCTTCATCTATAAACGCACGTCCTGCTGAAGTATCTTTGTCTTTTCATCAAATCAACAGTGCTAAAAGAGGGTCGGCTTCTTCCGGATCTTCTAGTATCTTGCCCTGATGGTGGAGTAGCGTCTCTGGTGACGGTTGAAGTTGCCATGCTTGAATAACCGTTGGGGTGGCGGAAGCGGCTCTGGTTCTGGTGATCGTAAGTGTATCGTGCAGAGATGACACGGTTTTGATCACGAAGTGCTGGAGCCATGGCGCTGTTTCGAAGGGCAAGGATGGTGCTGGAAGGGCGCAAGTTGTTAGCGCTGGAAGGATGCAAATTGTTAGCACGAGTGTGGTGCTGCTGTGGGTGGCATGCGCGTGCGGCATGCGTGCTGGCATGTGCGTCTGTAAGCGTGTCCAGTAAGCACGTCCGGTAAAGCGCGTCTGCGGCGCTTCTTTTCTTTCTTCTTCTTTTGAAAAATGTCTAACTCAAGTTCGCAGGAGGAATCCGGTTCGGAGGATGATTACGGGGTAGAGCCACACGAAAACTTGCCTTTGGTGACCACCGTGGTGACTTGGAGATGGGCGTTAGCCAATTGCCGGCACGAGATGTGGCTCAAACGGCGGATGATTCTCGATGGTTGCTGCTGTAGGCATGGAAGAAGACCCTTTGCAAGTCGTGAGGCCGGAGTGCGGGCGCCTTTTTGATCCTCCGTACTTGGTTCCTTATCCGGGTCATGTCTTTGGTTGGCGGCTTCGGCGTGCCGGCTAAGCACGGGCGTTGTTCACACTAGAATCTTGAGAAGTACGGACATATGGCCACAACCAATAAAGTCACTAGTCGATTTGCATTGGTTAAGCGTGTGGAAGAGTCTTTATCTTCCATCGAGGATATGTGTGAGGTGACCGGTCACACCGTTTACGAAGACGTTATTGCCGGTAGGGAGCACTATCGCGACGTGTGCGTAGAAAAGGAGTTCAACACTTCGTGGTTTGTCGAAGGCCTTGCTTTGAGATCAAAAGTTGAAAGATGCGACAATCGAAAGCCTTTCCGTAGAGGAGATTGCACGACGGGAGGTGGAACTCGAAAAAATTTCCAAGATGTTGACTTGACTTTCTCGAAGAGCAGCGGCTCTTGATGATTTTCCTTGAACATTTCTCTCGTTAATCTTTCATTTAGGTTCTTTTTTTTTTTTTTTTGAAAGACATATTGGATGTGCGGTTCAAAGCTTGACCTTTCATAGGCAGTGGTAGCTTTTTAGGGTATTGGATTATTTAAGGGATGAATGGTTTTGATAATATGACTACGATTATGTTTTGGAAAGGAATATTGCTTCTATGAGTGTGTGCTAGCAATAGGCACAAGACTCAGTGAGTATGACGGTTTTACTAGGAACCTAAAAATAGATCGTATATATCTTGCGCCTAAATTTACTCACTTCATAGGTTTTGTGAACACGCCCCTCTCCGTGTAAAAGGCGGCTTTGGTAGCATCGCCGATTAGTCCCCGATTCTTTGGTAGCGTCTTCGACGAGTCTCCGATTTTACGGTGTAGTTTTAACAATCGATAACCGGGTTGTCTGGCGATTGAGTCGGACTGAGTCGCAAGTCCCCAATCGCTGGTAGCATCTTCAACGAGTCCCCGTTTTTAGGTGTAGTTTTATAACCGTAACCATTGAGTCGGATCGAGCGGTAGCATCTTGACAAGTCCCCAGTTTTCTCGTGTAGTTTTACGACTAGTAGCCGGGTTGTCTCGGTAGTTGCGTCGGATTGAGTCGCCTTCCCCACCATCTTGACATCTGGGTCAAAGAACGAGATCGACAGTGTGACATTGTAGCCGATAGATCAATCCTCCCATTGGGTCGCCAATTGTTTATGGGTAAAAATCGTTTACGCCGATTTCGGTAAATTCGGTAGGTGAGTGAGAAAGCTGGTTCAAACCTAAACAAATGTGCTGCATGTGAGCACTTTATAGATTCGAGAGATCAATGCATAAAGTCGGCCTAAACCAAGAAATGGCATTCCAGGACTTGCTTCGGTCACAAAGTGGAGGAGAAGGGGTTGATTTGGGGAGGGAAGCAAAGAAAGGTGTTGAGGAGAGTAGTATCTTGACTTGTATCGTAAAGTGAAAGCTTAGGAAGCTTGCAAGAGATGGAAGCTTTTGAGAGAGCTTGCAAAGTTGGCTTTACGAGAGTGTAAGTGTTATATTTCTCCCGGCCACCAGGACTTGTTGTCTCGGTGGAAATAAAGACCTATTTATACAAGTCTAGATTGAAACGTTACCCTGCCTCATGAAGGAAGAGAGTAAAGGGTGAAATAATGGGAGGAGGTGGTAACCGCATGGTTTAATGGGTGAAAACGTTTTTCACCTTTATTTCCTCTTTTATTTGACCGCTTTATTCCTTTTCACGCTTTCTTAATGTGAGCGTAGTGTACTGTATCTTTGTGACCGCCAAACCAAAACCTAAAGAAGCATCCCCAGTTTGTGTTGATATCTCGTTAGGTTGCACCTTGAGTGCAAGTGGCGTCGCTAGTGGCGCGTGTGGCATGTGCCAATGGCATGTGCGGGGGCCTTGGTGGTAGGTTGCACGGTTTGCAAGTTAGGTTACCGGCGTGTGTGTTTGGCATGTGCCAATGGCATGTGCGAATGCCTTGGTGGTAGGTTGCACGGTTTGCAAGTTAGGCTACCAACTGGCGTGTGTGTTTGGCATGTGCCAATGGCATGTGCGGAATGCCTTGGTGGTAGGTTGCACGGTTTGCAAGTTAGGTTACCAACGTGTGGGTTTGGTATGTTCCAATGGCATGCGTGGCCATTAGGGCCGTGACCTTGATAGGGAAACTAGCTAGCGAGCATGTTGGCATGTGCCAATGGCATGCGTGGCCGTTAGGTCCGTGACCTTGATAGGGAAGCTAGCTAGCGAGCATGTTGGCATGTGCCAATGGCATGCGAGGCCGTTAGGGCCGTGATTTTGCTAGAAACTAGCTGAGCGAGCATGTTGGCATGTGCCAATGGCATGCATGGCCTTTAGGGCCGTGACCTTGATAGGGAAACTAGCTAGCGAGCATGTTGGCATGTGCCAATGGCATGCGGGCCGTTAGAGCCGTGGCTTTGGTAGAAAAAGCCGCTAGCAAGCATATTGGCATGTGCCATGGCATGTGTGGCCGTACGTTAGGGCCGTGATTTTGCTAGGGAAACTAGCTAGCAAGCATCTTGGCATGTGCCAATGGCATGCATGGCCTTTAGGGCCGTGACCTGATAAGGGAAACTAGCTAGCGAGCATGTTGGCATGTGCCAATGGCATGCGTGGTAGTTAGGCCGTGATTTTGCTAGGGAAACTAGCTAGCGAGCATGTTGGCATGTGCCAATGGCATGCATGGCCTTTAGGGCCGTGACCTTGATAGGGAAACTAGCTAGCGAGCATGTTGGCATGTGCCAATGGCATGCGGGGCCGTTAGGGCCGTGGCTTTGTAGAAAAAGCCGCTAGCAAGCATATTGGCATGTGCCATTGGCACGTGCGGCCATGTTGACCTAGTTGCAAGTCTTGCAAACCTAGGGGCGCTATGTTGGGGCGTTGGCCAAAGGCATGGCGGCTTGGAAATATGGCTTGCGACACGCGTTGGCATCTGCCAATGGCATGCGCCATGGCATGTGCTTGTGGGCCATGTTGACCTAGTTGCAAGTCTTGCAAACCTAGGGCGCCTATGTTGGGCGTGGGCCAAAGGCATAGCGGCTTGGAATTTGGCGTTGTTGCCATGGTGCGCGGGTGCGGCTTGGTTTGGCATGGTTGCCATGGTGCGCGAGTGCGGCTTGGTTTGGCATGGTTGCCATGATGCGCGAGATGCGGCTTGGTTTGGCATGGTTGCCATGGTGCGCGAGTGCGGCTTGGTTTGGCATGGTTGCCATGGTGCGCGAGTGCGGCTTGGTTTGGCATGGTTGCCATGGTGCGCGATAGTGCGGCTTGGTTTGACATGGTTGCCCATGGTGCGCAAGTATGCGACTTGGTTTGGCATTGTTGCCATGGTGATATGCGGCTTGGTTTTAGCATTCTTTGCCATGGTGCGCGGTATGCGGCTTGGTTTGGCATTGTTGCCATGGTGCGCGAGTGCGGCTTGGTTTGGCATGGTTTGCCATAGTGCGTGATATGCGGCTTGGTTTTGGCATGGTTGCCATGGTGCGCGGAGGAGTGCGGCTTGGTTTTGCATTGTTGCCATGGTGCGCGATATGCGGCTTGGTTTGGCATTGCTGCCATGATGCGCGGGGTGCGGCTTGGTTTGGCATTGTTGCCATGGTGCGCGATATGCGGCTTGGTTTGCATTCTTTGCCATGATGCGCGGGGTGCGGCTTGGTTTTGGAATTAGGGTTACGTGTTGAAAACCCCAATACGTATTTTGAAAAAATACCCCTATTAGTGTTACACTGAGTTAAATGCTTGAGTTAATGTGTTGCGGGTAACAGGTCATGGGGTTTACGATTTTACTGTTTAAAAACCACCATCAGTGATAGCATATAAGGGTGACGATCAAGTACGCCCCTATGCTCCCCAGGTGTTTCTCGATGGATAGTTCAATCACAACTAAGGTATCTTTCCAAAGCATTAAGCTTGTCTAGTTAAAGCACAACTAATCTAATGATCAATAACAATTTGTGTAAGCATGAGTTTATAAATTATAATCAACATAGTGGTATTCTAACTACGATTGGATACATGGAATACATTGTGAAAGCAAAATATTGACATACTATGATTGATTCTATCCTTAACAATTCAAGCATTCAAGAACAACATATCTAGTTTGAAAAACACAATAGCAGGCTAGGGCTTCATATAAACCCTAGTTATTGAATTAGAACATAATAATACAAACTACAACTTGGTGCCTTTGCTAATCCGGGCATGAATTTCTCTCTACAATCTTCTCCCTATTTATACACAAATTTCTCTCGATCAAATTTGATAATTAGAGAATACCCACTTACTCAAAACACGTTTTCCCGACAAACCCCTTCTACAATTCAAACATGCAACTCTTGATTTGATGTTTGCTTTAACTATTGAGGATAGCTTTATCTCTCTCAATCCTAGCTTCTAGGGTTACTATTTTTGATAAGAGAGAAGCTAAGATGGAGATAGAAAGATATTATAAGTTGATTGATTGCATAGGGTAGCTGAGCTCAAAGGTTGTCGGTGATAGAGTTGATTGATGGAGAGACGTGAAGTGAGGTCTGGTTAATCGGGAAGAAAAAAGTGAAGTGAAGGTGGTGTTTGGCTTCAGTTCGACTAAGGGAAGAAATGGTAGGTGTTAGGATGTTGTGCAAGTGTAGCAAACTCTGATGTACCAATTAGAGATGCGTTTGGATATTGTGTATTTGTATAAAATATAACGGCTCATGGTGAAAACGGGTTTGGGTCTTGGATCTTGGGTTTTATCACTTGGAAGATCTTCTTCTAGGCCCAAAACTTCTTCAAAGCTAATATCTCAAGCCCACACCTAGTTTTGAGTCTTGCAAACAACATTATTCACTTGCGGATGAAGTGCAAACGATATTCTTCTTTGCCTTCTAGCGGGACTTTGTTGCCCTTCTTCCATTGTCATCAATTCTCTGCTTCTTTTGGCCTCTCGATTCATCCAAGCTTTATTACTACCTAAAAGCACAAAATTAATTAGTACAAGTATTTATTCTTGAAACCAATGAAAATCTGAGAATTTGGGATAATATATGATTTTAAAGCGCAAAAGATGAGTTAATTGACAATAAAAAGGTGTAGAAATATGCTCTATTTGGCACTCATCACTGATTTTCAGTCGAAATGTGTTCACCGGTAGTTTAGAAGTGCAAAAATAAAGGCGGGGGTGGATCAGTTTTCCCAGTTGCTAGAATTCTCCTTTATATAGTTTCAAATCAGGGTTTGCAATCCAAGTTACCTTGGTAACAAAGCATTCAATATTCACCGTTAGATGAAAAACCTGATTCAACCAAGCTAATATCTTTCAACCGTTAGATCGAACTTATATTGTTACACACAAATGAAATGTACCCTATATTGGGTTTATGTAACCGTACCCAAACGTATACACCATGTTGGTTCACAAATAGTTAACCGGGGTTAGCCATATGATTACTCTCATATCAACCTTATTCATCTTAATCATTACTAGTTCAAATGACTCAAATGAAACTAGTTAAAGAGTTGTTGTTCAATTGCTATATTCTCATGAATTATAAGAACACAATTGAAGCAAAATGGGTTTGATTCACTCGAATCAATCATGAACATTATAGCCACGGTTTGCAAGATTGTGTTCCTTATTATATAAATGTTTATGTTCATGTTTAAAACCCGATTTTTTAGAACTTTAACCCTTCAAGTATGCAAACGTGTACGCATACTTGAAATACCGGACTAAGATTGGGTTTCGCCCGAGTCTGCATGATGCGCGAACTTCAAATCCCGACGAAATTCTCGGACATGAATACGTACGCCGATGCATAAATGCAGTGCATACTTAGGTTCCCAGTTTTCAAACCAACGAATCACGTGAACAGGTGCGCATACTATGGTTCCGGACATGGATTACATATGTGCAAGAGTACACAACATGACATATCCAATAATGGTTAAGTGTTCCAAACTCTTATTTTAATCATTCAAACTTTCTTAGAGGATGACAATAGCCGTTTTCACACACTAACTTAACATCAAAGCAATTTTCAAGTTATTAAAATAATCATAACGAAACATTCCAAGAGAACACCAAATGATTGTATCACACAAACCATGTAAGATGTTACTCGGCAATTTTCACATGATATAAGATGAACTTGGTCGAAGCGAAAGCTTGCCAACACATATTTCGAGAAATATGTAAGCGAGATAAACTCAGCTCAAAATCCTAAATGTATATATAGAAAACTATAATGTAATACGACTTATGTCTCAATATAGGAGATAGAGTAGAAATAGACTTTCCAAGTGATAGATGAGTTTAAGTCTCCACATACCTTTTGTCGATGAAGTTCCAAAAGCTCCCCTTAGTAGTTCTTCGTCTTCAAATGATGAACTTCGTGGAAACTAAGCTCAACTACACAATCTATGTCCTAGTCCGAGACATCTATAAATAGGCTAGAAATAGAGACTTATAGTTTTGATCACTAACATTGACAAACATGCTTAAGATAGCAACGCATGCGAGTTCGAACGAGCAGTGCTCTAACAATCTCCCCCTTTGTCAATTTTAGTGAAAAAACTATCAATACATATGGATTACAAAATAAATAAAAATTTGTAGCTTCTCATCTAAATGCTTGATCTCCTTGGCATCTTGACACTACTCGAAAACTTCGTCGCTCTAAGTACTCCATGATTTTAAACGTGTTCAACTCAGCATCATAGTTGTTGAAGATCCGTAGCGATAACAATGAGAAAACAAATTCTCTCAATCATTGTTATACAGTGTCATAGTACTATTACACAACTGGTAGGTCTTTAAAAGTGATTATCCTACGTATTACTGCAAGTGCACAGGCCTATTGGAGGCAAGGGCAAGCACAGGTCGATCCCACAGAGAATTGGTGTGTGCGAGTTGATCTAAAGGCTCTTAACTGATTTTCTAGTAAGTGACAAAGTTGTTTTGGTGTTGTCGATACGGTACGAGTTGAGGTTGTGCTTGTAAACTAAAGTAATGAAGAACAAAGATGTTGTAACAATGGTTTTTGTGGCACTAGGGTGAGTGAGGCTCACCACTTAATCTTATACTAAGGTAACCTAATTCTAATTGTGTTCTTTTCCTTCCCTTGAAGGTCACAGGTGAATTTTGCCAATTGAAGTCACAATTATCCCCTAGTATAGAGTGTCTTCTTATTTTATATCACGGGAAATTAATTTGCAAAGAATTGGTTAATAACCTAATACAATATGCATAGTAAGAACATTAATTGAATCATGTATTACTTCAATATAAGCTTAAGGGTTGCTCTACAGCCTAGCGAGAGATGATTAGAACAAAATGTAGAATGAAAAATAACTTTAAATTAGAATTTGTGAAACTAAACCCTAATACATGCTCAGAAACTAAACTAAAAACTCCCTCCCCCAAAAATGAAGAACAACCCAAATATATATCTCACAAACCCTCAAAATTACCAAATACGCGTACCCAAACTTCTTTCATGCCTTACTTCATCTCTCCGAATCGACCATGCGGGGGGTTGTTGGTGAAACCCTAACCCTACATTATCTCTAACCTAGATTCTGTGGTGATGAGAAGCTATGAAATAGATAATTTGAGAGAGAGAGAGGGCGTAGCGGAAGCGGGAGGTTGTGGTGAAGGCGACAGGAGAAAGAGATGGTGGTGATGATGATCTCTGACCGGTATGGGAGGAAGGTGAAGGTAAGGGTTTCTCTGTGGAGTTGGTGGGGAGAAGAAAGAGAAGAAGAAAGAAGAAATGGGTTTGCTCGAATGGGGGGTATAGGTGTAGGAGGTTTCGTTGTGAAGCAGGCGCAGCGACGGAAGATGAGGAAGCTGTAGCGAGCATTGGATGTGGCGAGTGAGATCTAAACGGCCGAGGGAGGATTGGGGTGATTTGGTGTTGAGCGGAGGCATCGAGAAATGATGTGAGTGATGGAGCGACCGTAGGATGCGGGCAGGCGAGATCTCAACGGTTTGGAGTGGACGGGCTCGGATCCGGGTCGCGGGTCTTGGATAGCTTGGGCCCATGTCTTGTAAATGGTTTGCTCGATGCGCGCGCGCGGCTTTGCTTCTGCTCCATAGACGCTTGTCTCCAATTCTTTTGCTCTTTTGGCTCCTCAATTTCTCCGAGCTTTATTTATTACCTAAAAACACAAAATTAATTAATACAAATATTTATTCTTGAAGACAAGGAAAATACAGAATATGGGATAAAATCTGATTTCTGAGTACAAAAGATGAGTTAAACGCCAATAAATAGATGTAGAAATATGCAATATTTGGCACTCATCAAATACCCCCAAACAGCGAATTTTACTTGTCCTCAAGTGAAACAGAGAATTAAGAAATCCTAACTATACCCTTGTCGCAGTCTCTCGAATGCATTTAGCGTATGCACTAAGCCTTTAAACCCCTAGGTGTCCCTAGTGGACGATAGTCTCGTGAGGGTTTACCGGAGGTGTACCCACAAAACCTTCTCCAACCCGAGTGTAAAGAGTCTCAAGCATCCAAGAAGCTATGAGGACATAGAGTTTACGCATGCTAGTAACACGAAGTTAGAAGTACCAAAGAACGTTCTCATCCTTAAGTCTTTGAGCGAGAAGTAACCATACCATATGAAAGAATTCGGATTCGATTGTGATCATAAGCCTCGAAAAAAATGCCTCACCATTAGGGTTTTATGATAATTGCACTCAAAAAGATCGCCTTTTAGTCTCTCATGTGTGCGGGAAGGGATAAAGAGAGAAATCCGCACACGTTGTAGGTAAGAAGGATAACCTTCAAAATAATTTACTGGAGACTCCACATAGTTGTGGACAAAAAGAATCTTTTCTGATGATCTCTAAGGTAATTAACATTACTTACCTTCTCACCCGATCGGCAATTAACATTACTCTCTCTCAGCATTCATAGAAACGTCTTCAATCTTCGGTCTTCGGTCTTCGGTCTTCGGATGTTGATGACGAACTTCTGAACTTCAAAAAACTTGACAAACATTTTTTTTTTTTTTTTTTTAAACATGAAATGAAAATAACAATAAAACAATAAAACTTGTATTTCCTTGATTTCATAAACTTCACTAATTATCATCCTATTTTCTTTTCTTTTCTTTGTTGCACGTAAACCTTGGACTATCTCAACTTTTCTTCAAATATTCTGATGATGCTCCGCTTGCTGACGATGATGTGTTTCTATGAATCTGTTGATGTTGTTGGGAGGGAGAGAGTGATGCTAACTGAAAATCGGTATTTAGAAGAAGTTTTCATCTTTAAATGTCACCCTCATGATTGACGGAATTAGCACTCAAGAGATCAAAAATAGTGATGAAAGTGGTGCGAAGTTGGGTAGCTCACCATTCCTACCGGAATTGACGTACGGTGACACACACTCTCTATGACTTTTCTAGAAAGTCACAAAGAGTGAAGGTCGATACTCGCTTGATGTAAAATGGGTAGTATCCACTATGGGTGATCACGGTTACTATCACCGAATATCATGACACCTTAATTAGCTCGATATGGTTAAATCCAACTTTAACGCTCTAATCAACTAAGAAACCCGATTGTGTTCTCCAAAGATTCCAATTTCTGTTATTTCGGTCAGACTCTCTATGTAAACAAAGCTAGAAGCATGCTAGTGACTCTATATGCAAATCACACCCCCAAACCTAAATCAAACATTGTCCTCAATGTGTCAACAGATGATAAAATTTTAACAGTCACATACCAAGAGAACTATGCTGAGTAGAGAAAAGGGGAAGAGATTACCGGATGTACATTGATGTTGCTAAACCAAAGGAGGATGAATGCTTTGAAAGCAAACAAACCGAGAGCGCAAGACAAAAAGTTTGGTTAGCACAAATAAGAACTATGCAAAAAGAAAAGAAAAGGGAAAGAGAATGGATTTTTAGTCCATATGTATGTACACAAGTGAACTAGATCAGTCCACATAGATGGGGTCTTCCAAGTCAACGGTCTCAACCACGGTGGAAGATGCTCGAAATGGTTTCAATCTACGACCATTGACCTGAAAATGTTCTTGGTTCTTTGGGTTTTCAACCTACCCATTTCATGGGGAAGGACGGTGCATACCAAGAATGGTCCCGACCGCGAGAACGTAGCTTTCACCCGAAACAAGTGCAAACGAGTGTTGTACGATAAAACTTTACGACCTGGTGTGAAGGACTTTAGCGAATGCGCTTGTCGTGAAACACTTTCATTCTTTGTTTGTACGTTTTGGCACTATCATATGCATCATTTCTCAATTCTTCTAACTTCATTGAGTTGAAGTTTCCTATGGGTTCCAGCCTTATCAAGATCAAAATTCAACTTCTTCACAGCCCAAAACATGCACGGTGTTCTAACTCAACGAGGTAGATGACATGCTTTTCCGTACACGAGTCCTGCGGGAGACATCCCAATGGGAGTCTTGTATGCAGTTCTATAGCCCATAAGCGTCATTTAAGCGCAAAGACCAATCTTTCCTAGAAGGATTGACGGTCTTCTCAAGGATATGCTTAATTTCCCTATTAGAAACTTCTACTTGGCCTTGGTTTGAGGATGGTAAGGTGTTGCGACCTTATGAGTGATTCCATACTTAGCATTAGTGATTCAAAGGGTCTATTGCAAAAATGACTACCTCCATCACTGATTTGTGCCACTAGGTTCCAAAACGGGAGAAAATGTTTTCCTTAAGAAAAGAAAGAACAACTTATGGTCGTTGGTTTTGGATGCAATGGCCTCTACCCACTTAGAGACATAATCAGCAACAAGAATGTATAACTTACCTTGAGTTAGAATGGACCCATGAAATCAATACCCCAAACATCAAACACCTTCAACAATCAAAATGGGTTGTAATGGCATCATGTTTCTCTTAGAGATACTTCCAATTTACGCGGTCACAAGCAACAAAAAAAGCATGGCAATCCTTAAAACAGTGTTGGCCAATAGAAACCGCTTTGCAAGATCTTTTGCAGCAATTTTCTTGGCACTAGTGGCCTCCACATGCATGGTCATGACAAGAAAGAGATGACGTCCCTTTGTTCGGAATTGGGGACACACCTCCTAATGATTTAGTCTTGGCAAAGTACTTAAACAAATATGGGTCATCCCCAAAGGAAGTGTTTAACTTGTTAAGAATTTAGAACGGTCTTGTTTAGACCAATGCAAGGGCAATCTACCTGTAGCAAGGTAGTTCACAATATCAACAAACCATGGCATTTTTGACACAAGCATCAATTGCTCATCGGGGGAATGGTTCCCTAATTAACACAGATTCATCGAGGAGATTCAACATTCAACCTAGACAAGTGATCGGCAACAACATTTTACTGACCTTTCTTATCTCGAATTTGAGGTCAAACTCTTGTAACAAGAGTATCCATCGAATTAGACGAGCCTTAGCATCTTTTCTTAGACCAAATATATCTCAATGCAAAGCATGGTGGGAATAAATGATGACCTTAGATCCTATCAAATAAGATCTAAACTTGTCTAATGCAAACACAACAGCTATCAACTCTTTCTCAGTTGTGGAATAATTCAGTTGAGCATCATTAAGTGTTTACTAGAAGATTGCACAAAGGTCAGAAAATTTTACTAAAGTCTTTGATGAATCGGCGGTAAAAACCCGCATGGCCTAGAAATGATCGATGTCCCTCGCGGAACGAGGTTGAGGCAAGTGTTGAATGAGATCAACCTTGGCTTTGTCTACTTCTATGCCTTTTTTTTCCGAGATGATATGCCCTAGAACAATGCCCGAGTTGACCATGAAATGACATTTTCCCAATTCAAGACCAAATTCTTTTCCTTACACCTAATCCCAGACACAAGTGAGGTGTTGCAAACACTCATCAAAAGAAGACCCAAACACAGAAAAAATCATCCATAAAAATCTCAAGAAACTTATCTACCATGTCGGAAAATATGCTCATCATGCAACGTTGAAAAGTAGCGGGTGCATTGCACGGCCAAAAGGCATACGACGATAAGCAAATGTTCCATAAGGACATGTAAATGGTCTTTTGTTGGTCTTGGCTAAAGTGAATTTGATTGTAGCCAGAATAGCCATCTAAGAAACAGAGGGACTATGTTTTGCAACTGCTCTAACATTTGGTCAATGAAGGGAAGAGGAAAATGGTCTTTCTTGGTTACGTGTTCCGATTTTCTATAATCAATACAAACTCGCCACCCCGTGGTCACACGGGTGGGAACAAGTCATTCATCTCATTTTGAACTACGGTGATGCCAGACTTTGGGTACTACCTGAATGGACCGACCACTGCTCCGGGGACGGGGTAAATGATACCCGCATCAAACGGTTTCAAGATCTCACCTTGACAACATCTCTCATGTTGGGGTTAAGTATCCTTTGCATTTCCTAGATGGTTTAGTGTTCTCCTCAATATTTATGTGATGCATGCAAATTGTGGGACTTATACCCTTAAGATCGAAGATGGTCCAACTAAGGCTCCTTTATGCTCTTAAGTACTTCTAAAAGTTGACTTTCCTGTTCCGTATAAACATGATGCAATAATCACAAGTAAAGTATCAAGGACCTAAGAATGCATACTTCAAGGTATCGGGTAATGGTTTCAAATCAAGCTTGGTGGTGGTGTGTCGAGAGGTGGGGCGATTTGGTATCAGAAAGTGAAGTGGTTCCACGTGATTTTATAGAAATATCCATGTGTGGGACAAATTCAAACAACGAGTGAATTTCCCCAATGTACTTAGACTCGAAGAGATCTAATTCAAAGTTATCTAAACATGCTTGCAAAGGGTCCTTTGAAAAAATGTCGGGCAAGAGTCTTGGATCAGACTCTCATCATGTTAATCTCATGCAAATCGGTATCATCACAATCAATGGGTTGTTGACTAGTGTTAAAAACATTCGGCTCTACGGTCATGTTACTAAAAGACAATTTCAACACACCATTACGCGATTGATGATGGAATTGGACGTCGCCGAGAAAGGACGTCCTAAAATCACAGAATGTGATTACTTGGGTTTTGCACGGGTTGAGTGTCTAAGACGATGAAGTCTAAGGTGAAAGAAAAATTTATCAACCTTGATTAACACATCTTCAACAATACCGGGGATTCTCACGGATCTGTCCGCTAATTGTAGCGTAGCAGTGTGGGCTTGACTCCCAAAGGCCCAATTGCACATACAGTATGGCAATAGATTCACACTGGCTCCCCAAGTCTAGTAACGCCTTTTCGACCGTATGGTCACCTATGGTGCATGTAATCGTTGGACTACAGGTCTCTAAACTTAGTTGGAATCTTGTTTTGGATTATGGAGCTCACTTGCTCGGTGAGAAAGGCACGCTTTATGCACATGAAGATTTCGGTTTGTGTGCACAAGTCTTTCAGAAACTTAGCATAGGTGGGTATTTGTCTGATTGCTTGAGAAATGGAATGTTTATGTTAACTCTCTTGAACATTTCAAAATCTCATTGTATTGGTTACCCCCTTCATTTGCACCAACCGTTGTGGAAATGGAGCAAAACGGGTACATGACTTCCAAGCGAGAGGAACATCTATATTAGTAGGACTCTTGGTTTTATCAATAGGTTCAGATTCTTTCTCTACAGTAGATGTTTTCTGCGGTGTTGTGTGTACTGGTGAGTCTGATGTAGACTCGCTTGATGGTGGTACACCTACATTGTTCTCAACAACTCTACCACTACGGAGAGTGGTGATGGCATCTGCTTGTGTGAAAGGTTCATTGCGGGTTGAGGAGCACCGCCTGAAACACATTCTTTGGATTTTGTTGGGGTTGACTAGGAGTTTGCCTTTCTCTCTCATTCAATGCATCACAGATTTGACCCATTTTAAGTTCTAGACTTGTGGAAGCGTTGGTCGGTAGTTTACTCAAGTTGTGAAAGATTTTGGGTCAACGGACCCCACACGGTCTTCTAAGCTAGTCTTTTTCTCTACAGTCTGAGGGTGGTTGTACTTGGGGGTTTCTAGGATATGAGTATCCTTAGTTGTTATTTGTTGGTCCCCCTTGTCTTCGCCCTTTAGACCAAGAGAAGTTAGGGTGATTCCTCCACACCTGGGTTGTAGGTTGAGAATACGGGTTGTTCTCTTGCCTATGGTACAATGCATTGGCTTGCTCGAGTTTTGGACTCTTGAAATGCGTCGCGATCTGACAGCTGTCCACTAAGTGGCTCTAACTATGGCATGCGGCACAAGTGGCCATTTCAATTTGGTCACGGAGAGTAGGGGCATTAGGTTTTACATTTTTCTGCAACTCAAGCACTTCTATTCTCCAGACTAAAGATGCCATTTTACATTTCCCTCAAAGTCAGACTCCGATTCTATGGACATTGTTTACGGGGTAGTCCGTTTCGGGTTCACGGATGGACTCCACTGTTAGAGTCTTTTCAGTGACTTCCGATTAAGAAAGTCCAAGCCTCATCGGCACTCTTGTCAATAAATGCACCATTGCACATTGGCTAAACCATGTGGTTCGGGTTAACATCTAGACCCTCATACAAAATTTGGACGAGTCTCCATTTTCAAAACCATGGTGGGGACATTGGAGTAATAATTCATTGAATCTCTCCAAGTACTTTGCTAGAGTTTCGTCTTCCTAATTGCACAAAACCATTTAGACTTTGGCGAATTGTCGCCGTCTTATGGTTTGGGAATTTTTTTGAAAACTCTTTTGTGAGGTCATCCCCGAGTTCTAATGGATTGTGGTTGTAGGGCATGAATCAAGACTTGGCTTTGTCTTTCAGAGAAAAAGGAAACAATCTCAATTTGAGGGACTCCTCTGTCATTTGGTTAAAACGCATAGTCCCACAAATATCCTCAAAGTCCTCATGTGATGGTAGGGGTTCTCGGCATTGACCCCTCTAAACACGGGTAGCATGTGAATGGTGCTTGCTTTGGATCAAACCGACAAGCATCGGCTAACAGGATGATGCATGAGGGCCGGCTTGCTAGTTGGGTACATGTAGTCCCTGAGACTACGGGGTTGGTTAAGTTCATCACCCATGGTTTCTGCTTCGAGATAGGTCACCGGCTTGGGTTTCGGTTGAAGAGCGGTATACTAACGATTTCGTCGAGCGGTTCTAACTAGTTATTTGTTTGGTCTCTAAAAGACACAATCATAGCCTAGCTAGCGCATCTAGCATGTTAACATACAATCAATTTCAAATACGAAAGTAAAAACTCAAAAATGGCCCACTAATACAAGATTCGAGCCCAAAGATGGCTTTTGATGTTGTAAGGCCCAATAATTAGGGTTTGTTTATTGCTTATTTGGCCCATTATGTGGGCTGGCTTTTGTGCACAGCCCAACAGCTCACCCGATGTGGGCAAGTTGTTAAGGGTTTGGTTTAAGCGATGCCCAGGATTTGGATGAAAATGCACGAAGCCCGGAGTTGTTTGCAAAGCCTAGTGGTTGGGCTTTCTGTTTAGAATGCAGCCCGGCAGTTGGCAGCTCAGTTTGGGGAAGCCTAGTGGGTTTATATGCAATGCGGAGTTGTCAAGACAGGCTTGAGTGCACGAGTTGTGCACGGAACCGCAGCAACGATTTTCAACGGTCTAAGGTGTAAATCTCGAAGATACTTAGCAAGTTTGTGCGAGGCTGGCAAATGAATCACACACACAGCAGCACAAAATCACAGAAAATTGACACGGATGTGATCAGAGTCGGCTCACAAAGCAAAGGTTAAAGTGCGACTCACAAGAAAGTAAAAAAAGTGTGAAGTGCACAGGTATGGGATGTGCTCACTCAATGGTGAAGCATGTGCTGGTTGTGTATTTGAAAACCGAGTAAGTTGCTATCACTAACCTTGCTACTTAACACTCATTCAAGCACCTAAGATCTCACACATTGTAGTAGGGGTTGATTTGCTGGTCGATCGGATAACAATTTGTGAATTTCAAGCTCGCAGGTATACAAATATGCCATGGAAGATGAAGCCGCAAGTGCACGGAGATGCACATGTAGGCAGCTGGATGACGAGTCGGCGGTGAGTCCAAGGATTGCTATTCAAACTCCAGCACTCAAGGAGGCGGAGAATCTGCACGACATCAATCTCAGTGTAAGCCAACACACAAAAAGCGGAATTATCTTTTAAATATTGCCGGTGCAGAGCCTCGAGTTCGATCAGCTTGAGTACCGGTCATCGGTAATACGTATGGTTTAAATCCGAGAGATGCGCGGCCACGGCCAGAGTTGTTTAGCTTATCTGCTGCTGGGGACCGGAGTGCAGATCGTTACCAGTCGAGCTCGGGGTTGACATAGTGAGGTTTTCAGAGCGTCTGAGGTTTTGCACGGATAGAGGTAGGCCTGAGCAATGCCCATGCGAGATGAGAACTAACAAAAAGTCTCGAAGCAAGGTTAAGCATG